>CM039724.1:9452822-10655508 GCA_022539455.1 Dendrobium nobile
TTCTTCACAAGAATTTTCATTTAAAACAGGAGAGTCATCAATTTGCATTTTATTTTCATGGCCAATCATCAAGACAGAAGCAGAAGGATGTTTTTTATTCATCTTCTGACCCTTTGCCTTTGATGGGGCAAAGTAAAAGTCAGATAACAGAAGAGGGGAAAGGGTCTTAACACCCCCATCCCGCCATCCTAATACATCTCTCATCTACACACTTCCTCTTTTCAAAATCAAATTTCTCTTCTTTTACACATTTTCAGTAGTTCCTAAGACTACTGGAGAGGAAAGTGGCTCAACATCCTTCTCGAAGCATCCAGGTCAACCTCCCACACCGGGTCCTGGGCTATCGTAGTTAGCTGTTGAGAAAGACGAAAAGATTTGTTAATCGACTTTTTAAGTGCCCGGGACAAAGCGATGTCCCAACCATCTTCAACAAAACAAGGAAGGTTAAGAGAGTTACCTGAAATGTCTTAATGGAAGCTTTTTCTGGATCAACCAAGTATTCCTTAGGAATTATGATGTTACCTTGGGTGTAGTTCCTCTCAAGCCAGTCTTTGAACACAACACAGTCTTCTAAAGGGTGACTAAGCATCCGGTGGTATGGGCAGTACTTGGGATCATCTTTCTTACTTTCATCCTCAGGCCTCCTAGCCTCTGGCAACTGAAAATCTGGTTTTCTTTAATAGACTCCTGAAAATCTTCTTAACTGACTCCCTTTTAAATGGATATGGTCTTGCCAATCTCTCTCTAAAAGGTACAGGGTCTTGGTGTACTGAGGAGTAACCTGGAAAGGCTGTCTCTGAACTGGCTGTGGTGGCGGTGGTGGAGGAGCACTAGGCTGACTGACCATTGGCCTCTTTCCTTTGTCAACTGCTGACACTACTGCCTTTTTCTCAAATGTCTTAACCAATCTAGGACCCTTCTTATCTTCAGACTGCTCCCGTAGGAATGGCATCCTATGAGCCTCTTCCTGCAAATTGCTAGCCTTATTAAGAAGCTTCTCAAAAGTTTTAATAGTGAAACCCTTCAGGAGAAAAGCAACAGGGCCGTGGATGTTCTTAAGAAGTATTTCCACTGCATGTTGCTCTTGCAACTGGGGGTTCACACTTCATCGAGAGGTTTCGCCACCTCAAGATGTACTCAACCAGAGACTCTCCCGGCTTTTGCTTTCAACAACCAAATCGCCCACAGTGGTTCGTTGTTGTGCTCCAGAAAATCTTTTGAGGAAAAGGTTTTCTAAATCACAAAAGGTTCTTACTGAACCATTGGGCAGATCTGCGTACCATCGAAAGCAATGCCGGATAGGCTACTTACAAATTGGCGAAAGAGTAGAGCATCGGACCCTCCCGCATTGCAACAACTTGCTCTGAAGTGGGCCAAATGCTGTCTCGGGTTTTCAACTCCAGTGAAAATCTTAAAAGTTGGTGGCACAAAGCCCATTGGGTAGGGAACTGAATCATATTCTTCGGGGTATGGTCTACCCTTTGGAATAGATTCAGTTTCTTGTGAAAAGGCTAAGGCTCCTTACCTGGTCCACGATCAGTTGCTTAATATCCTTCTGAGGCAAAGTTGGAGGAACAGGGAGAGCTGTAGGTGGGGCTGGAGATATGCCTCTGATAGGCAAGGAGGGATCACTGGTGCTGACTCGGGAGGCTTGGGACTGGATTCTGTCTTCTTAACGCTCTTTCCACAATCTCTCGAGCCGTTTGTTGAATTCTGAGTGAGTCCTGCTCTGACTTGTCAAATCTTTCTTGCATCTCCTTAACTTGTAAATCATGTTTGTCAGCTGATTCTCCAGATTTTTTATATACTCCTCATCCTTGTCCCTCACAGACTCATCTGAATCGGACCCACACAACGTGTGAATCGTCGTCTTTGATACCTACGTTTCTAGGTTCAGCCTCTTTGCTGGATCCTCTAGTTTCGACCATGGAGACGCTACCAACATGATCATCTGTGTCTCCTAGGAGGTCATCCAGGTCTGGATCAAAGGTTGCTACCTCTTCCTTCTTGTACAGAATGTTTCTTATTTCTTGTACTACCTCCTCAATTGGTCTGTCCCCAATAGACTCAGGATCGAGGGGTAAGTACCCTTGTAAGCAGCTATGTCAAAGAGTTCTTCCTTCTCTAGCGTATAAATTCTCAGTAAGCTTCGGATTAGGATCTAACTTTGGCTCTGTGGTTGGCTCTTCTTCTTCTAAATCGAGATCCAGGTCAATTCCCTCCTCCTCGACTGTCCAAGATCGGTAGTCAGAAGAGGTGGCGTTCTCTACAAGGAGAGGGGCACGTACCTCAGGAGGTGAAGCAGGAGCTTGTAGGGAAATAGCTCCTACATCTGGTAAAGGTAAGGTCCTCGGACTCCGGTGTAGGAAGCCTAGGAATGACACATAGATCAGTGCAATCAACAACTGGACCATCAACCTTAATTTACTGCAAAATCGTGAGTAGGACTTGCAGTAGTAACACCATCCACTGCAACAACGGAAGTGCTAGGTTGAATGTCCTCAACTCAGTCAAAACTGAGAAGGTGTAGTTGTACCCGTTGGAGTTGGAGAATGAACTTAGGAGTTCTTGGAGGTGGTGCAAACAAGGATGGTGCTACGAAGTCGTACTCACCACTAGGAATGGTCATGTGGGGGAGGAAACTTGCTCCACACAGAGGACCTCAACTGGCAAACTAGGATGGAGCACGAAGGGGTACTCCACCATAGCGAATCTAATCCTTAAGGGGATGAGGACACAACCTTAAGGGAAAGAAAGAGAAAATTAAAAAGAAGAAGAAATTTAAAAGCTCAAGCAGAATCATGAGTCAAGAAAGTGAACTTTATTGATTGATAAAAGAGCTACATCAAGATAGTATTTCTTAAGGAAACGTCGTTGACAGGTTAACATGCGGACGATTCTTTACAATCTTACTAACTGATACACCTCCTTTGTAGACAGTCTCTATGACGAAGGGTCCTTCCCAAGTAGGTTCAAATTGCCTCCAATTTTCGATGGGCTAAAATAGGCCCGAAGACAACACAAGTTCTCCGCTTGAGAAGGTCCTAGGTCCACTAGCTTATCATGGGCTTGAACACATACGGTATTTATGTAACTCTAAATTCTTTGTTGAGCTTGGAGGACGTCGCTCTTCAAGGCCTTCGAGTTCTTCCAATCGCAGTTTTGCATTTTGTTCATTTGTAATTTGGGTTCTGAACCGCAATGCTGAGCGACGGAATCTGTACTTCCAAGGGGTAGAACGGCCCTCAGATCCATACACTAGTGCAAACGGAGAGTAGTTGGGCGGAGCCTTCTATAAGTGGTACGATAAGCCCACAAAGCTTCCAACCGCAACCGCTCATCCCATTGTCGCTTGTTATCATCAAGGGTCTTTTTAATGATTGCACCAAAATTTTTGTTAAGGCCTCCGGCCAATCCATTTGCCCCGGGGGTATACGAATATTGAGTATCTCAATCAATATTATTCAGGCGTCTCACAACAACTGTTAATCTTTGTAGAACTTGAATGCGGACCCATTATCAGATCATGATTCTTGCGGGGCACGCCGAATGATACACGATATGGTCACGAACGAATTTTAAAACATGGTGGGATGTCACATTGCGTAGGGGAATTGCTTCGCCCACTTTGAAAAGTAATCAGTCGCTTGCTAATGAAGAAACGATGACCTCTCGCAGTAAGGAGGGTCAATCGGTCTATATTTCTGTGCCCCAACTCTCGAAGGGCACGAGGCTATCGTAGGATGTAACACATTAGGCGGCTGATGTAGAACACACCATGAACCTGACATTGATGACAATATCTTGCATATTCAAGCAACGTCAATCATCGTAGGCCAGTAGTATCCAAGTCTTTTAATTTTCAATTTCATTTTTGGACCCGATTGATGTGCACCGCAAGTCCTGAATGAACTTCATTAATAATCTATGGGCTTCTCGCTGATTTAAAACAACGCAGCCACATGTGATCGAAAGGACCGTCGGTATAACAAATTATTGACTAGTGCGTAAGAAGGGCAAGTTTCTTAATCTGGTTAGAGAGCGATTTGTCCTGAGGAGCTTCCTTCTTTAAGGTAATCAATTAAGGGTTGTCTCCAATCGCCCTCTTTGTCAATTGTCGAAGAGGAAGAAAGGATCTGAAGGGAGTCTTACTACGTGTTCCAATCTATAAGAGAAGGGGTATTGCGACCCTGAATCTCTATAGGAAGGAATCTTCCTCAGGACAGGCAAATTCTTTTGCTAATTTTGCTAAGGCATCTGCCAGAATTGCTTCGCGGGAACCCCTATACAAAGTAGCGGTGGGAATTTGTTCCAATAGGTGAAGTGTGTATGGTGTATTTCAGGAGATTAGGATTCAAGATTCTATAAGTTCGGCCACAACTGGGAATCTCCAAAATCTAATCTCTTTAATCTCCATTAAAATTGCGAGTTCCAAACCGGTTATCAGAGCCTCGTATCAGCCTCGTTGTTTGTGCAGGGCTCCGATAAATGGTAGGAAAAAATGCATCATCCCTTTTTCTGGCCTTTATGAATTTAAACCAACTTCGGCTTTCCAGGAATTATAGACTGCTGGGTCGCTTCCTACGAGAGGATGCTGCTCTATCAAAATAAACTCCCAATGGCCTCATCAGATTCCTAAAACTCATGATTTGTTCGTCGGGTAAATCATCGTTCAGAGGGGGAATTTGCCCAGCAGGCGGTGCTCGCATGCAAGAAAATCGGCAAACAGCAGCCTGTCTTTCACAGCGCGAAGGGGAGTGAAAGTAATCTCAAATTGCAGTATATCATAACCAGCAGGCTAAACGTCTGACAAGTCGGTCGGGTCATAAGATATTGCAAGATTGACTTCTTGAAATTAAACTCACTGAGTGTGAAAGCATTATAATGCCTCAGTTTTTTGGCTGCGAAGACTAAAGCAAGACAATGCTTTTCAATTAAAAGAGTATCGAATTTCCGTAGGAAGAAGCCTTCAACTAAGATAATAGAGAGCATTCTCCTTGCCTGTCGTCGTTGACTTGAGCTCAGCAGGCGCCTAAAGACACAGTCTAAGGCTGCAGTGTAGAGAAATTAACGGCTTTCCCGAATTGAAGCCGCCAAAAACTGGCATAGGGATTCGAAAGGTATTGCTTAATGTTATCGAAAGCATTGTATAAGAAAAATACATTTCTCGGCACCATATTGCTAATTTAGTATCTTTTTTCGCAAGGACAGAGAAGGGCTGACACCATCTCGGAGAAGGTTTAGAAATAAACCTCCTTATATGGCCAATTACCTTGTAGAGACCTTAACGGTAGGCTCCTAGGAGATGGCATGTCTAAGATGGCTTCAATTTTAGCAGGGTCAATTTCTATTCCTCGGTGCCTTACCACGAATCCTAAAAATTCCCTGAAGTAACGCCAAAGGAGCATTTCAGAGGATTCATTTTCCAAATCGTAGCGGCGTAACGTTCGAAAATAGTTCTCAAATCAAACAGGTGAGCCATTTGACTTTGCTCTTGACAACCAAATCATAACATAACATTCAACTTGGTATGAATTAAGTCGTCAAAGATATGGGTCATGGCCCGCTGGTAAGTTGCCCCAGCATTCTTTAAGCCAAATGGCATCACCTTGTAACAAAAGATTCCAATATGGGTTCTGAACGCTGTATTTCTCTCTATTCCTTGGGGCCATCTTGATTTGGTTATAACCGATGAGCATCCATGAATGAGAAAATAGCATGTGAAGAGGCAATGTCCACCATGAGCTCCGTATCGGTAAAGGGAACTCTTTTAGGACATGCCTTATTCAGATCCCTATAATCGACGCAAATCCGAATTGACCGTTTTCATTCGGACTGGCACGACGCTAGCTACCAAGAGGGGTATTGTTCCTCTCGAATAAAATCCAGCTTCGGGCCAATTTCTTAACTTCAGAAACGACTTGTTGTTCAATTTCTAAGTGGCATGCGTCGAGGCTTGTTTAATTACAGGAATAGCATCGTGCCGAACTCCAAGTTTTATGAACCGCTACCTCAGCGGGTATACCTGGCATTTCGTCATATGTCCAGGCAAAGCAATTCCAAACCAGACAATAATTGAACTAAATCTTTGGTCTCACCTCGCTCACAGAGTGCACTTATAAAGATCGGACGGGGGTCGTCATCGGTTCCCAGGTTAATTCTTTTAATTCATCGACCGTCGCTTTAATTTCTTCTCATATTCAGGGGTGCATCCCGAACTTGAGGTCATCGGGGAATCATCCAAGTCCAAACAGAGCCATCAAGAGGGCAGAAGGGATCCGTAGGGACATTGGTGATTCAAGGTGGTAAGTTATCATTAGGCCAATACTCATCATGTCGAATGAACTAACTGTTCCAAAGCAATACCACTTGTAGGATTATTTTTAATTTTTGTTTTTCCAAAATGTTTTCGTGGTTATCTGGCTTGACCTTTAGTCCATCGGTAATGGTACAGAACTTAATAAAGAAATATTTCTTCACACAGACAGGGAAGTAGCCGAAAGGTAATTCCATTAATTCATTTAAAATCTGCCTCCTCAAGGGTTACATCTTCATCATTCCTGCGGAGGAGAAGCAGGAAAGAATTTCTGGACTTTCTTTACTTCACCATTCAAGTTGGGGGCCACTTTAACTTTCATAACCACAATCACTGCAGCTGACAGTGGGGTCAGAGAAAGGGCCTCAATCTTCTACTGAGCTTTGCGTACATGTCAATTGATCCGGGCATCGTCGATTTTTTTTACTTTGCAACACTTCCTCCTATGTCACTGTCATCGTCCAAAGTGAGATCGAATTTTGGAGAAGTATTTGTATTTTTATAACGGAGGGAGAAAGCAACACCTCAGTCCTTGGACTCAACATCGGAATCAGATTCCAAATCGATATGAAACGGTGTTGTTCTCCTCTCTGAGGGAACACGGCCTCGGACCTCGTGCCCTTAAAGCCATCCTCCCACCTCTTTGGGTAATGCTTTTGGGGCCTAAGGATAACGATGTGGAGTCGTGTCTCACTACTCAATTGTATCATTTCTGTCAATAATTTTCCTTTTTCTTCATTTGATCGGAACTTTGTCCAACCAACTTCTCCTCGATTCTGATCTCTAGCTTAGAACGGACGAGGACCCTTTAGGAACAGAGTTTAGCATCTCATAGATCCCAATTTCTTAATAGAAAATGGTGCAAATCACCCTTAATCACATGTTCAATGCCATCTTTGTTGTATTTGATGCATGGTGAAGGGTAGATGGGACCATTCTATATTCATGAATCCAAGGTTACCTAAAGGGCATTAAAGGACGTGGTCGAACCAATTATATGAAACTAGCTTACAGTTTTTAAAGCCTGTATTACTAAAAGTAAAGTGATTGAACTAAGGCCCTCTCACCTGTTCATTGAACCCACGAAGCACCAACCTGTCGGTTTGAAAGCTTGCTAGTATCAACTCTGAGGTATGCGAGGGTCTTTATGTTCATTATATTGACCGATGCACCGGATCAATGAGGACTCTTGATAACTTAAAGTTTCCCACATCTACAGTAATGTAGAGTGACGATTATGGTCAGCAGTTCTCAAGAGTATATCTTCATTGAAAAGGTAACTCCAGGAACCTCCTTGAAGTAAAGTGCCTTATCTTTGAAGTTGCAGCAACTGAGTTAAGCAAATCTCGGGTCGAGAAGTGCTTTAATTAAGACTCCCTCATTTTTGGAAAGAAGGAGGGCGTCGTAGATGCTTAATTCGCTGGCACTTCCTAAGATGGCTAAAACATTATAATCAACCTTAGGAATGACAGACTCAAACCGAGAGATCTAATGGAGGGTCCTGATGTTGAGGGAATGTCTATCAGATACTTCAAAGGGAATTTGCTTCTTTCTCCTGAGGTGGAAGCTAGGGTGTAAGACTTTACCGCCATGGTAGTTGCACCTGCTCGATATCTCGGGATGGGCAAATTAGGGCAGTGTCTACACACACCATTAGGTCGTCAGGTCACATTTGCCGACACGAGTCAGAATCGGAAAGCTCTTCAAGATAGGATTTCCTTGAAAATTGATTTGAGGGAAATCACTTTCTGATAAGGCCTCGCACTCGACCTCTTCTTGAATAGCTGATTGGGAAGATCAATTTCTTTAATGTTGAGAGTTTCTTCACAAAATTTTCATTTAAAACAGGAGAGTCATCAATTTGCATTTTATTTTCGTGGCCAATCATCAAGACAGAAGCAGAAAATTAGGGGAGGTCTCGGATTGATGCCAAGTGGAAAGCGGGCGCCGTTCCAGAGAGCTCGTGAGCCTCAAGTGCGCGTGAGCCACAGCCTTTGGAAGGCTTTCGGTCAGGATCGGCCTGGGGGGACCACCGGAGCTTGCTCTCCATTGGTTCCGACCGCCGCCGGCCACGGTCTGGGTCGGATTGACCAGGGGAGGCCGATGGGGACGTGCTGGAGCAGCTGAGGGTGGAGTCAATTTGGCCTGAGAACGCTGGGGTCGATCCGGTGGCTCGGCTGGGCTCGAACCTGCTTGGTTCGAGTCGAAGTGAGCTCGATCCAGGTAGGTCAGACCTTGGGTTCGGTATGGGAGGCAGGTCTGGGTCTGGTGCACCCAATGCAGGTGGCAATTGGGTGGAATTGATCTGGATTAAAAAGATGGCTCGGGTCCAAAGTGTTTTGGCTACTTTGGGTTAGCCTAACTCTTGACCCAAATGAGCCCAAGGTTGGGCTGATCAAGGGAGGTGTATTGGGTCCATGGGAACTCAATGACACTTTGATTTGGATTCAATTTGGATAAGATCAAAAGATAGCTCAAGGGAGACCTCTTCTTGGTTACTTGGGTCAAGCCATATGACTAACCCAAGTGAGCCCAAGGCTTGGGCCACCAGAGGGGTCTCTTGGGTGCCCAAGGGGTCATCCCATGCATTCAAAGGACTTGGAATGGACTAGATTCAATTTTTGAAAGAGAAGGGGTTATGGGTCCATGGGTCAAACTTGGTTGACTTGGTCAACCAGGTTGACCCAAGGTCTGGGTTTGAGTTCAATAAGTTGGGTTTGATGTTTGAAATTCGTTGGAAGTGTTTTCAAAGAGTTTGGAATTGATTTAATTTGAAATGGCCACTTGAAATCCCATAAGGGTATTTTGGTCAATTTTGACCTATTGGTCAACTAGGGTCAAAAATGGATCTGAAAAATGCAGTTTACTGTTCAGTGG
This sequence comes from Dendrobium nobile, assembly GCA_022539455.1. Taxonomy (NCBI): domain Eukaryota; kingdom Viridiplantae; phylum Streptophyta; class Magnoliopsida; order Asparagales; family Orchidaceae; genus Dendrobium; species Dendrobium nobile. The sequence continues at coordinate 9,462,016 of CM039724.1, forward strand.
ATTAAAATCAAAAGTCTGGAAGTGGTTGGAGGCTTTGATAAAGGTTCCAAGATCAAAATCTCAAAAGGGTTGGGTTCAGTGGCATAGGCTGTAAATATTTGAAGGTTTTACAGCCTTTGGATTTTAATTCAGATTCTGGGGTTAGAGACCTCAGAATGGGCTCAAAATTGGAGGGTAGCCTCTAGAGACATGTCTTATCACTTTGTAAGTGATAGACCCTGAATCAGAGGCCACTGGACTGGGTTTTGGAATGTTTGAAAATTCTTTGAAAAAGGTCTTTAGGACAAGGCCTTAAGGCTTAGGATTTGGGTTTGGATTTCTGGATTTGAAATGGATTTTAAATTTGAAAAATTAATATTGCAGTATCCAAATCATTAACAATCATGTGGTGATTGTTAATGAATGGATAGGGTCAAAGCTAGATCAAGGGTAGGATCAAAGTCAGGGTTGAGGTTTGGATTCTCAATTGAACTGGATCATGGTTTGAAAGGGTCTGAAGCTTGAATTGATTTGAATTTAAATTGAATGGAGTTTAGATTGATTTGATGTTTGAGTTAATCAAGGGTATGGATTGATTTGAAGTTAAGGTGGATCAAAGGGATGAATTGATTTGAGTATGGATTGATCCTAGGATCTAGAGGAGTTCTAGGATCTGGATATGGAAGAATCTTAAGCTCTAGAGTAGGCCCTAAGGTCTTGCTCTAGGAAGGATCCTAAAGTCTAGAGTGGATCCTAAGGTCTAGAATTGGATCTGGATTCTGGAAGGATCTTAGTGACCTCATACAAAAATGAGGTCAACAAATGGACCCCCAATGTGTGTGGTAGAAGGAACTTCTGCTGCACACATTGGCGTTGACCGAATAGAAGTAGAATCTCAAAGGTGGAAGGGAGGGTATCTCGTAATCTTAAGTCCATAGGAAGCTAGTGAAAGGCTTACACCTATTTGGAAAAGAGAACCGGGAAAACCAAGGTAGGGAATACCTAGCCTTGGGTCTAAGGAAGGACATCACCCAACCTTAGGCCTATAGGATGCTGATAGAAGACTTACTCCAAATAGGCAAATCAACTGGAAAACTAGGATGGTGCCACGAAGGCGTACTCCACCACTAGCGAATGGTCATGTGGGGAGGAAACTTGCTCCACACAGAGGACCTCAACTGGCAAACTAGGATGGTGCCACGAAGGGCGTACTCCACCACTAGCGAATGGTCATGTGGGGAGGAAACTTGCTCCACACAGAGGACCTCAACTGGCAAACTAGGATGGTGCCACGAAGGGCGACTCCACCACTAGCGAATGGTCATGTGGGGAGGAAACTTGCTCCACACAGAGGACCTCAACTGGCAAACTAGGATGGTGCCACGAAGGGCGTACTCCACACTAGCGAATGGTCATGTGGGGAGGAAACTTGCTCCACACAGAGGACCTCAACTGGCAAACTAGGATGGTGCCACGAAGGGCGTACTCCACCACTAGCGAATGGTCATGTGGGGAGGAAACTTGCTCCACACAGAGGACCTCAACTGGCAAACTAGGATGGTGCCACGAAGGGCGTACTCCACCACTAGCGAATGGTCATGTGGGGAGGAAACTTGCTCCACACAGAGGACCTCAACTGGCAAACTAGGATGGTGCCACGAAGGGCGTACTCCACCACTAGCGAATCTAATCCTAAGGGGATGAAGGACACAACCTTAAGGAAAAGAAAAGAGAAAATTAAAAGAAGATGAAATTTAAAAGACTCAAAGCAGAATCATGAATCAAGAAAGTGAATTTTATTGATTGATCAAAAGAGCTACATCAAGCATAGTATTTCTTAAGGAAACGTCCGTTGACAGGTAACATCGGACGAATTCCTTTACAATCTACTAACTGATACGAGCCTCCTTCGTAGACAGTCTCTATGACGAAGGGTCCTTCCCAAGTAGGTTCAAATTTGCCTCCCAACTTTCGATGGGCTAAAATAGGCCTCCGAAGGACCAACACCAAGTCTCCCGCTTGGAAGGTCCTAGGTCGCACTAGCTTATCATGGGCTTGAACCATACGGGATTTATGTAACTCTAAACTTTGTTGAGCTTGGAGACGTCGCTCTTCAAGGCCTTCGAGTTCTTCCAATCGCAGTTTTGCATTTTGTTCATTTGTAATTTGGTTCTGAACCGCAATCCTGAGCGACGGAATCTGTACTTCCAAGGGTAGAACGGCCTCAGATCCATACACTAGTGCAAACGGAGTAGATTGGGTCGGAGTTCTATAAGTGGTACGATAAGCCCACAAAGCTTCCACCAACCGCTCATCCCATTGTCGCTTGTTATCATCAAGGGTCTTTTTAATGATTTGCACCAAAATTTTGTTGAAGGCCTCGGCCAATCCATTTGCCCGGGGGTAATAGATTGTTGAGTATCTCCAATCAATATTATGGCGTCTCACAAAACTGTTAATCTTTGTAGACTTGAATGCGGACCCATTATCGGATATGATTCTGCGGGGCACGCCGAATCGATACACGATATGGTCACGAAAGAATTTTAAAACATGGTGGGATGTCACATTGCGTAGGGGAATTGCTTCCGCCCACTTTGAAAAGTAATCAGTCGCTGCTAATATGAAACGATGACCTCTCGCAGAAGGAGGGTCAATCGGTCCTATGATATCTGTGCCCCAACTCTCGAAGGGCCACGAGGCTATCGTAGGATGTAACACATTAGGCGGCTGATGTAGAACCACACCATGAACCTGACATTGATGACAATATCTTGCAGTATTCAAGCAATCGTCAATCATCGTAGGCCAGTAGTATCCAAGTCTTTTAATTTTCAATTTCATTTTTGGACCCGATTGATGTGCACCGCATAGTCCTGAATGAACTTCATTAACAATCTTCAGGGCTTCTCGCTGATTTAAACAACGCAGCCACATGTGATCGAAGGACCGTCGGTATAACAAATTATTGACTAGTGCGTAAGAAAGGGCACGTTTCTTAATCTGGTTAGAGAGCGATTTGTCCTGAGGGAGCTTCCCTTCTTTAAGGTAATCAATTAAGGGTTGTCTCCAATCGCCCTCTTTGTCAATTGTCGAAGAGGCAGAAAGGATCTGAAGGGGAGTCTTACTAACGTGTTCCAAATCTATAAGAGAAAGGGTATTGCGACCCTGAATCTCTATAGGAATGGAATCTTCCTCAGGACAGGCAAATTCTTTCGCTAATTTTGCTAAGGCATCTGCTGCAGAATTGCTTCCGCGGGGAACCCTATACAAAGTAGCGGTGGGAATTTGTTCCAACAGGTGAAGTGTGTATTGGTGGTATTTCAGGAGATTAGGATTCAAGATTCTATAAGTTCGGCCACTTGGTTAATCACCAACTGGGAATCTCCAAAAATCTTAATCTCTTTAATCTCCATTAAAATTGCAAGTTCCAAACCGGTTATCAGAGCCTCGTATTCAGCCTCGTTGTTTGTGCAGGGCTCCGATAAATGGTAGGAAAAATGCATCATCCCTTTTTCTGGCGTTATGAAAATTAAACCAACTCCGGCCTTTCCGGGAATTATAGACTGCTGGGTCGCGTTCCTACGAGAGGATGCTGCTCCATCAAAATACAACTCCCAAATGGCCTCATCAGATTCCCTCAAACTCATGATTTGTTCGTCGGGTAAATCATCGTTCAGAGGGGAATTTGCCGGCAGCGGGTGTGCTGCCAGAAAATCGGCAACAGCCTGTCCTTTCACAGCGCGAAGGGGAGTGAAAGTAATCTCAAATTGCAGTAATATCATAGACCAGCGGGCTAAACGTCCTGACAACGTCGGTCGGGTCATAAGATATTGCAAAGGATTGACTCTTGAAATTAAACTCACTGAGTGTGAAAGCATATAATGCCTCAGTTTTTGGGCTGCGAAGACTAAAGCAAGACAATGCTTTTCAATTGAAGGGTATCGAATTTCCGTAGGAAGAAGCCTTCGACTAAGATAATAGAGAGCATTCTCCTTGCCTTCGTCGTTGACTTGAGCTAGCAGGGCGCCTAAAGACTCATCTAAGGCTGCAGTGTAGAGAATTAACGGCTTTCCCGGAATTGGAGCCGCCAAAACTGGCGGATTCGAAAGGTATTGCTTAATGTTATCGAAAGCATTTTGACACTTCTCGCCCCATACGAATTTAGTATCTTTTTTCGCAAGGACAGAGAAGGGCTGACACCTTCCGGAAAGGTTAGAAATAAACCTCCTTATATATGCCAATCTACCTTGTAGAGACCTTAACTGGGTAAGGCTCCTAGGAGATGGCATGTCTAAGATGGCTTCAATTTTAGCGGGGTCAATTTCTATTCCTCGGTGCCTTACCACGAATCCTAAAAATTTCCCTGAAGTAACGCCAAAGGCGCATTTCAGAGGATTCATTTTCAAATCGTAGCGGCGTAACCGTTCGAAAACAGTTCTCAAATCAAACAGGTGAGCCCCTTTGACTTTGCTCTTGACAACCAAATCATCAACATAACATTCAACTTGGTTATGAATTAAGTCGTCAAAGATATGGGTCATGGCCCGCTGGTAAGTTGCCCCAGCATTCTTTAAGCCAAATGGCATCACCTTGTAACAAAAGATTCCAATAGGGGTTCTGAACGCTGTATTTCTCTCATCCTCTGGGGCCATCTTGATTTGGTTATAACCCGATGAGCCATCCATGAATGAGAAAATAGCATGTGAAGAGGCAATGTCCACCATGAGCTCCGGTATCGGTAAAGGGAACTCATCTTTAGGACATGCCTTATTCAGATCCCTATAATCGACGCAAATCCGAATTTGACCGTTTTTCTTTCGGACTGGCACGACGCTAGCTACCCAAGAGGGGTATTGTTCCTCTCGAATAAATCCAGCTTCGGCCAATTTCTTAACTTCAGAAACGACTTGTTGTTCAATTTCTAAGCGCATGCGTCGAGGAGCTTGTTTAACAGGAATGGCATCATGCCGAACTCCAAGTTTATGGACCGCTACCTCAGCGGGTAGACCTGGCATTTCGTCATATGTCCAGGCAAAGCAATCCCTAAACTCAGACAATAATTGAACTAAATCTTTGGTCTCACCCTCGCTCAGCAGAGCACTTATAAAGATCGGACGGGGGTCGTCATCGGTTCCCAGGTTAATTTCTTTTAATTCATCGACCGTCGATTTAATTTCTTCCTCAAATTCAGGGGGTGCATCCCGAACTTGAAGGTCATCGGGATCATCCAAAGTCTCCAAACAGAGCCCATCAAGAGGGCAGAAGGGATCCGTAGGGACATTTGGTGATTCAAGGTGGTAAGTTATCATTAGGCAATACTCATCATCGTCGAATGAACTAACTGTTCCAAAGCCAATACCACTTGTAGGATTATTTTTAATTTTTGTTTTCCAAATGTTTTCGTGGTATCTGGCTTGACCTTTAGTCCATCGGTATGGTACAGAACCTTTAAAGAAAGTATTCTTCACACAGACAGGGAAGTAGCCGAAAGGTAATTCCATTAATTCATTAAAATCTGCCTCCTCAAGGGTTACATCATCTTCATCCCTTGCGGAGGAGGAGCCAGGAAAGAATTTCTGGACTTTCTTTACTTCACCATTCAAGTTGGGGGCCACTTTAACTTCTAACCCAGCAATCCTGCCAGCTGACAGTGGGGTCAGAGAAAGGGCCTCAATCCTTCTACTGAGCTTTTCGTACATTGTCAATTCAGGCTCGTCACTTTTCACCTTTGCAACATCTTCCTCAATGTCACTGTCATCGTCCAAAGTGAGATCGAATTTTGGAGAAGTATTTGTATTTTTATAACGGAGGGAGAAAGCAACACCTCGGTCCTTGGACTCAACATCGGAATCAGATTCCAAATCGATATGAACAGGTGTTGTTCTCCTCTCTGAGGGAACACGGCCTCGACCTCGTGCCCTTAAAGCCATCCTCCCACCTCTTTGAGGTAATGCATTTGGAGGCCTAAGGATAACGATGTCGGAGTCGTCTTCACTACTCAATTGTATCATTTCTTGCTCAATATATTTTCCTTTTTCTTTCATTTGATCGGAACTTTGTCCAACCAACTTCTCCTCGATTCTGATCTCTAGCTTAGAACGGGACGAGGACCCTTTAGGAACAAAGTATGTAGCATCTTCGTAGATCCCAATTTCTTGAATAGAAAATGGTTGCAAATCACCCTTAATCACATGTTCAATGCCATCTCGTTGGTATTTGATGCATTGGTGAAGGGTAGATGGGACCATTCTATATTCATGAATCCAAGGTCTACCTAAAAGGGCATTAAAGGACGTGGCCGAATCAATTATATGAAACTTAGCTTCAGTTTTCAAGCCTGCTATTACTAAAAGTAAAGTGATTGAACCTAAGGCCCTCTCACCCTGTTCATTGAACCCACGAAGCACCAACCTGTCGGTTGAAAGCTTGCTAGTATCAACTCTGAGGTATGCGAGGGTCTTTATGTTCATTATATTGACCGATGCACCCGGATCAATGAGGACTCTTGATAACTTAAAGTTTCCCACATCTACAGTAATGTAGAGGGGACGATTATGGTCAGCAGTTCTCAAGAGCATATCTTCATCTGAAAAGGTAACTCCGGGAACCTCCTTGAAGTAAAGTGCCTTATCTTCTGAAGTTGCAGCCAACTGAGTCAAGCAAATCTCGGGGTCGAGAAGTGCTTTAATTAAAGACTCCCTCATTTCTTTGGAAAGAAGGAGGGCGTCGTAGATGCTTAATTTCGCTGGCAACTTCCTAAGATGGGCTAAAACATTATAATCAACCTTAGGAATGACAGACTCAAAACCCGGAGGAATTAATGGAGAGTCTGACTGTTGAGGGGAATGCGGATTCAGATCTTCAAAGGGAATTTGCTTGCCTTTCTCCTGAGGGGGAAGCCTAGGGGGTAAGACTTTACCGCCACGGAGTTGCACCTGCTCGATATCCTCGGGAGGGCAAATTAGGGCAGTGTCTACACACACCATAGGCGTCGGGTCATCATTTCCCGACAGCGAGTCAGAATCTGAAAGCTCTATCAAGATAGGATTTCCTTGAAAATTGATTTGAGGGAAATCACTTTCTGATAAGGCCTCCGACTCGACCTCTTCTTGAATAGCTGATTTGGGAAGATCAATTTCTTTAATGTTGAGAGTTTCTTCACAAGAATTTTCATTTAAAACAGGAGAGTCATCAATTTGCATTTTATTTTCATGGCCAATCATCAAGACAGAAGCAGAAGGATGTTTTTTATTCATCTTCTGACCCTTTGCCTTTGATGGGGCAAAGTAAAAGTCAGATAACAAAAGAGGGGAAAGGGTCTTAACACCCATCCGCCATCCTAATACATCTCTCATCTACACACTTCCTCTCTACAAAATCAACTTCTTTTTCTTTAAAACATTTGGCAGTAGTTCCTGTGACTACTGGAGAGGAAGGTGACTCAACATCCTCCTGCGAAGCGTCCAGGTCAACCTCCCACACCGGGTCCTGGGCTATCGTAGTTAGCTGTTGAGAAAGACGAAAAGATTTGTTAATCGACTTTTTAAGTGCCCGGGACAAAGCGATGTCCCAACCATCTTCAACAAAACAAGGAAGGTTAAGAGAGTTACCTGAAATGGTCTTAATGGAAGCTTTTTCTGGATCAACCAAGTATTCCTTAGGAATTATGATGTTACCTTGGGTGTAGTTCCTCTCAAGCCAGTCTTTGAACACAACACAGTCTTCTAGAGGGTGACTAAGCATCCGGTGGTATGGACAGTACTTGGGATCATCTTTCTTACTTTCATCCTCAGGCCTCCTAGCCTCTGGCAACTGAAAATCTGATTTCTTTAATAGACTCCTGAAAATCCTCTTAACTGACTCCCTTTTAAATGGATATGGTCTTGCCAATCTCTCTCTAAAAGGTACAGGGTCTTTGGTGTACTGAGGAGTAACCTGGAAAGGCTGTCTCTGAACTGGCTGTGGTGGCGGTGGTGGAGGAGCACTAGGTTGACTGACCATTGGCCTCTTTCCTTTGTCAACTGCTGACACTACTGCCTTTTTCTCAAATGTCTTAACCAATCTAGGACCCTTCTTATCTTCAGACTGCTCCTGTAGGAATGGCATCCTATGAGCCTCTTCCTGCAAATTGCTAGCCTTATTAAGAAGCTTCTCAAAAGTTTTAATAGTGAAACCCTTCAGGAGAAAAGCAACAGGGCCGTGGATGTTCTTAAGGAGTATTTCCACTGCATGTTGCTCTTGCAACTGGGGTTCACACTTCATCGAGAGGTTTCGCCACCTCAAGATGTACTCAACCAGAGACTCTCCCGGCTTTTGCTTTTCAACAACCAAATCGCCCACAGTGGTTCGTTGTTGTGCTCTAGAAAATCTTTTGAGGAAAAGGTTTTCTAAATCACAAAAGGTTCTTACTGAACCATTGGGCAGATCTGCGTACCACTCGAAAGCAATGCCGGATAGGCTACTTACAAATTGGCGAAAGAGTATAGCATCGGACCCTCCTGCATTGCAACAACTTGCTCTGAAGTGGGCCAAATGCTGTCTCGGGTTTTCAACTCCAGTGAAAATCTTAAAAGTTGGTGGCACAAAGCCCTTTGGGTAGGGAACTGAATCATATTCTTCGGGGTATGGTCTACCCTTTGGAATAGATGCGGTTTCTTGTGAAAAGGCTAAGGCCTCCCTTACCTGGTCCTCGATCAGTTGCTTAATATCCTTCTGAGGCAAAGTTGGAGGAACAGGGAGAGCTGTAGGTGGGGCTGGAGATGCCTCTGATAGGCAAGGAGGGATCACTGGTGCTGACTCGGGAGGCTTGGGACTAGATTCTGTCTTCTTAACTCTTTCCACAATCTCTCGAGCCATTTGTTGAATTCTGAGTGAGTCCTGCTCTGACTTGTCAAATCTTTCTTGCATCTCCTTAACTTGTAACATCATGTTTGTCAGCTGATTCTCCAGAATTTTTATATACTCCTCATCCTTGGCCCTCACAGACTCATCTGAATCGGACCCAACAACGTGTGAATCGTCGTCTTTGATAGGCCTACGTTTGCTAGGTTCAGCCTCTTTGCTGGATCCTCTAGTTTCGACCATGGAGACGCTACCAACATGATCATCTGTGTCTCCTAGGAGGTCATCCAGGTCTGGATCAAAGGTTGCTACTTCTTCCTTCTTGTACAGAATGTTTCTTATTTCTTGTACTACCTCCTCAATTGGTCTGTCCCCAATAGACTCAGGGTCGAGGGGTAAGTACCCTTTGTAAGCAGCTATGTCAAAGAGTTCTTCCTTCTCTAGCGTATAAATTATCTCAGTAAGCTTCGGATTAGGATCTAACTTTGGCTCTGCGGTTGGCTCTTCTTCTTCTAAATCAAAATCCAGGTCAATTCCCTCCTCCTCGACTGTCCCAAGATCGGTAGTCAGAAGAGTGGCGTTCTCTACAAGGAGAGGGGCACGTACCTCAGGAGGTGAAGCAGGAGCTTGTAGGGAAATAGCTCCTACATCTGGTAAGGTAAGGTCCTCGGACTCCGGTGTAGGAAGCCTAGGAATGACACATAGATCAGTGCAATCAACAACTGGACCATCAACCGGAATTACTGCTAAATCGGGAGTAGGACTTGCTGTAGTAACACCATCCACTGCAACAACGGAAGTGCTAGGTTGAATGTCCCTCAACTCAGTCAAAACTGGAGAAGGTGTAGTTGTAACCCGTTGGAGTTGGAGAATGAACTTAGGAGTTCTTGGAGGTGGTGGTAAATTCTCCAACTTGGTCCTTTTAGGAACATACTTCTTCTCAGGGGATTTGGGCCTCTTGCCCTTAACATCCAGATGTTTTAGCGCTTCATTTCCCTTAGGGTTAACAATCACTGAGGCCAACCTCACAGGTTTGGGAGGGGGTACCGGGGGTCTACCATGAGGATGGCGGCCTCTCTCGGACCTAGTCAACACAATACCCTCCGTTTTGGAAGAAGGAGGGCGTGGCGCCCAGTGATATCCATCCACTAGCACAGAAGTGGTAGGCTGTCTAACATATTTATTGTTTCTCCTAACATGTTGTGGAGTTAGGTTCTTAGCCTCAGATGCCTCTTCTTTCAACACTTCCTTCTGGAAGCGATGGGAGATCACTCCCTTCAGCTGACTCAAATACTGCTCTTTGGTCTGTCCGGATTGTGCAGCACAGGTGTGAATTATATTCCTTAGTGCTCTAGACTTCTGCAGATGTTTCTCTTTTGAAGTTTTCTTAGTCGAGTAGTCGACTGGGCATGGTGGGGAACGGGCTATCCTAGATACCCTCTCCTCCCCTTGAGCAGAAGCTAAGGGGAAAAAGCGACTCCCTTTCAGAAGGGGAGAGGATGCAGGAATAGGTAGTTCCTCACCAGCCTCAGGCTCTACCTGAGCTAAGGTCTTAAAAGGCACAATCCTTTTGGCCTTGGAGATCCTCTTTCTAAGTCTCCTTAAGTAATTCTTCTTCTGATTCTTAGTTGCAAAGGTAAGCCCAGAACAAGACCCTTCTTCAAAAACAGATTTGACCTCAGTAGGGATCTCAACAACTGACTCAGGCAACTTTGGTGTCTCAATCTCAACAGGTGCAACAGAAGTAGCTCCCACAATCAACTCAAGCTCAGGGGTGGGATTCTTGGTGGCATCCAACTTGACTACCTCTTGTCCATCCATGTAAAACTCAAGAGTGTCAAAGCCTAATCCAAAAACAACAGTTCTCCCTAGGTCATTCACAGTCGAAGAGAGCTCACGGTCAAAGGTAAAGATCAACTTGCCAGCCATTGGATATTTTCTGAAAATTAAAGAATGGTTTGAAATTAGATTTCTTGAAGAAGAGGTGTTTGTCATTTTAAAACTTAAAGCTTGTAGGATAATCCCAACCTCCCAACACATATTGAATGGTAAGAAACTTCAACACATGTTAGGGAGATAAAGAGACTAAGTACATGCCAAAAGAAAAAATCAACATATGTTAGCCCACACAATGATCTTATGAGGTAACATATGAGGTTTTGGAGTAAAAGGGTTTTTGGATTTTGTTTTGTTTTGTTTTTCTTTTGAAAGAATTTGAAGTTTGAATGATTTGAGATGGATTCTTCTTATAAGATCCAAAATACAACGGACAGAGTTTCCCCTTGCCCGAAGGCTTATGGAACTATAAGAAAATCCCTAGTAAATTCAATGGTTTAGCCTCTTTATTCTTGAAAGTCAAAATGGTAAAGAGGTTAAGACTAGTGTATCTCAAATCTTCTTAATAATCAAAAGTCATTTCTTTTCAATTTCAAAAGAGATATTTTGAAAGTGGCATTATTAACAATTTTTTTTTTTAGAGGTAGAACCTCTCTTTTGATGTTTTAAGTTATTCTAGATGTTGGCCACACTTACCCAAGAAGGAAATGGATTGAGAGACCAACGGAAGAAAGGTAGTTAAGACTACCGATGAAACAAAATTTCATTCTTATTAAAGATAGAGAGAGAGATTTGTCCCACCGGGCGTGCCATTTTTTGTTGGTGGAATTTTGAAAACAAATTTTAAAAAAAATATTAGTTTTCTTTGAGGATTTTAAGATTAAGGTTGAGTTCTAATTCTAAGGTTGAATCAACTCGTTAGAAAGAATATATCACCCCGGGGGACGAAGATAAACTTTCATAACGGTGTTCAGGCTTAGAATTATGTAAACACATCTTGAATATTATGATCGGGCTCTAAAGAGAACTTCATATGGCCCCGAGGGAACAAAGTAGAGTTCAACTAAGTACCCAATTACAATATCCAAGAAGTATGATCGTCGCATTCACATCCAAAGCCTTATCGAAGAAGGATGTATCTCCCCAAAGGGAAATGACACCATTCTACGATAATTCTTCTAATGCAATGACGACGATCATTCATTAACTTTTCCCAAAGAAATCTAGTGAAGTTTTAAAATCAATTTTAAAATCAGGTGTGTGGGGTTCCAAATCTCCTACGAGCGCAAGCCCTTGTAGTTAATTACATCGTAGGGAGACAAAGTCCCCTACGAAAACTCTCGATTAGAATAAGAATAAAATTTTGTTAGATTTTCTAGGAGTGATATCAAAGAATAAATAGAATTATTAGAAAAGATCAAAAGGGAATGGATCAAAATTGAGCAGTTATTAACAGATTCAAAGGAAAAGAAGTAGGGGACACTTTGAGATTCCAGAACTATCCGGAAGTGTCCCAACTTAATCTAAGTGTTGGGCTTTATGTTTTAGGATTGAAAGAAAATTTTAATTAGAGTTGAGCATTTTATTAGAAATTTGGGATTATATTCCCGAAATTTGGGGACTTATAATCAAAAATCTTCCCCGGATCCTAAGTCTAATTTGGACACTGGACCACAGTCATCCGAACCTAACTAATGTAGTGCAAGGTCTGGACTTACCCCAGCCTGGATTGGGGAGCCAGCTAACCACCTAGTCGATTTAAAATAGATGAGTCCGGTCTTTTATGCAAGAGTGGTAGGGACGTTGTAATTAAAGTTTTGGAGGGTCGGGGCCGACATCTAGAGATTTTCCTAATTGGCCCCTTTGACATATGTTGGGTGCAAAAATGCTAAACTGATGCAATTAAAATTTTGACTCTTTTAGTTTGTATCTAATGCAATGCATGCTAGTTAACAACTTCCAATCAAGTATGCTTGAAATTTTAAAAACAGGCTTATAAAATAATTTTTTAGAAGACTGGACTTCCCCAGGTCCGGCACCTCGTCCTCATAGGTCAGACTATCCGGACTCTACCTGCAGGCGGGGAAGGGTCTAAAGCAAGGAAAGAGTAATGCAAAAATATGCATGCGACCCCGGGGTCGATCCCCGGCTAATTCCCTAGATTCGTTATCTTTCTATGTTATTTAGACTCACTAAAATTTTAGACTTTAATATTTTGAGTATAAAACTTTCACACCCTCACGAGCCTCACGTATCCAGGCTAAAACAAAAGCGGCATACAATCGCCAAAAAACTAAGAAAAAGCAAGTAATCCTAAAGACAATCAATTCATCACATCAAATATAAATTAATTAATAAGTAAATGTCCATAGGCTGAATTGCCTTGCTTATTACAAACCAGGGTCATGCAGAAAGTAAAGTGGCTGGGCACCACTGACAACAACCCGGATTTCAAGACTAATAATGACGCAAGTTATTTTGAGTGGGATACTCTCAATCTTCAAATCTTCACATCTTCAATCTTGTTCTTCTTTGGACTCCTTTTCTTCAATCTTCTTGGAATCTTCGTAGTGGATTACCCAAATGGATAAGAGGGCACTTCCCTTTAAGGGAGAAGGCCACTCTTTCCTCTTTGGGTAAGGAGGAGGTATGATCCAAATTTGGATTTCCAAATGGAAAAGGAGTGTTCCCTAAGGGGTATCCTTTCCTCTTTGGAATCCAAGCTTTGGATCTATGTATCCCAACTCAAAATCAACTTTCACAACACTTGACACTTACATAAATTACATTGATATCAAAATAAAAATCTAGACTCACCTGCAGGGTTATCCTAAGCAATTAATATATAAAAAGCAGTTATTCCCAAGCAGTTGTATATGAGCAGAAATAAAGTAAACACACTGGCCACGCTCTTTTTATGATTTGGGGGCTTTAGCAGCTGAAGCACCTGTGCAAAGAGTATATAATATTTATGCATTTTTTTTTATGATTTGCCCCCTTTTTATATTGCCCTGCATGAGCGTGGCCACCTGCAGAAAACTGTGTCAACATCCAGATCGTACCTAACCTAAGGGTATTTTAATCGCCAAACACATCAATCCATCCACAGAGTACAGAAAAAGTAAGCAGACACAGCAAAGCAATTTCATCCACAACATGTAGTAAAAACTACGAAAAATCCGGCACACAGTAGTAAAGTAAACACCGGCCTAACCTAGATCTAGAGTTGGTTGTCCTAGCACAGCATCTAAAGTGTGTGTGAAAGGTAGTGTGGCAGGGGTATATCCTAAGTTGGATGATTAATTAAAGTTGTCTAAAATTCTGAGTTTGTTAAGGCTTAATAGGGGAATTTAGGTTAATGTTTAAATATTAATATATTAAGAATTTTGATTAAGTATATTTTAAGAGTTAATTGATTACTACCTTTGTTTCACACCGAGGCCGTGAAGTTTATTTCACCTTCCTTGGGGCTAAGCTAATAGCCTCGTAGGCCTGGGTTACCCAGTAGTAATCGAGGTTGATTAAGTTACTTTAAGTTTGTTGTAATTAAGAGACATGAATTAATATTAGAAAGGGTTTCTTGCTGATTATTAATGGGTTGGTTAAGGATTTTTTTATCCTATTAAGAGAATTCTGAAATTTGGGAGAGTTACTGGATTATGGAAGTTATCCGGATATGCTAACTAAGGGGTCAAAATTTGACTTTAAAAAAAATAGAGTTAATCTTTAGGATTTCAGATTTTTAATCAATACTAGACCCTATTATGAGTTGTTAGACAGGTAGCACACTCAATTTGGAGTTTTTAATCAAAAGTTATGATTTTTAGAAGTTTTAACCCAATTTTGACCTAGAGTTGACCAAAATGTTGACTTTTTGACTTTGACCAGATTTTGAGGGTTTGAAATTTTTGGAAAATACTAGATTTTAATTAGAGTCCTTAGCCACTGAGTTTGATTAATTTAGAATTTTCTACAATTAGTTATGAATTTTGGAAGTTTGGGTATTTATTGGAATTATTAAATTATTTCAATTAAGGGCCCTTTTAATGATTTGAACCCAAATGAGTCTTAAACTTCTTGAAATCAACTCCAAAGATTTGAAATGATCTAAGGAGAGATCAGCAAGTGTTTAAAGATTTTTTGGGATTTTTAATAATTTTTAATTAATTAAAATGGATTAAACATTGATTTTGATTTAAAATTAGATTAAAATATATTTAAATGTCAAATTAAAGGGATTTCAATTCCACTGATTGAGGGATGAGTTGAGGTTAGTTAGGGGTATTTTGGGGGAATTATTAAGAATTAAATCAAATTTATTAGAATTTTATTAAGGCTAAAGGGGGATTTCTAAGGGGAATTATTGTGGCTCCTACTTGGGAAACCAAATGAACCCCAAATGTGATGAAATTTAAACCAAAGGATCACCTGATCCTAAGGCCTAAACCCACAAAATTTGGGCTCAAAAGGAGTACTCTAAGGTGGTTAACTAAACCACCTAAGGTGAGCTCTAAGTCACCTTCAAATCACTATAGGGATCTATCCTAGGCTTGGATTGGGGCAAAATCAGTGGCTCTACACTCCTTATCCTAAACATCATCAGCACACCAAAAATCACACCCTAAATCCCATTGGATAGGTCCATATCCCTTTTTAAATTTAAGGGTCAAACCATGACCCTTAAACTTAAAAAAATAGGTAAAATGCCCTTGAACAACATAAAACAGGGAGATAAAATTTGGACATGTGAAAAACATGTCCAATTTCAATCTCCCAAAATTCCAGACCTGGTGGACATGCATTTAAAAAGTAATTAAAGAAATTCATAAAATGCTCCAAATGAAATTAAACCTAAGATTGACCTAACCAGGGTCTGGAACCATAGGGCTTTTGTAGTGCTCCCTGAGACCTTTCCAATGAGCCTAAGAACACCTAATTTGGACAAGTGTGCAGGGAGTTATGGATTTTTGAAGTTCCCTTGAATTTCTGAATTTAATTAATCCGGCAATTACACAGTCAGCGACCGTTACCCACGCGGCGCGCGATGATTCGCCAGGCAATGATTGGCGCTAACTGTTAACGGCCGGATTAACCACAGTCGTCGGATGGCGGATCGAATGGCTGGGATTAAACACGCTCCGGGACCGCGGGATCTAATCCGAGCCGTTGATCAAAATCAACGGCTGAGATTACGTCTTCAACCTCCGCCTTTACCCGAAGCCGTGAACCTTCTCTGGCGTGATTCGAGCGATCGCGCCGGTGAACTTCAACGAAATTTCACAGGGAGGATCAGGGAGGTGGAAACCTTTAATCCAACGGTGGAAATCCGCCGGGGTGAAGGTTTCCTTCACACTTGACCGAACTACCTAGCTAGGGAGCTCGGGATGAAGGAATTACCGGAGAGAAAGCCTCAACGGATGAGCTTCTCTATCTGGGAGCTTCAGGGGACGAAGGCGAGCAGGTTTCCTTCAGAGGCCGCGACTGGAGGACAGCTGGAGGTATGAATTCGAGCGGGACGCCGAAGCCTTTCGCCGGAGTTCGCTCGAAATGATGGAAGGGGCGGTCTGGGAGCTCAAAGGATGATGCTGGGAGATCGATGGAGCTCTGGGGAATCGTTCGAAGAACGCTGGGATCCATTCTCGAGCTCTGGGGAGTACCAGCCTATTCAGCCTCCTCCCGCGAGCTCGGGCGGCCAGGATTGAATTAGGGGAGGTCTCGGATTGATGCCAAGTGGAAAGGGGCGCCGTTCCAGAGAGCTCGTGAGCCTCAAGCCGGTGAGCCACAGCTTTTGGAAGGCTTTTGATCAGGATCGGCCTGGGGGGACCACCGGAGCTTGCTCTCCATTGGTTCCGACCGCCGCCGGCCACGGTCTGGGTCGGATTGACCAGGGGAGGCCGATGGGGACGTGCTGGAGCTGAGGGTGGAGTCAATTTGGCCTGAGAACGCTGGGGTCGATCTGGTGGCTCGGCTGGGCTCGAACCTGCTTGGTTCGAGTCGAAGTGAGCTCGATCCAGGTTTGGTCAGACCTTGGGTTCGGTATGGGAGGCAGGTCTGGGTCTGGTGCACCCAATGCAGGTGGCAATTGGGTGGAATTTGATCTGGATTAAAAGATGGCTCGGGTTCAAGTGTTTTTGGCTACTTTGGGTTAGCCTAACTCTTGACCCAAATGAGCACAAGGGTTGGGCTGATCAAGGGAGGTGTATTGGGTCCATGGGAACTCAATGACACTTTGATTTGGATTCAATTTGGATAAGATCAAAAGATAGCTCAAGGGAGACCTCTTCTTGGTTACTTGGGTCAAGCCATATGACTAACCCAAGTGAACCCAAGGCTTGGGCCACCAAGAGGGGTCTCTTGGGTGCCCAAGGGGTCATCCCATGCATTCAAAGGACTTGGAATGGACTAGATTCAAATTTTTGAAAGAGAAGGGGGTGTATGGGTCCATGGGTCAAACTTGGTTGACTTGGTCAACCAGGTTGACCTAAGGTCTGGGTTTGAGTTCAACAAGTTGGGTTTGATGTTTGAAATTCATTGGAAGTGTTTTCAAAGAGTTTGGAATTGATTTAATTTGAAATGGCCACTTGAAATCCCATAAGGGTATTTTGGTCAATTTTGACCTATTGGTCAATTAGGGTCAAAAATGGATCTGAAAAATGCAGTTTACTATTCAGTGGATTAAAATCAAAAGTCTGGAAGTGGTTGGAGGCTTTGATAAAGGTTCCAAGATCAAAATCTCAAAAGGGTTGGGTTCAGTGGCATAGGCTGTAAATATTTGAAGGTTTTAGAGCCTTTGGATTTTAATTCAGATTCTGGGGTTAGAGACCTCAGAATTGGCTCAAAATTGGAGGGTAGCCTCTAGAGACATGTCTTATCACTTTGTAAGTGATAGACCTTGAATCAGAGGCCACTGGACTGGGTTTTGGAATGTTTGAAAATTCTTTGAAAAAGGTCTTTAGGACAAGGCCTTAAGGCTTAGGATTTGGGTTTGGATTTCTAGATTTGAAATGGATTTTAAATTTGAAAAATTAATATTGAAGTATCCAAATCATTAACAATCATGTGGTGATTGTTAATGAATGGATAGGGTCAAAGCTAGATCAAGGGTAGGATCAAAGTCAGGGTTGAGGTTTGGATTCTCAATTGAACTGGATCATGGTTTGAAAGGGTCTGAAGCTTGAATTGATTTGAATTTAAATTGAATGGAGTTTAGATTGATTTGATGTTTGAGTTAATCAAGGGTATGGATTGATTTGAAGTTAAGGTGGATCAAAGGGATGAATTGATTTGAGTATGGATTGATCCTAGGATCTAGAGGAGTTCTAGGATCTGGATATGGAAGAATCTTAAGCTCTAGAGTAGGCCCTAAGGTCTGGCTCTAGGAAGGATCCTAAAGTCTAGAGTGGATCCTAAGGTCTAGAATTGGATCTGGATTCTGGAAGGATCTTAGTGACCTCATACAAAAATGAGGTCAACAAATGGACCCCCAATGTGTGTGGTAGAAGGAACTTCTGCTGCACACATTGGCGTTGACCGAATAGAAGTAGAATCTCAAAGGTGGAAGGGAGGGTATCTCGTAATCTTAAGTCCATAGGAAGCTAGTGAAAGGCTTACACCTATTTGGAAAAGAGAACCGGGAAAACCAAGGTAGGGAATACCTAGCCTTGGGTCTAAGGAAGGACATCACCCAACCTTAGGCCTATAGGATGCTGATAGAAGACTTACTCCAAATAGGCAAATCAACTGGAAAACTAGGATGGTGCCACGAAGGGCGTACTCCACCACTAGCGAATGGTCATGTGGGGAGGAAACTTGCTCAACACAGAAGACCTCAACTGGCAAACTAGGATGGTGCCACGAATGGCGTACTCCACCACTAGCGAATGGTCATGTGGGGAGGAAACTTGCTCCACACAGAGGACCTCAACTGGCAAACTAGGATGGTGCCACGAAGGGCGTACTCCACCACTAGCGAATGGTCATGTGGGGAGGAAACTTGCTCCACACAGAGGACCTCAACTGGCAAAATAGGATGGTGCCACGAAGGGCGTACTCCACCACTAGCGAATGGTCATGTGGGGAGGAAACTTGCTCCACACAGAGGACCTCAACTGGCAAACTGTAAAACCCTTCAAAAAAAAAAGCTGATTTTTTTTTGTGCAGTTCGTCTGTACGAACTGGGTTTAGTACTGGACGAACTGAAGAAATTTGTGAAGAAATCTGCCATTCTCGTATGTACGAACCTGGAGCAGTCGGGACGATCCGTCTGTACGAAATCTATCCAGAGAGCAAGTCGCCCGGGACGAATTTGGATTTCGTCTGTACGAAATTTGTCCAGAGAACCCATCGTACCAGGACGAAATTTGGATCGTCCAGGACGATCAGTATTAATAAATATCGGATTTGAGATATTTTGGATTCATTTTGGAGAGAGAGGAAAGGCAAGAGAGAGAAAGAGAAGGAAAGAGAAGAGGAAGCTTGGTTTTGGAGCCCGTGGAGCGCTTTTCGTCCGACGACGCAGTTAGAAGATTTGTTTATCTCGCGGTAAGGACTCCGAATCCTGTTTCTGTTTTCAAAGATGTTGTATTTTTATCGAGATATGTCCGGATTTATATTTTTGTAGTCGAATAATTGACCCGATTTGAGATTGACACAACTTTCACCGCACAACTTTTAGAGTGTTATAGATATGATTATTCTACACGATTTGACTGTATTCTACGAATTTTCTTCCGGTCGGAATTGGTTCTACGCGGTTTTTATCGAATAGAAAATTATCAGGATGTTTTCTGACTTGGTTTCTATAGAATAATAGTCTTGTATTGATGCCGTGGTTATTCTGTTGTAATTTGGAGAAATTCAGAATTTGTCTTTTTGCAGGATTTTTGTGTAAATTCGATAGACTACTGTTACTCTGCCCGATTTTTGTATGATTCCTGATTTGACTGAAATTGATAGATTGAATCGATATGCCTATGATTATTGATATGATTGCTCTAATATTGATTATTGATTGCTTATTGATACTGAAACACGTATAACCTGGTTGAATATTGGTTGGAGATGATACCTGTACAGGATGGTGGGCCGACGGGCTTTCCTTTAAATCATAGATCATGGATCATGGATATAACGATGGGAGTCATAAGGAGATTATATGCCGACGGGCGGCCGACAGGCAATAGAGTGACGACTCTTTTCATAGAACCAATGTATTGATATCTACAACAGCAATATGAATTCTACAACAGCAACATGACCATTGATTATACATTGTTCAGTATTATCGTATTGATTGCATGTTTAATGTATTGATTTACGGATTTTACGGATTTGATCGGGTTTACTGTATCGTACGATTTCACTGATTTCATCGATTGACTACTGAACATAGATACTACTGAGCATTGTTATAGATATTAATAGATATAGATACTGTATTGAGCATGAACATGGACATCGTACTAGTGCCTACTGTTCTACACCGTATTGACTGTTGTATAGATTTCTTGTCAGAATGGATTGAAATTTATCGTATTGCTTTCCTCGATTGGTTTCATTAATTAGATCGTATTGAATTGATTGTATTGATTTGATTGACGGATATTGATTTATTGATTAAATTGAAATGATTGATTTGCCTGCCGCTGCATTGACTGGTTTTATTGACTATTGATTTTCGGATTGCATCGATTACTGATTTGATTTCCACTGCATAGACTCATTGACCATTGACTGATATAGATTGATTAACTGTGATTGACTGACATGCATATTGATAGCATAGCCGTGCTTTGATTTCAGTTATAGGTATTAGGTGACCTGCTGGGCTTTGTAAAGCTCATTATATGTGGTTGATATTTTCAGGTCAGGGCTCGGGAGCAGGAGATAGGAATTGATTCAGATCTTCAGGTTTTTTTTTTTTTTGTCTTTTGATCGATAGATGATTCTTTTGTACTCAGGACAGGATAGATTTCTCTACTTGTATTGATAGTTTAGTTCCTGAGTATTGTATATGATGTTTTGAGATGTGAATTGACTTGTATATTGATGTTTAAATTTTATAGATGTGTGATAGATTGCTTACTGAAGGTTTATAGATAACTCTGGTAAATTGTTGTGAGATTGATTGACATTCTTTCCAAGTTAGATCTTGGGGCATCACAGTTGGTATCAGAGCAGTGTTATTGGAAGAATGGATTGTTACCAGAGTTGTAGGTTTGGATTGAGAGTTGGGTAGATTGGGTAGCTTTAAGAGCTTCATTGGCATACATCATTGCTTGTGTGTATCATTGGTTTTGAATTGTGCAGGTGAAAAAGATATGGATCCTCCAGCAGAATCCAGTGTACCAAATGAGCAACACAGCGCAGCTCCAGTGCCTTCAGAGAGTATGATGCAGTTGGCTACTGCGATTGCACATGTTATGGGGGATGCCCAGAGCAAGATGAGTGGAAGCAAGGAAAAAGAGGTAGACAGACATTTGCAGATGTTCCACAAGCTGAAGCCTCCGTTGTTTAAAGGAGCTGTGGGACCACAGGCTGCTGAGGATTGGATCCTGAGAGTAGAAAAGATTTTTGACAGCATGCAGTGTCCGGGAAATAGAAAGGTACCATTAGCTGTGTTCCTATTTGAAGGAGAAGCGGAGAGATGGTGGATTGGACAGCAGAGAGAGAAATTCCAGGGGAAAACCAATGCTGAGATCACCTGGGATGAGTTCACTGCAGTGTTCAGGATGTGGTTTGTACCACCGTCAGCTCAGCGACAGATGCAGGAAGCTTTCATGAGATTGGAGCAAGGCCGTAAGTCAGTGATGCAGTACGAGGCCGAGTTTACTGCACTTTCGAGGTACGCTGCTCATCTGATTCCTACTCCCGAAGAAAAGTGCTATAGATTTCTACATGGATTGAATAGAGAGCTGAGGCATCCACTAGTACCTTTCCGGATCCATGAGTTTTCTGAGCTAGTGGAGCGAGCTCGATTGATAGAGATTGATTTAGCAACACCGGTACCGAGGTACGAGGATACCAGAAGGAGGAGAGATGAGGTACGACGAGATGATTCTTATAGAGACAGAGATAGAGAGAAGAGAAGCAGGTATGAGGGTTCGAAGGGATCTGCATCGGGATCTGCATCACGATCTGCATCGGTAGTATCGTCTGGTGGTTCTGGCGAGTGCATTCACTGTGGTAAACGACATGCGGGTCGGTGCTACCTATTGACGGGACAGTGTTTTTACTGTGGACAACAAGGGCACAGAGTAGTAGATTGTCCTCAAAAAGGACTGGGTGGACGGACTGATTCTGGCACGGGTACAGGACAGCAGAGGACTGTTGGCTCGAGGGCTTACAGTGAGAGATCAGCAAACAGGATGGATGATAGAGCTGTTAGGGATCAGAGGGAGACAGTTGCACCACGACCTCCTACACTTCCTCCAGTGGTGCCACGCATCTACAGTCTACAGAGTTTACAACATCGTGAGGATCAGCAACGACCAGAAGGTTCTACTGGTAAGATAGATTTGACTAACCAATTGATATTAACATATGAACATTGCATATTGACATGTGATTGATTGCATTGTTTGTTTTGTATGGATTCCGACGAGTTTTGATTTTGATTTTGATTCGATTTGATTTTGATTTGAGTTTTGATTGGACGGATTTGCTTTGTAGCGATTTTGCATTCGATCCCTTAAGGGAAATGTCGAGGATGGCATTTTTCTTAAGGTGGGTAGATTGTAAAACCCTTCAAAAAAAAAAGCTGATTTTTTTTTGTGCAGTTCGTCTGTACGAACTGGGTCTAGTACTGGACGAACTGAAGAAATTTGTGAAGAAATCTGCCATTCTCGTCTGTACGAACCTGGAGCAGTCGGGACGATCCGTCTGTACGAAATCTATCCAGAGAGCAAGTCGCCCGGGACGAATTTGGATTTCGTCTGTACGAAATTTATCCAGAGAACCCATCGTACCAGGACGAAATTTGGATCGTCCAGGACGATCAGTGTTAATAAATATCGGATTTGAGATATTTTGGATTCATTTTGGAGAGAGAGGAAAGGCAAGAGAGAGAAAGAGAAGGAAAGAGAAGAGGAAGCTTGGTTTTGGAGCCCGTGGAGCGCTTTTCGTCCGACGACGCAGTTAGAAGATTTGTTTATCTCGCGGTAAGGACTCCGAATCCTGTTTCTGTTTTCAAAGATGTTGTATTTTTATCGAGATATGTCCGGATTTATATTTTTGTAGTCGAATAATTGACCCGATTTGAGATTGACACAACTTTCACCGCACAACTTTTAGAGTGTTATAGATATGATTATTCTACACGATTTGACTGTATTCTACGAATTTTCTTCCGGTCGGAATTGGTTCTACGCGGTTTTTATCGAATAGAAAATTATCAGGATGTTTTCTGACTTGGTTTCTATAGAATAATAGTCTTGTATTGATGCCGTGGTTATTCTGTTGTAATTTGGAGAAATTCAGAATTTGTCTTTTTGCAGGATTTTTGTGTAAATTCGATAGACTACTGTTACTCTGCCCGATTTTTGTATGATTCCTGATTTGACTGAAATTGATAGATTGAATCGATATGCCTATGATTATTGATATGATTGCTCTAATATTGATTATTGATTGCTTATTGATACTGAAACACGTATAACCTGGTTGAATATTGGTTGGAGATGATACCTGTACAGGATGGTGGGCCGACGGGCTTTCCTTTAAATCATAGATCATGGATCATGGATATAACGATGGGAGTCATAAGGAGATTATATGCCGACGGGCGGCCGACAGGCAATAGAGTGACGACTCTTTTCATAGAACCAATGTATTGATATCTACAACAGCAATATGAATTCTACAACAGCAACATGACCATTGATTATACATTGTTCAGTATTATCGTATTGATTGCATGTTTAATGTATTGATTTACGGATTTTACGGATTTGATCGGGTTTACTGTATCGTACGATTTCACTGATTTCATCGATTGACTACTGAACGTAGATACTACTGAGCATTGTTATAGATATTAATAGATATAGATACTGTATTGAGCATGAACATGGACATCGTACTACTGCCTACTGTTCTGCACCGTATTGACTGTTGTATAGATTTCTTGTCAGAATGGATTGAAATTTATCGTATTGCTTTCCTCGATTGGTTTCATTAATTAGATCGTATTGAATTGATTGTATTGATTTGATTGACGGATATTGATTTATTGATTAAATTGAAATGATTGATTTGCCTGCCGCTGCATTGACTGGTTTTATTGACTATTGATTTTCGGATTGCATCGATTACTGATTTGATTTCCACTGCATAGACTCATTGACCATTGACTGATATAGATTGATTGACTGTGATTGACTGACATGCATATTGATAGCATAGCCGTGCTTTGATTTCAGTTATAGGTATTAGGTGACCTGCTGGGCTTTGTAAAGCTCATTATATGTGGTTGATATTTTCAGGTCAGGGCTCGGGAGCAGGAGATAGGAATTGATTCAGATCTTCAGGTTTTTTTTTTTTTTTTTGTCTTTTGATCGATAGATGATTCTTTTGTACTCAGGACAGGATAGATTTCTCTACTTGTATTGATAGTTTAGTTCCTGAGTATTGTATATGATGTTTTGAGATGTGAATTGACTTGTATATTGATGTTTAAATTTTATAGATGTGTGATAGATTGCTTACTGAAGGTTTATAGATAACTCTGGTAAATTGTTGTGAGATTGAATGACATTCTTTCCAAGTTAGATCTTGGGGCATCACACAAACTAGGATGGTGCCACGAAGGGCGTACTCCACCACTAGCGAATGGTCATGTGGGGAGGAAACTTGCTCCACACAGAGGACCTCAACTGGCAAACTAGGATGGTGCCACGAAGGGCGTACTCCACCACTAGCGAATCTAATCCTAAGGGGATGAAGGACACAACCTTAAGGGAAAGAAAAGAGAAAATTAAAAGAAGATAAAATTTAAAAGACTCAAAGCAGAATCATGAGTCAAGAAAGTGAATTTTATTGATTGATCAAAAGAGCTACATCAAGCATAGTATTTCTTAAGGAAACGTCCGTTGACAGGTAACATCGGACGAATTCCTTTACAATCTACTAACTGATACGAGCCTCCTTCGTAGACAGTCTCTATGACGAAGGGTCCTTCCCAAGTAGGTTCAAATTTGCCTCCCAACTTTCGATGGGCTAAAATAGGCCTCCGAAGGACCAACACCAAGTCTCCCGCTTGGAAGGTCCTAGGTCGCACTAGCTTATCATGGGCTTGAACCATACGGGATTTATGTAACTCTAAACTTTGTTGAGCTTGGAGACGTCGCTCTTCAAGGCCTTCGAGTTCTTCCAATCGCAGTTTTGCATTTTGTTCATTTGTAATTTGGTTCTGAACCGCAATCCTGAGCGACGTAATATGTACTTCCAAGGGTAGAACGGCCTCAGATCCATACACTAGTGCAACCGGAGTAGATTGGGTCGGAGTTCTATAAGTGGTATGATAAGCCCACAAAGCTTCCACCAACCGCTCATCCCATTGTCGCTTGTTATCATCAAGGGTCTTTTTAATGATTTGCACCAAAATTTTGTTGAAGGCCTCGGCCAATCCATTTGCCCGGGGGTAATAGATTGTTGAGTATCTCCAATCAATATTATGGCGTCTCACAAAACTGTTAATCTTTGTAGACTTGAATGCGGACCCATTATCAGATATGATTCTGCGGGGCACGCCGAATCGATACACGATATGGTCACGAAAGAATTTTAAAACATGGTGGGATGTCACATTGCGTAGAGGAATTGCTTCCGCCCACTTTCAAAAGTAATCAGTCGCTGCTAATATGAAACGATGACCTCTCGCAGAAGGAGGGTCAATCGGTCCTATGATATCTGTGCCCCAACTCTCGAAGGGCCACGAGGCTATCGTAGGATGTAACACATTAGGCGGCTGATGTAGAACCACACCATGGACCTGACATTGATGACAATATCTTGCAGTATTCAAGCAATCGTCAATCATCGTAGGCCAGTAGTATCCAAGTCTTTTAATTTTCAATTTCATTTTTGGACCCGATTGATGTGCACCGCATAGTCCTGAATGAACTTCATTAATAATCTTCAGGGCTTCTCGCTGATATAAACAACGCAGCCACATGTGATCGAAGGACCGTCGGTATAACAAATTATTGACTAGTGCGTAAGAAAGGGCACGTTTCTTAATCTGGTTAGAGAGCGATTTGTCCTGAGGGAGCTTCCCTTCTTTAAGGTAATCAATTAAGGGTTGTCTCCAATCGCCCTCTTTGTCAATTGTCGAAGAGGCAGAAAGGATCTGAAGGGGAGTCTTACTAACGTGTTCCAAATCTATAAGAGAAAGGGTATTGCGACCCTGAATCTCTATAGGAATGGAATCTTCCTCAGGACAGGCAAATTCTTTCGCTAATTTTGCTAAGGCATCTGCTGCAGAATTGCTTCCGCGGGGAACCCTATACAAAGTAGCGGTGGGAATTTGTTCCAACAGGTGAAGTGTGTATTGGTGGTATTTCAGGAGATTAGGATTCAAGATTCTATAAGTTCCGGCCACTTGGTTAATCACCAACTAGGAATCTCCAAAAATCTTAATCTCTTTAATCTCCATTAAAATTGCAAGTTCCAAACCGGTTATCAGAGCCTCGTATTCAGCCTCGTTGTTTGTGCAGGGCTCCGATAAATGGTAGGAAAAATGCATCATCCCTTTTTCTGGCGTTATGAAAATTTAACCAACTCCGGCCTTTCCGGGAATTATAGACTGCTGGGTCGCGTTCCTACGAGAGGATGCTGCTCCATCAAAATACAACTCCCAAATGGCCTCATCAGATTCCCTAAAACTCATGATTTGTTCGTCGGGTAAACCATCGTTCAGAGGGGAATTTGCCGGCAGCGGGTGTGCTGCCAGAAAATCGACAACAGCCTGTCCTTTCACAGCGCGAAGGGGAGTGAAAGTAATCTCAAATTGCAGTAATATCATAGACCAGCGGGCTAAACGTCCTGACAACGTCGGTCGGGTTATAAGATATTGCAAAGGATTGACTCTTGAAATTAAACTCACTGAGTGTGAAAGCATATAATGCCTCAGTTTTTGGGCTGCGAAGACTAAAGCAAGACAATGCTTTTCAATTGAAGAGTATCGAATTTCCGTAGGAAGAAGCCTTCGACTAAGATAATAGAGAGCATTCTCCTTACCTTCGTCGTTGACTTGAGCTAGCAGGGCGCCTAAAGACTCATCTAAGGCTGCAGTGTAGAGAATTAACGGCTTTCCCGGAATTGAAGCCGCCAAAACTGGCGGATTCGAAAGGTATTGCTTAATGTTATCGAAAGCATTTTGACACTTCTCGCCCCATACGAATTTAGTATCTTTTTTCGCAAGGACAAAGAAGGGCTGACACCTTCCGGAAAGGTTAGAAATAAACCTCCTTATATATGCCAATCTACCTTGTAGAGACCTTAACTGGGTAAGGCTCCTAGGAGATGGCATGTCTAAGATGGCTTCAATTTTAGCGGGGTCAATTTCTATTCCTCGGTGCCTTACCACGAATCCTAAAAATTTCCCTGAAGTAACGCCAAAGGCGCATTTCAGAGGATTCATTTTCAAATCGTAGCGGCGTAACCGTTCGAAAATAGTTCTCAAATCAAACAGGTGAGCCCCTTTGACTTTGCTCTTGACAACCAAATCATCAACATAACATTCAACTTGGTTATGAATTAAGTCGTCAAAGATATGGGTCATGGCCCGCTGGTAAGTTGCCCCAGCATTCTTTAAGCCAAATGGCATCACTTTGTAACAAAAGATTCCAATAGGGGTTCTGAACGCTGTATTTCTCTCATCCTCTGGGGCCATCTTGATTTGGTTATAACCCGATGAGCCATCCATGAATGAGAAAATAGCATGTGAAGAGGCAATGTCCACCATGAGCTCCGATATCGGTAAAGGGAACTCATCTTTAGGACATGCCTTATTCAGATCCCTATAATCGACGCAAATCCGAATTTGACCATTTTTCTTTCGGACTGGCACGACGCTAGCTACCCAAGAGGGGTACTGTTCCTCTCGAATAAATCCAGCTTCGGCCAATTTCTTAACTTCAGAAACGACTTATTGTTCAATTTCTAAGCGCATGCGTCGAGGAGCTTGTTTAACAGGAATGGCATCATGCCGAACTCCAAGTTTATGAACCGCTACCTCAGCGGGTAGACCTGGCATTTCGTCATATGTCCAGGCAAAGCAATCCCTAAACTCAGACAATAATTGAACTAAATCTTTGGTCTCACCCTCGCTCAGCAGAGCACTTATAAAGATCGGACGGGGGTCGTCATCGGTTCTCAGGTTAATTTCTTTTAATTCATCGACCGTCGATTTAATTTCTTCCTCAAATTCAGGGGGTGCATCCCGAACTTGAAGGTCATCGGGATCATCCAAAGTCTCCAAACAGAGCCCATCAAGAGGGCAGAAGGGATCCGTAGGGACATTTGGTGATTCAAGGTGGTAAGTTATCATTAGGCAATACTCATCATCGTCGAATGAACTAACTGTTCCAAAGCCAATACCACTTGTAGGATTATTTTTAATTTTTGTTTTCCAAATGTTTTCGTGGTATCTGGCTTGACCTTTAGTCCATCGGTATGGTACAGAACCTTTAAAGAAAGTATTCTTCACACAGACAGGGAAGTAGCCGAAAGGTAATTCCATTAATTCATTAAAATCTGCCTCCTCAAGGGTTACATCATCTTCATCCCTTGCGGAGGAGGAGCCAGGAAAGAATTTCTGGACTTTCTTTACTTCACCATTCAAGTTGGGGGCCACTTTAACTTCTAACCCAGCAATCCTGCCAGCTGACAGTGGGGTCAGAGAAAGGGCCTCAATCCTTCTACTGAGCTTTTCGTACATTGTCAATTCAGGCTCGTCACTTTTCACCTTTGCAACATCTTCCTCAATGTCACTGTCATCGTCCAAAGTGAGATCGAATTTTGGAGAAGTATTTGTATTTTTATAACGGAGGGAGAAAGCAACACCTCGGTCCTTGGACTCAACATCGGAATCAGATTCCAAATCGATATGAACAGGTGTTGTTCTCCTCTCTGAGGGAACACGGCCTCGACCTCGTGCCCTTAAAGCCATCCTCCCACCTCTTTGAGGTAATGCATTTGGAGGCCTAAGGATAACGATGTCGGAGTCGTCTTCACTACTCAATTGTATCATTTCTTGCTCAATATATTTTCCTTTTTCTTTCATTTGATCGGAACTTTGTCCAACCAACTTCTCCTCGATTCTGATCTCTAGCTTAGAACGGGACGAGGACCCTTTTGGAACAAAGTATGTAGCATCTTCGTAGATCCCAATTTCTTGAATAGAAAATGGTTGCAAATCACCCTTAATCACATGTTCAATGCCATCTCGTTGGTATTTGATGCATTGGTGAAGGGTAGATGGGACCATTCTATATTCATGAATCCAAGGTCTACCTAAAAGGGCATTAAAGGACGTGGCCGAATCAATTATATGAAACTTAGCTTCAGTTTTCAAGCCTTCTATTACTAAAAGTAAAGTGATTGAACCTAAGGCCCTCTCACCCTGTTCATTGAACCCACGAAGCACCAACCTGTCGGTTGAAAGCTTGCTAGTATCAACTCTGAGGTATGCGAGGGTCTTTATGTTCATTATATTGACCGATGCACCCGGATCAATGAGGACTCTTGATAACTTAAAGTTTCCCACATCTACAGTAATGTAGAGGGGACGATTATGGTCAGCAGTTCTCAAGAGCATATCTTCATCTGAAAAGGTAACTCCAGGAACCTCCTTGAAGTAAAGTGCCTTATCTTCTGAAGTTGCAGCCAACTGAGTCAAGCAAATCTCGGGGTCGAGAAGTGCTTTAATTAAAGACTCCCTCATTTCTTTGGAAAGAAGGAGGGCGTCGTAGATGCTTAATTTCGCTGGCAACTTCCTAAGATGGGCTAAAACATTATAATCAACCTTAGGAATGACAGACTCAAAACCCGGAGGAATTAATGGAGAGTCTGACTGTTGAGGGGAATGCGGATTCAGATCTTCAAAGGAAATTTGCTTGCCTTTCTCCTGAGGGGGAAGCCTAGGGGGTAAGACTTTACCGCCACGGAGTTGCACCTGCTCGATATCCTCGGGAGGGCAAATTAGGGCAGTGTCTACACACACCATAGGCGTCAGGTCATCATTTCCCGACAGCGAGTCAGAATCTGAAAGCTCTATCAAGATAGGATTTCCTTGAAAAATGATTTGAGGGAAATCACTTTCTGATAAGGCCTCCGACTCGACCTCTTCTTGAATAGCTGATTTGGGAAGATCAATTTCTTTAATGTTGAGAGTTTCTTCACAAGAATTTTCATTTAAAACAGGAGAGTCATCAATTTGCATTTTATTTTCATGGCCAATCATCAAGACAGAAGCAGAAGGATGTTTTTTATTCATCTTCTGACCCTTTGCCTTTGATGGGGCAAAGTAAAAGTCAGATAACAAAAGAGGGGAAAGGGTCTTAACACCCCCATCCGCCATCCTAATACATCTCTCATCTACACACTTCCTCTCTACAAAATCAACTTCTTTTTCTTTAAAACATTTGGCAGTAGTTCCTGTGACTACTGGAGAGGAAGGTGACTCAACATCCTCCTGCGAAGCGTCCAGGTCAACCTCCCACACCGGGTCCTGGGCTATCGTAGTTAGCTGTTGAGAAAGACGAAAAGATTTGTTAATCGACTTTTTAAGTGCCCGGGACAAAGCGATGTCCCAACCATCTTCAACAAAACAAGGAAGGTTAAGAGAGTTACCTGAAATGGTCTTAATGGAAGCTTTTTCTGGATCAACCAAGTATTCCTTAGGAATTATGATGTTACCTTGGGTGTAGTTCCTCTCAAGCCAGTCTTTGAACACAACACAGTCTTCTAGAGGGTGACTAAGCATCCGGTGGTATGGACAGTACTTGGGATCATCTTTCTTACTTTCATCCTCAGGCCTCCTAGCCTCTGGCAACTGAAAATCTGGTTTCTTTAATAGACTCCTGAAAATCCTCTTAACTGACTCCCTTTTAAATGGATATGGTCTTGCCAATCTCTCTCTAAAAGGTACAGGGTCTCTGGTGTACTGAGGAGTAACCTGGAAAGGCTGTCTCTGAACTGGCTGTGGTGGCGGTGGTGGAGGAGCACTAGGTTGACTGACCATTGGCCTCTTTCCTTTGTCAACTGCTAACACTACTGCCTTTTTCTCAAATGTCTTAACCAATCTAGGACCCTTCTTATCTTCAGACTGCTCCTGTAGGAATGGCATCCTATGAGCCTCTTCCTGCAAATTGCTAGCCTTATTAAGAAGCTTCTCAAAAGTTTTAATAGTGAAACCCTTCAGGAGAAAAGCAACAGGGCCGTGGATGTTCTTAAGGAGTATTTCCACTGCATGTTGCTCTTGCAACTGGGGTTCACACTTCATCGAGAGGTTTCGCCACCTCAAGATGTACTCAACCAGAGACTCTCCCGGCTTTTGCTTTTCAACAACCAAATCGCCCACAGTGGTTCGTTGTTGTGCTCCAGAAAATCTTTTGAGGAAAAGGTTTTCTAAATCACAAAAGGTTCTTACTGAACCATTGGGCAGATCTGCATACCACTCGAAAGCAATGCCGGATAGGCTACTTACAAATTGGCGAAAGAGTAGAGCATCAGACCCTCCTGCATTGCAACAACTTGCTCTGAAGTGGGCCAAATGCTGTCTCGGGTTTTCAACTCCAGTGAAAATCTTAAAAGTTGGTGGCACAAAGCCCTTTGGGTAGGGAACTGAATCATATTCTTCGGGGTATGGTCTACCCTTTGGAATAGATGCGGTTTCTTGTGAAAAGGCTAAGGCCTCCCTTACCTGGTCCTCGATCAGTTGCTTAATATCCTTCTGAGGCAAAGTTGGAGGAACAGGGAGAGCTGTAGGTGGGGCTGGAGATGCCTCTGATAGGCAAGGAGGGATCACTGGTGCTGACTCGGGAGGCTTGGGACTAGATTCTGTCTTCTTAACTCTTTCCACAATCTCTCGAGCCGTTTGTTGAATTCTGAGTGAGTCCTGCTCTGACTTGTCAAATCTTTCTTGCATCTCCTTAACTTGTAACATCATGTTTGTCAGCTGATTCTCCAGATTTTTTATATACTCCTCATCCTTGGCCCTCACAGACTCATCTGAATCGGACCCAACAACGTGTGAATCGTCGTCTTTGATAGGCCTACGTTTGCTAGGTTCAGCCTCTTTGCTGGATCCTCTAGTTTCGACCATGGAGACGCTACCAACATGATCATCTGTGTCTCTTAGGAGGTCATCCAGGTCTGGATCAAAGGTTGCTACTTCTTCCTTCTTGTACAGAATGTTTCTTATTTCTTGTACTACCTCCTCAATTGGTCTGTCCCCAATAGACTCAGGGTCGAGGGGTAAGTACCCTTTGTAAGCAGCTATGTCAAAGAGTTCTTCCTTCTCTAGCGTATAAATTATCTCAGTAAGCTTCGGATTAGGATCTAACTTTGGCTCTGCGGTTGGCTCTTCTTCTTCTAAATCAAAATCCAGGTCAATTCCCTCCTCCTCGACTGTCCCAAGATCAGTAGTCAGAAGAGTGGCGTTCTCTACAAGGAGAGGGGCACGTACCTCAGGAGGTGAAACAGGAGCTTGTAGGGAAATAGCTCCTACATCTGGTAAGGTAAGGTCCTCGGACTCCGGTGTAGGAAGCCTAGGAATGACACATAGATCAGTGCAATCAACAACTGGACCATCAACCGGAATTACTGCTAAATCGGGAGTAGGACTTGCTGTAGTAACACCATCCACTGCAACAACGGAAGTGCTAGGTTGAATGTCCCTCAACTCAGTCAAAACTGGAGAAGGTGTAGTTGTAACCCGTTGGAGTTGGAGAATGAACTTAGGAGTTCTTGGAGGTGGTGGTAAATTCTCCAACTTGGTCCTTTTAGGAACATACTTCTTCTCAGGGGATTTGGGCCTCTTGCCCTTAACATCCAGATGTTTTAGCGCTTCATTTCCCTTAGGGTTAACAATCACTGAGGCCAACCTCACAGGTTTGGGAGGGGGTACCGGGGGTCTACCATGAGGATGGCGGCCTCTCTCGGACCCAGTCAACACAATACCCTCCGTTTTGGAAGAAGGAGGGCGTGGCGCCCAGTGATATCCATCCACTAGAACAGAAGTGGCAGGCTGTCTAACATATTTCTTGTTTCTCCTAACATGTTGTGGAGTTAGGTTCTTAGCCTCAGATGCCTCTTCTTTCAACACTTCCTTCTGGAAGCGATGGGAGATCACTCCCTTCAGCTGACTCAAATACTGCTCTTTGGTCTGTCCGGATTGTGCAGCACAGGTGTGAATTATATTCCTTAGTGCTCTAGTCTTCTGCAGATGTTTCTCTTTTGAAGTTTTCTTAGTCGAGTAGTCGACTGGGCATGGTGGGGAACGGGCTATCCTAGATACCCTCTCCTCCCCTTGAGCAGAAGCTAAGGGGAAAAAGCGACTCCCTTTCAGAAGGGGAGAGGATGCAGGAATAGGTAGTTCCTCACCAGCCTCAGGCTCTACCTGAGCTAAGGTCTTAAAAGGCACAATCCTTTTGGCCTTGGAGATCCTCTTTCTAAGTCTCCTTAAGTAATTCTTCTTCTGATTCTTAGTTGCAAAGGTAAGCCCAGAACAAGACCCTTCTTCAAAAACAGATTTGACCTCAGTAGGGATCTCAACAACTGACTCAGGCAACTTTGGTGTCTCAATCTCAACAGGTGCAACAGAAGTAGCTCCCACAATCAACTCAAGCTCAGGGGTGGGATTCTTGGTGGCATCCAACTTGACTACCTCTTGTCCATCCATGTAAAACTCAAGAGTGTCAAAGCCTAATCCAAAAACAACAGTTCTCCCTAGGTCATTCACAGTCGAAGAGAGCTCACGGTCAAAGGTAAAGATCAACTTGCCAGCCATTGGATATTTTCTGAAAATTAAAGAATGGTTTGAAATTAGATTTCTTGAAGAAGAGGTGTTTGTCATTTTAAAACTTAAAGCTTGTAGGATAATCCCAACCTCCCAACACATATTGAATGGTAAGAAACTTCAACACATGTTAGGGAGATAAAGAGACTAAGTACATGCCAAAAGAAAAAATCAACATATGTTAGCCCACACAATGATCTTATGAGGTAACATATGAGGTTTTGGAGTAAAAGGGTTTTTGGATTTTGTTTTGTTTTGTTTTTCTTTTGAAAGAATTTGAAGTTTGAATGATTTGAGATGGATTCTTCTTATAAGATCCAAAATACAACGGACAGAGTTTCCCCTTGCCCGAAGGCTTATGGAACTATAAGAAAATCCCTAGTAAATTCAATGGTTTAGCCTCTTTATTCTTGAAAGTCAAAATGGTAAAGAGGTTAAGACTAGTGTATCTCAAATCTTCTTAATAATCAAAAGTCTTTTCTTTTCAATTTCAAAAGAGATATTTTGAAAGTGGCATTATTAACAATTTTTTTTTTTGGAGGTAGAACCTCTCTTTTGATGTTTTAAGTTATTCTAGATGTTGGCCACACTTACCCAAGAAGGAAATGGATTGAGAGACCAACAGAAGAAAGGTAGTTAAGACTACCGATGAAACAAAATTTCATTCTTATTAAAGATAGAGAGAGAGATTTGTCCCACCGGGCGTGCCATTTTTTGTTGGTGGAATTTTGAAAACAGATTTTAAAAAAAATATTAGTTTTCTTTGGGGATTTTAAGATTAAGGTTGAGTTCTAATTCTAAGGTTGAATCAACTCGTTAGAAAGAATATATCACCCCGGGGGACGAAGATAAACTTTCATAACGATGTTCAGGCTTAGAATTATGTAAACACATCTTGAATATTATGATCGGGCTCTAAAGAGAACTTCATATGGCCCCGAGGGAACAAAGTAGAGTTCAACTAAGTACCCAATTACAATATCCAAGAAGTATGATCGTCGCATTCACATCCAAAGCCTTATCGAAGAAGGATGTATCTCCCCAAAGGGAAATGACACCATTCTACGATAATTCTTCTAATGCAACGACGACGATCATTCATTAACTTTTCCCGAAGAAATCTAGTGAAGTTTTAAAATCAATTTTAAAATCAGGTGTGTGGGGTTCCAAATCTCCTACGAGCGTAAGCACTCGTAGTTAATTACATCGTAGGGAGACAAAGTCCCCTACGAAAACTCTCGATTAGAATAAGAATAAAATTTTGTTAGATTTTCTAGGAGTGATATCAAAGAATAAATAGAATTATTGGAAAAGATCAAGAGGGAATGGATCAAAATTGAGCAGTTATTAACAGATTCAAAGGAAGAGAGGTAGGGGACACTTTGAGATTCCAGAACTATCCGGAAGTGTCCCAACTTAATCTAAGTGTTGGGCTTTATGTTTTAGGATTGAAAGAAAATTTTAATTAGAGTTGAGCATTTTATTAGAAATTTGGGATTATATTCCCGAAATTTGGGGATTTATAATCAAAAATCTGCCCCGGATCCTAAGTCTAATTTGGACACTGGACCACAGTCATCCGAACCTAACTAATGTAGTGCAAGGTCTGGACTTACCCCGGCCTGGATTGGGGAGCCAGCTAACCACCTAGTCGATTTAAAATAGATGAGTCCAGTCTTTTATGCAAGAGTGGTAAGGACGTTGTAATTAAAGTTTTGGAGGGTCGGGACCGACATCTAGAGATTTTCCTAATTGGCCCCTTTGACATATGTTGGGTGCAAAAATGCTAAACTGATGCAATTAAAATTTTGACTCTTTTAGTTTGTATCTAATGCAATGCATGCTAGTTAACAACTTCCAATCAAGTATGCTTGAAATTTTAAAAACAGGCTTATAAAATAATTTTTTAGAAGACTGGACTTCCCCAGGTCCGGCACCTCGTCCTCATAGGTCAGACTATCCGGACTCTACCAGCAAGCGGGGAAGGGTCTAAAGCAAGGAAAGAGTAATGCAAAAATATACATGCGACCCCGGGGTCGATCCCCGGCTACTTCCCTAGATTCGTTATCTTTCTATGTTATTTAGACTCACTAAAATTTTAGACTTTAATATTTTGAGTATAAAACTTTCACACCCTCACGAGCCTCATGTATCCAGGCTAAAATAAAAGCGGCATACAATCGCCAAAAAACTAAGAAAAAGCAAGTAATCCTAAAGACAATCAATTCATCACATCAAATATAAATTAATTAATAAGTAAATGTCCATAGGCTGAATTGCCTTGCTTATTACAAACCAGGGTCTTGCAGAAAGTAAAGTGGCCGGGCACCACTGACAACAACCCGGATTTCAAGACTAATAATGACGCAAGTTATTTTGAGTGGGATACTCTCAATCTTCAAATCTTCACATCTTCAATCTTGTTCTTCTTTGGACTCCTTTTCTTCAATCTTCTTGGAATCTTCGTAGTGGATTACCCAAATGGATAAGAGGGCACTTCCCTTTAAGGGAGAAGGCCACTCTTTCCTCTTTGGGTAAGGAGGAGGTATGATCCAAATTTGGATTTCCAAATGGAAAAGGAGTGTTCCCTAAGGGGTATCCTTTCCTCTTTGGAATCCAAGCTTTGGATCTATGTATCCCAACTCAAAATCAACTTTCACAACACTTGACACTTACATAAATTACATTGATATCAAAATAAAAATCTAGACTCACCTGCAGGGTTATCCTAAGCAATTAATATATAAAAAGCAGTTATTCCCAAGCAGTTGTATATGAGCAAAAAATAAAGTAAACACACTGGCCACGCTCTTTTTATGATTTGGGGGCTTTAGCAGCTGAAGCACCTGTGCAAAGAGTATATAATATTTATGCATTTTTTTTTATGATTTGCCCCCTTTTTATATTGCCCTGCATGAGCGTGGCCACCTGCAGAAAACTGTGTCAACATCCAGATCGTACCTAACCTAAGGGTATTCTAATCGCCAAACACATCAATCCATCCACAGAGTACAGAAAAAGTAAGCAGACACAGCAAAGCAATTTCATCCACAACATGTAGTAAAAACTATGAAAAATCCGGCACACAGTAGTAAAGTAAACACCGGCCTAACCTAGATCTAGAGTTGGTTGTCCTAGCACAGCATCTAAAGTGTGTGTGAAAGGTAGTGTGGCAGGGGTATATCCTAAGTTGGATGATTAATTAAAGTTGTCTAAAATTCTGAGTTTGTTAAGGCTTAATAGGGGAATTTAGGTTAATGTTTAAATATTAATATATTAAGAATTTTGATTAAGTATATTTTAAGAATTAATTGATTACTACCTTTGTTTCACACCGAGGCCGTGAAGTTTATTTCACCTTCCTTGGGGCTAAGCTAATAGCCTCGTAGGCCTGGGTTACCCAGTAGTAATCGAGGTTGATTAAGTTACTTTAAGTTTGTTGTAATTAAGAGACATGAATTAATATTAGAAAGGGTTTCTTGCTGATTTTTAATGGGTTGGTTAAGGATTTTATTATCCTATTAAGAGAATTCTGAAATTTGGGAGAGTTAATGATTATGGAAGTTATCCGGATATGCTAACTAAGGGGTCAAAATTTGACTTTAAGAAAAAATAGAGTTAATCTTTAGGATTTCAGATTTTTAATAAATACTAGACCCTATTATGAGTTGTTAGACAGGTAGCACACTCAATTTGGAGTTTTCTATCAAAAGTTATGATTTTTAGAAGTTTTAACCCGATTTTGACCTAGAGTTGACCAAAATGTTGACTTTTTGACTTTGACCAGATTTTGAGGGTTTGAAATTTTTGGAAAATACTAGATTTTAATTAGAGTCATTAGCCACTGAGTTTGATTGATTTAGAATTTTCTACAATTAGTTATGAATTTTGGAAGTTTGGGTATTTATTGGAATTATTAAATTATTTCAATTAAGGGCCCTTTTAA
The DNA here is from genome assembly GCA_022539455.1 of Dendrobium nobile. Taxonomy (NCBI): domain Eukaryota; kingdom Viridiplantae; phylum Streptophyta; class Magnoliopsida; order Asparagales; family Orchidaceae; genus Dendrobium; species Dendrobium nobile. The sequence goes on from CM039724.1 coordinate 9,499,641, forward strand.
TGATTTGAACCCAAATGAGTCTTAAACTTCTTGAAATCAACTCCAAAGATTCGAAATGATCTAAGGAGAGATCAGCAAGTGTTTAAAGATTTTTTGGGATTTTTAATAATTTTTAATTAATTAAAATGGATTAAACATTGATTTTGATTTAAAATTAGATTAAAATATATTTAAATGTCAAATTAAAGGGATTTCAATTCCACTGATTGAGGGATGAGTTGAGGTTAGTTAGGGGTATTTTGGGGGAATTATTAAGAATTAAATTAAATTTATTAGAATTTTATTAAGGCTAAAGGGGGATTTCTAAGGGGAATTATTGTGGCTCCTACTTGGGAAACCAAATGAACCCCAAATGTAATGAAATTTAAACCAAAGGATCACCTGATCCTAAGGCCTAAACCCACAAAATTTGGGCTCAAAAGGAGTACTCTAAGGTGGTTAACTAAACCACCTAAGGTGAGCTCTAAGTCACCTTCAAATCACTATAGGGATCTATCCTAGGCTTGGATTGGGGCAAAATCAGTGGCTCTACACTCCTTATCCTAAACATCATCAGCACACCAAAAATCACACCCTAAATCCCATTGGATAGGTCCATATCCCTTTTTAAATTTAAGGGTCAAACCATGACCCTTAAACTTAAAAAAATAGGTAAAATGCCCTTGAACAACATAAAACAGGGAGATAAAATTTGGACATGTGAAAAACATGTCCAATTTCAATCTCCCAAAATTCCAGACCTGGTGGACATGCATTTAAAAAGTAATTAAAGAAATTCATAAAATGCTCCAAATGAAATTAAACCTAAGATTGACCTAACCAGGGTCTGGAACCATAGGGCTTTTGTAGTGCTCCCTGAGACCTTTCCAATGAGCCTAAGAACACCTAATTTGGACAAGTGTGCAGGGAGTTATGGATTTTTGAAGTTCCCTTGAATTTCTGAATTTAATTAATCCGGCAATTACACAGTCAGCGACCGTTACCCACGCGGCGCGCGATGATTCGCCAGGCAATGATTGGCGCTAACTGTTAACGGCCGGATTAACCACAGCCGTCGGATGGCGGATCGAACGGCTGGGATTAAACACGCTCCGGGACCGCGGGATCTAATCCGAGCCGTTGATCAAAATCAACGGCTGAGATTACGTCTTCAACCTCCGCCTTTACCCGAAGCCGTGAACCTTCTCCGGCGTGATTCGAGCGATCGCACCGGTGAACTTCAACGAAATTTCACAGGGAGGATCAGGGAGGTGGAAACCTTCAATCCAACGGTGGAAATCCGCCGGGGTGAAGGTTTCCTTCACACTTGACCGAACTACCTAGCTAGGGAGCTCGGGATGAAGGAATTACCGGAGAGAAAGCCTCAACGGATGAGCTTCTCTATCTGGGAGCTTCAGGGGATGAAGGCGAGCAGGTTTCCTTCAGAGGCCGCGACTGGAGGACGGCTGGAGGTATGACTTCGAGCGGGACGCCGAAGCCTTTCGCCGGAGTTCGCTCGAAATGATGGAAGGGGCGGTCTGGGAGCTCAAAGGAAGATGCTGGGAGATCGATGGAGCTCTGGGGAATCGTTCGAAGAACGCTGGGATCGTCTCTCGAGCTCTGGGGAGTACCAACCTATTCAGCCTCCTCCCGCGAGCTTGGGCATCCAGGATTGAATTAGGGGAAGTCTCGGATTGATGCCAAGTGGAAAGGGGCGCCGTTCCAGAGAGCTCGTGAGCCTCAAGCCGGCGAGCCACAGCCTTTGGAAGGCTTTCGGTCAGGATCGGCCTGGGGGGACCACCGGAGCTTGCTCTCCATTGGTTCCGACCGCCGCCGGCCACGGTCTGGGTCGGATTGACCAGGGGAGGCCGATGGGGACGTGCTGGAGCTGAGGGTGGAGTCAATTTGGCCTGAGAACGCTGGGGTCGATCCGGTGGCTCGGCTAGGCTCGAACCTGCTTGGTTCGAGTCGAATTGAGCTCGATCCAGGTTAGGTCAGACCTTGGGTTCGGTATGGGAGGCAGGTCTGGGTCTGGTGCACCCAATGCAGGTGGCAATTGGGTGGAATTCGATCTGGATTAAAAGATGGCTCGGGTCTAAGTGTTTTTGGCTACTTTGGGTTAGCCTAACTCTTGACCCAAATGAGCCCAAGGGTTGGGCTGATCAAGGGAGGTGTATTGGGTCCATGGGAACTCAATGACACTTTGATTTGGATTCAATTTGGATAAGATCAAAAGATAGCTCAAGGGAGACCTCTTCTTGGTTACTTGGGTCAAGCCACATGACTAACCCAAGTGAGCCCAAGGCTTGGGCCACCAAGAGGGGTCTCTTGGGTGCCCAAGGGGTCATCCCATGCATTCAAAGGACTTGGAATGGACTAGATTCAAATTTTTGAAAGAGAAGGGGGTGTATGGGTCCATGGGTCAAACTTGGTTGACTTGGTCAACCAGGTTGACCTAAGGTCTGGGTTTGAGTTCAACAAGTTGGGTTTGATGTTTGAAATTCGTTGGAAGTGTTTTCAAAGAGTTTGGAATTGATTTAATTTGAAATGGCCACTTGAAATCCCATAAGGGTATTTTGGTCAATTTTGACCTATTGGTCAATTAGGGTCAAAAATGGATCTGAAAAATGCAGTTTACTGTTCAGTGGATTAAAATCAAAAGTCTGGAAGTGGTTGGAGGCTTTGATAAAGGTTCCAAGATCAAAATCTCAAAAGGGTTGGGTTCAGTGGCATAGGCCCTGAATCAGAGGCCACTGGACTGGGTTTTGGAATGTTTGAAAATTCTTTGAAAAAGGTCTTTAGGACAAGGCCTTAAGGCTTAGGATTTGGGTTTGGATTTCTGGATTTGAAATGGATTTTAAATTTGAAAAATTAATATTGAAGTATCCAAATCATTAACAATCATGTGGTGATTGTTAACGAATGGATAGGGTCAAAGCTAGATCAAGGGTAGGATCAAAGTCAGGGTTGAGGTTTGGATTCTCAATTGAACTGGATCATGGTTTGAAAGGGTCTGAAGCTTGAATTGATTTGAATTTAAATTGAATGGAGTTTAGATTGATTTGATGTTTGAGTTAATCAAGGGTATGGATTGATTTGAAGTTAAGGTGGATCAAAGGGATGAATTGATTTGAGTATGGATTGATCCTAGGATCTAGAGGAGTTCTAGGATCTGGATATGGAAGAATCTTAAGCTCTAGAGTAGGCCCTAAGGTCTGGCTCTAGGAAGGATCCTAAAGTCTAGAGTGGATCATAAGGTCTAGAATTGGATCTGGATTCTGGAAGGATCTTAGTGACCTCATACAAAAATGAGGTCAACAATAGCAAGTGCTCACTATGATCTACTTCTAATGCAAGTTTGTCTAGTCTATGAAAAGCTTCTTCTAGTTCAACATGAGTAGTTTTTAAGGTTTCATGCTCTTCAGTTAATTCAATATGCTTCTTATTTAATGCATCATACTCATCAAGAAGTAACATATGATCTCTATCTAAATCAGAATTTTCTTTAACTAAGTTAGCATGCTCAATTTGTAAAGAACTAAATTTAATATTAAGCTTAGCATGCATCTTTTTCAATTTCCTATACGAGTCATGAATATTCTCAGAAATAAGCAATAATTCTTCATATGAAAGTTGACATACCTCATCATGATCCAATTGATCAAGGTTATCATTAGCCATAAGACACAAGTTAGTTACCTCCTCCTCTTCTTCTTCTTCTGAAGATTCTGAGGCAGAGTCAGCCCAAAAAGCTTTCTGTGTCTTTATCTTTCCTTTCTTGTATTTTTCTTTGTCATCTCCTTTCTCCTTAGCTGGTTGACTCTTCAAATTGGGGCAATCGGCTCGAAGGTGACCTGGCTTCCTGCACTCAAAATAAATTGTATCAGATGAAACCTTATTGGACCTTGAGCTCTTACCTTTATTTCAGCTGTTTTGATGACGCTTCTGTTTTCAATTCAGGAAATTTTTGAACTGTCGGGTCATCAGTGCTATTTCATCGTCTTCCTCCCCTGCAGAGCTTTCACTTTCTGAGTTGCTAGCTTTTAATGCCACCATCCGCTCCTTTTTCTTTTCACCTGCATCACTTTGCCTTTGGCTCACTCCTTGCTCGTATGCAATGAGTGACCCAAGGAGGTTATCAATAGAATAAACATTAAGATCTTTGGACTCAGTGATAGCAGTTATCTTAGCATCATAGGAACTAGGTAGGCATCTAAGAATTTTATTTACTTTCTCAGAATTTGAAATTTCTCTACCTAATGCATGCAAGGATGTCACGATTTGGGTGAACCTAGTGTACATGTCATAAATTATTTCGCTAGGTTTCATACGGAATAATTCATAATCATGCAGTAGAATGTTAAGCCTAGACTGTTTTACTTTGTTTGTTCCTTCGTATGTAATGCACAGTCTATCCCAAATCTCCTTACCAGAAATACAAGTAGATACTCTCATATAGTCCTCAGATTTTAATGCACAAAAAAAGCAGTTTAAGCACTTAGCATTCAGTTGGGCTAACTCCCTATCCTCATTGCTCCATTCAATAAAAGGTACAGGAGTTTTCAAATCATTAACAATTTTAAACGGTGCAACATACCCATCATTTACTAGCATCCACATGCGGTAATCTATAGATTGCAAAAATGTAGACATTCTAATTTTCTAGAAATCAAACGGTATGTTATCAAAAAGTGGTGGACGAGTTATTGAATAACCCTCCACAGTGTTACGATAACCAAAATTAAACATAATCATTTTTTCAAGGTTTTCTAAAACACTATTTTTGAAAAACAGGCTCTGATACCAATTGAAATTACTAAATGACAAGAGGGGGGTGAATTGTGAAAATCTTTTTCTTAATAAAAATAACCCTAAATAAGAGTTCTAATTTTTTTATTATTTTTGAAATTTTATAACAAAATTTTAAGCAAGTTTTCTTCCACAAATTTCACCATGCAATAGTTATGAAAATTAAATGCAAGTAAAAAGTAAATGACGATAAGGAAAAAACACACCAAGAATTTTTATAGTGTTCGGTCAAAATATGACCTACGTCCACTCCCCGGAGTCCTCCGCTCCGGGATTTTCACTATCAAAATAGTTCTCCTTTTGCCCCCCTCGGCAAGGCGGAGAAGCCTTTATAAACCTCCCTTTCACCAACCCGGCGTGGCGGAGTGCCAAACTCTGTTTTCGCCCTCCTGGCGATGGCAGAGAACCTTCTCGTTTTTCTCCCTCCTGGAGAAGGCAGAGAACCTCGAGGTAACGGATGTAGACGAGCCTTTCCCTTGGAGATCCTCCCTCAAATCCTTCTAGGGCCACAGGAGGAGCAAGATGCAGCAAGCTCGAAGCAACCGTGTGATCTCCCTCACACTTCTTCTCCCTCACAACGCTCACCTCCTCCTTTCTCTCTCAACCCTCAAGAACTTCTCTAGAGCTCTCTCCCTTGGAATCCCTCTCTAACCACGTTCACCCCCTCTGTGATTCTTACTGAAAAAGGACTTGATTGACATATAAAAACGGCTCCAAAAACCCTCTGATTTCAAAAGTAGTCGTTACTGTTTATACAGTACGATTCAACATCGTACCGTACGATCTTTATAAACAGACGTCGTCCTGGTACGAAGGCGTACGAACAGTTCAAAAATAATTCGTTATTGTACGATCCATAAAATACTATTCGTATAGGACGATGGTATGGACGATCAGATGTCGTCTCTATTCATCGTATGGTACGATTACTATCATACAGTACGATGTGACAAAAACCAAGAGATCGTCCAGGATGATATCTGGGACGATCATACTTCGTCTCTGTTCATCGTATGGTACGATCAGGTTCGTACAGTACGATGTTCAAAATTTAATTAGGCATGGATTTCATGCACTAATCAAGGGTTAATTTAAGTAAGTATTTAAAATAGATCGTACAGTATGAAAATGTTCGTACAGTACGAACGACGCAAATCACTTACTTAAACTAAACTACGGCTAGGGTTTTGGATCTGAACATATCGTACAGTACGAATATATTCGTACAGTACGAATATATTCGTACAGTACGAGCTATTCACATAATCGTCCACATAGCTTGGATCGTACGGTACGAATTAGAATCGTACAGTACGATCTACAGAAAAGAAATTCTATTACATTTTGCATTTAAAAACGAACTCTCCCCCTGTGTGTTTGCATGGTTGCTCTTACTCTTATGCATTTTGTGGCCAGACTCAATAAAATAAAGATAAAATAAATAGAAAAATACAATGTCTGACTTATACTCCTAATCTACCCGTTCTTGAGTCTTCCTTTCGTCCTGAGTCACTTGTGATCTTCCTGAAATGTTAGTACTCAAGGACAATAGCAAATAAAATAATATTCAATGAAAAGTTGTTCCAAAACAATCATTATTTGACATCATCAAAATCTCAAACTCGGGGTCATGGGTTGCAACAATGATAATATAGAGAATTGGGAACATAATCTTCTTATGGCTTATTAATTATAATACCGCAGTTTGGGAGCTGATTGTTGTTAAAACCTCTTTTTTTTTTTTGGAAGAAACTTTGTGGTATTTTTAATGAGATTAAACCTCACCTTTTCTATTGCATTAGGGTTGGAGCTTCTTTATGGCTCTGCTGGAACCCTTAGCATTATGTTCGCACATTCGTCGGCTCATGTGTATCACCTACACCAATAAGTGAACCCACTATTAGGATGTCAACCACCTGAGACACAATGGAGAGAGGTGGACCCATTATAAGCAAGGGCGGAGCAATGATTTTTCTCAAGTGGGGGCACAAATAATTGAAGTAAAAAAACTCTCAACCTTTTTCATCCGAGCTTGGGACAGCCTAAAAAAAAGCTTTATTTATATATTTACATTTGTCAGTAGATTAAACTTTTTACTGTACCGTAACAAAAAAAAAATTCTCTTGAGTACGAAGAAGATAGATTTAATTTCCCAAAAAAAGAAAGATTTTGTTTTGAATAGTCTAATCATCAGCCGAGCTTAGAGCCTTAGAAGATTTAATTTATAAGGAACTAGATAAATAAGTCTTAGAAATTTTTAAATTTTTATTATTTATTATTTAGGTATTAGATATATTTCATTATAATTATGATTGTACCTATGTTGTCATTGATTTAAATTGCACTAGTCTAGATTTGATTGCATATATGTGACCCCATGTGATTGTGATTATGTGTGAGGGCCTACTAAATAGTTGTGAGTGAGTGTTTTTTTTTTTACTTATTCAACAATAGGGGCTGGCCAAGCGGAGTAGGGGTGATTATTAAGTGGTTATCATATGTAGTGGCCGACTAACTGCTCCCTTCAAATTCTCAATTTAAATTATTCTGTTTGTTATGTATTTAAGGCTCTATTTCCTAATTAATGAAGGAAGGTGTTGATGAAATTCTAGGGAATTTGAGTGGAAAACTTAAGGGAGAAAGCTTGCGGCTTGATCTTAAGGTGAGGTTTGGAGATGATGCCTTCATGCACTTTACTTAGGTCACTCTAAGTGCTTAACTTTTGTATTAATTTGTGTTTAAATTTTCCAAAAAAAAAAAGTATGTGATATGTTGGTTTAATGTTTAGTATTCTTATATTGAATTTTTCTTAAATATCCTAATCATTTTTCACATGATTTTCTTCCTTGAGTGGTTGACCATGATTGAAGGAGAGCATGACCTAGTTGGATTCTTTTCAAAATTTGGTGGGCCAAGCCTATTCCGAACTTTATAAAACTTTAGTAATTGATCTATATGTCTAATAGATCAATACAATCATAGTTTCCCCTCTTTGTTTCCTTTTCTTTTTTTTTGCCCAATGAAAGAAAAATCCCACCACCACAGTAGACTCTCTTTGTGGTGCTAAGCTAGATTATTTCCTTGTTCCCCTTTCTCAATTCAACACATTGATCAATGATAATGAATGGATTTCTAACATACTTGATCACTTCAGAAGCATTAAATTAATATCAAATCTTAAGCTTTCATAATAATTGTGAGAAAAGTAGGGCTTATATAGAATAGGAATGCAGATCATTCTTTTAAAACTTTCTATGAGACACCCTATGATCACCTATCTCATGTGAGATGGGATAAATTTATATGGAATCCAAACTATTGCATTGGCATTTTTTATTATTTTTTCTTGGCTTGCCATTAATGGCGGTCTTAAAACTACTGATAACCTCGCTTTGAGACATTTTATCACCCCTCAAACTTGTCCATTTTTTTGGACTGAGAAAAAAAACTCTCAGCCATCTCTTCAGCCCGTAGTCCTATAATGTTATCTTAAAAGTGTGGCTACCAGGAACATCTATCTTCCTGGTATGCCCCTCCTACTTCAAATTTCTGAATTGATAATATACTTAAACTCCACCTCCAAAAATTATAGAGATTTCTACCTTTTATTAGGTGCATTGCATCTTTTATCATATTTAGATGGAAAAGAATGATAGAAAATTTAGTAAAAATTTTGCTATTAGTTCTTTAGTACTTATCGACATCAAAAGAGCCATTTGAGCTAAGCTGTATGGTGGGAAAAGAATTATGAGTGGGCTCACATGATTCAATATATTTTTGGAGCATCATAATAGATTTTCCCTCCAACTCACCTATGTTGCTGTATTTTAGTGCCTTTATTCTTTATGGTGATTTTTTCTCCAGGCAAGTTAGGGGATTCCAGCACGGGATTGCTGGAAGAAATTGCTTCCGTTGGCAACATGATCTCTTGATACTTTTTTTTTAAATTAATATATTTTTTGCATGACAAGACCTTCCTTGTGCCTTCTTTCTTATAACCATTTTCTAATGTTAATATATACACGTAATTCATTTTAATTTATTGGTTGAGAGCTTTGACTATCAACTAAGAAAATTTTTATTGTAAGAATGTTTTTGGAATTCAAATTACTGATGAATTCGTAACAATAACACCTCTACACAATATAAGAATTTTTGGAATAAATAAAATGATGAATTCTCTTTGTATTTGATTCATTGTTCCCTAACAATAACACATCTACATAATTTTATTTAATTATATTGGGGCCAATTGACTAAAAAAATTATAATAAAGACTAAAAAATAGATAGAGGTGATAAATTATCTAAGAAAATATATAATAAAGATTTTTTTAAATTTTTTTTGAGGTGTACTTGTTGTCAAAATAGATAAATAAAATACTTTTACGGAGAAGTGAACAGAGCCCTCAAAATAGAAAAATAAGATAAGCAGGCGAAATTATTATAAAGTAAATATATAAATAAAATATGCATATAAAATTATTAAAAAAATCACAATTTTGTTTCCTGTGCTTCGTGCTCCTCACCCAGCCACTAATTCAGCATTGAACAAACTGTTAAGTAGGGGTGTCAATTTCGGGTCACGGGTCGGGTTCGAGTCGAACTCGAACTGATCCGGGTGCGAAACGGGTCGACCCTAACCCGAACTGGGTAGAGAAACGGGTCGAAAAACTGAACCCGGACCCGACCCGGTTTGGGCGAGGTCGGGCGCGGTCGGGCGCGGGCACGCGGGCAGCGCGGGCGATCGTGCGGCGGGCAGCGTGGGCAGGCGCGGGGCGGGCAGCGCGGGCGGGCAGCGGGCAGAGGCGGGATTCGAAATTTTTCGAATTAAACGGGTTGGCAGGTTGACCCGGCAACCCGCCGGGTCAACCCAAACCCGACCCGTTTTTGAAACGGGTCGATTTCTGGAACCCGAACCCGACCCGTTTTGAAATCGGGTCGGGTTCAACCCGGATTTTTCGGATCGGATCCGGATCGGATTTTCGTGTCGTGTCAAATATTGACACCCCTACTGTTAAGCACCTGCTTCAATATGCTCGTCCACACAACTCTTTTTTTTATATTCTTTTGCTGTCACATCTGTCGTGAACAGCTAATAATTTTATTAAAATTTTACTAGGTATTGTTCTCTATCTTTTGGACGTTTAGAAATGGCAAGAATCGCATGCAACGTAATCGTCTGCAACATTTTTTTTAATATTCCTGAAATAGTTAAATAAAGAGGTACAGTACTTAGTTCATCGTAGACGTACGAACATTTTAACTATTTTAGAATATGCTTGAGACGGCTTGTTCTTGGGACAGCTTATTTGTTGCCAAAATTTTTAAGTAGGAATTATAATTTTTTTTGTTACTATTTTTCAAATATTTCTAGGATGAAAATATATATTTTTTAATATTTTACCGACAATTTTATGAAATCACAACAACTAATAATTTTTTTCGAAAAAATTTATAGAAAAAATACACAAAAATTAATGTATAATAAGCATGAAGATAAGTTTTTTTTATAAGCTTTTTCTTTGACCAACAACAATAATATGAAGCCTTTATCCCACTATATGGGGTCACCTATAAGAATCATTTACCTCTATTGTGTATTACTAAGAGCAAAAATCTCATTTAAATCTAATAAAATGGGCCATTTTTATAATCATGTTATTTTGGGTGTACCATACCTTTCTTAACATAAGTAAAATTTAATGCATCTACATAGAGTTGTCAAAAATGAGTTTTCGGGTTAGGTTCAAGTCTAACCCGCCCTCAACTGATCCAATCGAACTTGACCCTGTTAGGGCAACGCAGTGATGGCGGGATGCGATGCAGGAATGTTATGCCGGTGGGACTTCGGGTCATTTCTGGGGAAAGCTGGTTGACCTTGAAACGACCCAATTTTTAAAACGTGCTAGGAATTAGAACCCGAATCCAGCACATTTGTTAAAATGTCAACTCGAAACCATATTTCTCGGGTCAAATTTTTTGGGAAGTGTGATAAATTGAAAACCCCTACAACTACTCTCCTTATATATAATATCATTAGAAGGTCAAAGTTTTATATGACCAAACCATCTAAGGTGACTTTCTCTAATCTCATCTACTACTACAAGATAAATCATTCATTATCAGGAACAATTATTACGTTCTCTGACCTGACATAGCTCTACATTCGGCCGCCAATAACTTGTCGCCACGTGCTCTCATTCTTTACTGCATGGCCCGACGACTTGACCCGGACCGGAACCCTGGATTTCTATGTTCGCGTATTGCTAGGTATTACTCGGTATTTGCTGGGTATTGCTATGTATTGCTTGGTATTGCTAGGTATTGCTTGGCAATAATGAGAAATACCACTCTGTGAAGACCAATACCTAGTTTTTCTAGAGAAATACCGAGCAATGTCGAGTTTTCTAGAAAACTCGGTATTGCACAGTATTTCTCTAGAAAAACTCGATATTGCTCGGTATTTATCTTCACATAATGGTATTTCTTGTTATTGTTGAGCAAAATCGACCAATACCTAGCAATACTGAGCAATACCGGGTTATCATGGATTTAAAATACGTACGAGCTACATAACCACTATTTATCGGGTCGGGTCCGCGGCTTTGTGCCTGCTATGTGGCACGATCTCAGTGGTGACTGCACGTAGATCTACGTCCGATCACCGGACCAAATAAAAGTTCCATTATCAGTGGAGTTTTCTCAACGAATTTGGTAATTTTTGGCAGAAATTAGATATTCCAGCGGATTTTTTCCCACCAGTAAAAACCACATATGAAACACATACCGGCAGATTTTTCTTCATTGGAAATATTTTACAGTGGGTTTTTGACGTGTTTACACTGTGTTTCTAGCGTCAGCTAGAGCGACGACTTATTCTAGCGTCGGCCAGAGCGACGACTTATGTAGAATTGCCGTTAGAGATTTCTGGTGGTATTACCAGCGGTTTGACCGCCAAGTATTACTAGCCCAAGGACTGTAGGAGAACTGCTGGTAATTTTTGGCAGTATTTCTGGCGACAATAACCACCACTATTTACCAGCGGCTTAGCCGCCAGAAATCGCCAGTAAATTTCGATGATTTTCCTATTGGTTTGTAAGCCTCCTCCTGTTCACACACATTTTCACATTTCATACTTGCAACAGCTTAATAAAATTTAGAAAATAAAATACACTACCACATTATTCACAATCAACACATACTAAAACTATTGAAAACCTAAAATAAATGAAATAAACAAACTCTTAAACATATTAAAATATAAGCTCAATATGAACAACATTTAAAACCTAAAATTTAAGTACAAGAAAAAGTTCACATTAATGTTCTCAAATAAAAACTTGTTTTTCAAACTCCAACAATAACTTTAACATTATTTAATTATCTTCTATGTCCTCACTGCCCTTTGATCCATGCACAAACGCATGCCCTTTTTCTTCTAATTTTTAGCTCAAAATGATCAAAGCACTGCCTGTATCTCAGCCTGAATATATATCATCTCCTCCATCTCTCTTATTAGAGCAATAACCCTTAGCCTAACGATTTCTTTCACTAGCTTTGTAGAATGTTGAGGTGGATGTATTGCTCTTAATAATATATCCATGCAAACCTAAGTCATAAACCCTCCCCTTTTGCCTTCCTCCAATAGCTTTTGATCACACGTGGTACTTAAAGTACTAGGTTAATCCTAAAGATGATCCCTCACTAGTAGATGGTTGGCCTTTTCAAAGTCATATGAAATCATCCTGAAAGTCTATATAGGTTGTTAGACCTAAACCAATTGTCCTAATGCTAACCAAGAGGGGAGGTGAATTGATAATTTTAAAAACCTCTTGAAATTTTTTGAAGAAAATCGTTTTAGAATTTTTGCACAATTAAAATTTTTATTAAACTAAAACTTTTCAACCACAAAAAATTAAAACATGAAGAAAAATAAAAATGAGATGAAATAAAAACACATAAATTTATAGTAGTTCGATCCAACTAGATCTACGTCCACTCCCTGAAGACTCCCTCTTGAGGTATTGCACTATTACCAAACTGACTCTCTTTTTACTCACATAGCAAGGCGGAGGAGTATTATAAAACACCTCTTTCTCACCAATCCCCGATGCAGTAGAGTACCGTTGTCCTTTCACACTCTTTAAGTGTTGGTAGAGAACCTTTATCCTTTCATACTTCTCCAAGTGTCGGTAGAGAACCGTCATCCTTTCACACCCTCTAAGTGTCGGCAGAGAACCGTCATCCTTTCACACCGTTCTGGTATCGGTAGAGAATCAGATCTTCTTCAAAAATCTTCTCTCGAACAATTTCAAAGAAGGAAGAGATTCGACAAAACTTTCAAAGAGATCCTCACCTTTGGGCAATCTTGTGAACCCTTGACAATTTCCACTTGCAAGATCTCTCTCCACACTTTCAAACACTCTCCCAAAGCACTCTCACAATTGCTCTCAAAGTAAAAATGAAGATGAATTCATGCACAGTCAATTTTTAGGACTATATATATATATATATACATAAGGCATGAAAAACCATAAAAAAAACTAAAATTTTTAATTTGATCATCCATGATCGTACAGTACGATCGACGATCGTACATACAAATTGTTCAAGATTTGCTTGTACCAACCAATTTCATACTCTGATTGACCTATATACGAACTGACATCATATAGTATGATCAGTTCAAAATTGAATATATTTGTCTGGTATGATATAATATGAAATGATTTTGTACACTAAATAACATTCCATACGAAATTCTTTTTGTAGAGCATGATATATTTTAATCAAATCTTGTTTTATTTGGTACAAAAATGGATGCAACTATTTTATACTCTGGAAGTCATATGTACGATCGAACGATCGTATAGTAAGAACAATTCAAAAAATTTACCTGTTGGTATGGATGAAAAGATATGCAATCATTTCGTACTTTGGATGTCGTATATACGAACCTAAGATCGTATAGCACGAACAGTTCAGAAAAAATCAGAAGTTCATTTGGACAAACTTGTACGTATCTATTTCTTACTCTGGAAGTCGTCTGTATGAATGTAACTTCGTATAGTACTAACATGACTTAGAAAATTTTTCTGGCATGATTCGATTAATTATTTTCTGGAGGAACGCTCAAGCCAAATCGTCCCATACATTCCAAAATTATATAGTACAATTAGTTTTAAAAATTTACAAATTTTTACACTCCCCCAATGTGTGTATGCATGGTTACCTAATTACCATCACACTCTTTCAGACTCAAGAAAAGTATAAAAAGTACATACTTTAAAAATAATAAACTCTAATATAATCTAACTAGAAGTCTTCAACAGTCTTGAGTATGATTTTTCTTAAATATTAGTACACACAAATTACAAAAGTAATATTTCCAATGTATGTTAGGAGAAAATATAATCATCACAATAATATTTTATAATCATAAAAAACACACATGATATGAAGACATAGTTATTAAAACTAAGTTGTAATAATCTCCTCCTTTTTTATAATGATAAAATAATTATTATTTGAGTTACATTTAAAATATTTTTTTCCTTAGCTCCCCATAAATGAATGACCAACTAAATAATAAGGGATTCCCATAAAGATAAAAAATAATAAAACTAAAAATAAAAAAGAAACCAAATAAAAAATAACTCGAACAAAAACATGAACACGAATGATCTTTCAAACACTCAAAACATACACACATGCACACAAAACATATACATATACGTACACACATCACATACATCAATCATCAAACATTATTCTGACTCCCCCTTTTAACAATAATAAAAAGAAAAGTACAACTTGAAATGAAAGATTTATATAGATAAACCAAAAGAGTTGAATGAGAAAAAAATTTTAAACCAATTGCAAATATAATATTAATTTCATAATACTAAAAAAATTTCAAAATTTTAAATCAAAGAATAACTAAGATAAGAAAAGGCAACCAGAGTCATTGTTCATTCTAGACAAATTAAATGAAAATGATTATTATAAAAATGACGAAATGAAGATTAGTTAACTTCGAATTCAATATTATATTTGATTATTAATTAAATGAATTTACATTAGAGATTGAATGATAATTGAAGGGCTATGATGAATAGTTACTTTCAATGTTCAACCAGCCTCCTCCTCCAAATCAGGGCCCCTTAGATTTCTAGATATACTTCAATGTTGTTTTTGCATCTAAGTTTTTATATTTGTTGTTATGATGTTTTCTTCTATGAGTATAGTGGTTTTATATGTTGTTTTAAATCTATGTGATGATATATGTTGCTCGTTGTTATGTGTGGTATAAATGAAATGTTTATTTGTGATCCTTTATATCAAATTAATTTTCTTATAAAATTTAATCTTTCAAAAAATTAAAATTAAAATTATAACTAGATTAAGATAAGGAGATCAATTTCATATTTTTTTAGACAAATATGTTTAAGCTATAATTATTTTAAGATTGATGATTTATTATTTATTATTTATTATATATTTATTTTTGTTATTAGTTAAATTTAAATTTAGATTACTGATATTGGAAAGAACCAAAGAGTAAAAAAAAGGAAAATGCACAAAGCATGCAAAAATAAAAAAAATACATAATGGCTCGCAAAGTAAAAAGAGACACAAAATTAGCCAAACTAAAAAAGATGCATAAAGTGTGTCATAAATCTTTGAAACGATGCGCAATGTCGCCAATTAAAAATTATACACATGCCCTTTATGTGGAGTTAAGCATAATGTATAATGAATAATAACTTACTAAAGTTTAAAAATCCCCCCAATCCAATGTATTAGTGCCTTACAAAAAGTAGTTATGCAAAACATATAGGGGCCTTTTGGTCATTTAAAATATATTAAAGGACTTGAAAGAAAATGCTAAAATATCCTCCAAATGAAATCAAGAATAAAGCAGAAAGCTAGGCCTTTATTCATTTAATCAAAATAAATTATCAAATTAATTAGTTTAAACAATTAGAAATTTAATTATAAATTTTTATTTGAATTATTTGAAATTTTAAATTAATTAAAATTTTTAATTAATTTTAAATAATTATTAATGAATTATTATGAAATTTTAATTTAAATTCAAATTATTAATCTCTGAATTTTATTTGATTTATTTAAATTGTTTATGTATATTTGATTTTTATTTATTGTTTTTATTTAATTATTTTTGAAATTAAATATTATATGAAATATAGAAGTGACTTAATTATTAACATAGGATGGGTAATTTGATTTTGATACCAAATCAACTCCAAACTCTATGAAATTGATAACATTGGTTAACAATGACCAATGTATCAATATCTGAAAGTTTAAAATTAAATTGATTTATATTTTTAATGAATTTATTTAATTACTATTTAATTAAAAGTTAATCAATTATTAGCTCAATTTTAATGGAATTTGGTTTTGGATTTTAATTTTTTTTCATTGTAGAAATGATTTAGAGTTGGTAGAAGGTGAATTCAAATTTTCATGATTTGTATTTGATTTTTTTTTGAATTATTGAAGAATAAACCCTTAATGAAGGGTTGATTTTAATGAATTTGGTTTGAAGGGTCAATTAATGTCAAATAAAGATGAATTTAGTTCCTAGGGTATGTAGTCTATCTAAGTTTGCTAGGCTTGAAGTTTAATCCCTATTGGATGTGTGCATGTATTCCTAAAAATGTTCTAAGTTTGTTAAACACATCCTTAATTGTTGTCCTTAGGTGTCACTAGTGTTTGAATAGGCTTGACAATCATATCTCTAATCTTTGTTTGTATACATGCAAAAACACCATAACAAGCATGGTGTATTGAATCTAAAAGAATTGAAATTTATTAATTTCTAATTGCTCAAGGAAAATAATGATTTGAAAATTTGGAAATTTAATTAGAGAACAATCATGCATCAAACTACTTTAGTAAGACTATGATGAATGAGGATTACATCATAGTCCATTCTAACCAAGTTTGAATTTAATTTATTGAGTATATGAAGCATAATTTAAGAAAATTGAATGAAAAAAATGATATAATTATTCTCCACATATCCAACAAATTGAGTTGATTTTTTTTTTCAAATATAATTATTCACTGGTTCCATAAGGTATTCATATGCAATCATTGAATCATTATTTAAGTTATAATGAATTTTAAAAGCTCTATGTCAAGTCATGACCTAGATATTTAGAAATTCATTATAAATAAAATTATCTTCAAATGATTTCTAAAAAATTACCAAATGTCTATAATTGCCTTCTCATGATCATGACATTTAAATTTAAACTTAATCAGAATTTTTTTAATGAATAATTAAAAAGAATTTGAAAATGCATATAACTGAAATTATTCCTTACATGTTAGTTACTAAGCTTTGATTTTATTTTTAAAAGATAGGGAATTTTATTCAGAAGAGATTGAAGGTTTATTTTTAAAAAATTGGTGGAGTATTTTATTTGTAATGATTAAGTTTCATCCATTTAAAAATATATTTTAAATTAGATTTTTATTAAATCAAAATTGGCAAGGACACTATACAGGTGGAAATTTGTGACTCATCCACTTCACCTAGCGGCGTTACTGTTGTGCTGCATTGTACACGTGGCAGCTTCTCAGTTATCCACACAGCAACACGTAGTTAATTACATAACCATGTCGGACAAGTCGTCAGGCCGTCCGATCCCTGTGGTTTAATATAGATAAGTAGGATTTAGTTGGATGAAATCTCGTACATCTGACCTTTAGAGTTCATTGAATCGGGCGATATAAATGATGAAATCACGACCATTGGTATCTGACAGAAGGAATGGATGACCGTGATTTCATATCTATGCTCAGGCAGCTGTAAACCGTTGTTTCAAAAAACTTCATTGAACTCATTTTACAGTGAATTAAACGACATGATAGTTGAGCTTACTATTGAAGATTATTGTAGAAGCAATGGAGAAGTGTTCATAAGGTGTTTAACGTAGTCCTTAAAGATCTATTTAGAAACCTATATAAAACCTAAATAAATATAATTAAATATCAAATATTTATTAAATTAAAAATATTTTTATATAAAAATATAGATATCAACATCAAAAAAGTAATTTGATAAGTAACTTGTATTTAACACTTAAATAAATATTTTGATAAATAGTATTATAATTAATTATTTAATTAAGATACTTCCTGATTAATATTTTTTATCATTATAACTTATTGATCTTAATTAAAATTGAAACTAATGAGTACTTAACATGCGATTAAATTCATTTTTAAATGAATCAATTGCCTTAAATATAAAATTATAATGACAAATAGTTTTTCAAGATTTATTAGGATTTAACAAATATTTTACTTAACTATTTTCAAGAATTAATATGTTACAATCTAACCTAATAAGACACTACAGAAAATTCATCAACTACTGGTGGTCCGGACCGACAGTTCTCCAACCGTCGGTACTAAAGGCGGCTTAACCTGGGGTGTAACCACCAATTTTTACTGGCAGTCGAACCGGTGATTATGTAAATTAAAGTCGTCGGAATGAGCAGCAGTCTAGAAACCATCGGTTAACCTGCTGGCATTAAATCTTACCGGCGTGTTACCGGCGGCTTGGACCACCGATGTTAAGTAAATTATTTCCGACAGTCTAAACAGCCGGAAAGCCGCTGGAAACTACCCTAGAATAATTTGGCTCGAGCCTTCCATTTCATTTCATCGCCTGCTCCTCTCTCTCCTCCGCAATGCTCGCCCCCATCTCCTCCTCCCTCTCACGATCGAGACGCGCCCTCGATCTGACCGCCGACGAGGTCCCTCCGGCTACCGACGAGGTCCTCCAAATGAAGATCTCGCCCGCACTGCAAGGCCGAAGATTTCTCCCCGTTCCTCGCTCGTGTGCGAAATCGGCCTCCGAGGTTTGCGTTTTTAGTTTTTTTTTTTAATTTTGGTGTTTTTTTTTTTTTTTTGGCTATTTATGTTAGATTACGTCAAGGACCAGCCTTAAGCCAATATATTTTTGCTTTAGTTATGGATGTTGTTTCTAGACATTTGCGAGAGGATGTATCTTATTGTATACTTTTTGCTAATGATATTCTTCTTGTTGATAAGACTAGAGAGGGAGTTGATGATAAACTTGAATTATGGAGGTCAACCATAGAGTCTAAAGATTTTCGCTTGAGTAGATATAAAACTAAATATATGAAGTATAATTTTAATAGTAATAGACCTAGTGAGGGGTTTGTAACTCTGGGTGATCAAACATAAGTTGATGGTAAACTAAATATATGAAGTGTAATTTTAAAAATGCATGATGTATATGGATCAAACATAAGTCGATGTGTTGACTTGAAATCTGCGAGGTTATTTGTACTAAAAAGTTATGATTATCACATAATTATGGAAGTTCTTCTTTTGATTATAGTATGTATGTTACAAGATTACATATCAAATACATTGACTGAGCTTAGCATTTTCTTCAAACACATATGTTCATCTAAACTAAGCGAAGATACTTTACGGAGGAGCGAGGAGAACATACCAATCATCCTCTACAAGTTAGAAAAAAATTTTCCCCCGGAATTTTTTTATTCTATGGAATATCTTCCAGTCCATCTATCTTACGAAGCTAGAGTTGGTGGACATGTACAATATCGTTGGATGTATCCTTTTGAGAGGTAAAATATATTTTTATTAAGTCTCGAATATTTTTGAATAAGTTGAGAATATATGTTTATTAATTTGATAATTATAATTATTTAATAGATATTTGAACAAGTTGAAGAAATATAATAAGAATAAAACACGATCAAAAGGATTAATATGTGAAGCATATTTGTCTCAAGAAACCACTCACTTTTGCTCCTACTACTTTGAGCCCCATGTAAGGAGTATAAGAACAAAGATTGGTTGTAACATGGACTTCATTATAGAAGAGCAATCACAGACTGCACTATCAGTATTTAGAAGTCATGGAAAGCCTAGTGACAAACGTGTTAAAAGATTTCTTAACGATTTAGAAATCAAAATAGTGAATTTATATGTGCTACTGAATAGTGAAAAAGTTGAATCAATCTTAGAGTAAGTTCTTCCATAATATGCATAATGAGTAATGTTTATTTAATTTTTATATATTAGAGTACTTAAAATGTTAATCATTATTTTGTATTATGTAATTCTTTATTTTTGTAATTCATTAATGTGTATTCTATCTTCTTTATTTTTTATATATTACAAAGCTTTACTAATTTGTTCTTTTAATGCAGATGGCTTCAGATGACGATCCTCCTCGTAGATCATTTACCTCAAAGTTTTCTAAAAAAAAAATTGAGTATTAATCCTAACAGACTTAGATAGCCTGATAAAAGTAAGGGAGAGAGAGTTGTTCCACCAGTTATAACATCACCACCACCACCCAGGAGTCAGCAGCAGTCCCCTAGTGAGCAGGGTTAGGGTTAGTCAGATCGACCTGCTATTATACCACCAACCTTTCCTGGGTATTTCCCTCCACCGTCGATGAGTCATCACTTTTCCTTTTCAGATCAACTACATGCAGCTCCATTTTATCCATATTACCCCACACCATCATCACAAGCTACATGTTCATCCACCATCCCTTACCCTCAATACCCTCACCCATATTATTACCCATATCCAGTGTAGCCAGAATACAGTGGACCATCTAGACCAGCAGAGGTTGGTGCTGGGGATCATGTAGCTGCAACAGATAAGCATCAATATATTGAGTATGAGGGCAATAAGTAAGTTCAGTTTATATTGTTAACTTTGTTATATTTTGATATATTATATATTATGGACAAAAAAATTAACCTACAACTTCAATCCTTCAAGGCCTCCTCCTTACATGATTCGGGATATTATAAAGAACAAATATGACGCTACTTACTTCTCATGGAAGAAGATCCCAAAGGAAATTAGGGATATGTGATTTGGAGAATTTCAGATATACGTATTTGGCATGAATTCAAATATTTTAATTTAATTTATATTAATATTTTTTATTATGCTTATTTTTTTATAAAAAGAATTTAAGTGGTTGCATGAGCATAACACGAGGATCATAATAAATTTTGAGAGAAAAGGAGCGAACCATCTTAGGGACATATTAACAGACATTAGAAAGTCTGGGTAGCGTCTAATATGGATTGGAGAGGGCATATAGGCATATCTGAGTAGAGCTTGGGCGACCCCTGAGTTCACAAAAATAAGAGAGCATAATAAGCAGAACAGAGCATCTAACTATGGGGGTTTAGGAAACTCTCTTCATACTGGTGGATCTATTCCTCATATGGAACATAGACGACGACCGATAGAAGTTCTAAATTAATTTATTAAATATATTTATGTTATTATAACTATATATTATATTTTCAGAAAGAGTTTCTTGGTTTGGAGCCAACACAGTTGGAGTTACATATGAAAACTCACCAACATTAAGTTGACCATCAATGGGTTGATGAAAAGGCTAAAAAGACTCATGTGAGAATAATTTTTTAGAGTTTGGAAATAGAATTTTATTATAATAAAACTCATTCTAATATCAATATATTTTATGGATTTATTCTCATAGGATGATTTTGTAAGAGCTCAGGAAAGTCGTAAGTCATTTGGTGAGGGATCATCTTTTGGATCGACCCAGATTTTTTAGTATTATACATGGACAGATGTTGTTGGAGGAAGGCAGAGGGGAACGAAATATGGCTTGGGTTCGCAAGGCTATGCTTATGAGGGCAGTTCATCCACCTTAGCATTTTATGATCCTAGTGGAGCTGAAGAAAGTGTAAGCCAGAGGGTTGCAGCGCTAATGAGAGAGATAAAAGAGGTGAGAAAGATTCAAAATGAGATGCAGGCGGAGCTATGATCCTACAGAGATGAAAATCAAAAGAAGAAAGAGCAAGAGCAAGAGCAGCCACATGCATCACCAGACAACGAAGATACGGAGGAGGATTAGTACTCTTTTTTGTTCAATGAACTTATGATGAACTTATTGTAAACTTATTTGGTTATGAACTTATTTGGCTTTACTTATTGAATTTAGTTATGAACTTATTTGGTTAAACTTATGAAATTATTTGGTTTCACTTACTGATTTGTTTTAATGAATATATTTGTGATAATTATTGTAATTGACTATAGTGGCGTGTTGCCCAAATATGTGAAAATTACTATATTTTTATACAAGTTTAGAGTTTAGGGTGAAATTCAATAAAATATAGGGGAGGCTGTCAAATTTTTTTTTTAAATGCTACAGGTTTCTGGCAGCCTACTTTAAGTTTAGCCACCAGAAACTTCGATACCGGACGACTAATTAAAGCCGCCGGAAAACTACTACAACCGCTGGTAAATACCGACGGTCTCACCGACGGCAGTTCCTTCGGTTTGAACCGTCGGTAAAATCACCAACGACATACCAACGATCTACGTTGTAATAACAATGATAATTATAATGGCGGTGGAATGGAAGATACGCCACCGGTAACAAAACAGGCGGTCACCGGCGCTTGGATCGCCAAAACCTAGCCGACAGTATAAATGACCGAAAAACCACTGAAAAAACACCACCAAAAAAGGTTTCCGGCGTAGTTTTTACCAACGGTTTTTGAACCGCCGAGAAGCCGTCGGTGTTTTACAAAATTGCTAGAAACCTACTGGTAACTGCCAGAACAAATCGCCAGTAATGACTGATTTTCCTGTAGTGAGACCAATAGATGAAACAAGTCCTATTGTGTTGGCTTACGATAGACAAAGCTCAAGATCTAATTTTAAAAATTTTCCATAAATCTTCTTCCAAATAAAACTTTAAAAATAGCAAACCATAAAGCTACTAACATCATCTAGTATATTGAAAATAAACTCATACGCAAAATCTCTTTTCATTCCATCATCAAAATGTCTATGTAATATTTATATTATAGTATATGACAATGGAATATAATATAGAGAAGAATATAATAAAAACTAGTTATGATTGTATAAAAATTAAAAGAAGAATACTTATACAGACTTAGATCACATCCTGAACAACTACTCAATTAGCTCTTTCTCTTTTCCAAACCCTAAAAATAGGAAGCAAAACATTTATGAGATACACAACTCATTAGGCCATATTTAAATTGATCTGAATTTTCAAATCATTTAATTTATTAAATATTTACTAAATTTAAAAAGCAATATAATAAACAAGCAAAACATCTATGAGATGCACAATTCATTAGGCCATATTTAAATTGATCAAAATTTTTAAATCATTTAATTAATTAAATATTTACTAAATATAAAAAGCAATATAATAAACCAAAGGGCTGAGCAAGGAAACAAATGTAATTTTTAAAACTTTAAGTAATGGTACTGGGAAATAAATGCACAAGCAATTCATATATCACATAACCCATCATACATAATTTAGAGAATTCTGATCTTTATACCTTCTAATAGGCATAGTTCAATAGCGTTGACCCTTATTCCTATTAGTAGATAGAGTTCAACAACTATAATGTGCATATAACACCAGAATGTGCATTTAACATCAAAGTATAACTTCTTTCTCCACACCAGATCTCTTAAGAATCCAACATCTCAATCAAATAAGAATATAATTAATTTTAATGTAGTAAATAAAGTGTAAAAGAGACTCATTCCAAAATTTACCATAATGCCTTAATGTTAGGCAATAGAAAATTCTACTAAGTAGACATTTATATTTTTTTCAGGAAATAATTAGATTACTAGAGATTTTGCAGAATATTATTGTAAGATTTTAATTGTACTACAATAATATATTTTAGAGTCCGGTTTATTTTATATTCAATTAAAATAGCATAAATCCTAAAATCCCGATGTAAAATTTCCAAAAAATATCCAATGTTTAAAGCCATTATCTTTATAACACAATGAAAGTTATATAGTGAAAGTTTTACGGATGAAAGTTTATTCTTATTTTTCATTTATGAAAATATAAATTTAATTGAGAAATTTAAAAAATTCCATATTTTTGACAAATGAGATAAGCAAAATGTGACATATCTCGATTTAGATAACTTTTATAACTAGGCTGTTTGTAGAAAATAACCCAAAGCGGCTCAAATATTCCTTTCTCTTTAAAATCTTTCTCTTTCTCTAGGTAGTGTCGGGTGCCCAAATGAAATGACTCGAATGGAATAATGCATTTAGATATTTAAATATTAAATCTAATCCGGCATCATAGTGCCTTGCGGTACTGGACACGATGCCCATTAGAACACTCATAACGTCACCTCATCCACCAGAGTGCAAAATTAAATGCATATTTTCTCAAAAATTCTTCCATTGGGGCACTGCCAAACCAAGCGCTGCAGTGCTCTAGGAGAAAAATTTTAGATTTCACAAACATGCAAATAAACTCCCAGGACTCACTCCAGAAAATATAGAAACTTTCAAATGCAGACAAAATATTTTCAAACACATGCAGAATGGTTAGACATGTAAACATTCAAGAATTAACTTCTTTCAAATTCGGTCAGAACAAAGTGTACTAAATTTTGAATTTGGAGGTATTAAATAACATACCTGGGATTTACTAAATCTTATATTTATAGGATTTACAAAATCCTACTTTTGCCAAATAGCCCCTAAACATATAACATGGCTTATTTTAAGAAGCTAGCTGGAGATGGGGACATAAATTTTTTATGTTAATCGATCACACACGATCTAAATTTGCTGAAGGCGAAGAAGACACTAAAAATAAAAAAGGCTCAAGCAACTTCTGATTTGAAATGTTAAATTATAGTTTTATAAAGCAGAGTATTTTTATCTTAAATAATTATATTTCTCTAAAAAATTTAATTATAAATTTATAATTAAAATTTTTCAATTTTATTAAACATATAAAATCAAATTTCTAAATGACAATATATGGAATATCATTTTATAGCCAGCATCCCAATTGGTCTAACGGATATAAAAATCAAATACGGCTTTTAGGGTGACGTTATGGGAAATAAATTTCCTATAAAATATTTACCCAATTTGACGAACCCTCCTTTTTCTCTCCCAATCAAAACGCCGCCCGAAGCTGGCTGTCTATAAATATAAGAATTTCGACGTCTCGTGATCGGAGAGGACAGAGCAGCGCGAGAGAGGCGCCAGGATTTGGTCATTGGACTTGCCAAGGTGCGATTGGCCAATTCACCATCTCTCTAGGGTTTCAATTTCAAGAAGACAAGGTCGCTGCCGTCAATAACAAGGGAGAAACACAGGCAGAGGGAAATGTTCTAAATCTAAAGCACGCTCTAATTACAAGTAAGCGTTGGGTTTTCAATCGATCTGGAGCATCTGGGGTTCCTTTGGCAATGGCTGGAACGATAAAAAAGAGTTTCTTAGAAGCTCCGGTTTATTTTTCTACATTTTTTAGTTGAAAGAAGATTGTATTAGAAGGGAGAGGAGATGGAGTTTGCGAGGATAGGGGGTTTTAATGTACAGAAGATGTGTGGGCGCCGAGCGGAGGTGCTCTCCAGGGATGGAAGCCATTACAGCACCACGAGCAACATACTTCCGGCGCTTGGGTCTAGGGGGAACCGCAGACTAAAGCTCAGGCCATTCATTCTATCTCCCTATGACAAAAGATACCGGTATTCGTTCTCCTCTTCATCTTCTTTTTCCATGAATATTAACCCTTGCCAAAGAATAGAATTTAGATTAATGAAAATGAAGCTTCCATATTTGGATTAAACTTGATGACAAAAATGTACTTTTTAAAATCATTAATTTTTGTTAGTAAGATATAAGCAACTGTAATTTCTATTAATAATATAACATTAATATCATTTTTTTTGCTTTTGCAGGGCCTGGGAGACTTTTCTGATTGTCTTGGTGGCCTATAGTGCTTGGGTATCTCCATTTGAGTTTGGTTTCCTCACAAAGACAGCAGGTCCCTTGTCTATTGTTGATAATATCGTCAATGGATTCTTTGCGATCGATATTATCTTGACTTTCTTTGTAGCCTACCTTGAAAAAACAACTTATCTTCTTGTTGACAATCCCATTAAGATTGCACGGAAGTACTTGATAAGTTGGTTTGTTCTGGATGTTGTTTCTACCATCCCTTCAGAATTTGCTCGTAAGATGCTTCCAAAAAAGCTCCAGTCGTATGGTTTCTTTAACATGCTTCGGCTTTGGCGACTTCGAAGAGTTAGTTCACTGTTTGCTCGGTATGATTTTCTTGTTTGCCTTTTCTCTGAATATTATTCTGCTTATGCTATAGCTGGGTTGGTTTTGGTTTATTTGTGAGAAACCCTGTCAGATTCTTACTCTGTATTATAGATTCTGTCTCCCCTTTGCATAACGGTAGAGAAACTTTGGCTAATACGTGCAAAATCTTTTCCTTTTTCTTGTTAGTTCTGAAATCTTGCTGGCAAATTTCTTGTAGTAGCGCATAGCTTTTGACATGGCAAATCGCCTCTACCAGAGCGCAATATAATGGAGAATAACCTCTCCTTGATATAAAATAAACTAATTGTTTTTTACGCCTACTAAATTATGTGTTTCTCTCTTTGAATTTTCAGTTTGGAGAAGGACAGACACTTCAACTACTTTTGGGTCCGCTGTATAAAGCTCATTTGTGTAAGTTATTAAGGAAATATCAGTTCTGATGCTCTGATTTATTAATTCGCAAATCTCACTTTGATATTTTTAATTCACAGGTCACCCTTTTTGCTGTCCATTGTGCTGGATGCTTCTATTATCTTCTTGCAGCCAGGTATCCCGACCCGAGATTGACTTGGATTGGTGCTACTATGCCAAATTTTCATGAAAAAAGCTTGTGGATCCGGTATGTAACATCAATGTACTGGTCAATCACTACTCTTACAACTGTGGGATATGGAGACCTGCATGCTCAAAACACTAGGGAGATGGTCTTTGATATCCTATACATGCTCTTCAACCTTGGGCTGACAGCATATCTAATTGGAAATATGACTAATTTGGTTGTTCATGGCACCAGCAGAACTAGGAAGTTTGTGAGTTATCAAAGCTTAATTCCATTATTGACTAACTTTATTGAAATGTATTTGTATTTACTTTTTGATGGATGTCATATACACTAGAGGGACACAATTCAAGCGGCCTCTGGGTTTGCACTGAGAAACCAGCTTCCATTGCGCCTTCAAGAGCAAATGGTCGCACACCTATGCCTGAAGTATAGGACAGATTCAGAGGGACTACAACAACAGGAGACTCTTGATGTACTCCCAAAAGCCATCCGATCCAGCATTTCTCATTATCTTTTCTATAATCTTGTCCAGAAGGTCTATTTATTCCAAGGGGTTTCAAATGACTTGCTTTTCCAACTGGTAAAGTTTTTATTATGATTTTAAAACTGTCTTTCATATCTGTTATCAATTCTTTAAGCATTCTATTTTGTAATAATGTTTCATTAAGGTGTCAGAGATGAAAGCTGAATATTTCCCCCCAAGGGAGGATGTGATCCTACAGAATGAAGCACCATCTGATTTTTACATATTGGTTACTGGCACTGTTGTAAGTCTTCCTGTATAGCACATTTTCTATTATTCAAATATCAATATTTATTTTTCCTACGCTGTAATCACTTATTTTGATGTTCCTTATGTGTCTAATCTCACAATGATTGAGGCCTTGGTCATCTTTGCAGGACCTTATAGATCACAAGAGTGGAATTGAACAGGCAAGTTTCAGCTAAATGTAAAATTTGTCAGATTCTTCATAATTGCTTTATTATAAATGCTGACTATGATTTAGAAAACATTTACAAAATTGTCATAATTACAGGTTGTTAGAGAGGCAAAGACAGGCCAATTGTTTGGAGAGATTGGAGTACTTTGCTACAGGCCTCAGTTATTCACAGTTCGAACCAAAAAGTTGTGCCAGTTGTTGCGGTTGAACCGCACTTCATTCCTTAGTATTGTGCAGGCAAATGTTGGAGATGGGACTATTATAATGAACAATCTACTTCAGGTTCATCCATGCATTGGATTATTGATGTGAAGTACTGCAAAAAATTATATTAAAATTATTTCACTTTGTAGTGAAGATCTAGAAACCATTTGCTAGCTTGATTTTTACCTGATAGACTGCTATCTGCATTGCTTTTGGGTTGCAGCATTTGAAAGAGCAGAAAGACCCCATTATGGAGGCAGTTTTGAGAGAGACTGAGAACACCCTAGCTCGGGGAAGAATGGACTTGCCTCTCTCTCTTTGTTTTGCTGTCATCAGAGGAGATGATCTGTTGTTGCATCAACTTCTTAAGCGTGGTTTAGATCCATGTGAATCTGACAGCAATGGTCACACTGCTTTGGTTTGCATTCTGTCAATTCATTTTTTATATCTTATGTGTAAATAGTAACTTCCCTTGAATAATATAATTGATTTGACACAGCACCTGGCAGCCTCAAAAGGAAGTGTGAATTGCGTACTTCTCCTGCTAGATTATGGCGCAGATCCCAATTTTCGAGGTATGCTGTAAGCATATTAAATTTAAAAATTCACCAAAATTTTGTACGCTAACCTTCAATATAAATTTAAAACAAAGCATTTGTTGGTTTCATATGTGCTTTCAGCCCTATGTGAGGAAGTTTCATGATGTTTTGAATTCTAACTGGTTCCTTTTTTTACCTGTGTTGAAATCTTAATCTCTGTTTTAGTCTCTGGGGCTTAATTGATAAATTAACATGTTAGCGTTAAATATTTCTAGTTTTTTTTCTGCCTTTTTGTTTGAGCAAATGGAATCCAAAATTTTGTGCTACTATTTTCCTTGGACATTATTTATTAACAAGAAATACTTTGCTATTCAAGCTTCAGATGCAATAATGGTGATGTGAGCAAAGAACCACAGATTGCTAATTCATGTATATAATTTAAAACTTAAAAATATAAAATTCAATTTACGCACACACACACAACAACAACTTCAAACCTTTATCCCACCACATGAGGTCAGCTACATGAATCAGTTTTCTCTATTGTGTCATGTTAAAAATCAAATTCTCATTTAAATCTAAATGTCATATCTAATATTTTCTAACCATGTATTTTTAGGTCTACCTCTACCTCTCTTAACATGAGCCAAATCTAATACATCTACTCTCCTAACCGGGTCATCGGAAGGCCATCGTTTTATGTGACCAAACCATCTAAGATGATTCTCTCTTATCTTATCTTCCACTAGAGCTACTCCAACTTTTTAACGTATATGCTTGTTTCGTATCCTGTCTCTAAGATTAAAGCCACTCATCCACTTGAGCATCCTCATCTTTGCAACACTTAACTTAATATTATGCTTCTCTTTTTAATGGAGAACATTCTGCACTATACAACAGTGCAAGTCTCACCACCATCTTGTAGAATTTTCCCTTAAGATTGAGGGGGACTTTTCTATTACACAACAAGCCCAATGCATTCCTCCACTTCAACCATCAAACTTGAATTCTACTAATAATATCCCCATCTATTTAGCCATCACTTCGAACAATAGACCTAAGATATCTAAAACATGTACTCTTATTAATGAATTGATCGCCCAAAGTCACAATCCCCCTACTAGATCTATTACCACTAAAATTACACTCCACATATTTGGTTTTAGATCTACTCAAATGAAAACCTTTAGACTCTAAGGTTGAGGTCCGTACTTCATGTTTACCTTCAACTTCTTCTCTAGTCTTATAAACAAGGTACAATCTCTTGCAAATGTATAGTGAGAACATCCATGACTAAAGCAAAAAGATATGTGCTTAAGGCTAATTCTTAATGTAATCCAACTGAATAGGAAAATACTTTGTCAAACAACCTCATATTTGAACACAAGTAACAGCTTTATAGCACTTCTCTTGAACTTTATCATATTTTTTCTCTAAATAAATAAATATCACATGTAGATCCTTCTTATTCTCTCTATACTTCTCCATCAAACCTCTCAATAAATGTATAGCTTCTATAGTAGACCCACCTAGTATGAATCCAAATTGATATAGAGAAACATTAGTATCACATTGTAACCTATGCTCCATAACTCTCTTCCATAATTTTTAAGTATGACCCATTAACTGAATTCCTCTATAATTTACACACATACTCGCACATTTTAATTCACTTCTTATTGTACACCAATGTATCTTACATACTTGGGGCGGGACCTTCTAATACCAAGTACACATTCTAAACACCTTCATCCATTATATGAGGGACTCACAAACTTAAAACTAAATATTTACATTCGGTGATGAAAATATTTACTTTATTATAAAGCAATAAAAAACTTTAATGAAGTAAAGGAGATATACACTTCATGGTACAATTATTATAAAAACAATTAAAAGTATATCTTAATGGCTATTTTTCATTGTGTTGGGGGCCATTATGTTATCTACTGTTGTTTCTTTTTGGTGCACTCACTTCCAATTTTTTGTAATGTCTTAAGTTGTTACGAAATTTTGTTTTGTAGATTGAAACAATTTCTCATCTTTCAAATTACCAAATGATGTGTGATCTATTGTTTGTATTCGTTAATGAATTTTTCTTTTATTTGCTTACTGGTCTCATTAGGATATTTTCATCATAATAAATCATGAGTAGATTTAACGAAAAATTCTTCTTTTTAGGGATTGATTTTCTAATGATTTGGTTGGCAGTAATATCTTTCTTGATTTGAGTTCTCTTTTAATTTTTCTTCCACTATAGCAGTTGTCCACCATTTAATGGCAAAATTTCAAAACAAGTTAAGAGTGATACTAAAAATTTCTAAATTCTATGGTTATATTCATGGAATTTAAGATTGATTGTAAAAATAAAATTAATGTACTTTATCAACAAGATTTTAGAAGTAATATAGAGAGAATATTTAATTCAAGTAAAATAAACTTTTTTATAATAGTTGTCCACCATTTAATGGAAAAATATCTGTAGTAGCACTACATTTTTCCTACCATTTAAAAAATCAATTTGAATGTATTTATTGATACTTTGGCATTAAAACCATCATCTAAAAATGCTCATATTTGAGATTTTTGATGTAGAAGTTTTTTATCATTAATTTTACATATATCCTATAATTGAAAGTGATTATTCTCACCATTTGAAAAACCAATTTGGAATTGATTTATTGATAACTTTAGGCATTAAAACCATCATCCAAGTATGTTTTTATCGTTAGTTTTACATATGTTCAATAGTTAAAAGTGATTGTTCTCTTATGACGAGTTTGAGTATTTAAATACTTCATTGATTTGTCTTGAAAAGGGGTTAATTCCTATTCCTTGTGGTGAATAATTCTATTAATTGTAGCCTTGCTATAATCAATAGATTTTTTTGGTTCCTTATAGTTGTGTTGAATTTTGATACAATATAATGAGATTAAGATTACTTCATAAATATTAGTTAGTGATATTTATACCTTACTCATAGAAATCACACATCTAACTTGCGTTCACATAATTAAAATTAGAAAGAGATTTAATTCATGCTAAAATTTTTATATAATGTTGCCTCATAAAATTATTTATGGACTCCTTGCCCCCTAGGTGAGTAAAATCCGAAAATTAAGATTACTCATAGAAATCTTCATACTCAAAATTTAGTAACTGAATGAGTCCAATCTTCCACCACCAAGGCCATACTCTCTACTATATCGCATTAATATGCATTGTTGATTTCATGTAGTTACAGTCAACCTAATGCAAAATAGATGCCCAAAATGTATGTAAAGATTCAAGATGAAGCACAATAATTTTCACTACAACTACTATTCACTTGAGATAGTCCATAGAAAAACAAAAGATCTCGTAAAGAATGTTATCAACACTTACTCCCATACAAGTACCACAAAAATAATGGATGATTTAGGAGAGGCCTAGGAAATGCGAATTTCTTAACAGTGAGGCAATTAAAAAAAAATAATACTTAATGCAATTTAACGTGGTGTATTGTTCAAAATGAAGATTTTCACCCTTGTTTATAAGTGAATTCCACCTTAGTAATCTTTACATAATTTAAAGATACTCGAAATGTACTGGCACTATCATAACTAATAGAAATTCTTATAGATTTATTTTGCATGCCTAGCTTCGAACTGCTTCCTGATCACCATATAAACATTTCGATGGAAAATAAATTACTTCTCAACTGAAAGAACAAAAGTTCACTTGTAGAATTGAAATCAAATACTGTAGCAAGACCAACTATATACAAAGGCACTTTCAACCAATTACTGTTTATAATATAAAAAGACAAATAAAGTAAAAAAGAACTTATCAATTAGGTTTTGAAATTTGAGGACATTACATCTCGAATGATTGGAAGAAGAAATGTATTAACATTTTGAAGAAGAATTTTATTCACCTTCTTAGACCATTTGCAGGAAGTTTTAATCTCATTTTATAGCGGTTCTTTTATAGGGAAATCACTTTGGGTAAGGTGATATGCAGGCTAGAGTGCCTTTGCTTACTTTTCAGCTGGGTGCTATCACTAGGTTGTGACTTGATTTAAGCAATTGGTGGCAACACTTCCAATGATGATGTTGAGTTTGTTTTTGATGATAATAATATAATATTTCAGTGTTCAAATTCATTTTCATCCAAAAGTTTAAGCCCGTGAGTGAGGAAAATCATTGGGCATTTTTATACTAACATTATTTTAAACTATTCAATATGCAACTAAATCTCATATTAATGTGCCACAACAATCTACTCTTTACATGAGAGCTTGTAACATCTGCCATTGCTTTCCCTCAAACAAAATATTTTAATAGCATCAACTATCACACTTAATCATGTGGATCCATTATGAGATTCACCCACTATTAAATTTTGCTGAACCATAATAAAAATTAACCAATACAAATTGGAGCCTCAAGCCACATTTACCGTTTGATCTAAGTTTAACTACTTATTAGGAAGCATGAATTAAATGTGGAGTTGTGGACTAAACTTGGGCTTGATATGGTAGTGGTGTACCTTATTTTGACACAATAGCATAGCCTATGGGTGAGGACTAATCATTTGATATTTTAACATCAATATATTTTTCTATTATATGATATGAGGCCAACGCCAATATTCTTACATTTCCAAGCAATACAAATGCATTAGATAACCATAGGCTATACCTATTGCTAACTAAACTAGTTTAGTTGTGCTTGTTTAAGTAAAATATTTTATTACTGTTTTGAACTTAGAATCCAATGGAACATGAAGATTTTTTGTTTTGATAAAAAATCTCATTTGATGAGTACTATTTAAACTTCGACTTTGTTTTGTTTACTAGCAACTTTAGTTTTCATCGTGAGCAAATTCCCATCATAAATTAGCAAAAGTGGCTCTTTGATGCAAGAGAGATTAATCTGAATCCAATTTAATATTGGGTCATTGTTGACGACCATTTGCTTGATATTTTTTTTCTTTCCCCTCTTAATTGATCTTTGAATGGCATATTTTTCTGCTTAAATTTACCCTTAATTTGGAGGACATGAATTAGTCCTTTAGATAGAGAAAATAATAAAGGGAATGCGGGAGCACATGAATTAGTCCTTTGGCAATGCACATACCTTACATTATGCAATAACATGCACAGATTCAGTAGGAAGTGTTCCTCTATGGGAAGCAGTTCTCGGCAAGCATGAACCTGTAATAAGGCTCCTGATAGACAATGGTGCAGACCTCTCCCATGGTGACATGGCTCAGTATGCTTGCACAGCAGCCGAACAGAACAGCATAGAACTGCTCAAGGACATAGTCAATTATGGTGGTGATGTGACGCTTCCAAGGAGCGATGGGAGCACAGCTCTTCACCTTGCAGTTTGTGAAGGGAACTTCGAAATGGTCAAGTTCTTGCTTGAGCAAGGAGCTGACATTGACAAGCAGGACATTCATGGCTGGAGCCCATGCGGATTAGCTGAACAACAAGGCCATCAAGAGATAATTTCGCTCTTTCTGACAAACAAAGCCTCTCAGGAAGAGACCTCTCGTAGTGATCAGAAGAAGGATGACAGCCCTGCAATTCTAACTCTTGGAAGATTCAGGAGTGAGACCTCCACAGCAATCCGATCTCTCGGAAGATTCAGGAGTGAGCCTGTAATGGTGCAAGGTTCACAAGAAGGAATCCCTCCCACTGGCGAGGGGGCTTCAAAGAGAGGTCAACAGAAGCTGAATTTGAATAACTTTTCCAACTCTCTCTTTGGTATCATGTCCTCAGCTGCTCAAGCTGATAGGAGCAGTAGTCCTTTGCTCTCTTCTAGATCAACTACTTTAAAGGCTGGTTTTGGATATTATCCTGGTCATCATCAACAACACCAACTTGGTAACCATCATCATCATCATTCTCTCCGCAGGATTACAATAAGCTGTCCTGAGAAGCGAGATTCCACTAGTAAGATGGTGCTTCTCCCAAAGTCTATTGAGGAGCTTCTCTCTCTCGGCAATAAGAAATTTGGCTTCCTACCTGCGAGGGTTGTTACGAAGGATGGGGCAGAAATCGATGATGTGCAGATCATCCGTGACGGTGATCATCTTCTTCTGGTGAGTAGTTTGTGGGGAGGGAGAAGTAGCAGCATTTCATAATGTGAGATGCAATTTTGTTTGTTTGTTTGTTTGTTTGTTTAAATGTTTATGCTATGAAGAAGAGATGGAAGTCTTGTTTTAAAGAGTTTCAGTTCAGTTCCCATCTTAAAAATTTTTGTTGGGATTTTCTGCGCTGAAGTTTTAATGTGTAAGAAGACCAATGGATACTAGACTTATTATATTTTATGTTAGTTATGCAAGTATTCTCTTTTCTAATCTTAATGAAAATGCATTTGACTTACATGAACTAATGAAAGTCATGATTAATGAGAGTTTATGTTTTTATTTTTTTCATTATAAATTTTATGGTGAGGACATTATTGGACTATTAATGCTTATAGATTTATGAATATGATTTTTTTCTCCAATTGGATTTATATTTGTAGTTAATTGATAGTGGAAAACTTTGTAACCTTTTGATAATGCTGTACTGGATTATTGAATAAACATGGTCATATGAAGCAAGATCTATCTTTGTGATATGGTAAATGTATATGATAATCTTTAGTCAAAGTATGGTTTAGCTAACTTATTAGTTATTCGATCATTTTATCATATCCATATTAAACATACCTTAATCACTTTTTATAATATAAAGGTTCATATAATGCTTACTCGTAGACCTGTCAATTTTGGGTCACGGGTCGGGTTCGGGTCGAACCCGGAACTGACCTGGCACTATTCGGGTTCGGGTCGACTCGACCCGTTTTTACAAATGGGTCGATTTTCCGGACTTGAACCTGACCCGCTTCGGGTTCGGTTCAACCCGACCCGACCCATGTTGTTTGATTGTTTTGAGTTCAAGCACGCGAGGCGGCGAGGGACAGCACGGGATGGCAGTCGGCAGCGTGCAGTGGCAGCAGCAGCGTGTAGCGGCGATGGCGGTCGGCAGGCCAACAGCGTGCAGCCGGCAGCATGCAGCGGCGGCGATGCCGGCGAGGCAGCGACGCGACGATGCGAGCAACTATGACCCGACACGAGGTCGCGAGCGACTACGACGCGACGCAAGTGGCGCCTGTGGGGCAGGCGAGATCGCAGACTCGTAGTCAGGCAGATTCGGGTCATTCCCGAGTCATTCCCGGATTTCCGGGTCAACCCAAACCCGACTCGATTTTGCAAACTCTTCATATTTTGTTGATCCATTATGCTCTAGTTTGAATGGACCTTTGGTATATGGTATAGTGATACTAGAAAATGATGGTGATTATTTGGGTTTGAAATATACCAAAATATTTTCAAGAAAATTACTAGATTACCTTCAAGGTTTTCTTGAAATAAAACTATTATCTCATTGAACATTAACAAGAAAAATCATTCATACAAATAATGGAAGAATGATCTTTTTAGCCATTAAGTAATATCTTGTAATGAGTGATACTTTGATCAGGGGTGTCAATTTCGGGTCACGGGTCGGGTTCGGGTCGAACCCGAACTGACCCGGGTGGAAAACGGGTCAACCCTAACCCGACCCGGGTAGAGAAACGGGTCGAAAATCCGAACCCGGACCCGACCCGGTGGGTTGCCGGGTTGACCCGACACGACTCGGCACCGCGACGGCGGCAGCGTGCGGCAGCAGGCGACGGCGGCACGCGCGGCAGCAGGCGATGGCGGCAGCGCGCGGCAGTGCGCGGCACGCGGCAGCGCGCGGCACGCAGGGGGGGCAGCGGGGCAGCGGGCAGGGCAGCGGGCAGCGGCGCGTCACGCGTGGCAGCGCGCAGCGGGGCGGGCAGCGGGGCGGGCAGCGGGGGCAGCGGGGCGGGCAGCGGGCAGGGGGCGGGGGCAGCGGGCAGAGGGCGGGATTTCGAAATTTTTTGAATTAAACGGGTTGGCGGGTTGACCCGGCAACCCGCCGGGTCAACCCGAACCCGACCCGTTTTTGAAACGGGTCGATTTCTGGAACCCGAACCCGACCCGTTCTGAAATCGGGTCGGGTCCAACCCGGCGGGTCCGGGTCGGGTCCGGGTTGGATTTTCGTGTCGTGTCAAAAATTGACACCCCTAACTTTGATGTTCAAAATAAGCCTTTAGGCTTTTAGATATTAACATGTGATCTATCATTCATCCAAAAACTTTAGAGACTTATTTTGTAGTTAAGTTGGACAATAAAGCAATTTCCTTTTGTAATTTCCAAACCTCTCTAATAGGGCTAACAAGTAGGGTTGGTTGCTAATGGGTATCAACTTATATGGGTTGAGAGCAAGCTCATGAACTCATTTATCATTTCAATGAAATTGTATAAATATAGTTGATTTTAGTTAGGCTTAAATAATTGATCATATTTCTTTAAAATTATTTATTAGAAATATATTTCATTATAAATAGGTTTAAATTAGCCTTTATGATAACCTACTAATGATAGCATGAATCTTTCTAACCTGAATTCAAAATAATTGTTGACGAACCAAAGTAAGTTTTTGTTTGGAATGGTTTTCGTATTGATTCTTAAAGCAGCTTTTTACTACATAAATTTTTTATTTTTGTACTAAAAAAATATTTTAAAAGCTATAAGCAAGTGGTCCCAAATAAATCCTAAATGAAGAACTTAAAAGGATTTGCCACCTCTATGAAATATAATAAAGAAAAAACAAATGTGTATGGTTATCATGATGTTAAAAATATTAATTTGGATGGGATTCAAGGCCCTTAAATTTTTTTTTTTCTGGGAATAGTGTTCCATATGATATTCTAAGTTATGGTGATCCTAGTATAAATATAAGGACTTTGAATATATTTTGATGTATTTTAGATAAAAATAATTCGACATAATATTTTTTTAAGATATAATTAATGGTTTGCCAACAAGTAATCTACAACATTCAAGCAAAATTTTAAAATATAATTTTATAATTGATATTTCATCAAAAAATTATCTTGATCATGGCACGAATCTCGAGGTAAAAATCAAGTTGGAAACTTCAAAAAGTAATTTCAAGACCATCTAAACTCAAATTTCAGCAAACATATAGTTGAACTGAACGTCTCAGAAATATGAATCCAACGACACCAAATTCCACTCAATTCGAGCCCAAATGAGTCCAAATCGATGACCCGAACCACATTTGGAGGGTTCAAACTATAATTTGGATTACCAAATAGTTTCCAAATTTGTCGTGCTTATAGTTGAATCGAGAAGCTCGACAAACCAAATCCAACGAGCCCAAGACTGTCGAATTCTGATATCATTAGAGCCTTCAAATGCCTAATAAATGGTCTACAATTAAGGGATTCAACATCGGCTGTCTATTCAAACCACTTTCAATTTACCCTTGACCTTTCTCCTATTTACTGGCCATGCTACTATCATAAAATTAGAAATAGACCCCTATTGACCCCTACATATAAAACCATGCGAAAAATATGAGAAAACGATGATTTAAGCAATACGTGCATTAACAAAATGCATCACTTAAGGGGTTAAATGACCTCTAAATTCCGAATGGATGGTATCGTTGTGATCAGGATACTGAAATCTGCTGGGTCGAGGCCCCTCGCAATTGAATCGGACGAGATCGATCAAAAGGGACGACCGACACCCGAAATTAAAGTGCAAGACTGATCAAACGATCTCCGGTCGACAAATGGACAACACCATTACATTCGGAACATCATCGACATTCAGAATATACATTTTATTTAATAAATTTGGATCATCTGAGATGGTGGCAAATTTATAAGCAATTCATATATGATATAAAGGCCTGTGTTCCGACGGAAACGAGGCCTCGAAGATGTTCAGACGACGTCCGATTGACAAACGGACAGCGCCATTACGTCCGGAACGTTGTCAACCTTTGAAAACTGTATTTTGTTTATTCAATTTTAAGTATCCATAATGGTGGCATGAATCTCGAGGCAAAACACGCTTTTTGAGGAAAATGAGACCTGACGATACTCAAATGACGTCCGATTGCAAGACGGACATCGCCGTTGCGACCGGAACATTAGCAATACCATAAATGCACCATCAATTTGTCTAATTTTGATCATCGACAAAATTGACACGTTATACAAGAAAATTACACGAATATCGAGACATGATGCACGAAAATTAAGAAATTTCACACAAATGAGGTGATTTCTCAGTGGTTAATGCATTGCTGACATTTCCAATTAATGTGAATACCAGTTATAGCAAGTCATTATTTACATGACTTTTTACTTTAGATGAAAATGGTTTATAGCAAAAATCAAAATCACGTTAATGCTTACCTGGTTTCACCTCTTGAAATCCTGCTATGAATCGCGTCGAAATCCCTTAAATCCCGCTGAAACTCTGATTCCACGTCTTCTCACAAGCTCCATCTGTAACGAGGATACCTGGTCGATAAAATGAAACCAAATGGATTTCAGTGGGAGCCCCCCTCATTTTTCTTTCAACTCCACTCACAAGCTCTAGCTTCTTCTCCCAATCTAATTCTTTCCTGCTCCGTCAATCCCCTTACACGAGCTCCTCAGATCCCCATCCAACTTCAGAAAGCAACTTCCGATTCTTCACATAAAGCCCGATCGGTCTTCACCAAGTCCAGATCTCGTCATCCACTCTCAGCAATAATCCTTCCAGATTCTAGATTTGGGCTGCAAAACCTCCGTTCACCACAGTAGAAGCCGACCAGGACAGTTACCTCCACCGTCCCTCCAGTCTGCAGCTCAAGCAGCAAACGTCCACCAATCCCGCATTAGCCTTTCCCTTACACTCCTGTAGTTACAAGCTTTGGCATTCAACAACCAAACTCCCTTAGCCATTGAAACCGAACAGCAAAGAGCTCTCAATTCCGATCCATCTCCTCACATTCGATCTACACATTTACTCAAGCTTTCAACCCAGCTTCCTTTCCGTCTTTCCACTCGATTCGCCTTAAACTCTCCGTGAACACCTGCCTTTATTTCACAAAGAAAGAATCAGCTAACGCTTTCTGCTTTTCACGTGAAGTATTTGTGTTTATTCCAAATAGAATTTTTATTTTAAAAAAAATCTGAACCAATGGCAAACCCACATCTTAACTTGCCTTTTTGTCTTTTTCTTCCATGTAAAGCTCACAGAATTGGTTGTCCTGCTTCCCTTCAATAGCTATATCCCTTAGCATATTTT
The DNA here is from genome assembly GCA_022539455.1 of Dendrobium nobile. Taxonomy (NCBI): domain Eukaryota; kingdom Viridiplantae; phylum Streptophyta; class Magnoliopsida; order Asparagales; family Orchidaceae; genus Dendrobium; species Dendrobium nobile. Next base: position 9,539,092 of record CM039724.1, read on the forward strand.
ACCGAAGTTATCACAGTAATTTATCAAAACAACCCATTTTCACAAGCTTTTCTACTCAAAAGCCTAACCTATCTATCCAACAGTAACCATTAAAAAAAAATCTCTAAATCTGTACCAACAACAGGTAAAGTGGTAAGTCATCACTTTGAATGTGAGACTCCTTTGTTATTATTTATTACTTCTTCTATTTATTATGGCTAGCATTATATATATAGCTGTAGGTTTCATTGTTACCTCCATTAACTTGATATCCTTGTGTATATGTATATATATACTACTAAACTTGTTAGTTAATGTATTGTGTAGATACAGTCTTTCATATATCTGTTAAATTAGTGTTATGTACAGTTATTATGCATACTGTTAATTAAGATGTTAAATTTGTGTTATTGTACACATATGATTGTTAGATATATGTACAGTTAATATGTTATTTTATCATGGAATATATATATATATATATATATATATATATACATATATATATATATATATATATATACATATATATATATATATATATACATATATATATATATATATATATATATATACATATATATATATATAAAAGAAAAGGTATTGAGAGTTTCAAAAAAAAAAAGAGAAAGAAAAAGAGAAAAAAAAAAGAGAGAAAAGAAATACAAAAAAAAGAAAGAAAGAGAAATAAAAAAAAGGAGAGAAGAAAAGAAAGTAAAAAAAAAAAGAAAATGCCTCCCCTCCACTCTCTTTCCTCGGCGTTCGTGTCGGACCGACAAACCACCTAAGCACGCCTTTAGTGAGCGTGGTAGGAGGGAACCCGGTGCGACACCTACGACGAGGTAGGCGAGTGACCCCTCGATTCACGTGCCAACCACGACAACCCCGCGAAGGTATGAAATTTTCTAAACTCAAAACCCTACTTCAATGTTCATGGCAAACCAGAGAACCGCCCCAAGCACGCCTTTAGTGCGCGTGGTGGGATGGGACCCCGGTGCGGCACGTACGGTGAAGCGGGGTCACTTATAAGTACCCCCGAGCGGGGGGAAAGCAAAACTCTCTTTTAATAAAAATATTTTTTAAAACCCCATGCACGCCTTTATTGCGCGTGATGGGAGAAAAAACAAAGTACAACCGCCGCGGTGTCTCACCAACACCAACCGTGCACGTCTTTAGTGACGTGGCGGGTAGACGGCCTCTTGATTTTTTCTCCTAAACGGGGGAGACGTCGGAAGGCTGCCGAAATTTTCACTGAAATTTGGGACTTGGGCAGAATTTGGACATATTGAATTTGAACTCGGACTGAAACTTGTACTTGGACTTGTGCTTGGACTTGAACTTGTGGACAAAATACAAATGACTAATTTTGAACTTAATTAAGATAAAATTGAAAAATATAAGATTTGAACTTACATTTGATTTGAAAATCAAATGATAAGAACAAAAAAATACTTGAACATGATCTTGGACATTTGAACTCAAGCAAGTTGTACCATATGGAAGACTTTATCTGGACTCGAACTGAAGTGAACTTGAATGTGGACCGAAGCTGACAAGAACAAGGGATGAAATTGAACTCAACTTGAACTCATATTGGACCTAATTGAACTACAAGATAACAACATAAAAATGAGAATTAAATGAGATTGCAATCAAATTACAAATTGCTTTTAAAAATAAAGAACTTGTAAATATCATTTGTTTACAAGTGATAAGAAGGGTTTGAAGGACATGGTTTGACTTTAAAACCATGATATAGAGACTTCTTGGGATCATAATAATTGACTTGTGATGATTACCTCAATTGAAATGAAAAGATTTCTGGATAATGATATTGAACTCATCATATTGAATTATCTTTGAGGACAAAAAAATTTGTAAGCAATACACGTTTGCAAACCATAAGAAGATTGCAAGGAAATGACTTGGTCATAAGACCATTTGAACCATGATGATTGACTTGACACATTGGAATCAATTCATCCTTAAACAATAAAATGAGTTGTAAAAACATGTGGCATAATCGCCTACATGCAATAAATATTGAAGCTCTTGAGGAATACAAAAACTTGTGAAGATCGTGATGTGGAGCCTTTGAACAATTACATGCTTGCAAATTGGCAACACAAGTTCTTCAATCAATATAATGGAAGGGCCATCATATCAGCTAAGATGCCAGACAACAAATGTTAATGATCCATGATGTTAAGTTCACCATATATTTGTACACATTGTAATCCCTCTTTTGGGATGAGAGATTTGTGAGTACAACTTGTTCTCTAGCTACAAGAAAATCATAATAGATGTGGCTTGGGCACCTGATTAAATTTATCTCTAAATGAGATTAAATGATGCTCATATCTCTCACATAATAAATGTGGTGATATCCCTACAATCTACTAGAGAGCAAGATGTTTCTACAACAAGCAAATCAAATTGCTAGCGAATATCTATCTCTAATAGATATAGCTTGGACCCTGCCAATCAACTTGTAATTAAGGAGGGATGAATGCAACGCCTACAACAATACTTTCAACATCAAGGTGACATTAAGAGCACGATAACTCATTGGTTGATATGAAAGAGATAACTGATGGATCCAAGTCATCCATAGAAGCATTAATTAACAGAGCAAGGGACTTCTGCTGAAGCTTCAAATGAATATTTACAAACAAATGCATATGATGAACGATGAAATTCATATAGCTCAAAGTGTTCAAGAGAAGGTGATATATATCTATCATGCAATCAAATGCTACTATAAGGATTTTGTCGGTGATGAACACAATAGTACCTTTACAATCAACATCTATATTCAGGCAAACAAATGAAAATTGGAAGGGTATATATAGTTGATTGCAAGAAAAGATCAACGATGCAAGTCCACCATACCGATCACAAGCAAATATGGAAGAGTTCTCACTCATATAGCAGTTCACTTATGAGTGATGATGATAAATGTGTAGTGGGGGTCGAATCATCTATACAATTGATAACCACCAGCATTAGTCAAATATATCAACCTTCTACAAGCAAGAATAAAGATTTGCAGTGCATACAATCTCTTTACTGACATAGATATATGTACAACATGCCACCCCTGTGTAGATACATAAAGACTACAGTAAATGCAGTATCATGTAGTCAACTTCAGTGTAACGATTAATACATCTACCTCCGGCAATAGTGGAGGTATTTTAAAGATCAAATACCACAACAAAATACATGGAGAACACGACAAGTGTAAGTTCCTACGACCAGAAGGCAGGAGATTAGTTGGTACACTACGATCCACCTGTAGAAGGCAACGAGTAGTGTACGACAGTCTACCTGTACGAAGCAGCGAACAACTCCATTCAAAAACTGCTACGCCACGCCTCCGAATCTGCAATTTCCATACAAGCGGACAGAAGGCGTCTACAAATACTTTCAAAGTACCCCCGCACGTACATAGCAGTTTGTATACACATAGGTACACTAAAAGGGGTAAAAGCAATCACAAAACCCTCACGGGCCCCGGCGAGCGTGTTATAGAAATACACGTGACGTCTAGGGATGTTGTGTGGGTTATCAAAAATTGAACTCGATCCTCCTAAGAAGATAAAAGGAGTGGACAGGGTTCAATTACGAAATGCCCCAAAACCCGCATGAGCCCCGGCGAGCGTGTTATTGGTACATATGTGACGTCAAGGGATGCTGCGTGGGTTATTAAGTGAATTCTAGTTCGAACCCGATCCTTCTATACGGATCAATAGGAGTTGACAGGGTTCGAACCTTCAAACAAATATATGGTCGTGCCGACCAGTGCATTTATTTTAACACATTCATATTAGGCATTCAAAGCCTAAAATCAAGAGAATTCACTAATAAGAACATAAAGCCTACAAAATCCGATCATCTATCGATAATTTGATAGAGTCGACAAGATTCAATCAATAAAAGAGAAATGACCCTAAACACCCCGACGATGGCCATGTTGAATGTAAATCTCAACTAGAGGGGTTAATTTCGGGCATTTTTCAAATGTCTCCTAAAAGTCCATTCAAAATCCAAAACTCCACACAAGTACCCATAAAAAAATCCAAAATTCTAGAAATCCTAAAATCCCAAATATTTAAAATTGAAATTATCCATCCATAATTAAAGCAAAATCATCCGCTCTCCGCAACAGTTTGCCGAGGTGGACAAAAAATGAAAATTACTCTAGCTCACATTGAGCCAAATGCCTAGTCGAAGATATCACTAGGATCCATTCTCAAACAATCTCCTGCCGATAAGGACGTGGTACGTGTCCTCTGACATGTGGTTCGCCGCCAAATGGCACCCCAGGATAAACGGTTATGACCCGGGGCCCTCTGAACCGAGTGGTTTTACTGCCAAGTGGCACCACGAAATACCGGTTATGGCCAGCGCCAATACGCTCCTTATTGGCATCAAATCCTTGAGATATGAATCAATAGGATATAATTGACAGGGCACAAAGCTCTCTGTATGCTAAGGTGGATTCAAATTTGTCCCCTTAGACAAATATTCATCCCAGGTCTACAATGTCCCCTTGGACGAAGCAACCCATGGTTGCCGACAAGGATCCTTCTGTCAAGTTGGGTCGACTACCTCCTCTGACTAAGTAGACCAGGGACCACGATGGCCTGGGACGACGGAACCATGGGATCTTGATCGGGTCCATCATCCATTCCCCCACCATCCGCTTTAAGTTCAAGATGGTGAAATTTCTATTTTAAATATCAAACTTTTTTTAAATATCTCAACCCAAACCTTGAACTTCCAAATTTCCAAAATTTCATACCCATGCTACTACTATATGTCAGATAACACGTATTCTCTACGTATCTGATTGACAACTAGCCTTAATCGAAAGTTCTCTCTCTTAATTGGGAGGGGTAATTAACTATAGGGGCTTGCGCCTATAGGAAACCAGAACTCAGATCATAAAGTCCTCACAAAATGAGGGCGAAATCTCTGGATAGTGTCTTATCTACAAACCTATTTGCCTTCCAAAATTTACCCCAGAACTAATCAGTTAAAACTCCCTCGCCGAATTAAAAGAAAAGCATGAGCGGAGGCTGGGGCTGAATTTTCAAAGCCCACAACCCCTCATTTCTCTTGAAAGAGAACCCAAGAAAGAAGCAAGAAGAGAATAGAAGGAAGAATAGAAGGAAGAAAAGGTAGAGAAGAAAGAAACTCCTCATCAACCATTGCCGAACATTCACCCTACAATCGATCGACGCCAGAATTAAGTAAGGAGGCAAGAACGGAAGGAAAAAAAGAATAAATAAGAGAAGGAAGAGACTCCTTCTCAACCATCGATGAAGTTCTGCCCAAACTCCAAGTGGCGCCAGAGTTCTGCCAAAACTCCAAGTGGCGCTAGAGTTCCTCCCAACCTTCAAGTGACGCCAGAGTTTTGCCCGATCTCCAAGTGGCGCTGGAGTTCCTCCCGACCTCTAAGTGACGTCAGAATTCTGCCCGACCTCCAAGTGACACCGGAGCTCTGTTCAACAATCGACTGACTTTAGTTTTCTACCTAATCGTTAACTAACACTGAAATTCTGATTTTTTTATTGTAACTAAATTTTAACCTGAAAGTTGATTATTGTAATCTGATTGTCCTAAATTTTAGGGATGAGTCAGCTTCTTGTAACCTAAGAAAATACTAGTGAAATTCTTTCAACTGGGTGGCCCTATGGTTTTTCCCTTTCCATGGTTTTCTACATAAAAATTATGGTGTTCTTTCATCTTTTATCTGTGTGCTGGATATCCATATAACAATGAGATAAAAATTTCTAACTCTATCGCCACGTATATTCTAGCCCACAACAGTTTGACGTTGTATGTGGAAAACACTACCCAACAATTCTAAGTGTTGCTTCAATGGACAACAAGCATAACAATCATATCTTGGGAGCTTCCTGCTGCAACTCCCACCAATCCAAGAATCATTCTATGAATCATGGACGCCCAATATTTGACTCTTTTTATCATGTAGGGTTAAATGCTGCTAGAGAAGGAACTTTAGGACCTTCCCTAGAGGGGCGAATCCAAAAGATGGAAAAATCTTAGAATAAGATCCTTCAACTCCTGCGATAGAATCGGTAATCAGTGCTAGCACCATAGGAGAATATTCTTCTCCCTCGAGATCCACCATTAGCCGAAGGTGTTCAACAGGAACATCTCCATACAGAGATTCATCTTCCTCAGCCAAGGAGGCATTTGTAAGCACATCAAGACAACAAAGTTGCTAAAACAGCAAGTTTTACACATCATTCACACATAGGTCGGCAACCTCACATTCCTCCAGACCACCTTGAAGACCTAGCCTAATCGCATATTGTTGAGCTCCCTCGCAACACCCTACATCATGAACTATGAAGATTGGTCTGGGAAAAGTTCCCCGTATCAGGTGTAAGGCAACTCTTCGTCATGACTTCCAGGAGTCATCACCCCTAACTAAAGTCGTTCTTCAGTGCCCCATTCTAAAGGAATCAAACTACCAAGCATCAATTCCTATGATAAGACATCTGACCCATACGAGCATATCGATCATTATAGAATTATCATGCATATTCAGCGAGCCTATGACACACTTCTCTACCAGGTTTTTCTTGATACCCTCAAAGGATAAGCTCGAAAGTGGTTCTATTCACTTCTTGCCAAAATAATCCCTACATTTATCAAAATAACCAAAGTGTTTGTCAAACAGTTCATTGCCAATCAAAGAATTTCTAAGCATTCTTCTCACCTCTCCTAGATCTGCTAAAATGAAGGAGAACCATTAAAGGAGTATTTTCAATGATTTTTTATTGAGGCTCAACAAATTCTAGGAGTAGAGCCTGAATTGTTGAGAGGAGTCTTTCTTGGAGGCCCCTGTCCTGGCCTCTTATATTCGACACTCATGCGAGATATATTTCATTCATATGCTGACCTGATCCATTGCTTGGAGGCACAAATCTCTGCAAATGAAGCCGTAAATGATCATAAAAAGTAGATTGAGCAAACAAATAGAAAGCATTAAAGTACACCTGGAATGAATAACTTATTCTCATAATGAAAAAAATAAAGAAATAATAATCTGTCTTCTAAGCCTCCATTGCCATGATGAGAACCCTAGCAAGAGAAGAAGTATACACCACTCAACACATCTTGAACAAATATATTGATGGCCATTTGAGATCAAGATACTATGAAATGGATGAATCCCTTGAAGCCGAACACAAGAAATCAAGATCAATACTATCATTTTCATCATAGTTGTGGCTACATTACCGAAACATGTAAGAAGCTCAAGGATGAAATTGAAAGGCTTATCCACCAAGGTTATCTTCAATGTTTATTCGAGATCCACCTACCCGAGAGGAGGCTTATCCCACTATAGGGAAAAATCAATAATAACATAGATAATCGTTGAATAATTGTATAATAGTTGGTGAGATTGAGACCATTGCAAGAGGCCCTTTATTATCTAATAAAGTCTTTTCGGATGTATATGAAATTCCAATATAAAAAATACTCATATTGATCATTCTATCACTTTTGATGATTCTGATTTGGAGGGAGTAAAAACCCCTCATCAAGATCCACTTGTGATTAATGTGGGGATAGGTGACCCGTGCTATAATGTCAAAATAATTCTTGTGGATAATGGAAGCTCCATGGATGTCCTATTCTACATACTTTTCTCAATATGTGTCTCACCAAAGAAAAGTTTTAGCCTACTGCAGCTCCATTATATGGGTTTGACAATCAACTTGTATGAGCATAAGGGATAATCAGTCTCCCAGTTATACTTGGAGAATTTTCCTGATAGATAATACACTCCATCCAGCTCATTATAGTAAAGTTGAAATATCCTTACAATGTTATCTTTAGAAGGTCTCTCCAATCAATCTTTGGGAGTATCACCTCCATCACTTATCTTAAGATAAAGTTTCTTACCCTGGCAGGAGTCAGTATAGTACATGAGATCAATAAATAACACAAACATGCTATCTTAGGCAGGTTCAACCACGTTCAATAGTTATGTTGAGCATTAAAGACTTTGATCTCTGGAGCGAGGATATCCCTCAGAGGGCTTCTCCTGTAGAAGACTTCACTATTATATCCATATTAGAAGAACATCCTTCAAGGACCGTGCAGATTAGATCCCTTATCTTAAAATACGTAGATTTTTAATAAAAAAATTATGATGTTTTTATAAGGAATCTAGTAGATATGCCCAGAATCAACTCTGAAGTGATCATGCACTCTCTCAAAGTCAACCACACGTGCAAGCCAGTAATCTAGAGGAAACAAAATTTTGTGCCAGATCATAAGCAAGAAATCGAGTAGGAAGTAGATAACCTTTTGGAAGCTAGATTTATACGAGAAGTGCACTACCCACTTGTTTGGTGAATGTCATCTTTGTATGGAAGGCAAGTGGAGCTTGAAGAATGTGTATAGACTATATAGATCTCAATAAAGCCTGCCCAAAAGATAGCTTTCTACTTCCTCGTATTGACCACTTGGTCGATACCACCTCCGGACATTAGATATTGAGTTTTATGGATGCCTACTCCGACTATAATCAAATAAAGATTGATCCCGCTGATTAGGAGCCAACAACTTTTCAAACAAATAAAGGGTTATACTGCTATATGGTTATGCCATTCGGGTTAAAAAATGTTGAAGCCACATATGAACTCCTTATGAATAAGGTTTTCAAAGACCTTAGTGGGTGCTCTATAGATGTATATGTTGATGATATGTTGGTGAAGAGTTTTGAAAATTTTCTACATATATCTGACTTAGAATAGTGCTTCCATCTACTATGACGCTATAATATTTGACTTAACCCTAACAAATATGCTTTTGGAGTTGCCTCTAGAAAGTTCTTAGGATTTATGGTAACCCATAAAGTAATCAAGGCAAATCATGAGAAAATCAAGGCACTAAATGACATGGTGCCCCTAAAGAAAATCAAGGAAGTCTAGAGATTAAATGGAAGGATTGCAGCAATATCTCATTTCCTGGCCTATTCAGATGATAAATATCTTCCCTTCTTTAAGATACTTAGAGGTACTCGTAGCTTTGAATTCCAATAGCTATGAAAGTATTTTGCATCTCTGTCATTACATTCTAAACCAACAATGGGAGAAAGGTTATATCTATATATGGTTGTTTCTGCCTCAAGCTATTAGTTCGATCTTGGTACGAGAATAAAATGTTGAATCATTAAAATGTTGAATCATGCAAAAGCCAGAAGCATCTGGCAGACTCATTAAGAGGTCCATAGAACTAGGAGAGTTTGACATTCAGTATATGTCAAGACCCGATATCAAATTTCAGGCCCTTATAGATTTTGTGGTTGAATGCACCATCCCTATAACCAATAAGCCACCAAGTACTTTTCCTTCTCCCCCATGCTAGAATTTGTATATTGATGGAGCTTCTAAATATTTTGGCATCAGAGCAAGAACTCTGTTGATCTCTCCACAGCAAGTTACTCTTGAGTACGGGCTCTGATTTAAATTCCCTGCAATGAATAATTTAGTAGAGTATGAGGCCCTTATAGTTGAAATGAGGCTGGAAATTGACTATGAGGTGCATAATTTGATAGTTTATATTGATTCACAATGAGTCACCTCTCAAGTGGAGGGGGAGTTTGACATCTACAATCCACAACTAGCGCGATACTACAACATTGTAAAGTTGCTCTTAGCCTATATAAAAGAGCATCAGATCATCCATATTCTTTGAGAGCAAAACACTTGAGTTGATGCTCTTTCTAAACTTGCTACATCAATGATAGGAGATATTTACACGAGAAATTATATCAAGGAGATCCACTTTCCAAGTATCTAAGGTTCATGGGTCATACAATCAATCGATAAACTAAGAGAGGCTTCTTGAATTAATCTTATATTGTCCTTTTTATAAGATAAAGTGCTACATGAAGAGCCCATGGCTGCAATATGACTTAGGAGACAAGCAAAAAATTTTGTTGTTATTAGTGGCGAGGTGTATAAATGTGCTTTCACTAGACCATACCTCTAATGTCCTCCATCTTCAGAAGCCGATTACATACTCTGAGAAATCTATTCAAGAATACTTGGAGAACATATGGGAGGAAAAGCATTAGCCTACAAGATTATGAGACAGGGATTCTATTGGCCTATAATTAAATACGACACACTTGAGTTTACTCAAAAATGCAAAAACTATCAATTGCATTCCAATCTTACCCATACACCCGCTCTGGAGCTTACATCACTTCAAAGCCTCTAGCCTTTTGTCAAGTAAAGAATTGATATAATGCGACCCTTTCCTATAGCCACTGGACAACATAAATTTTACTAGTATTGGTGGTGAGGTGTATAAACACGCTTTCACTGGACCATACCTCAAATGTCTCCCACCTTCAAAAGCCAATTACACACTCCGAGAAGTCCATTAAAGAGTATCTAGAGAACATATAGGAGGAAAGCATTAGCCTATAAGATCATGAGTCAGGGATTCTATTGGCCTACAATTAAATATGATATACTTGAGTTTACTAAAAAAAATGAAACTGTCAATTGCATTCCAATCTCACCCATACACCCGCTCTAGAGCTTGCATCACTTTAAAGCCCTTAGCATTTCGTCTAGTGGGGAATTAATATAATGGAACCCTTTTCTATAGCCACTGGATAACATAAATTCATCATCCTAGCTTTAGATTACTTAACCAAGCGGGTGGAGGCAGAATCTCTGGCAAAAATTACTGAAGCCAATGTCAAACAGTTCCTATTGAAGAATATAATTTATCATTTTGGCATTCTTGCAAGGATCATCACTGACAATGGGACATAATTTATTGGGAAGATCTTTATATCTTTTTATAAGAATTTTTCATATTCATTTAGTACGCACAGTTGTCACCCATCTTCAGGCAAATGAGAAAATAGAGGTTACAAATCAAATAATTTTGAAAGGACTGAAGATATGCCTAGGAAAGGCTAGGGGGAAATGGGCTGTAAAACTCCCAAATATTCTATGGGCTTATCAAACCATTGCTAGAACTCCTATAGGAGAAACCCCATACATTCTTTCTTTTAGTATGGAAGTAGTCATACTAATTGATATTGGAGTACCAAGCAATAGAGTTTAGACTTTTGACTTCAATAACAATGAGGAGAAGCTCAGAAACAACTTGGATCTCCTTCCAGAAGTAAGTGATGTATCCTCAATTAGGATCGTTGTATACTAATAAAGGGTTGCCTCACTACAATTGAAGCGTAAAACCTTGATCTATTTTTATTACGGACTTAGTTTTGTGAAGCATCAAAGCAGCTGGAAAGGGCCCTAAGTGCAATAAGCTCTCTCCCCTCTGGGAGAGTCCTTATTTGTTGGCATCTATAGTCAAGCTTGGCACCTTCAAACTGAAGGATGCTAATGGAAAAATGCTCCTTTGAATTTGGAATGTTAGCAACCTTCACAAGTATTATTAGTAGGTGTTAATAATACTATTTATCTTATATTATGTTCCCCATATTGATGTTATTATTTGTCTTGTGTTTTGTTCCCCCAAGTTGTTATGTTGTCCTTGTGTATATCCTTCCAATATATTTATGCTAATCTTACATACATCCCTTATGTGTTTATTAGGGTAGAACTCTTCTACCCCCCCGAGTCCCTATGTTATACTAAGGAATTATTGTACTGTATTATGTAATGCAGTAATGTGATGCTTACTTTATTATGATATTATCTCCTCCTATAAAAGATAAGAACTCATAGAGAATTTATTCATGATTCGATAAATACACAATTTATATTGTATCTCAATCACTAGATGATCAATTCCAGGGGGATTTGATCTGATTCTTCTATATAGGTTAATGTCATCAAATAAATACTCTGACTAACAACCTTGGATAGGTCAAACATCTTAAGAGGATGCCTTGAATTTCAAATTATTGGATGATTAATCTAAGGAGGATTTGATCTAACCTCTTCCATACAGGTTAAATATCATCAAGCAAATACTTTGATTAACAATATCAGATAGATTAAAATATCCAAGGAGGATGTCTCTCACATTCACTTATGTCAAGAGAGTCCACTAAAATATTTCTCATCATCTAAATTGAAATAAAATTAAGTAAATTTTATATAAATATGAGAAAAAGAAAATAGAAGATCACCAACAACTCCTTAATATATCACTAAACATCATATACATCATATGAAAACATCAACACCAAATACACACAATCATCACTAAATCATATAAAGTGACACAAACAACAATAAAATAACCCTATAGAATCTCATTATCATCCTCCTCCTCCTCAAGGGCAAAGACCTTCTGTAACTCACTCTCTATCTCATCACCACCAAAATATGAAGAAGGGTCACTATAAGCTTGACTAAGTGTTAACCTCTCAATCTCTTCTTTAGTCTTGTGCTACATAAGATAGGCGCCCTTCAAAAAACCTCTCATGAAGCCTTCCTCCATACACAACAACTCGAAGGCCTTCACCTCCACATTATATATGTAATTACGAGCCTTTTGAAGATGATCCTAGATGATCATCTTGAAAGCAACACTACTTAAACTTTTATATGACTTTGGAAGGTGACCGTTCTGACTTGGATATGGCTTCCTTCTCAAACAACAAACTATGGAGTCTCTTGACCTCATTCTCAAAGGCTATAATCTTATCTTCAGTGGCCTACTGATCTCTAACCTAATGGTTGATTATTGCCTATGCATTCACCAACTCAATATACTGACAGTCCATCTGCTGATTCTATAAAGTGGCTGAAGTTGCCATAATAGCCAATTTTGCCTAGCACTCTGCTAACTGCTCCTCCACAGCCTTCATCTTCTTGATTTTGAAATCATTCTTCTTTTTATACTCTCCCTAGAGATACTTGACCTTCATAAATTCATTATTCCAATCATTTAAAGCCTTGGTCATTTTAATTTTAAGATCAATGCATTTCACCAACTAAAATAACAAAAAAAAAAGTTTCAAAATGATATATTCTTATGGGAGCATCAAAAGAAAAAGAAAAAAAGAGACTGAAAACTCACCAACTCCTCAGTCTGTCGACGGCCAACACATTGATACTTCAGAACATCTTCCAAAATGTGTGAGTTAGATGGAGAGACATGGTGACTTTTATTAGCAACCATTAAAATCTCCTCCACTTTTTCTTATTGCATGTCTGCGGATCACCCTCATTCCCAGATCATTTATGAGGAGCCTTTGAAGGTTGGATGCTGCCTCTTGGACTTTGACCGACTTCTTTTGCATACGAGCCTGTGATCTCCCTGACTAAGTAGATAATGCCACCTTGAATAAATATGATATCTTAACTCATAGTGGAGGGTATCAATATCAAGGAGATTGAGTATCTTTAGTAAGTCTTCTACTCCAACGTGTAAGGGAATGAAAAAATCCTTCAGTTTCCTCTTTTTTCTTGGAGGCTCTAGTCATTCAACACAAAAAAAATCACTAACCTAGATTCTTAATTGATCTCGAGTGCAGATATCCAACCACTTGGATCTGAAAGAGATACAACCTGTGTATTACAAAAAAGTCTACCGATCTGAGAAAGGCACTCTGGGGACAATACTGCTCTAAGATCTCTAAAAAACACAAACAACCCCCATTATAATTAAGATGTATGTATAAGTAGGTTGGGACAAAATCACTCCACATGTTGCTAAAATGCCAATCAACTCTAGAGGACGGGGAAATTGTAGTACTGCTCGAAAGCTGAATTCGTAAACCGTCAAAAATCCTGGGGGAGTGGAACAAGCACGAGCGGATCTTTCAGGCTCTTTAATCACAAGATCGTTAGGGAAGTGAAATTTCTTCTTAAAAATGACCAAGGCATCACCAGTTATAGTGGATACGACTTCATAAGCTTTGACCACTTTCTAATTCCTCTTCAAACCCTCAGTTTGAACAGCAGGGCGATCTCCTTTGGGTAGAGGTCATGTCACCCATTTAAACTTCGATACTAAAGAGGGGCACTAAATTTGAATAGGGAATGCCACATATCAAAAGCAGTGAAATTCCTCTAAAGTAAGAAGAAAAATGGGGGATAAAGAAAAGGGACATCTAAAAAAATTATAACATCTACACAAGGATAGGGGCCTTGAATTTGAGTAGGGGATGATATCTATAAAAATAAGAGAATGCCTCAACTGTAAAAAAGTTAGAATGGGGGAGGAGAATTAAAAAAATTGGCTATAAAAATTCTAACTTCTGCATAGGAAGAGGGGCTCTAAATTTGAGTAGAGGATGCCACCTACAAAAAATTAGGGAATGTCTGAACTGTAAGAAAGTTAGAATGAGAGAGTAGAAGGAAAAAGAACGACTGCAAAATTTTCAACTTCTACACAAGAGGAGGGACCCTAAATTTTAATAATGGATGCCATCTAAAAAAATTGGGGAATTCCTAAAATGTAGGAAAGTTAGAGGGAGAAGAAAGAAGAAGAGAATGGTACAATATTTTCATCACCCTAGGGGGGTATTTATAGGATGAGAAGGGAGGGGGGGGGGGGGGGGGGGGGGGGGGGGGGGGGGGGGGGGGGGGGGGGGGAGGGGTGTGGATTATTTGAAAAAGGGTAGGGAAAATTCCCTCCCATTTTGTTTAAAAAATTTTAAAAATGTTTCAAGAAGTTGTTTAAAATTTGTGGACCCCCAAATGTGATGAATTTTAAAATTAAAAAAATATTTTTTTTTAAAATAAAACAATCATGATGGAGCTGTGGTTGTCCCCCTCATAAAAAAATTTATTTGCCCCATAAATAAATAAACAAATTTTTAAAATCAAAGCTGGCAACTGCCGGCTATCAAACCGCACCCAATGGGAATGTATGGAAAGATGTGCCAAGCACCGTCGCCGGCAGTAGCCAGCTGGTAGACAATTTCGGCCGCCTACACGTGTTTGGGCTCAAATTTCGAGCTCGGGTAGTCCAAATTGGATATTTTTTAAGTCCCCATACATGTTTTTTATTATTTTAGACTCATTTTCGGCACTTTTAGAGCTTAACAAAGCTTCCAAGACCAAATTTGAGCAAAGCTATATTTTTTAGAAAGCAATTTTTTGGCATTAAAATCAATTTGAAGTGTTGTGACATATATCTTTGGACTCCTGAAACTTCTACGTCCGAAAATAGGGGCAACATATATATCATCAAAAAATTATCTTGATCGAGGATGAATCTCAAGGCAAAAAACCAAGTTGGAAGCTTCAAAAATTAAATTCAGGACTATCTGAACTTTGATTTCAACAAACTTAGAGTCGAACTAAACATCTCGGAAATACAAATCCAACAATGCCAAATTTGACTCAATCCGAGCCCAAATAAGTCCAAATCGGTGACACGAAGAATATTTGGAGGGTTCAGACTATAATTTGGATTACCTAATAGTTTCCAAATATGGCATGGTTATAGTCAAATTGAATGGCTCGACGAACCAAATCCAACGTGATCAAGATTTTTAAATTCTAATATAATTAGAGGCTTCAAATGCTTGATAAACTGTCCATGATCAAGGGATTCAACATCGGCCGCTATTTAAACAACTCCCAATTTACCCTAGATCTTCCTTTTATTTACTGGCCATGTAACTCTCAGAAAACTATAAATAGACCCCTTATTTCTATTGAAAGAGAACCCAAATAAGAAGCAAGAAGAGAAGAGAAAGAAGAAGAGATGGAAGAAAAGGAAGAGAAGGAAGAAACTCCTCCTCGACCACTGCCGAACTTTCACCAAGCAGCAGATCGATGTCAGAATTAAGCAAGGAGGCAAGAAGGGAAGGAAGTTGAGAAGGAAGAGACTCATTCGTGGCCACCACCAGAGTTCCATCTGAACTCCAAGTGGTGCCGGAGTTCTGTCTGACCTTCAAGTAATGCCGGAGTTCCGCCGGACCTCCATGTGACATCGGAGTTCCTCCCGACCTACGAGTGACGTTGGAGTTTCGCTCGACCTCCAAGTGACGCCAGAGCTCTGTTTGACAACCGACTGATGCCAGTTTTCTTCCTGATTACCAACTGACTCCAGAATTCCGATATCGGGTTGTTATTGAATTTCAACCCAAGAGTTGATTATTGTAATCTAATCGTCCTAAATTTTAGGGACGAGTTAGCCTCTTGTAACATAAGCAAACACTAGTGAAATTCTTTCAACTTGGTGTGACCCCATGGTTTTTCCCTTTTCAGTGTTTTCCACATAAAAATCATGGTGTTCTTTCATCAAAATTTTCTAATTGTATCGCCGCGTATATTCTAGCCCCCAACAAATATATATATATATTAGGATCAAACCCAACATAAGTCAAAGGGCCAATTAGGATCTGCTCTAGATGTCGGCCTTATTCTCAAAAACTTTTCTTAATTTATGTCCCTACCACTCAACATTAAAAGATCGGACACATGTTTTAAAGCGCTTAGGTGGTTTAGCTGGCTCCCCAATCCAGGCTGGAATAAGACCAGATTCGCACTGCATTAGTTAGGTTCGGGGCACTTTTAAGTGCCCAATTTAGACTTAGGTTCTGAGGCAAGTTCGGGCTATAAGACCTCAACTTCCGGGAATTGAATCCCAATTTTCTAATAAAATTGACCATTTAACTTAAAAATCTCCTTCAATCAAACTTAAGCCCAACACTTATGATAGGTTGGGGTGTTTCTGAAATAATTCAGAGTCTTAAAACACCTCCTACCTTTCTTCCTTTGAGTCCAGAAATAAGTCTTCAATTTTGAACCAATCCCGACTGAAAATTCCAACCCTTAACCTCCTTTGAAAATCTAAATAAAATTTCTATCGCTATTTTAATCGAGAGTTTTCGTAGGAAACTCCTATTTCCTATGATGTAATTAACTGCGAGGGCTTGCGCTCGTAGGAGATTTAGAAATCCAGACATGATTTTTAAAATCAAAATTTTCAAAAAACTATAATTAATTCTCTTTGGGAAAATTCAAATTTCAACGATCGTTACCTCCATTTTTAAACGATCAATAGTGATTGATAACTTCTTTTCTCGAAGAGATATATCAATTTCGATTGTGATTTTGATTATGAAATTAATGATTTCTTATCCGAATTATTATAGTTAAACAATCGATTGAATGTCATTTTGATCTTTCGAGATCATATGCCATTCCCCCTTGAGTTTGACTACGATAATTCGGATGAATTTAAAATTCTAAAATTTGAACCCATTAGGGAACGATATGATCACCTCTCGAGGTGATATATTGTTCATAATGATGTGTTCAATTTTAAAATTCAAAATTAAATATTTCCCAAAGATAATTAAATATTTTTCAAAACTATATATACATAAATATATTTTTCAATCAAAACAACATCATGTATACTAAAATCCATTCATAATAAAAGTGCTATAGCTTAAAGAATATGGCATGCAATGCAAATTTATTTGCCATTAAGTGAGGTAGATATTACTATTAGATATATTTGATTGGTTATGTTATGAAAATGAATTAGTGTTGGGGATTTCAATCACTTGCTAGCCCGATCTTATATTTGGTCCACGAGATACTAATAATGTTAATGTTCATTTTTGAAAGTGGCTTCGGTGAGCCTTAATTTTTTAGAAAAGAAATTTTCTAAATTGATTATTAAAATATTTATCAATTTAATAAAATTGATATAAAATATTCTATCATAAGAGCATGCCATGTTGTCATTTATATCTTAAATAAGCACATAACAATAATAAACCAAAAATAACATATAAAAACTATAAATATATTATAAGAGAAAATAAAAAGAGTGTGTTGTGATTGATATAAATGAATGTGGAGTAGGCTAGTGCAAGTAGGCAATCTTAATATACGTGCCTAGAAGACAAAAAATACAAAGAGGCAGATGAGCCTTTTATGGTACTTTATGCAAAAACCTTATAAAATCAAAAGCAAAGGTCATACACTTAGCACCTATAAAAAATCATGTAATAAGGTATAAGCTCAAGTGATCTCTCTACTCTTTATCCTTATCACCTAATTCAAATATATGCTTATTTGTCGAGCATTAATAAAGCTATTCATGAATGTTGATGGAAGTTTGCATTGGATAAGTAACTTTTTTTTTTCTTTGACCCTATTTTATTTAAGAAGCCTTGTTAATAAAAATTGTATGAAAAAAAAAGTACTAAATGAAGCCATCATAGTATAACATATAATATGAAAAATATAAATTAAGAACATATCTTGTCACATATATTCAATTTTTTGACACTCGATTATTTGATGCAAAACCCCTCTAAAAGTAAAAGAGAAATGGTCATAGCTTTATCACCAACAAAAAAGAATATTTCTATCATACTCTTATCACAATAAAGTAGCGAATCAATTAAACACAAGATAAAAAAAATCAGATCTAACAAATAATGGTTCAATGATTCCCATTTATCACAAAAGAAAAAGTTTTCTTCCCACCTTGCATTATATGCTCCTACTTTTAGTATTTTTATCTTCCAAAGTTTTTATATAATATTTTATATATTCAACAATTAACATCTAATAGCAAGAGAATTTTCTCCTTCCATGCCAATGGTTTAAATCTTTATAATCAACTAACTAACAAAATCATTGTGGAGGGTCACAACTATCAAAGATTTCATCCGCTCTCAAACATCTTAACCTTTCACTCCATAATCACCTCTTGAAATATTTTTCATTAATGCCTCGATATTCGTCATCAAGCCATTGCATCAATGATACACCATAAGGACAAGTCTCATGATATCCATTCTTTTCATCCTTTTTGTAATGCATGTAGTTATTATAAATTTCACAAACATTCCTTTCCAAAGTTTATTAGAACGTCTCAAAAGTTGTTTGAAATAGTGTATTCTAATGTACGATCTTCTTGAGTGCAATATTTACGTGATTTTAAATATTACATCTCTTTATAGAGATTGCTTATATTTATGTTAGATTTCTCTTATGCTTACATAATTTAAAGCTACTCACAACTTCATTAAATTTATATAGAGGTTTAAAATCATTTTAGCACAAACATTATAAATTTCTTCTCTAATGGCAGAGGTAAATACATCTCTCATACACTTCAAAATATCTCAATACTCATTGCATCATTCATTAAATTAGTTTTCCTTATACTCAAAACAAAACGTTTGTAGACATAAACAATATCATGTTATTGAAACCACAAAAAACTCTACTACTTGTGGCAAAGTTAAATCATTATTATTTGCATTAATGCTCTAATAGTATCATATCTAAACAAAACGTTTGTAGAACATAAACAATATCATGTTATTGAAACCACAAAAAACTCTATTACTTGTGGCAAATGTAAAACATTATTATTTGCATTAAAGCTCTAATAGTATCATATCTCAGTAATTGATTGCTAGCTAAATTCACAAACATTAAGTTACCCAACAAAATTCCAAATAAAAAGCTCTCACCTATTATCTCCTAAGAGTTTTCATTTAATATTATTTTTTTTGTGGCAATGATGCTTGCCATGAAGCAAACTCTCTCTTTATGCTCCACTTTACATTTTCATTGGCTATTCCACTATTCATAAGGGCTATCATAGTTTCAATCCATGCTCTATAGCCACTAGTAAAATCATTAACTCTAGTCACATTATATTAAATGAAATAATGATTACCTTACATCACCAAACTTATTTAGTTTCCACACCAGTGGTAATAATTTTTTTTTATTTCTCTTCCCTACACTCTTAGTCCAAGCTCCTCACATTCTACACAACGCTCACATGTTCTTTCAAATCCTAAAATTCTCTAAGACCAACCCCCCATGGAACAACTCCAATGTAATTACCTATACTCCCAACTCTATCAATTCTTCCTAGTCTAATGCTTATATCTCCTGAACTAAGATTTCTTCAATCACATACACCTTTCTTAACATCACATGCAATCCATCTGCCAAACAGGCTCATTGAAGTTGCACTAAATTCTTGATCTAACTCATAAAGTCTCTTCCCTATACAAGCCCACAAGTTACACCAAAGTTGTAAAATTTCAACATTGATAGACTATCTTGTTTCAAGAGTTTCAAAATCTATAACAATAGTGAACTTGGAAACTAGTTCTCCCTCCAAAAAATCAACTCATTCTAGGTTGCTACTAGTTTTATTAAAAAAATTAAATTAAATTGGATTGGTTATGTTGTTTGCTAAGAAGTAAGTCTTGTGACATAAGGATTTAATCTTGAGCGCAATATAACCTACAATGAAACATTTAGCCCTATTGAAAATACCATCACTTGTATACTACTAAAATTTGTATTACAACATTTGTATCCAGAATTACAACTCAATGTGTCTAATGCTTTTTTCATGAAAATTTAGATGTCATATGCATGTCACAAACTTTGGGTTGTCATAACGGTCATCATCTAGAGTTCATGTGCCTTCTCTAAAAAGTAATCTATACACTAAAACAAGTGCCACAACAAAGGCATTCTAAACTCCTTGGCCACTTGTGAAATCAAGTATTTCAACTAAGCATAACTGATCCTCACTTTTGATCTACATGAGCACCAGTTTTCATATATGTCTTCTTGTTTATGTTGATGTCATTCTTATAACAAGTACAAAAAAAATGGTAATATTAGCTCTCAATAAAAATTCCCAACAAGCATTTTATTTGAAGGTGCTTGGTAAAGTATCTAGCTTTCTTAGCATCCAAATTCATATGACTAGATATGGATATTTTCTTAGTTAAGAATTTGACATCAAAGACATTCTAATCAAATATGCTATAATGAACTATAAACCAACATTAAATCTTTCTCCATAAAAATTAGTTGTCACTTTAAACAAACATCCACACTGATCAACAATATAAGACCTAGATTGTAGAAGTCAACAACCACGTTTGAAGAATGAAATGTATTTGGAATACCTTGAGCATGTAATATATTACATTATGCATTGCTTCTGAATGATTATATGAGAATCTTGTTGCTATGTTCTACAAAAAAAAAGGATAATATATTCATTACATATAAAGGTTCGAATAAAGTAAAGGATGCTAATTGAAAAAGTTGATTAATTAGTAGGAACTATTTCACATTTATCTTAATTTTTTTAATTTAAACACCTCAATACCCTAATT
The DNA here is from genome assembly GCA_022539455.1 of Dendrobium nobile. Taxonomy (NCBI): domain Eukaryota; kingdom Viridiplantae; phylum Streptophyta; class Magnoliopsida; order Asparagales; family Orchidaceae; genus Dendrobium; species Dendrobium nobile. The sequence goes on from CM039724.1 coordinate 9,560,213, forward strand.
TTTTTGAATTGGGTCATCTTAAAGTCATTTAATTGAAAAATATTTGGCCTGAAAAATTGAAATCAAGAAATTTTCAATTTATGTTTTGAAGAATTTAAGTTTGTTTTACCAAACTATACTTTATTGACTATATAACTTCCTTAAAAATGTTTGCATCGTAATGAAATTAATCCTAAAACTTCAAATTTAAAAACTCAAATGCTTTGAGAGTTAAAATTTTGAGTTAAAGCCAATACTTAAAGATATAAATTCTTTGATAACATCAAAAAACCTACAATTTTTTTGTCTTTGAAGACCTCAACTCTAATGAAATTATTTTCCATTTCAATATCTTGACAATTCATTTTTTGCAATTAATGTAATAGTAATTCTTTCACATGATAAGAAATATTTAGATTATTTTGTAACTAATTTCACTTGATCATTTGATATATTTTGACCATTTAATGCTCCAATGATCTTTAAATTAGGTGTTCTCATATTTGATAGATAAATTATATCACCATGATGCTAATTTTGGCAATAAGCATATAAAATTTGAAAAATAGTCTTCGAGAAATTTTAAATGCTAATTCAAAATGTTTAAGAATAATTGAAATTTAATCAAGAATTTTTTTTCATCAAATCATACTGGCTATATTATAATTTGTTTTTTAAATAAAGTTTGAATGATCATAAAATTAATTTATAATTTTATATATAGCTATTACAGACATTAATTGGTGTATGGTATAGAAATATGACATTATAAAGGTGGAGTTCTTGTGATTGGATAAATAGGGGCATGCAAATTTAAACAGTCATCTCAACTCTCTTCTTCCTCAAAGCTCCAAATCTTCCCTTCCTTTCTCCATAGCCCTTAATAATAATTAAAAAATACTATCTTTTAAAAATAAGCATTGCTATCCCTACCCTCTCTCCATAATGGTTATCATTATTATTATTATTATTAAAGAAAATTATCTTAGCCCATCTAAAAGTGCCAATAAAAGTCAATTTTTTTGGGGAGAACTCAACCACGTTTAGATTGAAAAATCCTTAAAAAAGTGAAATGTACATGAATTCAAACTAGTTGATTTTTTTTGGATAAAACCTATATAAGGGCTTATGTGTTACTTCATCAAAAAGGATTACAAGTCCTTAAAGGGATTAAATGCTCACCAAAGCTCCAAATATGCTCCTCCTTTCTTCGTAGCCCTTAATAATAATTCAAAAATATTATCCATTAAGAATAAGCATTGCCATCTCTACTCTCTTTTAAAAACTCCTAATCTCCCCTACCCTCTCTCCATAATGATTATAATTAAAATAATAATTATTATTAAAGAAGAAAATATTTTTTAGTTAGTATAAACTTTTTCATATGTTATTTTTAAAAATATTTTTGATAGAAATATTTCAATGGCTTAATGAACTTTGAATTGGGTGGCCATAAGCTCGTTGAATTCATCTCAACAAGATAATGATTTTGAGTATAAGGATGACAGATTTAGAAATCATAAGACCTTGAGAGGTTTTCAATTTGAGCTATAATGAGGTTAAGCTCATTTGAATTTGCCGATAAAAAGTTTTTTTTCTATATTCATGAAATTAATTGCTTAAATTTCAAATTCAAATTCCAAAATGCTTTGATATTTGAAAATTTAAATCAATATTCATATTGATTTGAGTTAATTTTGTTGATAATGTAAAAAATAATTAATTAGATATATTGGAATTTCAAAAATTCGTTGATGAAACTACAAATTTTCATTGTAGAAGATCTTAATTTTTGAGGAAATATTTTCAGCTCAATGCTTTGTAGATTTTTTTTAGAATTTAGCAACAGTAAATATTTTTTAGTGATATAACTTTATTAATTTTTTTTTTAATGATCTTGAAATAAATTTTCAAATTTTATAATTTATATATAGGATTTTATGTTGACATTTGAAAATTTTTATCAAAATGTAATTATTTTGATCAGATTGACACTTGAATGGCATATAATATTTAATTTTTATTTTCGATCGAAGATCCCGCTTAGAGACAAACAGCAAGACAATTAAGTTTAGTGTTGTAGATATGAGAATGATCAGGTGGATAAGTGGCTTTACTCTTAGAGATAGAATGCAAATTGAACATGCATCTGAAAAATTTGGAGTGGCTCCAGTAGCAGATAAGATTAGAATGAGTTCCTTAGATGGGTTGATCACATAAAATGCCAACCTTCTGATGACTGAGTTAAGAGAAAAGACAGAACAGAGAGGAGGGAGGAAAACAGAGAGAGTAGAATGGAAAGAGAAAATAATATTTCCTTAAACAAGAACTATTACAGGGATAGCTTTAAATAGACTAGAGCCTTGGTAGATATGTAAATACAGGAAACACTAGTACATATGGATCGATATATGCTAATAGCCTCCCTCAAATTAAGCATTCGGTGTCCGAATGGATAATTTGCTGTGTAATTCATGGAACCGAGCGATCGAGAAGGGCTTTGTGAGAATGTTCGCAATTTGGTCTTTGGAGGAGATATGCGCCAGCTGTAAGTTGCCGGAGCTTATTTGCTGACGAATGAAATGGTAGTCGATCTCGATGTGCTTCGTTCGTGCGTGAAACACCGAGTTTTTGGCTATAGTCATTGCCGAGGTGTTGTCGCAGTGGATTGTGGTCGGGGAGGGCTGGGAATGTCAAGTTCGGCTGTGAGCCGACGAAGCCAGAGCACGTCCGAAGCCGCCGCAGAGAGGGATCTGTATTCAACTTCAGTGGAGGACTTGGCTACCGTTGCCTGCTTTCTGACAGTCCAAGAGATGAGGTTTGGTCCTAGAAAGGTGTAGAAGCCCGAGACGGACTTCCGATCTGTAGTATCGGACGCCCAGTCTACGTCTGAATACGACCGTAGTTCGAGTGACCCGGCAGTGATGGGTAGTCCGAATGATAGAGTGCCCTTGATGTATCACAGTAGTCATTTCAAGGCTTTGTAGTCTTGTTCGGTCGGGGACTGCATGTGTTGATAGATACGGTTTGTTGCAAAGGCAATGTCCGGTCTGGTGATGGAGAGGTATTGTAGGGATCCGGCTAGACAACGGTAGAGAGACGGATCCGAGAATGGTTGAAGATTAGGCATTTTCTGTTTCGTGGTTGGCGTGACCAGAGTTGGAGAGGCTTTGCAATCCTTGTAGCCTGCGTCGTTGAGTAATTTAGTAGCATAATGTTCTTGAGATAAGAAGTAACCGTGTGGGGGAGCGAGTCACCTAAATTCCGAGAAAAAACGAAATGTGGCCTAGCTGTTTGAGGGCGAACTTAGAGCGCAGTTGTTGGAGTAGTAGTTGGATGGTGGTCTCGTCATTTCCTGTCACCAAGAAGTCATCAACATAGATTAGTATATAGATATGAATGTCGCTTTTTGTGAAAAATAAGGAGGGAAGGATCGGAACGACTGAACCCGAAGCCTTGTTGTTGTAGAAAGCCGGTGAGTTTTTGAAACCATTGCCGCGGAGCTTGTTTCAGTCCGTAGAGGGACTTGTGGAGTTGCAGACCGCGTGTGGTTGAGTTTGGTCGATGAAGCCGGGTGGTTGTCTCATATAGATGTCGTCGGGCAGATCTCCTTGTAAGAAGGCGTTGGAAATGTTGAGCTGGTATATGGGCCATTGACGGTGAAGGAACAGCTTGAGCAGCAGCGGATAGTTGGCATCTTCGCAACGGGGCTGAAGGTCTCGTTGTAGTTGATGCCGAATTTCTGTTCATAGCCGAGAGCGACGAGCCGTGCTTTGTAGCATTCAACTTGACCATTGGGAAGAGATTTGATTTTGTATGTCCATTTGCAACCTAGTATAGGTTTGTCAGAAGGAGGGGGAACTAGAGTCCACGTTGATTGTTGTTGGAGTGCGTCGTATTTGGCTTTCATAGCTAACTGCTAGTGTTCGGATTTTAGTGCTTGAATGTAGGTGTGAGGTGTGTTGGTCGAGGCGAGTTGAGCTAGTAGATTGAACACGGGTTTTGGTTTGATGATCCCAGACTTTAGGCGGGTTTGCATCGGGTGAGCGTGGGCAATTGGATTGGTGCAGTGTGTGTGCTGAATGGAAGCGGGAGTGGCAGGTGAGGGAAGGTGGGGGTCCTGAGTCGAGACAGTGTTTTGGCTGGGTAACCGGGATGTGGGGTTTAGATATGGCTGAGGAGGGTGTAAGGAGGAGAGGCGGTGTGCTTGAGTGGGTTGAGTGTGTTAACGTGTGAGTGGTTGTAAACGGTTGTTTGAGAGGGAATTGTTGTTCATAAAATATGACATGTCTGGATATGTGAGTGCAACCGGTGGTGATATCATGACAAAGGTATCCTTTATGTTGTGAGGAGTAGCCGATGAAAATGCAAGGATGAGAGCGCGGTGATAGTTTGTCTGCGGAGTAAGGTTTCAACCACGGGTAGCACAGGCAGCCAAAGGTGTGAAGGTGATTGTAAATTGGCGGGTGATCGTGAAGGAGTTGGTACGGTATCTTGTTTGAGATCGATTTGGATGGGAGTCTATTGATTAGGTAGTGAGCTATGGAGAGAGCCGAGGTCCAGAATTTGGGCGGTAATCCAGATTCGTCTAGAAGGGCACGAGTTAGGTTGAGTAGATGAAGATGTTTCTGTTCAGCGATGCCGTTCTGTTCTGGCGTGTGCGGACATGTTAAGTGGTGAAGAATGCCATTGTCGTGAAGGTAGGAATGAAACACATGACTGGTGAATTCTTCGTCGCCGTCGGAGCGGAGGATTTTGGGAGTTGTATTGAATTGGGTCTTAGCGAGACCACAGAAGTGTTTAAACGTGTTTAGTGCTTCATTTTTAGTGTGGAGGAAATACAACCAGGAGAATCTAGTGTAGTCGTCAATGAAAATTATGTAGTATCGGTGACCGTCCAAGGAGTGGTATGGTGCCGGACCCCAGACGTCGGTATGAATCAGATCAAACGGGGCATGAGTAACGGACATTCTTTTATTAAAAACAAGGTTGTGGCTGTTGGCCTGATTACAAGAATTGCAAAAGAATGAGCTAGGTACATTATTAATTTCATGGATCAACCGAGAAAGAATGTTGAGAATGTCTTTGCTAGGGTGGCCAAGACGAGAGTGCCAAATGTGCGTTGAGGAGGTGGACGCCGTGAGAGCCGTGTGCTTATTGTCCGGAGCCATGCTAATATGGTACAGACCGTTCTGAAGTTGGCCATGAAGTAGTGGATGATGGTCCCGTAAGTCCTTGATGACAAAGCCGTTAGAATCAAAAGAAATTGAAACGAAGTTATCTGTAGTAAGTTTTGATACTGAAGAAGGTTGTGGGTGAGTGAGGGAACGTGTAAAAGATTGTTGAGTTGTAACTTACGAGAGGTGTCGGGTAGGGGGAGAATGCCTCGACCGGCACTGTTGATAGGAATAAAGTTACCGTTAGCTGTCGAAACCGTGTCGGCGCCTTGGTAAGCCGTTGAATAATATAGCTGATTAGCGTCCGGCGTGAGGTTTGTGCAAGCGCCGGAGTCGAGTATCCAGTCTTGGCTGACGGGGGCGGTGGGATTTGCAAAGAGGGCCCGCGGTTGTCTTGTATCTGTGGGTGCCTATTTGGGGTTGCTTGCCAGCAATTGAGCACAATGTGGCCAAGTTTGCCACAGATTTGGCAGATGGGTTTGGGCGCAGATTGCGGAGTGGAGGTGTTGTGCGGATAGGTGTTAGTGGGTTGAGATTGTGGCTAAGGCTTGGGTTTGTTGAAGTGGCGATTGTTGCCATTGCGGTTTCGAGAAGAGTTGGCCGGGGCAGCATACAGAGCGGTGAGGTTGGTGTTGTTAGATTGTTCTTGAAGGTTTTCTTGCTGTATGTGGATTTCTTTGTTGTAGAGGAGGGCATAGAAGGTGTCGAGATCAATAGGTAACAGCGAGTTGCGAATGGTAGATTTGAAAGAATTATACGTCGGTGGTAGCCCATTTAGGATATGCAGCATGACGTCTTCCGATTCGATCTTGGAGCCAGACGCGGAGATGTTGTCCACTATAGTCTTGATGCGGGTGAGATACTGTTGTACCGAGAGATCCTTCATTTGTGTGCGATATAGCTCGTTCTTGAGCTGGATCACACGGGATCGAATGGTCGGTTGAAGGGGCTTTTCAAGAACGGTCCAGGCCTCATGGGCGGTGGAAGACGTGATGATGTATGGTAGTATGGATTGAGAGATCGTACAGAATAGAGCGGAGAGGAGGTTGCTGTCTATTACCAGCCATTGGGCATAGTCGACAGAGTTGATGTCCGTTGGAGCTTGAATAGTGCCAAGGAGATGGCCGGCGAAGCCATTTGCTGTGAATTGCTTGAGTAGTTGGATGCTCCACAGATGGTAATTTTCGGGTGTGAGGGGGTGAGGAGCGAGATTCTTGATATTGGACACAAGAAACTTTAGATTTGGAGGAATGCTGGTGGACGTGCCGGTGCTGTTGACGTGAGTGGAAGAGGTGGAGGAGGAGGAAGGGTTTGAAGAGTCCATGGGGTATTGATCTTCCCTTGCGGCTCTGATACCATAAGAGAAAAGACAGAACAGAGTGGAGGGAGGAAAACAGAGAGAGTATAATGGAAAGAGAAAATAATATTTCCTTAAACAAGAACAATTACAGGGATAGCTTTAAATAGACTAGAGCCTTGGTAGATATATAAATACAGGAAACACTAGTACATATGGATCGGTTTATGCTAATATGAGTTAGGATAGTAGATATATTAAATTTAACTTGTGTTAAGAAAAAAAAAGTAGACGTAAAAAAAAACTTAGAAAATATTAGAAATAATTTTTTATTAGATTTAAATAAGAATTTGAATTTTAACATAACATAATGGGAAAAAAAATTTATATAGCTGATCCCAAATTGTGCAATAAAAACTTGATTGTTGTTTGTTGCCGAAGATCTTCTCTGTGAAAATAATTTTGCTGATTTTATTCTTACAGCTATGATAGCGATTTTTTTTTATCAAATAGAATGGCTAAATATTTAGTGGATTTTTATTTTAAATTTTTGTTGTTTCTGCAATGCATATGTCGAAATCCCTTTTCAAAAAATTGAACGTTTATTAAATTAGCCGTTAACATGATTAGCACGATCCTCTCCAAAACTCAAAATCTTCCCTGCTCTATAATTCCGAAATCTCCTTTAAAAAACGAAATGAACGTTGAAAAAATTCAAATCTCCCCTGTAAGATTAGAAAAATTCAAATCTCCCCTATAATCACAATCTTCCTCTCCAAAATTTCAAAATATTATATATGACGAATACAATTCTAAAAATAAAATAAAATACAGGCATTTCGTAAGTCTATAAATAACTCCTCTAAATTCCTCTCCGACACTCATCCGCATTCCAGGAAGTCCAAAACTTCTAATCTCCCCTACAACTTCTCTCGTTCGGATCTTGCGGACATTTTCGCATCCTCTTCTTATTGCTCTGCGTCAGTCCTCAGCATTTCACAAAGTCTGAAACTCCTAATCTCCCCTGCGCTCTGTCTTTTTCTGATTTGTCATACTCTTCTCCCTCAAAACAACATGAATCCCGTCCAGGTCAAGAAAAGAATCTGCAATGGCCGTAAGAAGATTGAGATAAAGCGCATAGAAAAAGAAGAAAATAGACAAGTCTGTTTCTCAAAACGCCGTAAAGGTCTTTTCAAAAAGGCCAGTGAGCTTTCCACTCTATGCGGGGCTGAAGTTGCCGTGGTCGTATTCTCTCTCACTGGCAAGCCTTATTGTTTTGGCCACCCTTCGGTCGACCATGTCCTCCGCCGCTTTCTCAGCAATATTTCTGGCCCCTCCGACACTTTGTCGCCGGCATCCACAAATTGTTCTGAACTTATCAACGATGATCAATTAGTCCAGAAGCCTTTTTGGTGGGATGTTGACTTGCATTCACTGGAAGACGATGAGTTGAGAGAGTATGAAAAATTTTTACTGGAGCAACAAAATGTGGTTACCCAAGCAGTGCAACAATGCTGTTTCCAGGCACCGGAAGCGGCGATGGAGCAGATTGATACCCTGCCCCATACTAACTCAGATGTTGGTGAAGCTGATTACTTTATGTGGTTGCAGCAAGAGATTATGGACTTACCAGATATTGATCCAATTTAATGCTTTTTTTTTTTTTTTTTTTTTTATAGTTTCGTTCTGCTAAGCGGCATTGTAATTGTTTAGTGAATTGTGATAATTGTCTTCAGTTTTAGACTTTTTGTTTCACAACTTGGGTGTATTAGATCATTGTTTTGAGGTGATTAATAAAATCAAGACTTCAATTTGTCCAATAAAGAAGGTTTCAAGATTTTGATTTTGTGCTTTAAATTTATTTATTTTTTATAAATATTTTTTTCAATGTGGTCATATTTTTATAATTTAAAGAACTTTCACTTAAAAAATAGTTGTTAATACTTGCAAAAAAAAAAAAGACCCTAAACTTCATAATAATAATTTCATGTATATAATATATTAATTAGTAAGTTTACTTTACAAATGTAAAAACAGATATGAAAGTGATTTTAGAAATAAAGCATAAAATTAATAAGTTCACTTTTCAAAATGCCGCCAAGGCCTTTTCAAAATGGCTAATGAGCTCAACATGCTTTACATGCCCCCACTTCACCATCATCATATTCTTTATTGGGGGAAGACTTGCTCTTTCCGGCACCTCTGAGTTGGCAACGTCTTCCATCACTTTCTTAATGTTGTTCCAACCCCATCTGAAGTCAATGGCGACAATCACAAATTGATCTTAAAGCTTTGTTGGTGGGATAATCACTTATGTTTAATGGGAATCAAAGAGTTTAGAGAGGGTGATCAAGGGGAAATTATTGCGTCAAGTCACCGGATATAGCTTACGTTCGGTGTTCACAGTACTGAGCTCGGTACTGCAAAGTACTGAGTACCGAGCAGTATTGAGCTCGGTACTGAGCTCTGTACTGCACAGTACAGAGCTCAGTAGCGAGCTCAGTACCGAGTAGGAGGTAATGTGGCGCATTTTCAATGGGCTCAGAACACGTCCGGTGACCTGACCCAATAATTTCCCGTGATCAAGACATCAAGATACATTAGGATGCATTGGAAGTTCAAAACGTTTAAGAACCATTAGACTTTAATCAAGCATTTTTGGTCCCATTAGTTTTATCTCATCAAATCATACTGATTACATCATAATTTTTTTAAAGTAAAGAAATTCATTTTCAAATTTTATAATTAAAATATTCAATTTTTTTAGATTTGAAATTTTGTATCAAAATCAAATTTTTTTAGTAAGGACTATAAAAATTCTTAAAACAACCTAAACTTTTCTATAATAATAATTGTGTTTGTGTTATAGAGAACAGCTAAAAGAATATTTAAATTTATACCTGATTGATATATTTTAAACTCGTAAGTGTTTTAAATTTTAATATATATATATCTATAATTAGCATTTGTATTCTTTATGTTTGATTAAACATTTAACATTCAAAGTTTGAGTCCTCTGTATTTTAATTCAGTTTAAGTTCAAATTTCATGTTGTTCAAGTATTGTTCAAGTCCCCTATAGTTCAAGTTCAAATCAAACTCAAGCCCAAGTCCTCTTCTTTTTGTCCAAGTCCCATGCATTTTCAAATAAAATTTTGGCTCCCTCCCGGCGTTTCCCCTGTTTAGGGTAAAACTGCAGGAGTCTGGGCCTTCCTACCACACGCAATAAAGACGTGTATGGTAGGGGTCCTTAGACACCGCGGTCGAGATCTTCATTCCCACCACATGCAATAATGGCATGTATGGGATCTTTAAACGTACCTGTTTTAAAACATAGTAGGCTTTCCCTCCACTTGAGGGTACCTATAAGTAATCCCGCCTCACCGTAGGTGTCGCACCGGGTTCCCATCCTACAAAGTGCAATAATGACGTGTATAGGCAATTTTCAGTGTTCCACAAACGTCGAAATGGGGCTTTTAGATGATTACCCGCCTCATCGTAGGAGCTGCACCAGGGTCTCATCCCACCATGCGCAATAAATTCATGTATAGGCAGTCTTTCAGTGTGCCACAAACTTTGAGAGTGAGAATCTGAGTATTGATAAATTTATACCTTTGTGGGGTTGTCAGCACACATATCGAGGCAAAGCAAGAGAAGCATTTATATTTTTTTATTAACATTAATTATGGCTAATTATAATTAATCATTATTATCTTTAATTAATTATGTTTATTTATAGTTAATTATAATTAATTAAAATAAATAATTATAATCATCATAATTAATTAAAATAATTAATTATATCTAACTTTAATTAATTATAACTAATTAATACTAATCAATCTTTTAAAATTTAATTGTATTAAAAAATTAATTAAGATAAATTTTAATACAAATTAATTAAAAATATTTAAATTAATTATAATAATTTAATTAAAATTATATATAATTAATTATAATAACTGTATTAATTAAAATTAATTAAATCCTCTCTCTCTCCCCTCTCTATAGTTTGGCAGGTTTACTGGATTTGGCCGAAGAAGCACGCATGAGGGAGAAAGTTACCTTCACTGCCAGTGAACTCCCACTACTGCTTTCGATCAAAATGTCGTAACGTCCGACCCGATAGGAAGGGGATGTCGTTGCAGCAAGGATGGAGGTGGGCCGGCTTTGGGCTTCAGCTAGGTCGATCAGTCGGCAATAGATGGAGATCGGGCTGTGTAGTTTGGCTTGAAGAGGAGGTATGAGGAAGAATCTCTCTCTCTCTCTCTCTCTCTCTCTCTCTCTCTCTATATATATATATATATATATATATATATATATATATATATATATATATATATATATATATATATATATATATATATATATGTGTGTGTGTGTGTGTGTGGGGGGGGGGGGGGGGGGGGATCGGAAGGAATCGGGAGGAGGAAGACTAGGATGGCTTGCGACTGGGGCTCGGCTAGGTAAGGGTCGGGATTTGGTCGGAGAAGGTAGTGGGATTTGGTGGTGTTTGGAGCTATCATGCCTAGAAAAGGAGGAAGAGACTCAGATCGGGGGTTGGCTGAGAGGAGTTCGTGGATGAAGTGGAGGCTTCAGCTGGGTGTGGTGAGAAGAAGCCGTAAGGCTTCATTTCGTCAAGTTTTAACACTACAGGAAAATCACTAATTTCAGGCGGAATTTTTCGGCGGCCACTTTTCCAGCGGTTTTTCGTCACCTTTCTGGTGGTTTTTCCCCACGGAATGGGAGAAGAAATGAGGAACTTTTATTTGGTCCAGTCACAAGACGTAGCTCTACGTTCGACCGCTAGTAGAATCAAACCCCGACAACCCGACACGTAATAATTGTTCAGAAATGAGGCGGGGTCATGTGGGAAGTCGTCCTCAGAGCCGAATTGCACTGTAAATCATTACTATAGCAGGCGGCGGATGTGACTTGTGCATGGCTTCGGTATGGGCTGCGACATGTATGCTTTTCTTTATTTTTTTTTTTCGAATTCCGATATCGGGTTGTTATTGAATTTCAACCCAAGAGTTGATTATTGTAATCTAATCGTCCTAAATTTTAGGGACGAGTTAGCCTCTTGTAACATAAGCAAACACTAGTGAAATTCTTTCAACTTGGTGTGACCCCATGGTTTTTCCCTTTTCAGTGTTTTCCACATAAAAATCATGGTGTTCTTTCATCAAAATTTTCTAATTGTATCGCCGCGTATATTCTAGCCCCAAACAAATATATATATATATTAGGATCAAACCCAACATAAGTCAAAGGGCCAATTAGGATCTGCTCTAGATGTCGGCCTTATTCTCAAAAACTTTTCTTAATTTATGTCCCTACCACTCAACATTAAAAGATCGGACACATGTTTTAAAGCGCTTAGGTGGTTTAGCTGGCTCCCCAATCCAGGCTGGAATAAGACCAGATTCGCACTGCATTAGTTAGGTTCGGGGCACTTTTAAGTGCCCAATTTAGACTTAGGTTCTGAGGCAAGTTCGGGCTATAAGACCTCAACTTCCGGGAATTGAATCCCAATTTTCTAATAAAATTGACCATTTAACTTAAAAATCTCCTTCAATCAAACTTAAGCCCAACACTTATGATAGGTTGGGGTGTTTCTGAAATAATTCAGAGTCCTAAAACACCTCCTACCTTTCTTCCTTTGAGTCCAGAAATAAGTCTTCAATTTTGAACCAATCCCGACTGAAAATTCCAACCCTTAACCTCCTTTGAAAATCTAAATAAAATTTCTATCGCTATTTTAATCGAGAGTTTTCGTAGGAAACTCCTATTTCCTATGATGTAATTAACTGCGAGGGCTTGCGCTCGTAGGAGATTTAGAAATCCAGACATGATTTTTAAAATCAAAATTTTCAAAAAACTATAATTAATTCTCTTTGGGAAAATTCAAATTTCAACGATCGTTACCTCCATTTTCAAACGATCAATAGTGATTGATAACTTCTTTTCTCGAAGAGATATATCAATTTCGATTGTGATTTTGATTATGAAATTAATGATTTCTTATCCGAATTATTATAGTTAAACAATCGATTGAATGTCATTTTGATCTTTCGAGATCATATGCCATTCCCCCTTGAGTTTGACTACGATAATTCGGATGAATTTAAAATTCTAAAATTTGAACCCATTAGGGAACGATATGATCACCTCTCAAGGTGATATATTGTTCATAATGATGTGTTCAATTTTAAAATTCAAAATTAAATATTTCCCAAAGATAATTAAATATTTTTCAAAACTATATATACATAAATATATTTTTCAATCAAAACACCATCATGTATACTAAAATCCATTCATAATAAAAGTGCTATAGCTTAAAGAATATGGCATGCAATGCAAATTTATTTGCCATTAAGTGAGGTAGGTATTACTATTAGATATATTTGATTGGTTATGTTATGAAAATGAATTAGTGTTGGGGATTTCAATCACTTGCTAGCCCGATCTTATATTTGGTCCACGAGATACTAATAATGTTAATGTTCATTTTTGAAAGTGGCTTCGGTGAGCCTTAATTTTTTAGAAAAGAAATTTTCTAAATTGATTATTAAAATATTTATCAATTTAATAAAATTGATATAAAATATTCTATCATAAGAGCATGCCATGTTGTCATTTATATCTTAAATAAGCACATAACAATAATAAACCAAAAATAACATATAAAAACTATAAATATATTATAAGAGAAAATAAAAAGAGTGTGTTGTGATTGATATAAATGAATGTGGAGTAGGCTAGTGCAAGTAGGCAATCTTAATATACGTGCCTAGAAGACAAAAAATACAAAGAGGCAGATGAGCCTTTTATGGTACTTTATGCAAAAACCTTATAAAATCAAAAGCAAAGGTCATACACTTAGCACCTATAAAAAATCATGTAATAAGGTATAAGCTCAAGTGATCTCTCTACTCTTTATCCTTATCACCTAATTCAAATATATGCTTATTTGTCGAGCATTAATAAAGCTATTCATGAATGTTGATGGAAGTTTGCATTGGATAAGTAACTTTTTTTTTTCTTTGACCCTATTTTATTTAAGAAGCCTTGTTAATAAAAATTGTATGAAAAAAAAAGTACTAAATGAAGCCATCATAGTATAACATATAATATGAAAAATATAAATTAAGAACATATCTTGTCACATATATTCAATTTTTTGACACTCGATTATTTGATGCAAAACCCCTCTAAAAGTAAAAGAGAAATGGTCATAGCTTTATCACCAACAAAAAAGAATATTTCTATCATACTCTTATCACAATAAAGTAGCGAATCAATTAAACACAAGATAAAAAAAATCAGATCTAACAAATAATGGTTCAATGATTCCCATTTATCACAAAAGAAAAAGTTTTCTTCCCACCTTGCATTATATGCTCCTACTTTTAGTATTTTTATCTTCCAAAGTTTTTATATAATATTTTATATATTCAACAATTAACATCTAATAGCAAGAGAATTTTCTCCTTCCATGCCAATGGTTTAAATCTTTATAATCAACTAACTAACAAAATCATTGTGGAGGGTCACAACTATCAAAGATTTCATCCGCTCTCAAACATCTTAACCTTTCACTCCATAATCACCTCTTGAAATATTTTTCATTAATGCCTCGATATTCGTCATCAAGCCATTGCATCAATGATACACCATAAGGACAAGTCTCATGATATCCATTCTTTTCATCCTTTTTGTAATGCATGTAGTTATTATAAATTTCACAAACATTCCTTTCCAAAGTTTATTAGAACGTCTCAAAAGTTGTTTGAAATAGTGTATTCTAATGTACGATCTTCTTGAGTGCAATATTTACGTGATTTTAAATATTACATCTCTTTATAGAGATTGCTTATATTTATGTTAGATTTCTCTTATGCTTACATAATTTAAAGCTACTCACAACTTCATTAAATTTATATAGAGGTTTAAAATCATTTTAGCACAAACATTATAAATTTCTTCTCTAATGGCAGAGGTAAATACATCTCTCATACACTTCAAAATATCTCAATACTCATTGCATCATTCATTAAATTAGTTTTCCTTATACTCAAAACAAAACGTTTGTAGACATAAACAATATCATGTTATTGAAACCACAAAAAACTCTACTACTTGTGGCAAAGTTAAATCATTATTATTTGCATTAATGCTCTAATAGTATCATATCTAAACAAAACGTTTGTAGAACATAAACAATATCATGTTATTGAAACCACAAAAAACTCTATTACTTGTGGCAAATGTAAAACATTATTATTTGCATTAAAGCTCTAATAGTATCATATCTCAGTAATTGATTGCTAGCTAAATTCACAAACATTAAGTTACCCAACAAAATTCCAAATAAAAAGCTCTCACCTATTATCTCCTAAGAGTTTTCATTTAATATTATTTTTTTTGTGGCAATGATGCTTGCCATGAAGCAAACTCTCTCTTTATGCTCCACTTTACATTTTCATTGGCTATTCCACTATTCATAAGGGCTATCATAGTTTCAATCCATGCTCTATAGCCACTAGTAAAATCATTAACTCTAGTCACATTATATTAAATGAAATAATGATTACCTTACATCACCAAACTTATTTAGTTTCCACACCAGTGGTAATAATTTTTTTTTATTTCTCTTCCCTACACTCTTAGTCCAAGCTCCTCACATTCTACACAACGCTCACATGTTCTTTCAAATCCTAAAATTCTCTAAGACCAACCCCCCATGGAACAACTCCAATGTAATTACCTATACTCCCAACTCTATCAATTCTTCCTAGTCTAATGCTTATATCTCCTGAACTAAGATTTCTTCAATCACATACACCTTTCTTAACATCACATGCAATCCATCTGCCAAACAGGCTCATTGAAGTTGCACTAAATTCTTGATCTAACTCATAAAGTCTCTTCCCTATACAAGCCCACAAGTTACACCAAAGTTGTAAAATTTCAACATTGATAGACTATCTTGTTTCAAGAGTTTCAAAATCTATAACAATAGTGAACTTGGAAACTAGTTCTCCCTCCAAAAAATCAACTCATTCTAGGTTGCTACTAGTTTTATTAAAAAAATTAAATTAAATTGGATTGGTTATGTTGTTTGCTAAGAAGTAAGTCTTGTGACATAAGGATTTAATCTTGAGCGCAATATAACCTACAATGAAACATTTAGCCCTATTGAAAATACCATCACTTGTATACTACTAAAATTTGTATTACAACATTTGTATCCAGAATTACAACTCAATGTGTCTAATGCTTTTTTCATGAAAATTTAGATGTCATATGCATGTCACAAACTTTGGGTTGTCATAACGGTCATCATCTAGAGTTCATGTGCCTTCTCTAAAAAGTAATCTATACACTAAAACAAGTGCCACAACAAAGGCATTCTAAACTCCTTGGCCACTTGTGAAATCAAGTATTTCAACTAAGCATAACTGATCCTCACTTTTGATCTACATGAGCACCAGTTTTCATATATGTCTTCTTGTTTATGTTGATGTCATTCTTATAACAAGTACAAAAAAAAATGGTAATATTAGCTCTCAATAAAAATTCCCAACAAGCATTTTATTTGAAGGTGCTTGGTAAAGTATCTAGCTTTCTTAGCATCCAAATTCATATGACTAGATATGGATATTTTCTTAGTTAAGAATTTGACATCAAAGACATTCTAATCAAATATGCTATAATGAACTATAAACCAACATTAAATCTTTCTCCATAAAAATTAGTTGTCACTTTAAACAAACATCCACACTGATCAACAATATAAGACCTAGATTGTAGAAGTCAACAACCATGTTTGAAGAATGAAATGTATTTGGAATACCTTGAGCATGTAATATATTACATTATGCATTGCTTCTGAATGATTATATGAGAATCTTGTTGCTATGTTCTACAAAAAAAAAAGGATAATATATTCATTACATATAAAGGTTCGAATAAAGTAAAGGATGCTAATTGAAAAAGTTGATTAATTAGTAGGAACTATTTCACATTTATCTTAATTTTTTTAATTTAAACACCTCAATACCCTAATTTTTTTGAATTGGGTCATCTTAAAGTCATTTAATTGAAAAATATTTGGCCTGAAAAATTGAAATCAAGAAATTTTCAATTTATGTTTTGAAGAATTTAAGTTTGTTTTACCAAACTATACTTTATTGACTATATAACTTCCTTAAAAATGTTTGCATCGTAATGAAATTAATCCTAAAACTTCAAATTTAAAAACTCAAATGCTTTGAGAGTTAAAATTTTGAGTTAAAGCCAATACTTAAAGATATAAATTCTTTGATAACATCAAAAAACCTACAATTTTTTTGTCTTTGAAGACCTCAACTCTAATGAAATTATTTTCCATTTCAATATCTTGACAATTCATTTTTTGCAATTAATGTAATAGTAATTCTTTCACATGATAAGAAATATTTAGATTATTTTGTAACTAATTTCACTTGATCATTTGATATATTTTGACCATTTAATGCTCCAATGATCTTTAAATTAGGTGTTCTCATATTTGATAGATAAATTATATCACCATGATGCTAATTTTGGCAATAAGCATATAAAATTTGAAAAATAGTCTTCGAGAAATTTTAAATGCTAATTCAAAATGTTTAAGAATAATTGAAATTTAATCAAGAATTTTTTTTCATCAAATCATACTGGCTATATTATAATTTGTTTTTTAAATAAAGTTTGAATGATCATAAAATTAATTTATAATTTTATATATAGCTATTACAGACATTAATTGGTGTATGGTATAGAAATATGACATTATAAAGGTGGAGTTCTTGTGATTGGATAAATAGGGGCATGCAAATTTAAACAGTCATCTCAACTCTCTTCTTCCTCAAAGCTCCAAATCTTCCCTTCCTTTCTCCATAGCCCTTAATAATAATTAAAAAATACTATCTTTTAAAAATAAGCATTGCTATCCCTACCCTCTCTCCATAATGGTTATCATTATTATTATTATTATTAAAGAAAATTATCTTAGCCCATCTAAAAGTGCCAATAAAAGTCAATTTTTTTGGGGAGAACTCAACCACGTTTAGATTGAAAAATCCTTAAAAAAGTGAAATGTACATGAATTCAAACTAGTTGATTTTTTTTGGATAAAACCTATATAAGGGCTTATGTGTTACTTCATCAAAAAGGATTACAAGTCCTTAAAGGGATTAAATGCTCACCAAAGCTCCAAATATGCTCCTCCTTTCTTCGTAGCCCTTAATAATAATTCAAAAATATTATCCATTAAGAATAAGCATTGCCATCTCTACTCTCTTTTAAAAACTCCTAATCTCCCCTACCCTCTCTCCATAATGATTATAATTAAAATAATAATTATTATTAAAGAAGAAAATATTTTTTAGTTAGTATAAACTTTTTCATATGTTATTTTTAAAAATATTTTTGATAGAAATATTTCAATGGCTTAATGAACTTTGAATTGGGTGGCCATAAGCTCGTTGAATTCATCTCAACAAGATAATGATTTTGAGTATAAGGATGACAGATTTAGAAATCATAAGACCTTGAGAGGTTTTCAATTTGAGCTATAATGAGGTTAAGCTCATTTGAATTTGCCGATAAAAAGTTTTTTTTCTATATTCATGAAATTAATTGCTTAAATTTCAAATTCAAATTCCAAAATGCTTTGATATTTGAAAATTTAAATCAATATTCATATTGATTTGAGTTAATTTTGTTGATAATGTAAAAAATAATTAATTAGATATATTGGAATTTCAAAAATTCGTTGATGAAACTACAAATTTTCATTGTAGAAGATCTTAATTTTTGAGGAAATATTTTCAGCTCAATGCTTTGTAGATTTTTTTTAGAATTTAGCAACAGTAAATATTTTTTAGTGATATAACTTTATTAATTTTTTTTTTAATGATCTTGAAATAAATTTTCAAATTTTATAATTTATATATAGGATTTTATGTTGACATTTGAAAATTTTTATCAAAATGTAATTATTTTGATCAGATTGACACTTGAATGGCATATAATATTTAATTTTTATTTTCGATCGAAGATCCCGCTTAGAGACAAACAGCAAGACAATTAAGTTTAGTGTTGTAGATATGAGAATGATCAGGTGGATAAGTGGCTTTACTCTTAGAGATAGAATGCAAATTGAACATGCATCTGAAAAATTTGGAGTGGCTCCAGTAGCAGATAAGATTAGAATGAGTTCCTTAGATGGGTTGATCACATAAAATGCCAACCTTCTGATGACTGAGTTAAGAGAAAAGACAGAACAGAGAGGAGGGAGGAAAACAGAGAGAGTAGAATGGAAAGAGAAAATAATATTTCCTTAAACAAGAACTATTACAGGGATAGCTTTAAATAGACTAGAGCCTTGGTAGATATGTAAATACAGGAAACACTAGTACATATGGATCGATATATGCTAATAGCCTCCCTCAAATTAAGCATTCGGTGTCCGAATGGATAATTTGCTGTGTAATTCATGGAACCGAGCGATCGAGAAGGGCTTTGTGAGAATGTTCGCAATTTGGTCTTTGGAGGAGATATGCGCCAGCTGTAAGTTGCCGGAGCTTATTTGCTGACGAATGAAATGGTAGTCGATCTCGATGTGCTTCGTTCGTGCGTGAAACACCGAGTTTTTGGCTATAGTCATTGCCGAGGTGTTGTCGCAGTGGATTGTGGTCGGGGAGGGCTGGGAATGTCAAGTTCGGCTGTGAGCCGACGAAGCCAGAGCACGTCCGAAGCCGCCGCAGAGAGGGATCTGTATTCAACTTCAGTGGAGGACTTGGCTACCGTTGCCTGCTTTCTGACAGTCCAAGAGATGAGGTTTGGTCCTAGAAAGGTGTAGAAGCCCGAGACGGACTTCCGATCTGTAGTATCGGACGCCCAGTCTACGTCTGAATACGACCGTAGTTCGAGTGACCCGGCAGTGATGGGTAGTCCGAATGATAGAGTGCCCTTGATGTATCACAGTAGTCATTTCAAGGCTTTGTAGTCTTGTTCGGTCGGGGACTGCATGTGTTGATAGATACGGTTTGTTGCAAAGGCAATGTCCGGTCTGGTGATGGAGAGGTATTGTAGGGATCCGGCTAGACAACGGTAGAGAGACGGATCCGAGAATGGTTGAAGATTAGGCATTTTCTGTTTCGTGGTTGGCGTGACCAGAGTTGGAGAGGCTTTGCAATCCTTGTAGCCTGCGTCGTTGAGTAATTTAGTAGCATAATGTTCTTGAGATAAGAAGTAACCGTGTGGGGAGCGAGTCACCTAAATTCCGAGAAAAAACGAAATGTGGCCTAGCTGTTTGAGGGCGAACTTAGAGCGCAGTTGTTGGAGTAGTAGTTGGATGGTGGTCTCGTCATTTCCTGTCACCAAGAAGTCATCAACATAGATTAGTATATAGATATGAATGTCGCTTTTTGTGAAAAATAAGGAGGGAAGGATCGGAACGACTGAACCCGAAGCCTTGTTGTTGTAGAAAGCCGGTGAGTTTTTGAAACCATTGCCGCGGAGCTTGTTTCAGTCCGTAGAGGGACTTGTGGAGTTGCAGACCGCGTGTGGTTGAGTTTGGTCGATGAAGCCGGGTGGTTGTCTCATATAGATGTCGTCGGGCAGATCTCCTTGTAAGAAGGCGTTGGAAATGTTGAGCTGGTATATGGGCCATTGACGGTGAAGGAACAGCTTGAGCAGCAGCCGGATAGTTGGCATCTTCGCAACGGGGCTGAAGGTCTCGTTGTAGTTGATGCCGAATTTCTGTTCATAGCCGAGAGCGACGAGCCGTGCTTTGTAGCATTCAATTGACCATTGGGAAGAGATTTGATTTTGTATGTCCATTTGCAACCTAGTATAGGTTTGTCAGAAGGAGGGGGAACTAGAGTCCACGTTGATTGTTGTTGGAGTGCGTCGTATTTGGCTTTCATAGCTAACTGCTAGTGTTCGGATTTTAGTGCTTGAATGTAGGTGTGAGGTGTGTTGGTCGAGGCGAGTTGAGCTAGTAGATTGAACACGGGTTTTGGTTTGATGATCCCAGACTTTAGGCGGGTTTGCATCGGGTGAGCGTGGGCAATTGGATTGGTGCAGTGTGTGTGCTGAATGGAAGCGGGAGTGGCAGGTGAGGGAAGGTGGGGGTCCTGAGTCGAGACAGTGTTTTGGCTGGGTAACCGGGATGTGGGGTTTAGATATGGCTGAGGAGGGTGTAAGGAGGAGAGGCGGTGTGCTTGAGTGGGTTGAGTGTGTTAACGTGTGAGTGGTTGTAAACGGTTGTTTGAGAGGGAATTGTTGTTCATAAAATATGACATGTCTGGATATGTGAGTGCAACCGGTGGTGATATCATGACAAAGGTATCCTTTATGTTGTGAGGAGTAGCCGATGAAAATGCAAGGATGAGAGCGCGGTGATAGTTTGTCTGCGGAGTAAGGTTTCAACCACGGGTAGCACAGGCAGCCAAAGGTGTGAAGGTGATTGTAAATTGGCGGGTGATCGTGAAGGAGTTGGTACGGTATCTTGTTTGAGATCGATTTGGATGGGAGTCTATTGATTAGGTAGTGAGCTATGGAGAGAGCCGAGGTCCAGAATTTGGGCGGTAATCCAGATTCGTCTAGAAGGGCACGAGTTAGGTTGAGTAGATGAAGATGTTTCTGTTCAGCGATGCCGTTCTGTTCTGGCGTGTGCGGACATGTTAAGTGGTGAAGAATGCCATTGTCGTGAAGGTAGGAATGAAACACATGACTGGTGAATTCTTCGTCGCCGTCGGAGCGGAGGATTTTGGGAGTTGTATTGAATTGGGTCTTAGCGAGACCACAGAAGTGTTTAAACGTGTTTAGTGCTTCATTTTTAGTGTGGAGGAAATACAACCAGGAGAATCTAGTGTAGTCGTCAATGAAAATTATGTAGTATCGGTGACCGTCCAAGGAGTGGTATGGTGCCGGACCCCAGACGTCGGTATGAATCAGATCAAACGGGGCATGAGTAACGGACATTCTTTTATTAAAAACAAGGTTGTGGCTGTTGGCCTGATTACAAGAATTGCAAAAGAATGAGCTAGGTACATTATTAATTTCATGGATCAACCGAGAAAGAATGTTGAGAATGTCTTTGCTAGGGTGGCCAAGACGAGAGTGCCAAATGTGCGTTGAGGAGGTGGACGCCGTGAGAGCCGTGTGCTTATTGTCCGGAGCCATGCTAATATGGTACAGACCGTTCTGAAGTTGGCCATGAAGTAGTGGATGATGGTCCCGTAAGTCCTTGATGACAAAGCCGTTAGAATCAAAAGAAATTGAAACGAAGTTATCTGTAGTAAGTTTTGATACTGAAGAAGGTTGTGGGTGAGTGAGGGAACGTGTAAAAGATTGTTGAGTTGTAACTTACGAGAGGTGTCGGGTAGGGGGAGAATGCCTCGACCGGCACTGTTGATAGGAATAAAGTTACCGTTAGCTGTCGAAACCGTGTCGGCGCCTTGGTAAGCCGTTGAATAATATAGCTGATTAGCGTCCGGCGTGAGGTTTGTGCAAGCGCCGGAGTCGAGTATCCAGTCTTGGCTGACGGGGGCGGTGGGATTTGCAAAGAGGGCCCGCGGTTGTCTTGTATCTGTGGGTGCCTATTTGGGGTTGCTTGCCAGCAATTGAGCACAATGTGGCCAAGTTTGCCACAGATTTGGCAGATGGGTTTGGGCGCAGATTGCGGAGTGGAGGTGTTGTGCGGATAGGTGTTAGTGGGTTGAGATTGTGGCTAAGGCTTGGGTTTGTTGAAGTGGCGATTGTTGCCATTGCGGTTTCGAGAAGAGTTGGCCGGGGCAGCATACAGAGCGGTGAGGTTGGTGTTGTTAGATTGTTCTTGAAGGTTTTCTTGCTGTATGTGGATTTCTTTGTTGTAGAGGAGGGCATAGAAGGTGTCGAGATCAATAGGTAACAGCGAGTTGCGAATGGTAGATTTGAAAGAATTATACGTCGGTGGTAGCCCATTTAGGATATGCAGCATGACGTCTTCCGATTCGATCTTGGAGCCAGACGCGGAGATGTTGTCCACTATAGTCTTGATGCGGGTGAGATACTGTTGTACCGAGAGATCCTTCATTTGTGTGCGATATAGCTCGTTCTTGAGCTGGATCACACGGGATCGAATGGTCGGTTGAAGGGGCTTTTCAAGAACGGTCCAGGCCTCATGGGCGGTGGAAGACGTGATGATGTATGGTAGTATGGATTGAGAGATCGTACAGAATAGAGCGGAGAGGAGGTTGCTGTCTATTACCAGCCATTGGGCATAGTCGACAGAGTTGATGTCCGTTGGAGCTTGAATAGTGCCAAGGAGATGGCCGGCGAAGCCATTTGCTGTGAATTGCTTGAGTAGTTGGATGCTCCACAGATGGTAATTTTCGGGTGTGAGGGGGTGAGGAGCGAGATTCTTGATATTGGACACAAGAAACTTTAGATTTGGAGGAATGCTGGTGGACGTGCCGGTGCTGTTGACGTGAGTGGAAGAGGTGGAGGAGGAGGAAGGGTTTGAAGAGTCCATGGGGTATTGATCTTCCCTTGCGGCTCTGATACCATAAGAGAAAAGACAGAACAGAGTGGAGGGAGGAAAACAGAGAGAGTATAATGGAAAGAGAAAATAATATTTCCTTAAACAAGAACAATTACAGGGATAGCTTTAAATAGACTAGAGCCTTGGTAGATATATAAATACAGGAAACACTAGTACATATGGATCGGTTTATGCTAATATGAGTTAGGATAGTAGATATATTAAATTTAACTTGTGTTAAGAAAAAAAAAGTAGACGTAAAAAAAAACTTAGAAAATATTAGAAATAATTTTTTATTAGATTTAAATAAGAATTTGAATTTTAACATAACATAATGGGAAAAAAAATTTATATAGCTGATCCCAAATTGTGCAATAAAAACTTGATTGTTGTTTGTTGCCGAAGATCTTCTCTGTGAAAATAATTTTGCTGATTTTATTCTTACAGCTATGATAGCGATTTTTTTTTATCAAATAGAATGGCTAAATATTTAGTGGATTTTTATTTTAAATTTTTGTTGTTTCTGCAATGCATATGTCGAAATCCCTTTTCAAAAAATTGAACGTTTATTAAATTAGCCGTTAACATGATTAGCACGATCCTCTCCAAAACTCAAAATCTTCCCTGCTCTATAATTCCGAAATCTCCTTTAAAAAACGAAATGAACGTTGAAAAAATTCAAATCTCCCCTGTAAGATTAGAAAAATTCAAATCTCCCCTATAATCACAATCTTCCTCTCCAAAATTTCAAAATATTATATATGACGAATACAATTCTAAAAATAAAATAAAATACAGGCATTTCGTAAGTCTATAAATAACTCCTCTAAATTCCTCTCCGACACTCATCCGCATTCCAGGAAGTCCAAAACTTCTAATCTCCCCTACAACTTCTCTCGTTCGGATCTTGCGGACATTTTCGCATCCTCTTCTTATTGCTCTGCGTCAGTCCTCAGCATTTCACAAAGTCTGAAACTCCTAATCTCCCCTGCGCTCTGTCTTTTTCTGATTTGTCATACTCTTCTCCCTCAAAACAACATGAATCCCGTCCAGGTCAAGAAAAGAATCTGCAATGGCCGTAAGAAGATTGAGATAAAGCGCATAGAAAAAGAAGAAAATAGACAAGTCTGTTTCTCAAAACGCCGTAAAGGTCTTTTCAAAAAGGCCAGTGAGCTTTCCACTCTATGCGGGGCTGAAGTTGCCGTGGTCGTATTCTCTCTCACTGGCAAGCCTTATTGTTTTGGCCACCCTTCGGTCGACCATGTCCTCCGCCGCTTTCTCAGCAATATTTCTGGCCCCTCCGACACTTTGTCGCCGGCATCCACAAATTGTTCTGAACTTATCAACGATGATCAATTAGTCCAGAAGCCTTTTTGGTGGGATGTTGACTTGCATTCACTGGAAGACGATGAGTTGAGAGAGTATGAAAAATTTTTACTGGAGCAACAAAATGTGGTTACCCAAGCAGTGCAACAATGCTGTTTCCAGGCACCGGAAGCGGCGATGGAGCAGATTGATACCCTGCCCCATACTAACTCAGATGTTGGTGAAGCTGATTACTTTATGTGGTTGCAGCAAGAGATTATGGACTTACCAGATATTGATCCAATTTAATGCTTTTTTTTTTTTTTTTTTTTTTATAGTTTCGTTCTGCTAAGCGGCATTGTAATTGTTTAGTGAATTGTGATAATTGTCTTCAGTTTTAGACTTTTTGTTTCACAACTTGGGTGTATTAGATCATTGTTTTGAGGTGATTAATAAAATCAAGACTTCAATTTGTCCAATAAAGAAGGTTTCAAGATTTTGATTTTGTGCTTTAAATTTATTTATTTTTTATAAATATTTTTTTCAATGTGGTCATATTTTTATAATTTAAAGAACTTTCACTTAAAAAATAGTTGTTAATACTTGCAAAAAAAAAAAAGACCCTAAACTTCATAATAATAATTTCATGTATATAATATATTAATTAGTAAGTTTACTTTACAAATGTAAAAACAGATATGAAAGTGATTTTAGAAATAAAGCATAAAATTAATAAGTTCACTTTTCAAAATGCCGCCAAGGCCTTTTCAAAATGGCTAATGAGCTCAACATGCTTTACATGCCCCCACTTCACCATCATCATATTCTTTATTGGGGGAAGACTTGCTCTTTCCGGCACCTCTGAGTTGGCAACGTCTTCCATCACTTTCTTAATGTTGTTCCAACCCCATCTGAAGTCAATGGCGACAATCACAAATTGATCTTAAAGCTTTGTTGGTGGGATAATCACTTATGTTTAATGGGAATCAAAGAGTTTAGAGAGGGTGATCAAGGGGAAATTATTGCGTCAAGTCACCGGATATAGCTTACGTTCGGTGTTCACAGTACTGAGCTCGGTACTGCAAAGTACTGAGTACCGAGCAGTATTGAGCTCGGTACTGAGCTCTGTACTGCACAGTACAGAGCTCAGTAGCGAGCTCAGTACCGAGTAGGAGGTAATGTGGCGCATTTTCAATGGGCTCAGAACACGTCCGGTGACCTGACCCAATAATTTCCCGTGATCAAGACATCAAGATACATTAGGATGCATTGGAAGTTCAAAACGTTTAAGAACCATTAGACTTTAATCAAGCATTTTTGGTCCCATTAGTTTTATCTCATCAAATCATACTGATTACATCATAATTTTTTTAAAGTAAAGAAATTCATTTTCAAATTTTATAATTAAAATATTCAATTTTTTTAGATTTGAAATTTTGTATCAAAATCAAATTTTTTTAGTAAGGACTATAAAAATTCTTAAAACAACCTAAACTTTTCTATAATAATAATTGTGTTTGTGTTATAGAGAACAGCTAAAAGAATATTTAAATTTATACCTGATTGATATATTTTAAACTCGTAAGTGTTTTAAATTTTAATATATATATATCTATAATTAGCATTTGTATTCTTTATGTTTGATTAAACATTTAACATTCAAAGTTTGAGTCCTCTGTATTTTAATTCAGTTTAAGTTCAAATTTCATGTTGTTCAAGTATTGTTCAAGTCCCCTATAGTTCAAGTTCAAATCAAACTCAAGCCCAAGTCCTCTTCTTTTTGTCCAAGTCCCATGCATTTTCAAATAAAATTTTGGCTCCCTCCCGGCGTTTCCCCTGTTTAGGGTAAAACTGCAGGAGTCTGGGCCTTCCTACCACACGCAATAAAGACGTGTATGGTAGGGGTCCTTAGACACCGCGGTCGAGATCTTCATTCCCACCACATGCAATAATGGCATGTATGGGATCTTTAAACGTACCTGTTTTAAAACATAGTAGGCTTTCCCTCCACTTGAGGGTACCTATAAGTAATCCCGCCTCACCGTAGGTGTCGCACCGGGTTCCCATCCTACAAAGTGCAATAATGACGTGTATAGGCAATTTTCAGTGTTCCACAAACGTCGAAATGGGGCTTTTAGATGATTACCCGCCTCATCGTAGGAGCTGCACCAGGGTCTCATCCCACCATGCGCAATAAATTCATGTATAGGCAGTCTTTCAGTGTGCCACAAACTTTGAGAGTGAGAATCTGAGTATTGATAAATTTATACCTTTGTGGGGTTGTCAGCACACATATCGAGGCAAAGCAAGAGAAGCATTTATATTTTTTTATTAACATTAATTATGGCTAATTATAATTAATCATTATTATCTTTAATTAATTATGTTTATTTATAGTTAATTATAATTAATTAAAATAAATAATTATAATCATCATAATTAATTAAAATAATTAATTATATCTAACTTTAATTAATTATAACTAATTAATACTAATCAATCTTTTAAAATTTAATTGTATTAAAAAATTAATTAAGATAAATTTTAATACAAATTAATTAAAAATATTTAAATTAATTATAATAATTTAATTAAAATTATATATAATTAATTATAATAACTGTATTAATTAAAATTAATTAAATCCTCTCTCTCTCCCCTCTCTATAGTTTGGCAGGTTTACTGGATTTGGCCGAAGAAGCACGCATGAGGGAGAAAGTTACCTTCACTGCCAGTGAACTCCCACTACTGCTTTCGATCAAAATGTCGTAACGTCCGACCCGATAGGAAGGGGATGTCGTTGCAGCAAGGATGGAGGTGGGCCGGCTTTGGGCTTCAGCTAGGTCGATCAGTCGGCAATAGATGGAGATCGGGCTGTGTAGTTTGGCTTGAAGAGGAGGTATGAGGAAGAATCTCTCTCTCTCTCTCTCTCTCTCTCTCTCTCTCTCTATCTATATATATATATATATATATATATATATATATATATATATATATATATATATATATATATATATATATATGTGTGTGTGTGTGTGTGTGGGGGGGGGGGGGGGATCGGAAGGAATCGGGAGGAGGAAGACTAGGATGGCTTGCGACTGGGGCTCGGCTAGGTAAGGGTCGGGATTTGGTCGGAGAAGGTAGTGGGATTTGGTGGTGTTTGGAGCTATCATGCCTAGAAAAGGAGGAAGAGACTCAGATCGGGGGTTGGCTGAGAGGAGTTCGTGGATGAAGTGGAGGCTTCAGCTGGGTGTGGTGAGAAGAAGCCGTAAGGCTTCATTTCGTCAAGTTTTAACACTACAGGAAAATCACTAATTTCAGGCGGAATTTTTCGGCGGCCACTTTTCCAGCGGTTTTTCGTCACCTTTCTGGTGGTTTTTCCCCACGGAATGGGAGAAGAAATGAGGAACTTTTATTTGGTCCAGTCACAAGACGTAGCTCTACGTTCGACCGCTAGTAGAATCAAACCCCGACAACCCGACACGTAATAATTGTTCAGAAATGAGGCGGGGTCATGTGGGAAGTCGTCCTCAGAGCCGAATTGCACTGTAAATCATTACTATAGCAGGCGGCGGATGTGACTTGTGCATGGCTTCGGTATGGGCTGCGACATGTATGCTTTTCTTTATTTTTTTTTTTCGAATTCCGATATCGGGTTGTTATTGAATTTCAACCCAAGAGTTGATTATTGTAATCTAATCGTCCTAAATTTTAGGGACGAGTTAGCCTCTTGTAACATAAGCAAACACTAGTGAAATTCTTTCAACTTGGTGTGACCCCATGGTTTTTCCCTTTTCAGTGTTTTCCACATAAAAATCATGGTGTTCTTTCATCAAAATTTTCTAATTGTATCGCCGCGTATATTCTAGCCCCAAACAAATATATATATATATTAGGATCAAACCCAACATAAGTCAAAGGGCCAATTAGGATCTGCTCTAGATGTCGGCCTTATTCTCAAAAACTTTTCTTAATTTATGTCCCTACCACTCAACATTAAAAGATCGGACACATGTTTTAAAGCGCTTAGGTGGTTTAGCTGGCTCCCCAATCCAGGCTGGAATAAGACCAGATTCGCACTGCATTAGTTAGGTTCGGGGCACTTTTAAGTGCCCAATTTAGACTTAGGTTCTGAGGCAAGTTCGGGCTATAAGACCTCAACTTCCGGGAATTGAATCCCAATTTTCTAATAAAATTGACCATTTAACTTAAAAATCTCCTTCAATCAAACTTAAGCCCAACACTTATGATAGGTTGGGGTGTTTCTGAAATAATTCAGAGTCCTAAAACACCTCCTACCTTTCTTCCTTTGAGTCCAGAAATAAGTCTTCAATTTTGAACCAATCCCGACTGAAAATTCCAACCCTTAACCTCCTTTGAAAATCTAAATAAAATTTCTATCGCTATTTTAATCGAGAGTTTTCGTAGGAAACTCCTATTTCCTATGATGTAATTAACTGCGAGGGCTTGCGCTCGTAGGAGATTTAGAAATCCAGACATGATTTTTAAAATCAAAATTTTCAAAAAACTATAATTAATTCTCTTTGGGAAAATTCAAATTTCAACGATCGTTACCTCCATTTTCAAACGATCAATAGTGATTGATAACTTCTTTTCTCGAAGAGATATATCAATTTCGATTGTGATTTTGATTATGAAATTAATGATTTCTTATCCGAATTATTATAGTTAAACAATCGATTGAATGTCATTTTGATCTTTCGAGATCATATGCCATTCCCCCTTGAGTTTGACTACGATAATTCGGATGAATTTAAAATTCTAAAATTTGAACCCATTAGGGAACGATATGATCACCTCTCAAGGTGATATATTGTTCATAATGATGTGTTCAATTTTAAAATTCAAAATTAAATATTTCCCAAAGATAATTAAATATTTTTCAAAACTATATATACATAAATATATTTTTCAATCAAAACACCATCATGTATACTAAAATCCATTCATAATAAAAGTGCTATAGCTTAAAGAATATGGCATGCAATGCAAATTTATTTGCCATTAAGTGAGGTAGGTATTACTATTAGATATATTTGATTGGTTATGTTATGAAAATGAATTAGTGTTGGGGATTTCAATCACTTGCTAGCCCGATCTTATATTTGGTCCACGAGATACTAATAATGTTAATGTTCATTTTTGAAAGTGGCTTCGGTGAGCCTTAATTTTTTAGAAAAGAAATTTTCTAAATTGATTATTAAAATATTTATCAATTTAATAAAATTGATATAAAATATTCTATCATAAGAGCATGCCATGTTGTCATTTATATCTTAAATAAGCACATAACAATAATAAACCAAAAATAACATATAAAAACTATAAATATATTATAAGAGAAAATAAAAAGAGTGTGTTGTGATTGATATAAATGAATGTGGAGTAGGCTAGTGCAAGTAGGCAATCTTAATATACGTGCCTAGAAGACAAAAAATACAAAGAGGCAGATGAGCCTTTTATGGTACTTTATGCAAAAACCTTATAAAATCAAAAGCAAAGGTCATACACTTAGCACCTATAAAAAATCATGTAATAAGGTATAAGCTCAAGTGATCTCTCTACTCTTTATCCTTATCACCTAATTCAAATATATGCTTATTTGTCGAGCATTAATAAAGCTATTCATGAATGTTGATGGAAGTTTGCATTGGATAAGTAACTTTTTTTTTTCTTTGACCCTATTTTATTTAAGAAGCCTTGTTAATAAAAATTGTATGAAAAAAAAAGTACTAAATGAAGCCATCATAGTATAACATATAATATGAAAAATATAAATTAAGAACATATCTTGTCACATATATTCAATTTTTTGACACTCGATTATTTGATGCAAAACCCCTCTAAAAGTAAAAGAGAAATGGTCATAGCTTTATCACCAACAAAAAAGAATATTTCTATCATACTCTTATCACAATAAAGTAGCGAATCAATTAAACACAAGATAAAAAAAATCAGATCTAACAAATAATGGTTCAATGATTCCCATTTATCACAAAAGAAAAAGTTTTCTTCCCACCTTGCATTATATGCTCCTACTTTTAGTATTTTTATCTTCCAAAGTTTTTATATAATATTTTATATATTCAACAATTAACATCTAATAGCAAGAGAATTTTCTCCTTCCATGCCAATGGTTTAAATCTTTATAATCAACTAACTAACAAAATCATTGTGGAGGGTCACAACTATCAAAGATTTCATCCGCTCTCAAACATCTTAACCTTTCACTCCATAATCACCTCTTGAAATATTTTTCATTAATGCCTCGATATTCGTCATCAAGCCATTGCATCAATGATACACCATAAGGACAAGTCTCATGATATCCATTCTTTTCATCCTTTTTGTAATGCATGTAGTTATTATAAATTTCACAAACATTCCTTTCCAAAGTTTATTAGAACGTCTCAAAAGTTGTTTGAAATAGTGTATTCTAATGTACGATCTTCTTGAGTGCAATATTTACGTGATTTTAAATATTACATCTCTTTATAGAGATTGCTTATATTTATGTTAGATTTCTCTTATGCTTACATAATTTAAAGCTACTCACAACTTCATTAAATTTATATAGAGGTTTAAAATCATTTTAGCACAAACATTATAAATTTCTTCTCTAATGGCAGAGGTAAATACATCTCTCATACACTTCAAAATATCTCAATACTCATTGCATCATTCATTAAATTAGTTTTCCTTATACTCAAAACAAAACGTTTGTAGACATAAACAATATCATGTTATTGAAACCACAAAAAACTCTACTACTTGTGGCAAAGTTAAATCATTATTATTTGCATTAATGCTCTAATAGTATCATATCTAAACAAAACGTTTGTAGAACATAAACAATATCATGTTATTGAAACCACAAAAAACTCTATTACTTGTGGCAAATGTAAAACATTATTATTTGCATTAAAGCTCTAATAGTATCATATCTCAGTAATTGATTGCTAGCTAAATTCACAAACATTAAGTTACCCAACAAAATTCCAAATAAAAAGCTCTCACCTATTATCTCCTAAGAGTTTTCATTTAATATTATTTTTTTTGTGGCAATGATGCTTGCCATGAAGCAAACTCTCTCTTTATGCTCCACTTTACATTTTCATTGGCTATTCCACTATTCATAAGGGCTATCATAGTTTCAATCCATGCTCTATAGCCACTAGTAAAATCATTAACTCTAGTCACATTATATTAAATGAAATAATGATTACCTTACATCACCAAACTTATTTAGTTTCCACACCAGTGGTAATAATTTTTTTTTATTTCTCTTCCCTACACTCTTAGTCCAAGCTCCTCACATTCTACACAACGCTCACATGTTCTTTCAAATCCTAAAATTCTCTAAGACCAACCCCCCATGGAACAACTCCAATGTAATTACCTATACTCCCAACTCTATCAATTCTTCCTAGTCTAATGCTTATATCTCCTGAACTAAGATTTCTTCAATCACATACACCTTTCTTAACATCACATGCAATCCATCTGCCAAACAGGCTCATTGAAGTTGCACTAAATTCTTGATCTAACTCATAAAGTCTCTTCCCTATACAAGCCCACAAGTTACACCAAAGTTGTAAAATTTCAACATTGATAGACTATCTTGTTTCAAGAGTTTCAAAATCTATAACAATAGTGAACTTGGAAACTAGTTCTCCCTCCAAAAAATCAACTCATTCTAGGTTGCTACTAGTTTTATTAAAAAAATTAAATTAAATTGGATTGGTTATGTTGTTTGCTAAGAAGTAAGTCTTGTGACATAAGGATTTAATCTTGAGCGCAATATAACCTACAATGAAACATTTAGCCCTATTGAAAATACCATCACTTGTATACTACTAAAATTTGTATTACAACATTTGTATCCAGAATTACAACTCAATGTGTCTAATGCTTTTTTCATGAAAATTTAGATGTCATATGCATGTCACAAACTTTGGGTTGTCATAACGGTCATCATCTAGAGTTCATGTGCCTTCTCTAAAAAGTAATCTATACACTAAAACAAGTGCCACAACAAAGGCATTCTAAACTCCTTGGCCACTTGTGAAATCAAGTATTTCAACTAAGCATAACTGATCCTCACTTTTGATCTACATGAGCACCAGTTTTCATATATGTCTTCTTGTTTATGTTGATGTCATTCTTATAACAAGTACAAAAAAAAATGGTAATATTAGCTCTCAATAAAAATTCCCAACAAGCATTTTATTTGAAGGTGCTTGGTAAAGTATCTAGCTTTCTTAGCATCCAAATTCATATGACTAGATATGGATATTTTCTTAGTTAAGAATTTGACATCAAAGACATTCTAATCAAATATGCTATAATGAACTATAAACCAACATTAAATCTTTCTCCATAAAAATTAGTTGTCACTTTAAACAAACATCCACACTGATCAACAATATAAGACCTAGATTGTAGAAGTCAACAACCATGTTTGAAGAATGAAATGTATTTGGAATACCTTGAGCATGTAATATATTACATTATGCATTGCTTCTGAATGATTATATGAGAATCTTGTTGCTATGTTCTACAAAAAAAAAGGATAATATATTCATTACATATAAAGGTTCGAATAAAGTAAAGGATGCTAATTGAAAAAGTTGATTAATTAGTAGGAACTATTTCACATTTATCTTAATTTTTTTAATTTAAACACCTCAATACCCTAATTTTTTTGAATTGGGTCATCTTAAAGTCATTTAATTGAAAAATATTTGGCCTGAAAAATTGAAATCAAGAAATTTTCAATTTATGTTTTGAAGAATTTAAGTTTGTTTTACCAAACTATACTTTATTGACTATATAACTTCCTTAAAAATGTTTGCATCGTAATGAAATTAATCCTAAAACTTCAAATTTAAAAACTCAAATGCTTTGAGAGTTAAAATTTTGAGTTAAAGCCAATACTTAAAGATATAAATTCTTTGATAACATCAAAAAACCTACAATTTTTTTGTCTTTGAAGACCTCAACTCTAATGAAATTATTTTCCATTTCAATATCTTGACAATTCATTTTTTGCAATTAATGTAATAGTAATTCTTTCACATGATAAGAAATATTTAGATTATTTTGTAACTAATTTCACTTGATCATTTGATATATTTTGACCATTTAATGCTCCAATGATCTTTAAATTAGGTGTTCTCATATTTGATAGATAAATTATATCACCATGATGCTAATTTTGGCAATAAGCATATAAAATTTGAAAAATAGTCTTCGAGAAATTTTAAATGCTAATTCAAAATGTTTAAGAATAATTGAAATTTAATCAAGAATTTTTTTTCATCAAATCATACTGGCTATATTATAATTTGTTTTTTAAATAAAGTTTGAATGATCATAAAATTAATTTATAATTTTATATATAGCTATTACAGACATTAATTGGTGTATGGTATAGAAATATGACATTATAAAGGTGGAGTTCTTGTGATTGGATAAATAGGGGCATGCAAATTTAAACAGTCATCTCAACTCTCTTCTTCCTCAAAGCTCCAAATCTTCCCTTCCTTTCTCCATAGCCCTTAATAATAATTAAAAAATACTATCTTTTAAAAATAAGCATTGCTATCCCTACCCTCTCTCCATAATGGTTATCATTATTATTATTATTATTAAAGAAAATTATCTTAGCCCATCTAAAAGTGCCAATAAAAGTCAATTTTTTTGGGGAGAACTCAACCACGTTTAGATTGAAAAATCCTTAAAAAAGTGAAATGTACATGAATTCAAACTAGTTGATTTTTTTTGGATAAAACCTATATAAGGGCTTATGTGTTACTTCATCAAAAAGGATTACAAGTCCTTAAAGGGATTAAATGCTCACCAAAGCTCCAAATATGCTCCTCCTTTCTTCGTAGCCCTTAATAATAATTCAAAAATATTATCCATTAAGAATAAGCATTGCCATCTCTACTCTCTTTTAAAAACTCCTAATCTCCCCTACCCTCTCTCCATAATGATTATAATTAAAATAATAATTATTATTAAAGAAGAAAATATTTTTTAGTTAGTATAAACTTTTTCATATGTTATTTTTAAAAATATTTTTGATAGAAATATTTCAATGGCTTAATGAACTTTGAATTGGGTGGCCATAAGCTCGTTGAATTCATCTCAACAAGATAATGATTTTGAGTATAAGGATGACAGATTTAGAAATCATAAGACCTTGAGAGGTTTTCAATTTGAGCTATAATGAGGTTAAGCTCATTTGAATTTGCCGATAAAAAGTTTTTTTTCTATATTCATGAAATTAATTGCTTAAATTTCAAATTCAAATTCCAAAATGCTTTGATATTTGAAAATTTAAATCAATATTCATATTGATTTGAGTTAATTTTGTTGATAATGTAAAAAATAATTAATTAGATATATTGGAATTTCAAAAATTCGTTGATGAAACTACAAATTTTCATTGTAGAAGATCTTAATTTTTGAGGAAATATTTTCAGCTCAATGCTTTGTAGATTTTTTTTAGAATTTAGCAACAGTAAATATTTTTTAGTGATATAACTTTATTAATTTTTTTTTTAATGATCTTGAAATAAATTTTCAAATTTTATAATTTATATATAGGATTTTATGTTGACATTTGAAAATTTTTATCAAAATGTAATTATTTTGATCAGATTGACACTTGAATGGCATATAATATTTAATTTTTATTTTCGATCGAAGATCCCGCTTAGAGACAAACAGCAAGACAATTAAGTTTAGTGTTGTAGATATGAGAATGATCAGGTGGATAAGTGGCTTTACTCTTAGAGATAGAATGCAAATTGAACATGCATCTGAAAAATTTGGAGTGGCTCCAGTAGCAGATAAGATTAGAATGAGTTCCTTAGATGGGTTGATCACATAAAATGCCAACCTTCTGATGACTGAGTTAAGAGAAAAGACAGAACAGAGAGGAGGGAGGAAAACAGAGAGAGTAGAATGGAAAGAGAAAATAATATTTCCTTAAACAAGAACTATTACAGGGATAGCTTTAAATAGACTAGAGCCTTGGTAGATATGTAAATACAGGAAACACTAGTACATATGGATCGATATATGCTAATAGCCTCCCTCAAATTAAGCATTCGGTGTCCGAATGGATAATTTGCTGTGTAATTCATGGAACCGAGCGATCGAGAAGGGCTTTGTGAGAATGTTCGCAATTTGGTCTTTGGAGGAGATATGCGCCAGCTGTAAGTTGCCGGAGCTTATTTGCTGACGAATGAAATGGTAGTCGATCTCGATGTGCTTCGTTCGTGCGTGAAACACCGAGTTTTTGGCTATAGTCATTGCCGAGGTGTTGTCGCAGTGGATTGTGGTCGGGGAGGGCTGGGAATGTCAAGTTCGGCTGTGAGCCGACGAAGCCAGAGCACGTCCGAAGCCGCCGCAGAGAGGGATCTGTATTCAACTTCAGTGGAGGACTTGGCTACCGTTGCCTGCTTTCTGACAGTCCAAGAGATGAGGTTTGGTCCTAGAAAGGTGTAGAAGCCCGAGACGGACTTCCGATCTGTAGTATCGGACGCCCAGTCTACGTCTGAATACGACCGTAGTTCGAGTGACCCGGCAGTGATGGGTAGTCCGAATGATAGAGTGCCCTTGATGTATCACAGTAGTCATTTCAAGGCTTTGTAGTCTTGTTCGGTCGGGGACTGCATGTGTTGATAGATACGGTTTGTTGCAAAGGCAATGTCCGGTCTGGTGATGGAGAGGTATTGTAGGGATCCGGCTAGACAACGGTAGAGAGACGGATCCGAGAATGGTTGAAGATTAGGCATTTTCTGTTTCGTGGTTGGCGTGACCAGAGTTGGAGAGGCTTTGCAATCCTTGTAGCCTGCGTCGTTGAGTAATTTAGTAGCATAATGTTCTTGAGATAAGAAGTAACCGTGTGGGGAGCGAGTCACCTAAATTCCGAGAAAAAACGAAATGTGGCCTAGCTGTTTGAGGGCGAACTTAGAGCGCAGTTGTTGGAGTAGTAGTTGGATGGTGGTCTCGTCATTTCCTGTCACCAAGAAGTCATCAACATAGATTAGTATATAGATATGAATGTCGCTTTTTGTGAAAAATAAGGAGGGAAGGATCGGAACGACTGAACCCGAAGCCTTGTTGTTGTAGAAAGCCGGTGAGTTTTTGAAACCATTGCCGCGGAGCTTGTTTCAGTCCGTAGAGGGACTTGTGGAGTTGCAGACCGCGTGTGGTTGAGTTTGGTCGATGAAGCCGGGTGGTTGTCTCATATAGATGTCGTCGGGCAGATCTCCTTGTAAGAAGGCGTTGGAAATGTTGAGCTGGTATATGGGCCATTGACGGTGAAGGAACAGCTTGAGCAGCAGCCGGATAGTTGGCATCTTCGCAACGGGGCTGAAGGTCTCGTTGTAGTTGATGCCGAATTTCTGTTCATAGCCGAGAGCGACGAGCCGTGCTTTGTAGCATTCAACTTGACCATTGGGAAGAGATTTGATTTTGTATGTCCATTTGCAACCTAGTATAGGTTTGTCAGAAGGAGGGGGAACTAGAGTCCACGTTGATTGTTGTTGGAGTGCGTCGTATTTGGCTTTCATAGCTAACTGCTAGTGTTCGGATTTTAGTGCTTGAATGTAGGTGTGAGGTGTGTTGGTCGAGGCGAGTTGAGCTAGTAGATTGAACACGGGTTTTGGTTTGATGATCCCAGACTTTAGGCGGGTTTGCATCGGGTGAGCGTGGGCAATTGGATTGGTGCAGTGTGTGTGCTGAATGGAAGCGGGAGTGGCAGGTGAGGGAAGGTGGGGGTCCTGAGTCGAGACAGTGTTTTGGCTGGGTAACCGGGATGTGGGGTTTAGATATGGCTGAGGAGGGTGTAAGGAGGAGAGGCGGTGTGCTTGAGTGGGTTGAGTGTGTTAACGTGTGAGTGGTTGTAAACGGTTGTTTGAGAGGGAATTGTTGTTCATAAAATATGACATGTCTGGATATGTGAGTGCAACCGGTGGTGATATCATGACAAAGGTATCCTTTATGTTGTGAGGAGTAGCCGATGAAAATGCAAGGATGAGAGCGCGGTGATAGTTTGTCTGCGGAGTAAGGTTTCAACCACGGGTAGCACAGGCAGCCAAAGGTGTGAAGGTGATTGTAAATTGGCGGGTGATCGTGAAGGAGTTGGTACGGTATCTTGTTTGAGATCGATTTGGATGGGAGTCTATTGATTAGGTAGTGAGCTATGGAGAGAGCCGAGGTCCAGAATTTGGGCGGTAATCCAGATTCGTCTAGAAGGGCACGAGTTAGGTTGAGTAGATGAAGATGTTTCTGTTCAGCGATGCCGTTCTGTTCTGGCGTGTGCGGACATGTTAAGTGGTGAAGAATGCCATTGTCGTGAAGGTAGGAATGAAACACATGACTGGTGAATTCTTCGTCGCCGTCGGAGCGGAGGATTTTGGGAGTTGTATTGAATTGGGTCTTAGCGAGACCACAGAAGTGTTTAAACGTGTTTAGTGCTTCATTTTTAGTGTGGAGGAAATACAACCAGGAGAATCTAGTGTAGTCGTCAATGAAAATTATGTAGTATCGGTGACCGTCCAAGGAGTGGTATGGTGCCGGACCCCAGACGTCGGTATGAATC
Organism: Dendrobium nobile; assembly: GCA_022539455.1. Classification (NCBI taxonomy): domain Eukaryota; kingdom Viridiplantae; phylum Streptophyta; class Magnoliopsida; order Asparagales; family Orchidaceae; genus Dendrobium; species Dendrobium nobile. Next base: position 9,598,176 of record CM039724.1, read on the forward strand.
AGATCAAACGGGGCATGAGTAACGGACATTCTTTTATTAAAAACAAGGTTGTGGCTGTTGGCCTGATTACAAGAATTGCAAAAGAATGAGCTAGGTACATTATTAATTTCATGGATCAACCGAGAAAGAATGTTGAGAATGTCTTTGCTAGGGTGGCCAAGACGAGAGTGCCAAATGTGCGTTGAGGAGGTGGACGCCGTGAGAGCCGTGTGCTTATTGTCCGGAGCCATGCTAATATGGTACAGACCGTTCTGAAGTTGGCCATGAAGTAGTGGATGATGGTCCCGTAAGTCCTTGATGACAAAGCCGTTAGAATCAAAAGAAATTGAAACGAAGTTATCTGTAGTAAGTTTTGATACTGAAGAAGGTTGTGGGTGAGTGAGGGAACGTGTAAAAGATTGTTGAGTTGTAACTTACGAGAGGTGTCGGGTAGGGGGAGAATGCCTCGACCGGCACTGTTGATAGGAATAAAGTTACCGTTAGCTGTCGAAACCGTGTCGGCGCCTTGGTAAGCCGTTGAATAATATAGCTGATTAGCGTCCGGCGTGAGGTTTGTGCAAGCGCCGGAGTCGAGTATCCAGTCTTGGCTGACGGGGGCGGTGGGATTTGCAAAGAGGGCCCGCGGTTGTCTTGTATCTGTGGGTGCCTATTTGGGGTTGCTTGCCAGCAATTGAGCACAATGTGGCCAAGTTTGCCACAGATTTGGCAGATGGGTTTGGGCGCAGATTGCGGAGTGGAGGTGTTGTGCGGATAGGTGTTAGTGGGTTGAGATTGTGGCTAAGGCTTGGGTTTGTTGAAGTGGCGATTGTTGCCATTGCGGTTTCGAGAAGAGTTGGCCGGGGCAGCATACAGAGCGGTGAGGTTGGTGTTGTTAGATTGTTCTTGAAGGTTTTCTTGCTGTATGTGGATTTCTTTGTTGTAGAGGAGGGCATAGAAGGTGTCGAGATCAATAGGTAACAGCGAGTTGCGAATGGTAGATTTGAAAGAATTATACGTCGGTGGTAGCCCATTTAGGATATGCAGCATGACGTCTTCCGATTCGATCTTGGAGCCAGACGCGGAGATGTTGTCCACTATAGTCTTGATGCGGGTGAGATACTGTTGTACCGAGAGATCCTTCATTTGTGTGCGATATAGCTCGTTCTTGAGCTGGATCACACGGGATCGAATGGTCGGTTGAAGGGGCTTTTCAAGAACGGTCCAGGCCTCATGGGCGGTGGAAGACGTGATGATGTATGGTAGTATGGATTGAGAGATCGTACAGAATAGAGCGGAGAGGAGGTTGCTGTCTATTACCAGCCATTGGGCATAGTCGACAGAGTTGATGTCCGTTGGAGCTTGAATAGTGCCAAGGAGATGGCCGGCGAAGCCATTTGCTGTGAATTGCTTGAGTAGTTGGATGCTCCACAGATGGTAATTTTCGGGTGTGAGGGGGTGAGGAGCGAGATTCTTGATATTGGACACAAGAAACTTTAGATTTGGAGGAATGCTGGTGGACGTGCCGGTGCTGTTGACGTGAGTGGAAGAGGTGGAGGAGGAGGAAGGGTTTGAAGAGTCCATGGGGTATTGATCTTCCCTTGCGGCTCTGATACCATAAGAGAAAAGACAGAACAGAGTGGAGGGAGGAAAACAGAGAGTATATATGGAAAGAGAAAATAATATTTCCTTAAACAAGAACAATTACAGGGATAGCTTTAAATAGACTAGAGCCTTGGTAGATATATAAATACAGGAAACACTAGTACATATGGATCGGTTTATGCTAATATGAGTTAGGATAGTAGATATATTAAATTTAACTTGTGTTAAGAAAAAAAAAGTAGACGTAAAAAAAACTTAGAAAATATTAGAAATAATTTTTATTAGATTTAAATAAGAATTTGAATTTTAACATAACATAATGGGAAAAAAAATTTATATAGCTGATCCCAAATTGTGCAATAAAAACTTGATTGTTGTTTGTTGCCGAAGATCTTCTCTGTGAAAATAATTTTGCTGATTTTATTCTTACAGCTATGATAGCGATTTTTTTTTATCAAATAGAATGGCTAAATATTTAGTGGATTTTTATTTTAAATTTTTGTTGTTTCTGCAATGCATATGTCGAAATCCCTTTTCAAAAAATTGAACGTTTATTAAATTAGCCGTTAACATGATTAGCACGATCCTCTCCAAAACTCAAAATCTTCCTGCTCTATAATTCCGAAATCTCCTTTAAAAAACGAAATGAACGTTGAAAAAATTCAAATCTCCCCTGTAAGATTAGAAAAATTCAAATCTCCCCTATAATCACAATCTTCCTCTCCAAAATTTCAAAATATTATATATGACGAATACAATTCTAAAAATAAAATAAAATACAGGCATTTCGTAAGTCTATAAATAACTCCTCTAAATTCCTCTCCGACACTCATCCGCATTCCAGGAAGTCCAAAACTTCTAATCTCCCTACAACTTCTCTCGTTCGGATCTTGCGGACATTTTCGCATCCTCTTCTTATTGCTCTGCGTCAGTCCTCAGCATTTCACAAAGTCTGAAACTCCTAATCTCCCCTGCGCTCTGTCTTTTTCTGATTTGTCATACTCTTCTCCCTCAAAACAACATGAATCCCGTCCAGGTCAAGAAAAGAATCTGCAATGGCCGTAAGAAGATTGAGATAAAGCGCATAGAAAAAGAAGAAAATAGACAAGTCTGTTTCTCAAAACGCCGTAAAGGTCTTTCAAAAAGGCCAGTGAGCTTTCCACTCTATGCGGGCTGAAGTTGCCGTGGTCGTATTCTCTCTCACTGGCAAGCCTTATTGTTTTGGCCACCCTTCGGTCGACCATGTCCTCGCCGCTTTCTCAGCAATATTTCTGGCCCCTCCGACACTTTGTCGCCGGCATCCACAAATTGTTCTGAACTTATCACGATGATCAATTAGTCCAGAAGCCTTTTTGGTGGGATGTTGACTTGCATTCACTGGAAGACGATGAGTTGAGAGAGTATGAAAAATTTTTACTGGAGCAACAAAATGTGGTTACCCAAGCAGTGCAACAATGCTGTTTCCAGGCCGGAAGCGGCGATGGAGCAGATTGATACCCTGCCCCATACTAACTCAGATGTTGGTGAAGCTGATTACTTTATGTGGTTGCAGCAAGAGATTATGGACTTACCAGATATTGATCCAATTTAATGCTTTTTTTTTTTTTTTTTTTTTTTATAAGTTTCGTTCTGCTAAGCGGCATTGTAATTGTTTAGTGAAATTGTGATAATTGTCTTCTGTTTTAGACTTTTTTGTTTCACAACTTGGGTGTATTAGATCATTGTTTGAGGTGATTAATAAAATCAAGACTTCAATTTGTCCAATAAAGAAGGTTTCAAGATTTTGATTTTGTGCTTTAAATTTATTTATTTTTTATAATATTTTTTTCAATGTGGTCATTTTTTATAATTTAAAGAGACTTTCACTTAAAAAATAGTTGTTATACTTGCAAAAAAAAAAGACCCTAAACTTCATAATAATATTTCATGTATATAATATATTAATTAGTAAGTTTACTTTACAAATGTAAAAACAGATATGAAAGTGATTTTTAGAAATAAAGCATAAAATTAATAAGTTCCTTTTCAAAAATGCCGCAAGGCCTTTTCAAAATGGCTAATGAGCTCATCTGCTTTACATGCCCCCACTTCACCATCATCATATTCTTTATTGGGGGAAGACTTGCTCTTTTCGGCACCTCTGAGTGGCAACGTCTTCCATCACTTTCTTATGTTGTTCCAACCCCATCTGAAGTCAATGGCGACAATCACAAATTGATCTTAAAGCTTTGTGGTGGGATAATCACTTATGTTTAATGGGAATCAAAGAGTTTTAGAGGAGGGTGTGTCAAGGGGAAATTAATGCGTCAAGTCACGGAAATAGCTTACGTTCGGTGTTCACAGTACTGTGCTCGGTACTGCAAGTACTGAGTACGAGCAGGATTGAGCTCGGTATGTGCTCTGTACTGCACAGTACAGAGCTCAGTAGCGAGCTCAGTACCGAGTAGTAGGAGGTAATGTGGCGCTTTTCAATGGGTCAGAACACGTCCCGGGACCTGACCCAATAATTTCCCGTGATCAAGACATCAAGATACATTAGGATGCATTGGAAGTTCAAAACGTTTAAGAACCATTAGACTTTAATCAAGCATTTTTGGTCCCATTAGTTTTATCTCATCAAATCATATGATTACATCATAATTTTTTTAAAGTTAAAGAAATTCATTTTCAAATTTTATAATTAAAAAATTCAATTTTTTTGATTTGAAATTTTGTATCAAAATCAAATTTTTTTAGTAAGGACTATAAAAATTCTTAAAACCACCTAAAACTTTTCTATAATAATAATTGTTGTTTGTGTTATAGAGAACAGCTAAAAGAATATTAAATTTTACCTGATTGATATATTTTAAACTCGTAAGTGTTTTAAAATTTAATATATATATATCTATAATTAGCATTTGTATTCTTTATGTTTGATTAAACATTTTAACATTCAAAGTTTGAGTCCTCTGTATATTTAATTCAGTTTAAGTTCAAATTTATGTTGTTTCAAGTATTGTTCAAGTCCCCTATAGTTCAAGTTCAAATCAAATCAAGCCCAAGTCCTCTTCTTTTTGTCCAAGTCCCATGCAATTTTCAAATAAAATTTTGGTCCCTCCCGCGTTTCCCCTGTTTAGGGGTTATAAAACTGCAGGAGTCTGGGCCTTCCTACCACACGCAATAAAGGCGGTATGGTAGGGGTCCTTAGACACCGCGGTCGAGATCTTATTCCCTACCACATGCATAATGGCATGTATGGGATCTTTAAACGTACCTGTTTTAAAACATAGTAGGCTTTCCCTCCACTTGAGGGTTACCTTAAGTAATCCCGCCTCACCGTAGGTGTCGCACCGGGTTCCCATCCTACAAAGTGCAATAATGACGTGTATAGGCAATTTTCAGTGTTCCACAAACGTCGAAATGGGGCTTTAGATGATTACCCCGCTCATCGTAGGAGCTGCACCAGGGTCTCACCCACCATGCGCAATAAATCATGTATAGGCAGTCTTTCAGTGTGCCACAAACTTTGAGAGTGAGAATCTGAGTATTGATAAATTTTATACTTTGTGGGGTTGTCAGCACACATATCAGCAAAGCAAAGAGAAGCATTTATATTTTTTTATTAACATTAATTATGGCTAATTATAATTAATCATTATTATATCTTAATTAATTATGTTTATTTATAGTTAATTATAATTAATTAAAATAAATAATTATAATCATTATAATTAATTAAATAATTAATTATATCTAACTTTAATTAATTATAACTAATTATACTAATCAATCTTTTAAAATTTAATTGTATTAAAAAATTATTAAGATAAATTTTATACAAATAATTAAAAATATTTAAATTAATTATAATAATTTAATTAAAATTATATATAATTAATTATTATAAAACTGTATAATTAAAATTAATTAAATCCTCTCTCTCTCCCCTTTTTGTTTGGCAGGTTTACTGGATTTGGCCGATGAAGCACGCATGAGAGGAGAAAAGTTACCTTCACTGCCAGTGAACTCCACTAATGCTTCCGATCAAAATGTCCGTAACGTCCGACCCGTAGGAAGGGGATGTCGTTGCAGCAAGGATGGAGGTGGGCCGGCTTTGGGCTTCAGCTAGGTCGTCAGTCGGCAATAGATGGAGATCGGGTGTGTAGTTTGGCTTGAAGAGGAGGTATGAGGAGAACTCCTCTCTCTCTTCTCTCTCTAACTTCTCCTATAATAGTATATATATTATATATATATATATATATATATAATATATGTGTGTGTTGTGTGTGTGTGGGGGGGGGGGGGGGGGAGGGGGGGGGGGGTGCGAAGGAATCGGGAGGAGGAAGACTAGGATGGCTTGCGACTGGGGCTCGGCTATAGTAAGGGTCGGGATTTGGTCGGAGAAGTAGTATGGGATTTGGTGGTGTTTGGAGCTATCATGCCTAGAGAAAAGGAGGAAGAGACTCAGATCGGGGGTTGGCTGAGAGAGTAGTTCGTGGATGAAGTGGAGGCTTCAGCTGGGTGTGGTGGAGAGAGCCGTAAGGCTTCATTTCGTCAAGTTTTAACACTACGGAAAATCACTAATTTCAGGCGGAATTTTTCGGCGGCCACTTTTCCAGCGTGTTTTTCGTCACCTTTCTGGTGGTTTTTCCCACGGAATGGGGAGAAGAAATGAGGAACTTTTATTTGGTCCAGTCACAAGACGTAGCTCTACGTTCGGCCGCTTGTAGAATCAAACCCCGACAACCCAACGTAATAATTGTTCAGAAATGAGGCGGGGTCATGTGGGAAGTCGTCCTCAGAGCCGAATTGCACTGTAAATCATTACTATAGCAGGCGGCGGATGTGACTTGTGCATGGCTTCGGTATGGGCTGCGACATGTATGCTTTTCTTTATTTTTTTTTTTCTTTTTGGTTTATCTGTTGGAGGTCAACACGTCTTTTATCACTTTTTTAATGTCGTTCCCTCCCCCATCTGAAACCTCGAAGTTGACAATCACACATTGTTCTTAAAGCTTTTTTGTGGGATAATCACTTGTGTTTAATGGGAATCAAAGAGTTAAGAGAGAGTGATCAAGTCGTCAAGATACATAAGAATGCATTGGAAGTTGAAGCATGAAAAGAAAAGAGAAGTAGAGAGCAATAGTCAAGATATATTTATTTCCATATATAAGTTATAGTAGCATATGTAAGTGTTATATAGAGAAGAAGATAAAGTGCTGGTTTCAACCCACGAGTGCTGGTTTCCAACTATGATGCAGTGGGAGGATGATCATCAGTGATGGAGATGTAAGCTGATAAAGTTGTTGTTGTTGTATGAGTTGCCAGACAAGGTGGAGAGTGGAGCAGACGGTTGAGTTGGCAGCGGTACGGTGTTGCGGCGCTATCCTGACTTTTTCTAAATAAACTTCTAACATACTTGATCAAGACTAACACATACACACATAACATTGATAAGACACAAATCAAACCTAACAAACTGTCTTCTATTCTCCAGAAAAACATGATTCACATATAGTTCTCTAATTAGCAATCAAGGATAATAAATGTAATCATGTTCCAACCAGTACTAAGTTTTTTGTCTTCAGTTAGATTACGCAAAAATGTTACTTAAGATGTGCTAGCTCTACTAAACTTCTAATGTAATCAACATCTTCTCCTAAATAAGATTTCAATATTTGAGTACTGTTGCGGACTACAATATACGCGGCGATAGAGTTAAAAAACTTCTGTCTCAGCGTTGTTCGAATATCTAGCACACAAATAGAGGAGAAATAGCAACACCAGGATTTTAATGTGGAAAACCCTGAAAGGGGAAAAACCAAGGGGCCACGCCCAGTTGAAAGAGTTCCACTAGTGTTTGCTTGAAATACAAGAGGCTGACCCCATCCTTAAAATTTAAGATGATCAGATTACAATGAATCTCCTTAGGATTGAAAGTCAGTTACAACGTCAAGTAGAATTTCGGCATCACTTAGAGATCAGGCAGAATGTTGGCATCCTTCGGAGGTCGGGTTGAATTCTGGCGTTGTTTCGAAGTTGAGCAGAATTTTGATGTCGTTTGGAAGTCTAGCAGAATTTCGGCATAGGGCAAAATTTTGGCGTCACTTGGGAAGAATTTCAGCATCACTCGGGCGTCAAGCAGAATTTCGGCGTCACTCGAGCGTTGGGCAAAACTCTAGCGGTGGTTGAGGAGGGTTATTCTTTCCTATCCTTCTCTTCTCTTCTTCTCTTCTTCTTCTCTTCTTCTTGCTTAGGTCCCCTCTCAAGAGAAATGAGGGGTATATTTAAAGATTTTCTGGAGTGGCATGGCCCGTAAGTAGATGAGGGATTAGGGGCAAATATGGAGTGGTTCGGATGAACGGCCGATATTGAATCCTTCAATAATGGACCATTTATTAAGTATTTTAATGTTTTAATGACTTTAGAATTTGGCGATCTTGTGCTTGTTGGATTCATCTCATGGAGCTGCTCGATTTGACTATAAGCTTGTCAAATTTGGAAACAGTTTGATAACTTAAATTGTGGTATGAACCTTCTAACAGTGCTTTAGGTCTTTGATTTGGACTCATTTGGGCTCGGATTGAGTCGAATTTGGCATCGTTGGGTTCGTATTTTTGAGATGCTCAGTTTGACTATAAGTTTGCTTAAATCAGAGTTCAGGTGATCCTGGATTTAATTTTTGAAGTTTTTGGGTTGATTTTGCCTCGAGATTCGTGCCCGATCAGGATAATTTTTTGATGATATATCAGTTGCCTCCCCTATTTTCAGACGTTGAAGCTCCAGGAGTCCGAAAATATATGTATCAATATTTCATATTGGTCGAATCACAAAAAAATTATGTTCAAAAAATTAATAGCTTGCTCAAACTTCTCCATAGAAGCCTCATTGAGCTCTAAAAGTGTCAAAATTGAGTCTGGAACATCGAAAAGCATGTCTGGGGACCCCAAAAATGTTCGATTTGGATCATCCGGGCTAAAAATTGGGCCCAGACACGTCTAGGCTACCGAACTGGCCGGCCGGCCGCCATCTGCCGCCCACCACTGGCTGCGGCGCCCAGGTTAGCTACGTGGACAGACGCGTCCGTGCACTAAACTGTGAGGTTAGCTACGTGGTTACAGGTAATTAGATTTTTTTTTAATTCATGTGGGGCCCAAAAAATTTCAAAATATCCCAAAAAAATCTGAAAAAATTTTAAAAAATTTGAAAAAATCTAGAAAATTCTGGAATCTTCTCCCCTCTCCATAAACACTATAAATAGCTTCAGGGCCAAGGAGAAACTTGCCCCTTTTCCTCTTCTCCCTCGGGCTCTCTGATAGTTGAAACTTTCCGCTATTTTTAAGTAGGTGACTTTCTCTACTTGACTCAGCACCCCTCCTCTTATACAGAAGTTGGAGACTTCCCCTCCTCTTCCATCTTTCTCCCCCATTTTTCTTCCTACTCTAGAGGCTTTTTGCTATCTTTCGTAGGTGATTTTTCCTACTCAGATTTGTGCCCCTCTTTAGTAAAGGAATTGAAATGGGTGATCACACATCTGAAAGAAATCCTCCACATTTGTACCTTCAAGATTTATGCTCATCGATATGAAGGTTCAAAGAAGACTCACAAGATGTTGAAGACTGACGATATTATTTCCACCATCACTGAGGATTCATTCATCTCCTTTAGGAAAAAAATTCATTTTCCTAAATATCTGGTGATGAAGGTGCCAACATGATCTGATTGTGCCAGTTTTCCTCCCCCGGGATATGTGACGGTGTACGAATTTAGTTTGCGAGCGAGGCTACGATTAAAACCATCTCCTGAATTGATTGACATTCTAACGGTCTATGGAGTGAGTTTATCTATATTTTTTTTATAGGGCCATGTCGATCGTAATGGGCTTGATCGTACTTTTCAGAGACCGTGGAGTGGTGTTATCTTCAGAATGCCTTTCTTAGATGGGGTGTCTCTTTAGTGATGTGCAGGGTCATATCTCTTTCCGATCCAAGTGGTTGGATATTCATACTCGATACCAATCGAAAGGTTGGATTAGCGACTTCTTTTATGTGCAAAATGATTGGAATCTTCAAAAAAAAATGGGGAAAGTTGAAGGAGTTATCCGTCCTCCTTCATGTTGGAGCAGAAGATTTGTTGAAGATACTCAAGCTTCCTGATTTAGATGCCCTACATTTTGAGGTGTGTTATTTGAGCAGATATATAAATGAAGAATACTTATTCAAGGTGGGATTATCTACTCAAGCAGGAAGATCGCATGCACAAATATTGAAGAGGTCTATGAAAGTTCCGGAGGCAGTTCCCCAAAAGAATCACTCTAAGCGACCAGGGAGTGAGGGAGATTTGTAGGAACCAAAAAAGAAGAAGGTGGATGAAATTTTGGCAGTCACCAGCGAAGCTCCTCGTATTTCTCCATCGAAGTCATACATTCTAGAAGATGTTTTGAAACATCAGTGCATTGGTTGTCGACGGGCTGAGGAGTTAGTGAGTTCACCTTTTCATCTTTCTTTTTTTTTTCAAAAGATATATTTCTTATAGTTCTTATTTTTTTTGCTTCATTTGGAACAACATATTGATTTCCAACTTGAGATGAATATAGTCTTGAATGACTGGAAGAATAAGTTTGTGAAGGTTAATTACGTTCAGGGAGAATACAAGAAGAAATATGATGGCAAAGTGAAGGAGATGGAGGCGGTGGAGGATCATCTTATTGAGTGTAGAGCAGAGTTGACAAATAGGATCACTTCAGCCTCCTCCCAGAATGAACGAATAGATCGTTTACATATAGAGTTAATGGATGCACCGGCGACGATCAACCAACATATGAGAGATCAACAAATCCTTAAAGCTGAGAATAATAGACTCTGGATTATGTTGTCAAAGAATGAAGCCCAGTAGTTGCCATCTACAGTCATAGAAGAGTTCAAGAAATCTTATGCCTTCAAGGTAATTATTGAGGATCATGTCCAGGAAGCTCACAATCATATTTATGATGTGGAGGTGAAGGCTTTGGAGGCAGAGTGCATAGAGGATGGCTTCATCAAAGGTTTTATGAAGGGCGTGCATGTAGTACAATGTAAGACTAGAGCGGAGATCAAGAGGTTGACACCTAGCCAGGCTTCTAGTGATCCTTCTTCAGATTCTGATGGTGAATAATTAGAAAGTGAGTTGCAGCAGGCTTTTTCCTTAGAGGAGGACAAGGATGATATTGAGATCCTGTAGGATAGCTTTGATGTTGTTTTGTACCACTTTGTTTTCTTTCTAGTGATTATATATGTGTTTGGTATTACTGCTTCCGTATGATGTACTCAATGTTCTGAGATATATATATATATATTATATATATATATATATATATATATATATATATATATTATATATATATATATATATATATATATATATATATATTATATATTATATTTATATATATATATATATAAAGCATTTGATATTTCTCTTTTTGCATATAAAATTATCTCAAGTTTTTTTCAATGAGAAATATTTTGGTGGCCTTTTTTGATTTAAGTGAATGTTAGAGATATCATCCTTGGATATCTTGACCTATCTGATGTTGTTAATCAAATCATTTGCTTGATTATTTTAATCTGTATGGAAGAGGTCGGATCAGATCCCCTTGGGATTGATCGTCTAGTGATTGAGATATAATATAGATTGTGTATTTCTTAAATCACAGAAAAAGAGTTTGAGGAGAAGAAACAATATCACGATAAAGTGAACATCATATTACTGTATTATATAAGATAGTACAGTAATTCCCTAGTATAACTTAGGGATACAGAAAAAGAGTTCTTCCAAAATCAACACACAAGGGGTGTACAAAAACTTGAAAGATACAAAGCATAACTACTTGAGGAGACATAATACAAGACAAACACTACCAATAATATAACAGCAAACAAATAGTAGTATCAACTCCTGATATTACTTGCGAAGGTTTCCCACATTATAAGTTTGTTGGAGCATTTTTTCACTAGCATCCTTCAGTTTGAAGGTTCCAGGCTTGACCATAGTCGCCACTGAATAAGGACCCTCCCAGAAGGGGGAGAACTTATTACGCTGAGAGCCTTTTCCAGCGGCTTCAATGCTTTGCAGAACTAAGTCTCCAATATAGATAGGTCGAGGTTTCACTCTCTGATTCTAGTGATGATCGATCCTTTGGTGGTATGCAGCGGTTCTAAGTGAGACTTCATCTCTTACTTCAGGGAGAAGATCTAAATTTGATCTGAGCCTCTCCTCATTATTATTGAAGTCAAAAGTCTGAACCCTATTACTTGGGACTCCAATATCAACTAGTATGACTGCTTTTGTACCAAAACATAAGTTATATAAGGTTTCCCTTGTATGAGTTCTGATAATCGTCTGATAAGCCTAGAGGATATTTGGGAGTTCTTTAGCCCATTGCCCCCAGCCTTTCCTAGGCGTGTCTTCAGCCCTTTCAGAATTGTTCGATTTATAACCTCTATTTGCACATTTGCTCGAGGATAGGCAACAGCTATGTGGATGAGCTGAATTTGAGAATTCTTACAAAAAGATGTAAAGATCTTCCTAGTGAACTGTGTCAAATTATCAGTGATGACTCTCGTAGGAATGCCAAAGCGATAGATTATATTCTTCCATAAGAATTACTTGGCATTTGCTTCAGTAATCTTCGCCAAAGGTTCTGTCTTCACCCATTTGGTGAAGTAATCTACAGTCAGGATAATGAATTTTTATTGTCCAGTGGCTATAGAGAAATGCCCATTATATCAATTCCCTATTGGGCAAAAGGCCAAGGGCTTTGAAGTGATGCAAGCTCCAGAGCGGGTGTATGGGTGAGATTGGAATGCAATTGACAGTTTTTGCACTTTTGTGTAAACTCAAGTGCATTCTGTTTCATTGTAGACCAATAGAATCCCCGTCTCATAATTTTATAAGCCAACGATCTTCCTCCTAGATGTTCTCCACATACTCCTGAATGAACTTCTCGGAGCACGTAATCAGTTTCTAAAGGTGGGAGACACTTGAGATTTGGTCCAGGGAAGGAGCGTTTATACAACTCGTTACCAATAATGGTGAAATTGATTGCTTGTCTTCAAAGTCATGTTGCAGCCATGGGTTCTTCAGGTAGTGCTCCATCTTGAAAAAAAAGATAAGATGGGATCGATCCAAGATGCTCCTCTTGGTTCATCGATTGATTGTATGACCCATGGACCTTGAATACTTGGAAAGTGGATATACTGGATACACTTTCTCTTATAGACGTCTCCCGTTGTTGATGTAGCATATTTGGAAAGAGCATATGCTCTCGTACTTTGCTCTCGAAGAACATGTATGATTTGATACTCTCTTATACGAGCCAAAAGTAACTTTATAATAATGCTTTAATACTGGGCCAGTTGTGAATTATGGATATCAAACTCTCCCTCCACTTGGGAGGCGACTAGTTGGGAATCAGTATGGACTATTAGGTTCTGGACCTCACAATCAATTGCTAGTCTTAATCCAGCAATGAGGGTCTCGTATGCAACTGTGTTGTTTGTTGTCGGGAACTTGAGTCAGAGCCCATACTCAAAGGTAACTTTCTACGGAGAGATTAATCAAATTTCAGCCCCAGCGTCAGAACTTCTAGAAGCTCCATCGACATACAACATCCAACATGGAGGAGAAGGAAAAGTATTTGGTTGAACATCAGATGTTGCGGATCTATGGCTTATGATTTTGATGATAGCAAACATTCTTTTTTCTCTATGATTGCCTTATGTACTGACATTTCAGGTTCACACGATCGAACTCCAATTTGGAATCAGCTCAAGATTGGGTAGACTAGGTCTGAGTCAGTTTGTATACTTTTTCCTTTCTTGAGTCTATTGTATTTGGTGTGGCTCATGATGTTTTATAACTTGGAAGATTTTATGTTGCTCCCTAAAGATTTCTGTTTTTGGTTACATCGGCCGGGAAGATATTTATATCGTCCTGGACGATTTGTCCAAAAGCAAAAATCCTGATTAGGGCATCCTCATTAAAGCAGCCATCATTATGCAAAACACATCGTCCTGGACGATTTTGTATCGGTCAGGACGATAGGCTCAATTCAGAAAGAATCTGCCGCTAGATCTATTAAGGAAATTCTTAATTTTGGATATCGGCCTGGTGGATCGGCCTGGACTATAAAATATCGGCCAGGACAATTCAGGACAATTTTTCTAAAATTTCTCTGGCAATTTTGGAAAGCAATTAATGGTGATTTTGTCCGGGCCGATTGCAAGATCGTCTGGGCCGATTAGACATCGTCCAGCTTCATTTCACGGTGATATTCAGGACGATTTTCCTCATATTTGAACTAATCGGTCAAGGCGACATGTCTATCGTACTGGACGATAATGTCGACAACTTGCATTAATGAGCTCGTTTTTAGCTCTTCTATTTAAGCTATGATAAGGCACTTTTTAAGTGTCTTTGGCAGCTATTGTAGCTTCGTTCTTATGGGGGAAACTTGAAGAGAGAGCTTGAAAGAGAGAAAGGAAAGGGTGGAGTTTGAGAGGGAGAAGATCCTGTGAGGAGGGGGAACTCAAGGGAGTGTAGAGGGGATTCCACACCGTTGCTCCGGCAAACTCGTACCTTAGTACCATCGGATTCAAGGCTTGTCTCGAGGTAAGTTCACCAAAGTAGAAGATCTCTTTGGTGTCAAAGGACCCGGCGACTTCGCCGCACTGGGGAAGGTGGAAGTGATTTTGTAAGGGCTTCTCCGCCTAGCTGTGGGGGTTAAAGGAGAGACACTTAGTTTAGTGCAATACTTGGAGGGTTCCTCCAAGGAGTGGACGTAGGTCAAGATTTGACTTAACCACTATAAATCCGGTGTGTTCTTTTCTTATTATTACTTCCGCATTATTTTCTTCCGCACTTTGATTTCTGTGGTGATTTTGATTTGAGTTTTATCTTTGATTTTAAAGTTATCCAATTCACCTCTATCTCATTATTAGCCTTAGGACAGTTCATAAGGGCTTAACATCCCTAACAAACTTTCTAGTGCCATCAGAGCACTTTCATCAGATATTGGGATAGTGCATTCAACTACAAAATCTCTAAGTGCTTGTGATTTAATATTAGGCTTAGGCAAGCAGTGGATATAAAATTCTCCAAGCTCTACATACCACTTAACGATCCTACCCAATGCTTCGGCTTTTGCAGGATACTTTTAAGCGACAGATTTGTGTAGACTCTAATTGTATGGGCTTGAAAGTAAGGGCGTAGCTTTCTCGCAGAATAAATTAAAGCCAATGCTATCTTATCTGCTAGAGGATAACGTCGTTCAGTTTCAAATCAGATCTTACTAACATAGTAGATGAGGCATTGCACAGCATTTTCCTCTCGTACCAAAATTGAACTTATAGCTTAGGTAAAAACAGCTAAGTACAAATACAACTTTTCTCCTGGTATTAGTTTAGAAAGTAGTGGCAGGAACGCCAAATACTTTCATAGTTGTTCAAAGGTTTCTTGGCATTCATCAATCTATTGGATTCCAGAGCCACGAGCACCTCTAAGTATCTTAAAGAAGGACATATATTTATCTCCTAAGTGTGTCAGGAAACGAGATAGTGCTATAATTCTTCCATTTAGCCTTTGGACCTCCTTGATATTCTTCAGTGGCACCATATCTCTCAGTGTCTTAATCTTCTCTAGATTAGTTTCAATTCCTCTATGGGTTACCATAAATCTCAAAAACTTTTCAGAAGCAACTCCAAAAGCGTATTTAGCGGGGTTGAGTTACATATCATAACATCTTAATAAGTGGAACCACCGTTCCAAGTCAGAGATATATTGAGATTTTTCAATACTTTTTACCAGCATATCATCTACGTATACCTCCATGGTATGCCCAATAAGGTCTTTGAAAACCTTATTCATCAAGCGCTGATAAGTTGCTTTAGCATTTTTTAGCCCAAAGGGCATCACCCAATAGTAGTATAACCCTTTATCTTTTTGAAAAGATATCGCTTCTTCTTTAGCAGGATTCATCTTTATTTGATTATAGCCAGAGTAGGCATCCATAAAGCTCAATATTTGATGTCCAAAGGTGATATTGACTAATTGGTCAATATGAGGAAGTGAAAAGCTGTCTTTTGAATAGGCTTTATTGAGATATGTGTAATCTGTACACATTCTCTAGGTTCCATTCGTCTTTCGTACCATGACAATATTCGCCAACCAAGCGGGATAGTGAACTTCCCGTATAAATCTGGCATCCAGAAGTTTATCCATTTCCTACTTGTTTGCTTGTTGACGATATGGTGTAAAGATTCATTTCTTTTGGATAATCGGTTTGCACATTGGATTGACCTTGAGAGAGTATACGATCACTTCGGGGTTGATTCTGGGCATATCTGCCGGACTCCATACAAAAAGATCCTGATTTTTATGCAAAAAATAGTGAATTTTCTCTTCTTGTTGTAAAAAAGAAGTTATCCAATCCGTACCATCTTTGAAGGATGTTCTTCAGATATAGATACAGTAGTAAGGTCTTTTACAGGGGAAGCTCTCTGAGGAATATCCTCGCTCCGGAGATCAAAGTCCTTGATGCTCAACGTAACCGTTGGACGTGGCTTGACCTACCTAAGATAGGAGGTTTGTGCTATTTGTTGATCTCCTCACACTACACTGACCCCTGTCGAGGTATGGAACTTTAGCTTGAGGTAAGGGATAGAGGCGAGATCCCAAAAATTGATTGGAGCGGCCGCACAAAGATAGTGTTGTAAGCAGATTCTGACTTTATAATAATGAACTAAATGGATTGTGTAGTCTGTCGAGGAAACTATCCAAGTACAATTGGGAGACTGATTATCCCTTATACTCGTACAGGTCGATTATCAAATCCATACAAAGGACTTGCAGCAGGCTGAAGCTTGTCTCTTGAAAGACCCATATTGAGAAAAGTGGAGTAGAATAAGATATCTACGGAGCTTCCGTTATCCACAAGAATTCTTTTAACACTGTAACACGGGTCACCTTTGCCTGCATTGATAATAAGTGGATCTTGATGAGGGGTTTTTACTCCCTCCAGATTAGAATCGTCAAAGGTAATAGAGTGATCTATACGAGCCTTCTTTGGCGTTGGATTTTCTTATATAACCAAAAAGACATGATCAAATAGCAAGGGGCCTCCAACGATTATTTCAATTTCACCAACCGTTATTTGATTATTCGCTTGTTGTTTCTGTTGTTGATTTTTCCCCATACGAGTACTATGAAAGTGACAGTATTGATCTCGATTTTTCATATTTGGCTTCAAATGATGCGGCCATTTCACTTTATCTTGATCTTAAACTGCCATTAATACATTTGCTCGAGATGTGTTGAGCGGAGTGTACTCCTTCTCCTGATGAGGTTCTGGTCGTGGCAATGCAGGCCTAACCTTGCTTCTTTCACTATAAGGATGAATAATCTATTTTAGGTGCACCTTTGCGCTTCCCATTAGTTTGCTCAAATTATTTTCTATGAGTATTTATGACTTTATCTGCGGAGATTTGTGCCTCCACATGATGGATTAGATCGGTTTATAAATGAATAGTGTCTCGCATGAGTGCCGAATATAAGGGGCCAAGATGAAGGCCTCCAAGAAAGACCCCTCTAAGTAATTCAGGGTCTACTCCTGAAATTTGTCGAGCCTCAATAGAAAATCACTGAAAATACTCCTTCAATAATTCTCCTTCATTTTGACGGATCTCAAAGAGGTGGGAGGAATCCTTAGCAATCCTCCAATTGGCTATGAACTATTCGACGAACACTTTGACCAATTTGACAAATGAAGGGATCTTTTTTGATGGAAGCGAATAGAACCATGTTCGAGCCTGTCCTTTAAGGGTGGCAGGAAAAACCTAACACAGGAGTGCATCCGATGCTCGCTAGATATGTATGATAGTTCTATAGTGGTCAATGTGTTCATACGGGTCAGACGTCCCATCGTAGGACTCAATGCTTGATAATTTGAAGCCAACCGGAATGGGGTGTTGAAGAACAACTTCAATTATAGGTGAGGACTCCTGGAAGTTCCATTGCCGAAGGGTTTGCCTCACATCACCTCCGGAGAACTCTTCTCGTACCAATCTCCACAGTTCATGATGTAGAGTGTTGCGAGGGAGATCATCAACGTGTGGTTCAGCTAAGTCTTCTGGAAGATCAGGAGGAATGCAAGGTTGCCGAGTTGTGGGCGAAGGATGTGTAGAACTTGCTGTATCGGCAAGTTTGTTATCCTTGCGTGACTGCAGATGTCTTCTTGGCGGAGGGAGATGAATCTCTACTTGAAGATGTTTGAGTTGAACATCTTCAGCCAGTGTTGGAGCTCGAGGGAGAAGAACTTTCTCCCGCTGTGGTAATGCTGGCCGCCGAGTCTCTCATAAGAGTTGAAGGATCTCATTATGAGATTCTTCTATTTTTTGGATCCTCTCTTTTAGAAAGGGTCCTGAGGTTCCTTCTCCAGCGGTATTTTGCCCCCCAGGGTAGAAAGAGGCAGATATCAGGCACCTATGATTCATAGAATGATCTCTGGACTGGTGGGAGTTGGAGCGAGAAGCTCCAACGATACGACTGCTGCGCCTGTTGACCATCGTAGCAATACTTGAAGTTGTGGAATAAGTTTCTCACAGACGACGCCAAACTGTTGCGGACTAGAATATACACGGCGATAGAGTTAAAAAACTTTTGTCTCAACGTTGTACGAATATCTAGCACACAAACAGAGGAGAAATAGCAACACCAGAATTTTTATATTAAAAACTCTGAAAGGGTAAAAACTATGGGGCCATGCCCAGTTAAAAGAGTTCCACTAGTGTTTGCTTGAAATACAAGAGGCTGACTCGTCCTTAAAATTTAGGGCGATCAGATTAAAATGAATCTCTTTAGGATTGAAAGTCAGTTACAACATCGAGTTGAATTTCAGCGTCACTTAGAGATCGGGCGGAATGTTGGCTTCCTTCGGAGCTCGGGTAGAATTCTTGCGTCGTTCCGAAGTTGAGCAGAATTTTGACGTCATTTGGAAGTTTGGCAAAATTCCAGCGTCGGGCAGAATTTCGGCGTCACTTGGGAAGAATTTCGGCGTCACTTGGGCTTATGGAAAAATTATGGCGTCACTCGGGCGTTGGGCAGAACTCTGACGGTGGTCGAGGAGTTATTCCCTCCTATCCTTCTCTTTTCTTCTTCTCTTCTTCTTGCTTAGGTCTCCTCTCAAGAGAAATGAGGGGTCTATTTATAGATTTTCTAGAGTGACATGGCCCATAAATAGATGAGGGATCAGGGGCAAATATGGAGTGGTTCGGATGAACGGCCGATATTGAATCCTTCGATCATGGACCATTTATTAGGCATTTGAAGGTCTTAATAACTTCAGAATTTGGCGATCTTGGGCTCGTTGGATTTGTCTCGTCGAGGCGCTCGATTTTACTATAAGCTCGACAAATTCGAAAACCGTTTGATAACTCAAATTGTGGTACGAACTTTCCAACAATGCTTCAGGTCATTGATTTGGACTCATTTGGGCTCGGATGGAGTCGAATTTGGTGTCGTTGGGTTCGTATTTCCGAGACGCTCAGTTTGACTATAAGTTTGCTAATATCGGAGTTCAAGTGATCCCGGATTTAATTTTTGAAGTTTCCGGGTTGATTTTGCCTCGGGATTCGTGCCCGATCAGGATAATTTTTTTATGATATATCATTGACCATTACGTACATCGAATATTACTAATTGGGTTTTTTGTGTATTTAAAACTCTACAACAATAAACCTATAAAGTTTTGTTGCTGAAGATCTTCTTTTGACGATTTTTTTTTTCTTTTAATTATCATAGTAGTATTTTTTTTTTTTGTGATTTAAAATACCTAGATAATATTTTTAAATAATTCCACTACATCAACTGATATGTTTTTAACATCTCGATGCTCTAATTATCTTTAAATTAGATTATCATAAATTTATTTGATCTATCTTTGACTACAAACATATCATATCTGAAAAAAGTTCTTCTAGAAATTTCATTTTGATCCATTAGTTTTATCCCATCAAATTCGGAACCATTGGACTTTAATCAAGCATTTTTTGTCCCATTAGTTTTATCCCATCAAATCATACTAATCGATTAAATTATAAATTTTTTCAATAAAGAAATTAATTTTCAAATTTTATAATTTAAATATTCAATTATTTGAGATTTGAAATTTTGTATCAAAATCTAATTATTTTGTAAGGATTGTAAAAATTGCTTCAATAAAACCTAAAACTTTTCTATAATAATAATTGTTCTTGTGTTATAGAGAACAGCTAAAAGATTTTTTAAATTTATACCCTATATATTTTAAACTTCTAAGTGTTTTAATATATCTATATTTCCAAATATATTACATACTAATTAATCCTGTAGGATTACAGATAATATTTTCAACTGGATTCACACGTTTCCAAATCCTTCAATAAAATTAGAGAGAAAATCCTATCAAGTAAAACAATCAAATCATAAAAAAGGAAACTGACCAACCCATCTCTACGTCTATAAATACCCATCTTGCTCTCCAAAACTCATAATCTTCTCTACTCTCTCTTTATCTTTGTCTTGCCTTTTACTGTTAACAATGAATCCCATTGAGACGAAGAAGAAAGGTAAAGGCAGGAATAAGATAGAAATAAAGCGCATCGACAAAGAAGCAAACCGGCAAGTATGTTTCTCGAAACGCCGCCAAGGTCTTTTCAAAAAGGCTAACGAGCTTTGCACCCTTTGCGGGGCCGAAGTCACCATAATCGTCTTCTCAATTGCCGGCAAACCTTACTCCTTTGGTCATCCCTCCGTCGACCATGTCCTTCAGCGCTTTCTCAACGTTCCTGGCACATCTGAGTTTAGCAGATCTGCCGCAACAACTTCGTTTGATCCGTTGAATGAAGAGTTAGCTTATTTGTGCAAGAAGTTAGAGGAGGAGAGAAATAAGAGTAGAGCTCTGAAAGTGGCTCAGAAGGCTTTGTCGCCGGTCTCAAATTCTTTTTTGTGGGATATTAACTTGAGTCTAATGGGAATGGAGGAGTTGACAGAGTATGAAAAGGTTTTGCTCGAACACCAAGCCATAATTTCACAGCTAGCGCGACAAAGCTGCTGCCATGCTCCGGTAATACGACAGATTGATGGCTCATCTATGGCTGAAGTTGGAGAAGCAGATTATCTTTTGTTGCAACAGCAGTGGCAAAATTATGAATTAGCTTAATGTGACTGTATCAATAGAGCTTAACCTTGTTATAGATTTGTACGTTCTTATTTTTTAAACAGTATTTGTAAGTTGGCATAAAATTAAATAGCTCGCTATTAATAGATTCTTTTGCCTAAATAAATTCTGGTTTCTCTAAGGGCTGAAATTGAACTCTGCTAATGTCTCTTAGAGTTGTAACAAAGTTTTTTTTTTTTTTAATAATAAATAAAAAAATAACATATACTTTAGGTAGTAAGTATATTTTATTTCATATCCAAATATAAATAAAATGAAATAACTAATTTAAATTAACTTATTAAATAATTTACTAAACTAATTCAAATAATTAACTAATAAAAATTTAACAATTAAATAATATTTATTTTTAATTAATTATTAATTTTAATATTCTATCAGTTATAATTTAAATAAAAAAGAATAACTATTTTAACAAAGTTGATGTATTCTCAAAAAATTAGCTTGATCAAGCACGAATCTCGAGGCAAAATCTAACCGGAAACTTCAAAAATTAAAATCAAGAGCATTCGAACTCCGATTTCAGCGAGCTTATAGTCAAACTGAGCGTCTCGGAAATACGAACCCAACGACACCAAATTCGACCCAATCCAATCCCAAATGGGTCCTAATCAAAGACCCGAAGGGCTGTTAAAAGGTTCAAACCGCAATTTAAGTACCAAACGGTCTCCGATTTTAACGAGCTTATACTCGAATCAAACGGCTCGACGAGACAAATCCAACGAGCCCAAGATCGCCAAATTCCAACATCACTAAGGCCTCCAAATATCCAACGAACGGTGCACGATCAAAGGGTTCAATATCAGCCGTCCATTCGACCACTCCTTATTCGCTCATGATCTCACACCTACTTACAAGCCATGCCACTCCAAAAAAAACTATAAATAGAGCCCTCATTCTTCACAAAGGGAGCTCAAGTGAAGAGAGAGAAGAAGAATGGGAGAAGAAGAGAAAGGGGAATGGAGAATCCTCTCCTCCTCGACCACCGCCTAAATACGCCGGAACTATGCCGGATTTTTGGGAAACGAAGGGATTCTGCAAAACTTTGTGAATTTACTTCAAGTTGTAATATGATCATCCCGATTTGTGGGACGAATCAGTTTCTTGTTATTTACGAAAACACTAGTGGAACTTTTCAGCTGGGCGTGGCCCCGTGGTTTTTTGCCTCTTATGGATTTTTCACATAAAAATCCTGGTGTTCATTTTCTTTTCTGTTTGTGTGCTGAATATTCATGCAACGCTTGGACGTGAATTTCTAAACTCTACCGCCGTGCATATTCTAGCTCGCAACAAAAGTATACCTCATGGCCAAGTAGATGGGCATGATGTTTCATGGGGAATGAGGGGAGTGGGATTCGTATCTGTAGGAGTGGGCAGGGGGTCGTAAGCAGGCAGCAGGTGACTCAGAGCAGGGCACCAGCGGGCAAGCTGGAGTGGGCCGTCGGCAAGTAGGCTAGCATGGTCGACATGCTTGTTGTTTTTTTAATGGATTTTTATTTTACTTTTTCAACAAAATTTTTTCCGGTATATATTTTCCTTTGCTTGTTTTACCTGCAATTTTATTTCCTCAAGAAACATATATTTATGCCGAAAATTCAATTATTTCCGCATGGAAAATTTTCCTGATAATATGCTTTTTCTGTAGTGATCATCACGAGTAGGAGGAAAGGAATGCTGGTCCAATAAGCCTCAAGCATGACATAACCATTTGGCTAGCCACCTTCTCTTTTAAGCATGGTGGCTTAGTTGTTGTGCTAAGAACTCACACTTGTCAAGGCCAGGAAAGCTCAGTACTCTCCAGCCTACATTTTAGCCGAATTGATCAAAGCAAGTGCTTCATTATGATTAATATGGAGCATTTGGTTAGATTTTCTTTCCTTTAGGGGGATGGGTAAATTCTGCTTCTTTTTAAACAAAAGGGAAAGTTTATTTATGTGAGAGAATTAGAAATTAAATAATTAAGTTGGCACAAAAGAAAACAAAGAAAAAACTCCAGAAAGAACGTACAATATCGTTCAAGGTGCTTAAGAATGTTGAACAACAACGAAGGAAAGGACTTCTTCACAACCTGTTAAACGATTTTTAGATAGCCCCGAAATAAGAAATCAAAGAAACTGCTAAGGATGATGTTCCTATCCATCTAATTCCCCCAAACTTATGGGAAAGCCAAGAAAAGACAATGAAAATTTTTAGCTACAAAAAATGAAATACAATTAGATGCAAAAGGGAGATTAGAAGAACTTTGCTTAAAATGCAACATCCTTAATAATGCCTAGAATAAGCCTATGATACCACTTGAATCTAATTACCATAAACAACCCCTATAAACCAACAGACAAAGAATTAGTACAAATTCAATGGTAGAACACCATAAACCAATTGTCCCAGATAGAAATGAGAATGAAAAATTAACATAAATGTATATTACGAAGATTCCATGAATCCATCTTAAAACAATCTCGGACATGAAAGTTTCATAAGCCTTTGAACTCTTGAAATTGAACCATTCTTAAAGGTAATTATATCATTAACAAGATAAAGGAGTGTGATGCTCAAATGACATTTAGTTTTATACTGCTTAGAAGAAAATTCATTATACAATTTAGATAAGATCTAAGAGAAAGTATCCATGCATTAAATAAAAAATAATGTTGGGAATAAGGGGGGTTTCCATGTAATGACCTCTAGAGGACTTGAAAAAACATGTATTATTACCATTAATCAAAATAAAGAACCAATAACTATTGATACAAGAAAAATTAAATTAATAAAGAAGTTCAAAATAAATCATAAAAATCATCAAAAGAAGAAAACTCCAACTTATTGTATCACAAGCTTCAGAAAGATCTGATTTCACAAAAAAGATGAATCATTAAATTTAAATCATTTATATGTTTTGGGCAAAATAAAATTATCTTTAAAAACCTTTCCTTTAATAAAACCATTTTTATTAGGAGAATCAATTTCGGGCAGAGTAGAGGATAATTTGTTGATTATAATTTTTGAAATAATTATGCAAAAATAAAAAAGGTTACTCCGATGAATATGAACAACTAAACATTAACTAGGAGAAACTTTTATGTTTTAAAATATCCTGAACTTATGATAAATAACAATTTGTGTACATTGATTGATCTATCTAATTGGTATTGTGAATCAAAGCATATGCAACATGTCTCTACTGGGTTCTCTGGAGTTCTTACAAAGATCTCCCTCACTACAGTGATACTATCTGCAAAACCATTCCTAAGTTCTATCCAGCATATGTCTAAATTTAATTTTTGTTAACTTGTATTCTTAACACATTATAGGCATAGAAATAGATTTAGCCTCACTGCAAATATAAAAACAAATACAATGATAGAGTTTTAAGAATAGATAGAACCAGATTTCTCTTGGAATAGTAGATACAAACACCCCTTGCTTTATGAACCATCACTCTTTTTCTCTCACATATACTCAATCACTACTGGACCCTACCTAGGACGGACTAAAAATGATAAAATGGACAACACCTTCAATAATTTGGCAATGTTATTTATAATAAATAATTAATAGCTAACTCTAGGTCCATGACACTCAGAGTAGTAGTATTCCAGCCCTCTTGAAATGAACTAACGTCACGGTGCTGATGAAGTACTCTGCTGCGGAGTGCTGACTAAATCGACATGTCATTTCAAAATGAGTAAATGAATTAACAGGCCCTACTGCGATGCTTTAGTGATTTGGTTCTACGACACTCTATATAGCATTGAAGAGTTTAAGTTATTTGGTGCTGTGATTATTGGATGGTACTTTGAAGATGAAGACCTGCAGTTGCACTTTTTACTCTCTGCTCTTAAGGTTGTAATATTGCCTTGGATGCGGTAATGCTCTAAAGTACGATGCTGGTTCTTTTATACATTTTCATGTTTTTCAATTTGAATTTTCCTGCACAAAAATTTAAAGGGAGGAAATGTTAATGCAAAACTTGATAGCTTAAATCATAATAAATTTTACATTATTAAAATTGACAATTTGATCTGCAATGGTATGAGGGCTCTAGGTTTAGGTTGGACAAGATGACTCAAACTCTCCCCATTTTCCCTAGTAAGTGTCTTAAAAGATTGGATTTTATTTTTAGTTAAAATAGAAATGGGGAACAAATGCTCCTTCTAAAGTTTTCCAAAGACTTCTGCATGTACACAAAGAAAATAAATTAAGGACTGGTGCTTAAAACCTACAAAAGTTGAACCTCTAATCTTATCCGGAGATATTGATTAATAAATTTTCCTACATTTATACTGAGGCTATTTTTAATGATATATTTTTAAAAACTATCTTTTTTATGACCTCATTAATGTTAGTGGTTGACATTAGTCTTGCAGAAATGAAGTAATGTAAAGACTTACAAACTTAGGAAAATAAAGAGTAGGAAACTCTATAATGTTTCTCTCTTCACATTCTATTGAGCATTAAAGTTAGATATGGTAAGGAATTTTAGGATGTCATCACTATTTATAAGTGTGTTAAAAAAGTCCATACAGTCATCTAGTTTATAATTTTGGGTCTCATAAATTTTATTTATTTGGAAGCTATCTACAAAGATATACATACCCCAAATAAAAATATTATTGTCCTGAGGCTCCTTCACATTCAGAAAGAGTTCCCTAACAATAAGGACTATACATGTAATAGGCCCAGCACAAAAAGCTTCTCATCCTTCATTTACTATCATCAGCTCTGCTTGTCCCCTAATACTACAAAATTCTCTATGTTGGATCAATTTATTATAGATAACGAAATGATTATGCCTCTTTTCAATGACAACACTAACAAATTTTCTTTGTAGAATAAAGAAGAGGGTTATGAGTACATCTTCTTTCTCAATGCAATCTTGGATGCTATTATCCTCCACACGAAAGGACTCTTGCTCTGAATTTGAAAATTTTGAAATGCATGGGTAAATGAGTAAAACTAATAACACTGCGGTGCTAGTCGATCAAATAGTTAACTAGTCAAATGAAAGGATCGACTATAGAGTATAGAGTGTTATAGTTAGGTACAATCTCAATGCTCATACTTTGGAACTTAAAACACCAGCCTTTTAATCAGTTCCCTATCACGATATTCAACTCATATTAGCGTTGTAATGCTTGGGAAGACCACCTCCATGGAGCTCATATAATATTCTCAATAGGGTTTATGGAGGTGCTACGATGCTTACTCAATTTAGAAAAAAACTCAAGGGCATTATTCCACGATGCTTGATCTCATTTTTATATGAGGAAACTAGAACCTGCTTTGACTTTTTTGCTGGTGACCTAATGATTGGAAGCTATCCACTTCTCAGCCATATAGGTCCTAATTAAAAAAAACATATTATAAGAGAAAAAAAAAAGTGTGTTGTGATGTATATAAATGAATGCGGAGTAAGCTAGTGAAACTACACAATCTCAATATACACGCTTAAAAGAAAAAACATTGCAAAGAGGCAGATGAGCCTTATATGGAACTTTATGTACAACCCTTATAAAAGCAAAGAAGCAAAGGCCATACACTTAGCACCTACCAAAAAAT
Source organism: Dendrobium nobile (assembly GCA_022539455.1). NCBI lineage: Eukaryota > Viridiplantae > Streptophyta > Magnoliopsida > Asparagales > Orchidaceae > Dendrobium > Dendrobium nobile. Next base: position 9,624,550 of record CM039724.1, read on the forward strand.
ATGTAATAAGGCATAAGCTCAAGTAATCTCTCTACTCTTCACTCTTATGACCTAATTTAAATATATACTTATTGGTCGAGTATTAGGAAAGTTATTCATGAATGTTGATGGAAATTTGCATTTGATAAGTAATTTTTTTTTTCTTTTACCTTATTTTATTTATGAAGCCATGTTTATATAAGCAGTATGAAAAAAAATTTAGTACTAAATGAAGCCATCATAGTAGAACTTATAATACAAAAAATATATATTATGAACCTATATTGTCACATATATTCAATTTTTTGACACTTGATTATTTGATGCAAGACCCCTATTAAAGTAAAAGAGCGATGGTCATAGCTTTATCACCTACAAAAGAGAATATTTTTATAATACTCTTTAGTGTAATAAAGTAGCAAATCAATTAAACACAAGCTAAAAACCTCATAGCTAACAAATAATGGTTCAATGATTCCCATTTATCACAAAAGAAAAAAAATTTCTTCCCACCTTGCATTATATGCTCCTACTATAAGCATTTTTATCTTCCCAAGTTTTCATATAATCTTTTATCTACTCAAAAATTAACATCTAATAGCAAGTGCATTTTCTCCCTCCATGCCAATGGTTTAAATCTTTAGGATCAACTAACTAACAAAATCATTTTGGAGGGTTACAACTATCAAAGATTTCATATTCTCTCAAGAATCTTGACCTTTCACTCCATAATCACCTCCTTAAATATTTGTTATTAATGCTTCGATATTCCTCTTCAAGCCATTGCATCAATGATACTCCAGAAGGGAAAGTCTCACAATATCCATTTTTCTCATCCTTTTTGTAATGCATGTAGTTATTATAAAATTCACAAACATTCCTTTCGAATGTTTATTAGAAAGTATCAAAAGTTGTTTTAAAAAGTGTATTTTTACGTAAGATCTTCATAAGTACATTCTTTATATCCATGATATAAGTTGACAATTGACTTTTTAGAGCCACAAGATCAATTGTAAAAAAATCACTTGGATATGATTATTAAAATCAAGGCTTCAATTTCTCCAATAAAGAAGGTTTAAATATTTTGATTCTCTGCTTCAAATTTATTCATTTTGTAAATATTTTTTTCAATGTGGTCATATTTTTGTAATTTAAATAACTTTCACTTTAAAAATGTTAATTAATAGGTTTGCTTCACAGTATTAGATAAGTTTAAGATTTTGACTCTCCTATTTGTCGTCAAGCCTAAACTTCACAATAATAATTTCATATATATAAAATGCTAATTAATAAGTTTACTTCACAGTAATAGATAAGCAAAATTTATAATAGGTAAAAATAAAGCATATCAAAAAAGTATAAAATTAATAATTTTACTTTTCAAAATGCCACCAAGGTCTTTTCAAATAGGCTAACGAGCTCAGCACAATTTACATGCCCACACTACACTATCATCGTATTCTTTCTTGGGGGAAGACTTACTCTTTCGGCCACCTCTGAGTTGGCAATGCCTTCCATCACTTTTTTAATGTCGTCCCTACCCCCATCTGAAAGCTCGATGTCGACAATAAAAAAGTGCTCTTAAGGCTTTTTTGGTGGGATAATAACTTATGTTTAATGGGAATCAAAAAGTTGGGAGCAAGGGCGTAACTAGCCTTTCATTTTAGGAGGGGGAAAAATTTTCAAATAAATAGAAAAAATTAAAAAAAAAATAAAATAAAGTGGCATAATTCAAAGCAAAATATTGTATTACATAATAAAAATCAATTGAAAATTATTACAAGTTTAATAATCTATTTTATATCTTTTGATAATGTTGTATTAAAACTTCATTAGGAATCAAATCAAATACATCTTCGTCAATGTAAGTACTAAACAATCATCAAGCCAATTATCACTTATCCTTCTACGCAATCGATGTTTGATAATCCTCTTTGCAGAAAATTCTCTTTCTACTGTAGTAGTGGCAATTGATAAAGTTAATGCTTAATGATAATTTTAAAAACCAGATGATATATACGACCCTTCTTAACCTTAACAATTTGATTTGCAAGATCAATAATATTGTTTAGAGAGATGAACTCATAATTGGTGCACATATCGATGATATAAGTTGACAATTGACTTTTTAGAGCCATAAGATCAATTGTAAAAAATCTCTTGGACATAATTTTGCTAGACGTATCAATTTCCTCTCATCGTAAGCATTGAATGAATCAGTTGGATTTAAGTGTGTCATATAAAGAAGCAACTCAGTACTAGATTAAGAAAAATAATTATTTAGCTCTTAAAGTTGCATGTCAATCACAGTGTAGAATAGCTCTATAGATAATGATGTAGGTTTAATATTTCTTCACCTCTTCGTATTGATCGACATCGAGTTTTATATGTATTATTCATGTTTGAAACTTTAACTTCAAAATACTACAAAAACTTGATACCTTCTCAAGTAAAGCAGTCCATCCATTCTCCCTTAGAATATGTAGTCGTTGTTTGGATATTTTCATCAATTTCATTACATTTTATATGTATTGATTTTTCTTTTGTAATAATTGTGATAACTCATATGTGATTTCCAAGATATCAATCATTAAATGCATTGTGAAAATAAAATAAAAAGATTCTATTATATTAATTAGAGCATCTGCTTCAACCAAATGTTGATCATGTACCCATTCTTCTTTAACAATCTCAAGCACCTCAATTACGAAAGCATACATTCTCATGAGACTAATTAAAGAATGATAATATAAACTCCATCAAATATCATCAGATCTTTGTAAATTAGTCTCTTGATTTAAACCTTGATTGCTTAACAGACAATTTCATCATTATGATTTGCAAGGAAATCAAGAAGCTCCAAATAATTTCCTCGATTCATTGATTTGGATGACTCGTCATGCCCACAAAACGATAACCCTTGATGTAATAGAAATCGAATACAATCTACCACAGTAGTTAACATGATCCTATAATCTTTTTTGTTCTTCTCCTCATTACTCAACCATAACATAGAGAGTTTGTGTTCGTGATTCTTCAACAAATCTTCACTTTCTTGTCATTCCTTGTTATGCTCACTACTATGCTCTCCAACATGAACAAGTAGTTTTTCTTTCTTCTTTCAATTTCTGAATCCTTCGCCAAAAAATGAGTCTCCACCAGCTTGGCCCTTCCTAATTTATTCTTGGGGTTTGAATAGGTAGCAATAAAGGAAAAAAATATCATCTTTTTGTATGTTGTACTCTAACCAATCAGCATATTCTTCAAACCATTTAGGATTAAACTTGCGTATAATATTCCCAATTAATGTTTGGGGGAATTGATGACTTCTCGGTTGGGGCCTCTTTAAAAGATAAGTTCTTCGAATTTTGTCCCTATCATTCATATCATAACCCCATATTGAAGGTCAGAGATCAGGATCAGCTGGGAGATCGGTCAAGTCAATCTCTACACGTTCTTTTCTCTTTAAATAGTGTTCCATTTATTAAGTCCTATGAAGGTATTCAGGATCAAATTGAAAATTAAATATACATTATTAAGTATACATTATTGTATTCACTCACACCAAATAAATAGATTGATGCAAACATATTAACAGAATGAAAGTAGGATATTAATAAGAACAAAAATTAAAAATTTATTTATGTAGATAAATGCATATACCAAAATATTTTTTATTTAATTAATGTCTTAAATTAATTGATTTAACCTATGTAGTACATTATAAAATTTATAATTATAGTGCATATTTTATGTATGTACTTTAATTATTTCAATTATAGGAATTGAAATTAGAGGAGTTTATATTAAGATTGATGAGATTTACCATGAATTAGGTAATCTTAATCTCTCTAAATATTATGAGAGCCAAATATTAACAATAATTCCTCTAAGATAATTCTATGATGTTTATCAAATAAACTAATATTAGATTAATTATTCTAAGCTTAACTAAGTTAAAACAGCTTATGTATTTGCTTATTCTCTTCAAATGTAATAAAAACCAAATATTAACCATAAATCCTCTTGGAATGTGAGTGAGATATATAGTATATTAATCTCTTGATTAAATATTAAGAACTATGATGGTTTTTTTATCGTGGAAGCCCGATCTGTTGTTGTTTATAGGGATATAGATTTGTTTAATTGGAATGTATTATAGACAAAGCCCTACATGGGTTCCTAGTTGGGTACCCATGATTTACTCGGATGGGCTTTGCCCATCCACGCCCACCCATGGTCACTTTCGGGTTGTCGTACCCACCTATATCAACTCACTTTACATATTTTTTTGAACACATCCTGCCATAGACTAATGCCCTTGAGGCTTGTTGCCCTTTGCATTGATTGCAAACTTTCAAGCCGCATGTTAAAATTTATCATAGTCGCAGCGTGCTTAAGTGCTGCACACTGTATAGTGCGGATTGTAGTAATATCAGATAGACAGTGATTAGTAATGTAAATCCATTTATCCCTTGATGTTGAGTACCCACCTATACCTTCCCACAAGGCCATGGGTGTACCCATAGCATTTCTCCAAGGGTGATACTTAATGGCTTGATTATAAGATGTAGTAATAATAACTGATTGAGGAATCATAAGCAAGTCAAGAATAACTTTTGGCCTTTGATGACCTGTTTTCAATCTAGTTTGCATAGGATGTGTAGAAATAGGTTGTTGTTGTGGAGGCTATAGACTTTGTGGAGCTAAAGAAGGGCCAGAAGAAGACATGGAGCCATTTGTAGAATTTGGAGATGAGATAGGCAAAAAAGAATTATGTTATGGAGAAATGGGCTGAATGTTAGGTAAAGTAGATGGAGAGGATTGTGTAGTAAATGTAGGAGTTGTAGCAGGAAGAGAAGTTGGTGTTAATAGAAAGCGATTTTGAGGTGGATTAAGTAATGGGTTTGGTGATGATGATGAAGTGGAGCTAAATGGAAATATATGTTCATAGAAAAAAACATGACGAGAGACATAGATTTGGTTGGTTTGTGAATTTAGACAACGATAACCCTAGTGAGAAGTAGAGTAACCCAGGAATATGCACTCATGAGAACGAGGTGATAATTTATTTTTTGAAAGTGGTTGAAGCCAAGGGAAGTAGAGACAACCAAATGTTCTCAAATGGTTGTAGGATGCTAATGTGCCATATACTAGTTGATAAAGAATTTGAAGACAACAAGCTTTGGTTGGTAAGATGTTAATAAGATAGTTGGAGGTTAAGAGAGCTTCAGCCCAAAAAATTTGTGGAAGATGAGCATTATGAAGAAGTGCTCTGGTTGTTTCGAGAAGATGACGATGCTTGCGTTCTGCAAGTCCATTATGTTCAGGTGTATAAGGACAGCTGAATTTGTGAGTGATACCATGCTGAGTTAAGTAAGTGCGAAAAAGAGTTCTTGTGTACTCTCTGCCACCATCTGTTCTTAGAGTTTGAATGGAAGTATTAAAGGAGTTCTTTATAAGTTGGTGAAAATGCTGAAATTTTGAGAATGACTCATCTTTAGAATGCATAAGATAAATCCAAGTATATCTTGTGTGATTGTCTATAAACAGAATATAATAACAAAACCATTAGAAGATGAGACAAGAGCTGGTCCCCAAACGTTAGAATGTATTAATTGAAAGGGTTTAAGTACATGACTAGTAGATGAAGTAAAAGGTAACTTGTGACTCTTGGCCACATTACAAGATGTACATATAAAGGTAGACGGAGTACATATAGATGGAACTATATTAGAAAGAAATTGCAAAATCCAAAGATTCGGATGACCAAGACGTGCATGCTATGGCTTGGGTAAGCAGACCGTGGATTGCAAGGCTTGAGGAGAAGCAGTGGAGACCATTGGAACAGGATAAAGACCATCTCGTGAATGATCACAAAGAAGGATGCTATTGTCCGAGAGATCCTTAATAAGAAAACCATGAGCATCAAACAATATAGAACAATTGTTATTAGAAGTTAATTTGTTAAAGAAGATTATGAGAAAGAAGTGGAACATGTAGAAGATTTTTAAGACGAAGCTTACAGTTAGTATTGGGAAGAGGAAGGACTCCTTGCCCAGTATGTTGAATTGGAAGAGTATTTTGCTAGCAACAGAGACGAAATCAGCTCCGAAAAATGGCGTGGGTTGCTGTAGCTGAGTAGCATCAAATGTCAAATGAGAGGATGCATCGGAATCTAATACCCATTCAGTGATCAGAGAGGTCACGTCGCTATTTGAGTTAGTGAGCAGGGCACGTGGGTTGGCAGTTGAAGAAGTTGGAGCATACTGTATATTGCAACGATGCCAACAATTTAAAGCAACATGACCAAGCTTTCCACAAATTTGGCATGTTGGACGGATAGCAGTCGGAACAGATGATCGATTGCTATTGTAATTTTGTGTGTATGAAGCATTTGGTCCAGAAGAACTTGTTCTGAAGGGAGCTCCTCTTCCTCTAGCTCTTGAGGAAAATCTGCCATGGGGTGTGTTAGAACGTGCTGTCCACAATGCAGTGTGATCTGAAGGAGGCGGAACCTCCTTTTTCTGCTCATTTTCTAAGTTAATTTCTTCACTGCACAAAAGAGAATACAACGCATCTAGACTAACCATCTGCTGGGTTGTGCGGATAGCAAATTTGAATGGGTTGTAGATGGACGGCAATCGATTTAATGTATGTAAAATAACATCTTCAACATCTATATGACCTCCATAAGCTGATATGTTGTCCATAAGAGCTTTAACTTGAGCAAGATATTGTGTCATGGTAAGCTCTTTCATTTGAATATGGTGCAACTCATTTTTATGTTGAATTACACGAGAACGATTTGTGGAAGTCGTTTTTCCAAGGTTATCCATATCTCATTAGCAGTAGATAGTGAAAGGATGTATGGAAGAACTAAAGTTGAAATTGTATATAGCAAAGCTGAAACCAAATTTTGATCAACGAGCTTCCAGAGATGAAAATCGGCGGTATTTGGTTATGTAGAAGAAACAGCTGGAGGAGTAATACTTCCAGTCAAATAACCTTCAAACACATTTGCTGAAAATAGCTTGAAAACGCCAGATGGGATAGTTCTCATTTGTGAGTGAAGTAGACACAATATGCTTCATGTTGCTCACATGAAACTTTAAGGAAGAAGTGATAGAAATCTCTGCCATTGCGGCAGAGAGAGAGGATGCCACTGGAGCAGAAGCGGAAGATCCTTGAGACGCCATTTGAAGCAAAAAAATAAGAAGCTGACCTAGAGCTCTGATACCATGAGAGCATTCTGCATCATGACCTGCATTGAGAGATTAATGGTGATACAAACATAACAGAACAGAGAAGAAGGAAGCTTCAGAAGAAAATAGCTATGTATCTCATTGTCTCTCCAGTGAAATTAAGGCAAATATATAAGCCTAAATAGAGGGACAATACTGTAAGAAAATGACTAAAAGCTAACACCGCAGCTGCCCAGCAGGAGAAGGTTTTACCTTACTCATGTCAACATTAAGTGGAGTAGGTTAAGTAACATGTACTAAGGATATACTCTAACACCGATTACTGATATCTTAGGATTGATTCTACCTTGTATTCGCTTTTGTTTTTCTGTCATTTCGCTACATTGTTTCATGTACTCCTTTTTTGATTTTAATAAAAAAAAAAAAAAATTGCTAAATATTTTTTTTGAATGATCTTGAAATAAATTTTCAAATTTTTTTTTTTCACTTGACATTTGAAAATTTGTATCAAAATCTAATTATTTTGATCAGATTGACAATTGAATGGCATATAATATTTAATTTTTTTTTCTCGATCGAAGATCTCTTTGAGACAATCTACAAGACAATTAAGTTAAATGTTGTAGAGATGAGAATGATCAGGTGGATAAGTGGCTCTACTCTATGAGATAGAATGCAAAATGAACATGCACGTCAAAAAATTGTAGTAGCTTCACTGGTCGAAAAGATTAGTCATCTTATTAGATAGGTTTGATCGCATAAAATGTCGACCTTCTAATGACCCAGTTAGAAAAATAGATGTATTAAATTTTTCTTATGTTAAGAAAAAAGAGGTAGATGTAAAAAAAAATAGTTAGAAAATATTAAAAATAATTTTTTATTAGATTTAAATAAGAATTTGACTCTTAACAAAAAATAAAAAAATAGAAAGAATTTATATAGCCGAACCCAAATTGTGCAATAAAAGCTTGATTGTTATTTGTTGCCGGAGATCATCTCTATGGAAATAATTTTGACAATTTTATTCTTACAACTTTGATAGCGATTTTTTTTTTTTCAAATAGAATGGCTAGATATTTAGCGTATTTTTAAAATTTTGTTTTTTCTGCAATGCATATTTCGAAATCTCATTTTCAAAAATTGAACGTTTATTAAATTAGCCGTTATAGATTAGCACGATCCTCTACAAAATTCGTAATCTTCCCTGCTCTATTATTCCGAAATCTCCTTTAAAAAAAGAAATTAACGTTGAAAAAATTTCAAATCTCCCCTGTAATGATTAGAAAAATTAATCACTGTGTATAAACGCAATCTTCCTATCCAAAATTTCAAATATTACCTGTAATAACCGTTAAAAAAATTAACCAATATATAAGACGAATACATTTTTAAAAATAATAGAAAATACAGACATTTCTTGAGTCTATAAATAACTCCTCCGCATTCCTCTACGACACTCTTCGCATTCAACGAAGTCAAAAACTTCTAATCTCCCCTACGATCTCTCTCTTTCGGATCTCACGGACATTTTTACATCCTCTGCTTATTGCTCTGCGTCACTCCTTAGCATTTCACAAAGTCAGAAACTCCTAATCTCCCCTGCGCTCTCTGTTTTTCAGATTTGTCTTACTCTTCTCCCTCAAAACATCATGAATCCCGTCGAGGTCAAGAAGAGAATCTGCAATGGCCGTAAGAAGATTGATATAAAGCTTATAGAAAAAGAAGAAAATAGACAAGTCTGTTTCTCAAAACGCCGTAAAGGTCTTTTCAAAAAGGCCAGTGAGCTTTCCACTCTATGCGGGGCCGAAGTTGCCGTCATCGTGTTTTCTCTCACTGGCAAGCCTTACTGTTTTGGCCACCCTTCGGTCGACCATGTCCTCCACCGCTTTCTCAACAATGTTTCTGGCCCGTCCGACACTTTGTCGCCGGCAACCACAAATTGTTTAGAACTTATCAACGATGATCAATTAGTCCAGAAGCCTTTTTGGTGGGATGTTGAGTTGCATTCAATGGGAGACGATGAGTTGAGATTGTATGAAAAATTTTTACTGGAGCAACAAACTGTGGTTACCGAAGCTTCGGAAGCGGCAATGGAGCAGATTGACGCCGTGCCTCATACTAACCCAGAAGTTGGAGAAGCTGATTACTTTCTGTGGTTGCTGCAAGAGATTAAGGACTTACCGGATATTGATCCAATTTAATGCTTTGTATTTTTTTTTTCTTTAACTTTTGTTCTACTAATCTGTGTTGTAATTGTTTAGTGAATTGTGATAATTGTCTCGGGCTTTAGACTTTTTGTTTCCCAACTTGGGTATATTAGATGTTTGTTTTGATATGATTAATAAAATCAAGACATCAATTTCTCCAATAAAAGAAGGTTTCAAGGTTTTGATTCTGTGCTTTAAATTTATTCATTTTTATAAATATTTTTTTTCAAAGTGGTCATATTTTTATAATTTAAAGAACTTTCACTTTTAAAATGTCGTCAAGCCTAGACTTCACAATAATAATTTCATGTATATAATATGTTAATTAATAAGTTTACTTCACAATAATAGATAAGCAAAAGTGACCATAGAATTAAAGTATATTGAAAAAGAATAAAATTAATTAGTTCAAAACATCAAGATACATCAGGATGCATTGGAAGTTCAAAACGTTTGAGAACCATTGGACATTAATCAAGCATTTTTGGTCCCATTAGTTTTATCCCATCAAATAATACTGATTAAATTATATATTTATTTTAAATAAAGCAATAAAATTTCAAATTTTATAATTTAAATATTCAATTTTTTTAGATTTCAAATTTTGTATAAAATCTAATTATTTGGTGAGGATTGTAAAAATTCGCTTAAGAAAAACTAAAACTTTTCTATATTAATAATTGTGCTTGTGTTATAGAGAACAGCTAATTTTTTATGTGAACAAAGTGTTCTTCTCTCCGTGCTTTAAAGTGAAAGACTTCATATATTCCATACAAAGCGGACAAGCTAATTTTCCAAAAGTGTTCCATCCTGAGAGCATACCGTACGCGAGAAAATCACCAATTATCCAAAGTAATGTTGCCCTCATAATGAAGTTCTGTTTGGTGGAGATGTCATATGTACTTATTCCCTCTTCCCATAATAATTTTAAATCATCAATTAATGGTTGTAAGAATACATCGATCTTTGCTTTTGGATTATGTGGCCCTGGAATGATAAGCTTCATAAACATATAAGGTGTAGTCATGCATAACTCTGGTGGAAGATTGTATGGTGTGAGTATGACGGGCCAGCATGAGTAAGGTGAAGCAGACTGACTAAATGGAGTAAAACCATCTGCGTATAAACCTAATCTTACATTTCTTGATTCTGAGGAGAAGGTGAGATTTGTATGATCAAAGTGTTTCCAAGCATCTGCTTCTAATGGATGTGTAATAAAACCTTCTTGTGAGATATGTTCTTTATGCCATCTCATATGTTCACCAGATCTCATTGAAGCATATAACCGTTATAATCTTAGAATCATGGGTAAGTAAAATAACATACTGCCTGGTACTTCCTTCATCATTCTTTTCGTGATAGATTTTGGTTTAAATCTCGGTGCGTTGTAATAAAGACATGCAATATCTGATTGAAAATCTTTATAGAATAACAGACATCTATTGACACAATAATCTATCTTTATATATGTTAAATCAAGCTTAGAAACCAACTTCTTAGTCCGATATAAATATGTAGGAATTATGTTATCTGCTGGATTGGTTTCTTTGAGCAGTCCAAAGAATTGATTAAAACAATCACGGGGGGACATTATATTCTGCCTTAATATTTAACATCTTAACAGCAACGGATAGCTCTGAGTGAGTGGTGCACCCATTCCATATTGGTTGTTGGGAAGCATGCAATAAATCATAAAAATTTTGTGTTTCTTTATTAGGTGACTCTTCTATATATTTGTTCAAATTGTGCTCCACTTGCATTATAAATTAAGTCCTCAAGATTAGGTATGATATGTTCTTCCACATCTATAGTAGCACTTGTCGATGGGTAGCATCGAGAATAAAAATGTGATTCATACTCACCATGTGAAGTCCTATACCAATATTTTGGCATGAAGCCTCGACGATATAGATCAACAGTTACATCATCTGGGCTTAGGTGCACCTGATTATTATGTTTAGAACACGGGCAACAAAACTTTCCACTGAGATGAAACTGGGTACTTGAGAAGCTGTTTGAATAACAATATTCACCCCTATAATGACTCATCCGTTAATGTCTTTCGTCCTTGCACCAATCGATTATACATCCAAATTCGTTGAGTTGTGATATCCATAATATGACCTACATATAATTTGGATATATTAGATAATGTTGTAACATTTATTGGAACTAATGTTGTTATGACGCTTCGATAGTTTTAAGTTATGTATTTAATTGAAAATGACAAATTTTGTTAATGAAAAGGGTAACAACTATCTGAGATCTCACCTTTCTTTAAGGTTACAACATCTCTCTAATCAACATCCGTCTGAGATCTCAGGATGGACATCTCTCTAATCAACTAACACAATTTTAATTATACTATATGATAAGACAATCCTTTTGAATGAATTGGATTGAATAAATTGATTCAACCCGATCTCTCTAAGATCTTATTTAAATCTAATAAAGAAAGATCATTTCTAATATTTTCTAACCAAGGATCTTTTTAGGTCTTCCTCTTCCTTTTTTAACTTAAGTCAAATCTAATACCTCAACATTTCTAATCGGGGTCATTGGAAGGCTTCCGTTTAATGTGACCAAACCATCTAAGGCGAATCTCTCTAATATTATCTTCCACTGGAGCTACTCCAACAATTTCACGTATATGCTCATTTCTTTTATAATAAACGATGATGATTACTGCACAACGTAACAAGAGAAAGAAAGAAAGTTACTTATACAGCAAGTAAGCTCCCCTTAAATTGTCGTAACTGCTGATCTTGCAAGCGAAGACGAACAAGTTTCCTACATAGAAAACGAGCAAGCATTAATGTGGAAGCTAGGTCGTCGAAGTAGCGAAGTCAAACAACACAAAAGGGAGAAAGTTACCTGAAGGAGCAAGTTGAATGGAGACCAAGGATCAAGTCACGGGTTTGAAGGAGTGATGTCGAAGAATGGTGACCAAGGAGCAAGTTGCGGCATTGAAGGAGCAAAGTCGAACAGCGATCAAGGAGCAAGTCGAACGGCGAAGAAGGAGTGAGGTCGAACATTGTCAAAGGAGCAAGTCGAACCACAACGAAGGAGCAAAGTCGAACACCATCGGAGCAAAGTCGAACAGCGTCGAAGGAGTGAAGTCGATGAGCGAAGTCGAATAGCGTCGAAGAAGAACGGTGAATCGATCGAAGGAGCGAAGTCGAACAGCGTCGAAGGGGAGGAACAAAGTCGGAGGTCGAAAAAGCACGAACAGAGAAATGAGAAGGCAGCCCTAGGGCTCGCCCGATATAAGATAATTACTGGTGTATTTCTTGCGGACTATCCGACGGTACGTCTACCGGTGGATCATCCGCCGGTATTATTTAGTCGTGTTTAAGTAAAGCCGATGCAAAATACGCCGGTACATCCGTCGGTAATTAGCGGCGGACTATGCCCCGATAAAGTTATAAAACTGGCACATTAGTCGACGATAATGTTTCGGCGGCCAGGCCACCGAAAAGTCTGCCGTAACGTTTCCGGCGAACATATCCGCCCGAAACTATGTCGTAATTTCTGGCGTATATTTTTCTGCCAGAAAGATTCGATGGTAATAGGGCATTTTCCTTGTAGTGCGCTAGCAAGCTACTTTCTACGAAAGTCATAAGTCCCATATTTTAAGAAAATTGCGAAATAAATTGTAATGACCTTAAAACCCAAATAATCTAATTGAAACCTATGAGCATCTTAGTCTAAAGGATTAAGTTGTAAGACGTGCTTTTCAAGCTACTTCCTAAGGGAAGCCATAAGTCCTATCCAGATAATTTAAAACCTCTAGGTATCCTAGCCTATAGGGTTAGGCTGTAAGACCCACTAGTGAGCAACTCCTAATTGGAGTCATAAGCCCTAAACTAAATAAATTAACGGGCAACTTCAAAGGAAGTCATAAGACCCAACCCAAATTAAATCAAACTAAAATTCAAACCTATGGGCATCTTAGTCTAAAGGATTAAGTTGTAAGATCCGCTTTTTAGGCTACTTCCTAAGGGAAGTCATAAGTCTTACCCCAAATAATTTAAAACCTCGAGGCAGCCTCGCTGTAGAGCTAGGTTGTAAGACCCATCCTTGGGCAACTCATAAATAATACAATAAGCCCCAACCTAAATCAAAATACCAGGACTACTTTCTACGAAAGCCGTAAGTCCCAACCTAAATTTAAATCCATGGGCTACTTCCTAAAAAAGCCATAAGACCCGCTCCAAACCAAATTTATGGGTTACTTCTAAATGAAGTCATAAATCCCAAATTAAATAAATCTCTCAGTATTCTAATTGATGTAAACCCCAAAACACCTAACAAAATTAAAATTAAAACTCACATCTAATCACTTTAGTCTACTCGGGATCTCTAAGATGAGGCAACCCATGGCTGTTAATTAGATTCCCTCGACACTACGGACAGTATACCCGGGACGATGGAAACATGGGATCTTGAACGGGTTTACCTCCACTTCCCCTACTACTGAGATTGAAATTATCTAAAAATTTATTCATCCTTAATCAAGAGTTCTCTCTGACGTAGTAAGAGAGGTAATTAACTATGAGTGCTTGCGCTCTTAGGAAGTAAGGACCCCAGATCTATAAACCCTGACATTATCCTCAGGGGAAATCTGGTTAACTACAATCTGACTTAAGAGAAATGGAATCCTACGACTGCAAAGCGGGATTCGTGTCGTTTTTCTTGAGCCAACAAAATCTAATAAAAATTTTATTTCTAGTATTTTCTAACCAAGTTTTTTTTTTTTACATCTACATCTTTTTTTTATAACATAAGCCAAATCTAATACATCCACCCTCTTTGGGTCATCATAAATTCGATGTTTTACATGATCAAGCCATCTAAGTCAACTTTTTCTAATCTTATATGCCACCGGAGCCACTCCAATTTTTTCACATACATGTTCATTTTGCATTCTATCTCTAAAAGTAAAGCTGCTTATTGACCTAATCATTCTCATATCTACAACATTTAACTTAATCGTCTTACAATCTGTCTCTAAGAGAGATCTTTGATCAACAATAAAAATTAAATATTATAAGCCATTCACTTTAGTAAAGGAGATCTTTGTTAGAAACTCCAATGAACCACCCACTAGTGACAAGTTGCATATGCTTTGATTCACAATATGATTGGTTAGATCAGTCTATGTAAACAAATTCTTATCTATCATAAGTTCAGGGTATTTTCTCCTAGTTAATTTTTAGTTTCTCACTTTCATCAGAGTAATCCTTTTTTATTTTGACATAATTATTTTTAAAATCATGATAAAAAAATTATCCTCTACTCTACCGAAAATTTATTCTCCTAATAAAAATGGTTTTATTAAAGGAAAGATTATTAATGATAATTTTATTTTGCACAAAACTCATAAATGATTTAAATTCAATGATTATCCTTTTTGTCAAATCAGATCTTTCTAAAGCTTGTGGTGCAGTAAGTTGGAGTTTTCTTCTTTTGATTCTTAGGAATTTCTCTTGAACTTCTTTACTAATTTAGTTTTTTCTTGTATCAATAGTTATTGGTTCTTTATTTTCATTAATGGTTATAATGCAATTCTTTTCAAGGCCTCTAGAGGTTATGACAAGGAAACCCCTCTCCTCAACGGTACTATCTATTACCTAATGAATGGGTACTATCTCTCAGGTTTTATCTAAATTATTTAATAAATTTTCTTCCAAGCATTATAAAACTAAATGTCATTTGAGCATCACACTCTTTTATTTTGTTAATGCTATAATTACCATTAAAAATGGTTCAATTTCAATAGTTAAAAGGCTTATGAAACTTTCATTCCCGTGATTGTAATAAGATGGATTCATGAAATCTTCATAATATACAATTCTGTTAATTTTTCATTCCCAGTTCTATCTGGGACAACTGAATTTTGGTGTTCTATTTTTGAATTTCTGTTAATTCTTTATGTTTGTTGATTTATAGGGGTTGTTTATGTTATTCAAATTCAAGTGGTTTCATAGGCTTATTCTAAGCATTAATATGGATGTTGAAATTTAAGCTAAGTTCTTATAATCTCCCTTTTGTACCTAATTGTATTACATTTTTGTAGCTAAATTTTTTGGTTGGCTTTTCTTGGCTTTCCCATAAGTTCGTGGAATTTAGATGGTTAAGAACCTTGTCCTGAACAGATTCTTTCATTTCTTATTTTGAGGCTGTCTAGAAACCATTTGGCAGGTTGTGAAGAAGACCTTCGCTTCGTTGTTCAACATTCTTAAGCATCATGAACAATAGTGTAAGTTCTTTTTCCAGCTTTTTCCTTAGTTTTCTTTTGTGCCAATTTACTATTTTCTTTTCTAGTTCTTTCATATCAAAAAGTTTTCCCTTTTGTTAAAAAAAAAAAATAGAAGAATCTACCCATCCCCCTAAAAGAAAGAAAATCTAACCAAATGCTCCATATTAATCATAATGCACTTGCTTTGATCAATTCGGCTAAACTGTAGAGCTGAATAGTGCTGAGTTTCCCTGGCCTTGACAAACATGAGTTCTTAGACACAACAACTAAGCCACCATGCTTAAAAGAGAAGGTTGTAGAAATTCTCAAGATGAGAAGGGAGCTTGGCGGAGAGAACAAGAACCAGAAAGTAGATATAAAGAAGTATTTTATTATCTTCCTAGAGACAGTACAGGTAGCTGTATTTATAAGATTTTGTACAAGACAGAAACATATATGGCAACATATATAGTAATACATAATTGTGAAAGAGTATGGCTTTATTGCTCTAATACTCCCCCACAAATTGAAGGTGCTTTCTGAACTGTCAGTTTGTCTCTGAGTAAATGGAACCTTGGTGTTGAAAGAGATTTTGTTAGTATGTCCGCTATTTGATCAACAGTGCTGATAGGTAGAATCTTGATGTTTTGTTGTTGAATGTGATCCTGGACGAATCTGTGATCTATCTCAATATGTTTTGTCCTGGCGTGAAACATCGGATTATTGGCTAGAGCTATAGCTGAGGTATTGTCGCAAAATAGATCAGTTGGTTTGTCCTGAATAATTCCGAAGTCGATTAGGAGATGGCGAAGCCACACAATGTCTACCGTTAGAGCAGCTAGTGCCCTATACTCCGATTCTGTGGATGACCGAGCAACTATTGTTTGCTTCTTTACCGTCCAGGAGATTAAAGAGTCTCCAAAAAATGAGCAGTAGCCAGATGTAGATTTCCTTGATATAGGATCGCTTGCCCAGTCGGCATCTGAAAAAGATGTGAGAGATAAGTTAGATTTTGTAATTGGTATGCCGAATTCAAGCGTACCTTTGATATAGCGTAGTAGACGTTTTAGAAGATATGCATGCTCTAGCAATGGTTGATGCATATGTTGTGAGAGAAGATTGACACTGTATGCAATGTCTGGTCTTGTGAGGCACAGATACTGAAGAGCACCAGTTAGTTTCCTGTACGTGGTAGGGTTTCCCAGTATTGGATCGGACGGGATTTCTTGAGGCAATTTTGTGCAGGTTGGGTTGGATAAAGGATTACATCGTGTGAGTTGAGCCTCTTATAGAATAGAGCTGGCGTAGAGTGATTGGGAAAGAAAATATTTGTCAGGTTCTTTGTGAATTTGTATCCCGAGAAACGAGCTTGCATGGCCAAGCTGTTTCATTGCAAATTTCCTATTTAGCTGATGAATGATCTTGTCAATTTCAGTGGCATTGTTACCCGTTAGGAGAATATCATCCACATACACAAGTAGAAATATAGTAATATTTGATTTTCGAAAAATAAGCAAAGATGGATCTGATTTGCTATGAACAAAACCTATGGACACAAGAAACGAAGTGAAAGTGTTATACCATTGGCGTGGAGCCTGTTTGAGTCCGTAAATAGCTTTGTTAAGACGGCATACGTGATCTGGATTGTTGGTGTCTTCAAACCCTTTAGGTTGAAGCATGTATACCTTTTCCGTTAGTGATCCATGAAGAAATGCATTGGCGACGTCCATTTGATGAACGGACCAATCATGTTGTAGTGCGGTGGCCAAAAGAATTCGAATCGTATGTAGTTTTGCAACTGGACTGAACGTCTCCGTGTAGTCTAGGCCATATTCTTGATGATTGCCCTGCGCCACCAGATGAGCTTTGTATTTGGCGATGGATCCGTCTGAATGATGCTTGGTATGGTAGGTCCACTTGCATCCTAGGATAGACGAATTGGTTGGCCGAGGAACCAGCGTCCACGTTCCTTGGATCTGTAGTGCGAGAAATTCTGCAGCCATTGCTTGTCGCCATTCCAAGTGCTTGTTGGCTTCATTGTATGTGGATGGTGCGGTTGGACATGCCTGATTGCTTTGGGAATGAAATAAGTTGAGGCGATTTGTTGGTTTAAGAGACCTTGTCTTATATCTGGTTAACATAGGATGTGATACATTCGGTATGCTAGTATTTCCTACAGTGCTGTGTTGTGGATGCGGGTCAGAGAGGGCAAGTTGATCTGAAATAGAAGCTGAATGTGAGCTAGTATTATGATTGTCTGTTGATCTGGAGGTTGTCTTGGTGGATATATTTTTCTTTTGAACCATAGAGACAGGAGTTAAAAAATTGGATGAGACAATCTCAGTTGGTATGTGATTAACTGCAAGTGACATATTTAGAAATGGAAAACAATTTTCATCAAATTTAACGTGACGAGAAATAATAAGTTTGTGAGTTGTGAAGTCAAAACACTTATAGCCTTTGTATTTCTCCGCATATCCCAAGAACATGCAAAGCTGTGATTTTGGTTGCAGTTTGTTGCGAAGAGGATCTGGTATAAGTGGAAAACATGCGCATCCAAATGTCCGAAGATGATCATAGTCAGGTACATGATGATGAAGTAGTTCGAATGGAGACTTGTTGTTTGTGTTTGGAGATGGCATTCGGTTTATTAGGTAAGTGGATGTTTGCACGGCATCTGGCCAGAATGAGTATGGGACGGACGCTGTGTGCAAGATCGTCCAGGTGGTCTCGATGAGATGCCTATGCTTGCGTTCTGATATGCCATTTTGTTCCGCCGTATATGGGCAAGAAATCTGATGCGAGATTCCATGCTGCTGAAGAAACCTGGTAAATGCTTGGCTTAAATATTCACCTCCGCCGTCTGTCCTAATGCTTTTAATTTTACACGACGTGAAGTTTTCTATATACGATTTAAATGTAATAAAGATGTTAGAGACTTCCGATTTGTGCTGCATAGGAAATAACCAAGTAAAGCGTGTGCAATCGTCAATGAACAATACATAGTAAAGATAACCATAATTTGATTTTACAGGTGCAAGACCCCACACATCCGAGTGAATCAATTCAAGAAGCTGCGTAGATCTATGTTTAGAAGGTTCAAACGCTAATTTGTGAATCTTAGCCTTATTACAAGAATGACAATTATTTGAATGCAAATCTATATGCAAGTGAGGTTGAGAAGAAGCAATTTTATGCATTGTTTTCCTGCTGGGATGTTCCGTTCGGTTGTGCCATAAGTTGGATGCTGTGCTGTTCGTATGAAGAGCACAGTGCATGGATGTAGGTGGTGTCCTGATCGGATACAGCCCCTCAGGACATGGGCCACAAAATATGACTTGTTGTGTCTTCAGATCCTTAAACACAAAACCAGACGGGTCAAAGATAATAGCAATGTTATTATCTTTTGTTAGTTGCGATATCGAAATTAAGTTGTAATGAATAGACGGAGAATGAAAAATTTTAGATAAGTTTAGCTTATGAGAGGGAGTTGGTAGCAAGCCTTTTCTGGAGTGTGCTATGCCTACCGAGCTCCCATCACCCATGGTAATACTGTCGGTCCCAGTGTAGGGATCAGAGATGGAGAGATTGTCCAGTGATTTAGTCAGATGCGAAGAAGCACCTGAGTCAAGATACCAATCAGTGTAGTCGGATGACTAATCGGCCATCAGAGCTTTGTTCGTCGTTCTTGATTTTGGAACAAATTGAGCATTCATCCTATGCCAACAATCATTCGCCGTGTGACCCTTCTTTAGACAAATCTGACACGTTGGAATCGGAGTAGGAGGTTCTTTAGTGTCATTTGCTGGACCGTAGGCTCTTCCTCAGCTCCTTCTGCCTCTTCCTCTACTGGAGAACAGAGCCGTGGTAGATGAATCGGGCACGGTAAGATGTGCTAGCTCAGACTCCATGTGTATCTCTTCGGAAATGAGAAAGGCATACAGCTGATCAAGATTGAGAGGTTGCGTCATTGTTCTGATGGACGTCTTGAAGGATTGATAGCTAGGAGGGAGACCACGAAGAATGTAAAGAATTATGTCTTCCTCATCGATGTGGCCTCCTGCAGCTGAGATTTGATCAACCAGTGACTTTACTTCATTTAGGTATTGAACCATAGTTAGGTTCTTGGGAGATACGTTGTGCAGTGCATTCTTTAATTGAATGACTTTCGATCTGTTCGTGGACTGGAACCGAGTTTGGAGATTTGCCCAAATTGCCGACGTAGTGTCAAGATTGAGTACGTAGGGTAAAATGGAAGCTGATATGGTGGAGCATAGAGATGCAGCGAGGTTTTGATCATTTAAAACCCATTGTGCATAAGCCGGATTAGGCACAGTCGTACCATCGCTCCGTTGAAGAATTTGAGGAGGTGCCGGAGACAAAGGATCAAGAAGCGATTCCAACCCATTTGCACGACAAATTTTGAGAATTTGCGAGCTCCATAGCGGATAATTATCCGGAGAAAGAGGGTTTTGAACAGTGTTCTTGAGATTTGATAGAACGAATTTGAGCGAAGAAGAAAGAACCAGAGTAATGGAGTTGGAAGATTCGGACTGATCGCCGATCGTTGATGTTGTCGTTGACGACATGGAAGCCCAGTAATCTTTACGAGCTCTCTGATACCATGTAGAAATTCTTAAGATGAGAAGGGAGCTTGGCGAAGAGAACAAGAACCAGAAAGTAGATATAAAGAAGTATTTTATTATCTTCCTAGAGACGGTACAGGTAGCTGTATTTATAAGATTTTGTACAAGACAGAAACATATATGACAACATATATAATAATACATAATTGTGAAAGAGTATGGCTTTATTGCTCTAATAAAGGTGGCCTGCCAAGTGGCTAAGTCATGCTTGAGGGTTATTGGACCAGCATTCCTTTCCACCTACTCGTGTTGATCACTACAGAAAAAACATGTTTCCTAGCAAATTTTTTCCAGCTGAAATAATAGAATTTTCGGCATAAATATATGTTTCCAGCGAAAAAAATTTGCAGGTAAAATACACGTAGGAAAACAATTATCTGGAAAAAAATTCGCCGAAAAAATAAAATAAAAATCCATTAAAAAACATCAAGCAAGCCGACCATGCTAGCCTGCCAACCCACGGCCCAGTCCAGCTTGCACCCATGATGCCCGCTACCAGCTGGTGCACCGCTCTACCTGGTGCCCCGCTCCGAGTCACCTGCTCTAGCTGGTGCAGCGCTCTACCTGACGCCATGGAAGCCCAGTAATCTTTACGAGCTCTCTGATACCATGTAGAAATTCTCAAGATGAGAAGGGATCTTGGCGGAGAGAACAAGAACTAGAAAGTAGATATAAAGAAGTATTTTATTATCTTCCCAGAGACGGTACAGGTAGCTGTATTTATAAGATTTTGTACAAGACAGAAACATATATGGCAACATATATAGTAATACATAATTGTGAAAGAGTATGGCTTTATTGCTCTAATAAAGGTGGCTTGCCAAGTGGCTAAGTCATGCTTGAGGGTTATTGGACCAGCATTCCTTTCCTCCTACTCGTGTTGATCACTACAGAAAAAACATGTTTCCTAGAAAATTTTTTCCAGCTGAAATAATTGAATTTTCGGCATAAATATATGTTTCCAGCGAAAAAAATTTGCAGGTAAAATACACGTAGGAAAACAATTATCCGGAAAAAAATCCGCCAAAAAAGTAAAATAAAAATCCATTAAAAAAACATCAAGGAAGCCGACCATGCTAGCCTGTCAACCCATGGCCCAGTCCAGCTTGCACCCATGATGCCCGCTACAAGCTGCTGCACTGCTCTACCTGGCGCCCCGCTCCGAGTCACCTGCTCTAGCTGGTGCAGCGCTCTACCTGACGCCATGGAAGCCCAGTAATCTTTACGAGCTCTCTGATACCATGTAGAAATTCTCAAGATGAGAAGGGAGCTTGGCGGAGAGAACAAGAACCAGAAAGTAGATATAAAGAAGTATTTTTATATCTTCCTAGAGATGGTACAGGTAGCTGCATTTATAAGATTTTGTACAAGACAAAAACATATATGGCAACATATATAGTAATACATAATTGTGAAAGAGTATGGCTTTATTGCTCTAATAAAGGTGGCTTGCCAAACGGCTAAGTCATGCTTGAGGGTTATTGGACCAGCATTCCTTTCCTCCTACTCGTGTTGATCACTACAGAAAAAATATGTTTCCTAGCAAATTTTTTCCAGCTGAAATAATTGAATTTTCGGCATAAATATATGTTTCCAGCGAAAAAAATTTGCAGGTAAAATACGCGTAGGAAAACAATTATCCGGAAAAAAAACCGCCGAAAAAATAAAATAAAAATCCATTAAAAAAACATCAAGCAAGCCAACCATGCTAGCCTGCCGACCCATGGCCCAGTCCAGCCTGCCGACCCACGGCCCAGTCCAGCCTGCACCCATGATACCCGCTACCAGCTGGTGCACCGCTCTACCTGGCGCCCCGCTCCGAGTCACCTGCTGCCCGCCTACGGCCTCTGCTTGCTCCTACGGATTCGAACCCACACTCCACTCCTTCCCCAAGAAACCTCATGCCCATCCACGGGGCCATGATGTATACTTTGTTAAAATTGTAAGTCTTTTTTATTTAAATTATCATGACGTATACTTTGTTAAAATTGTAATTCTTTTTTATTTAAATTATTACTGATAGAATATTAAATTAATAATTAATTAAAAATAAATATTAGTTTATTAATAAATTTTTATTAGGTAAATATTTGAATTAGTTTAGTAAATTATTTACTAAGTTTATTTATAGTAGTTATTTTATTTTATTTATATTTTGATATGAAATAAAATATATTTACTACTTAAAGTATGTGTTATTTTTTTATTCATTATTAAAACAAAAAAGAACTTTGCTACAACTCTAAGGGAAATTAGCAGAGTTCAATTTCAGCCCGTCGAGAAACAAGAATTTATTTAGGCAAAAGAATCTGTTAATCGAGCTATTTTATAGTAACATACAAATACTGTTTAAAAAAAAAGAACGTACAAATCTATAACATAAGCTAAGCTCTATTGATATAGTCACTTTCAGCTAATTCAAAATTTTGCCCCTACTGTTTCAACAAAAGATAATCTGCTTCTCCAACTTCAGCCATATATGAGCCATCAATCTGCCTCATTAACGCTTCTGGAGCATGGAAGCGGCTTTGTTGCGCTAGCTGTGAAATTATGGCTTGGAGTTCCAGCAAAACCTTTTCATACTCTGTCAACTCCTCCATTCCCATTAAATTCAAGTTAATATCCCACCAAAAAGAATTTGAGACTGGCGACAAAGCCTTCTGAGCCACTTTCAGAGCTCTACCCTTATTTCTCTCCTCCTCTAACTTCTTGCACAAGTAAACTAACTCTTCGTTCATCGGTTCAAACGAAGTTGCTGCTGCAGATCTCGCCTCAGATGTGGAAGGAACGTTGATAAAGCGCTGAAGGACATGGTTGACGGAGGGATGACCAAAGGAGTAAGGTTTGCCAGCAATTGAGAAGACGATAATGGCGACTTCGGCCCCACAGAGGGTGCACAACTCGTTAGCCTTTTTGAAAAGACCTTGGCGGCGTTTCGAGAAACATACTTGCCGGTTTGCTTCTTTTTCGATACGCTTTATTTCTATCTTATTCCGGCCTTTACCTTTCTTCCTGGTCTCAGTGGGATTCATTGTTAACAGTAAAAAGCAAGACAAAGACAGAGAGAGAGAGTAGAGAAGATTATGAGTTTTGGACAGGAAGATGGTATTTATAGACGCAGAGATGGGTTGCTCGGTTTCCTTTTTTATCATTGATTGTAGGATTTTCTTTCTAATTTTACATGTGAATCCGGTGGAAAATATTATTTGTAACCTTACAGCATTAATTAGTATGTAATATATTTGGAAATATAGATTTATATTAGAAAACTTAAAAGTTTAAAATATATCAATCATTTATAAATTTAAAGAATCTTTTAGCTTTTCTTTATAACAAAATTATTTTAATAGAGAAGTTCTAGGTTTTTCTCATGAGAATTTTTACAATCCTTACTAAATAATTAGATTTTGATACAAAATTTCAAATCTAAAAAAATTGAATATTTAAATTATAACATTTGAAAATTAATTTTTGTTTATTTAAAAAAATATTATTTAATCAGTGTGATTTGATGAGATAAAACTAATGGGACAAAAAATGCTTGATTAAAATCCAATGATTTTTAAACGTTTTGAACTTCCAATGCATCGTGATGTATCTTGATGTCTTGATCACTCTCTCTCTCTCTCAACTCTTCGATTCCCATTAAATACCACTAATTATCCCATCAACAAAGCCTTAAGAATAATTTTTGATCGTCGACATCAAGTTTTCAGATGGGGGTGGGAATGACATAAAGAAATTGAAGGAAGACGTTGCTAACTCAGAGGTGGCCGAAAGAGTAAGTCTTCCCCCAAGAAATAATATGATGATGGTGTAGTGCGGGCATGTAAAGTGTGTTAAGCTCGTTAGCCTTTATTGAAAAGGCCTTGATGACGGCATTTTCAAAAATTAACTTATTAATTTTATGCTTTATTTCTAAATTCACTTTTGCTTATCTATTATTGTAAAGTAAACTTATTAATTAGCATATTAAATACATGACATTATTATTGTGAAGTTTAGGCTTGATGACAAATAGGAGGCATGTATTAACAACTTTTTTAAAGTGAATGTTCTTTAAATTACAAAAACATGACCACATTGAAAAAAATATTTATAAAAATTAATAAATTTAAAGCACAGATTCAAAATCTTGAAACCTTCTTTATTGGACAAATTGATGTCTTGATTTTATTAATCATCTCAAATCAATGATCTAATATACCCAAGTAGGGAAACAAAAACTCTAAAGCTGAAGACAATTATCACAATACACTAAACAATTACAATACCGCTTAGCAGAACGAAACTATAAAAAAAATAGAAAGCATTAAATTGGATCAATATCTGGTAAGTCCATAATCTCTTGCTGCAACCACATAAAGTAATCAGCTTCACCAACATCTGAGTTAGCATGGGGCAGGGTATCAATCTGCTCCATCGCCGCTTCCGGAGCCTGGAAACAGCATTGCTGCACTGCTTGAGTAACCACATTTTGTTGCTCCAGTAAAAATTTTTCATACTCTCTCAACTCATCGTCTCCCAGTGAATGCAAGTCAACATCCCACCAAAAAGGCTTCTGGACTAATTGATCATCGTTGATAAGTTCAGAACAATTTGTGGATGCCGGCGACAAAGTGTCGGATGGGCCAGAAATATTGCTGAGAAAGCGGCGGAGGACATGGTCGACCGAAGGGTGGCCAAAACAATAAGGCTTGCCAGTGAGAGAGAATACGACGACGGCAACTTCGGCCCCGCATAGAGTGGAAAGCTCACTGGCCTTTTTGAAAAGACCTTTACGGCGTTTTGAGAAACAGACTTGTCTATTTTCTTCTTTTTCTATGCGCTTTATCTCAATCTTCTTACGGCCATTGCAGATCCTCTTCTTGACCTCGACGGGATTCATGATGTTTTGAGAAATGCTGAGGACTGACGCAGAACAATAAGAAGAGGATGCGAAAATGTCCGTGAGATCCGAAAGAGAGAGGTCGTAGGGGAGATTAGAAGTTTTGGACTTCTTGGAATGCGGATGAGTGTCAATCTCATGATACGAGAGATTAGTTTTTTCTTCCTCCTCCTAACATTTTTCCCAAACAAGATACATGATTTTTCCCCATTTATTTTTTGGTCCGTCCAAGAACAGAAATCTTCCATAATGCTTTTGATCTTCTTAACTGAGGATACCTTAGCTTCTGAAAATACTATGATGTCATCCGCAAATAGTAAATGGGAAATCTTTGGGCTGTCTTTATTGATCCAAACTCAAGATCCTCTTCACCTTGATAGAGAACATTAGTAAGAAGTTGAGAGCAAAGAATGAACATGAACGGGGATAGGGGACACCCTTGCCGGAATCCACATTTAGCTTCAATCCATCTAGAATAGTTCCCATTAATCAATACAAAGAATTTTGGGTTCCTTACACATTCTAGGATCAATTTGGAAATTGTTTGAGGAAACACGAAGTATTGAAAGGCTTTTCCAACGTAGGCCAACCCATTGAGTTAAATGCTTGATCCGTATCATATTTGAAGGAAACCAAACCTTTGGAAGCTTTTGAAAACTTGAATTTGTGAAAAATTTTGTGTTCTACAAGGATATAATCTGACATTGATCTATTTTTCAAAAATGCCGGTTGTTCAACTAAGATAATTTTAGGCATGATGGAAGATATTCTATTGACAATCATCTTAGCGGCCACCTTATAAACCACATTGCAAAGGCTAATTGGTCTATTGTTTGAAGGGGTTTTAGGATTTAATACCTTGGGGATCAGCACCACTATAGTTTCTTTCCACTTCAAATTCATGATTCCTGTTATGGTTCAGAGCATTCCATAAATCTACCTTTACAATGTTCCAATACCCCTTAAAGAAAGAGTATGTTATTCCATCATTTCCAGGTGCAGTGAAGTTTCTAGATTGCATAAAGACTGTTACCATTTCTTTGATGCTAAATTCACTGTTTAAGCTGCAAGAATCTTCTTCATTCAAACAAAAGATTGGATCGGGCCAACCATCCAATCTGCATCTTCTGTCTTTCCATTTGTTTTCAAAGAAGCTTACTAGAGATTCTTCAATTTGATGTTGGTCTTCAACCAGCAGAACATTACTATTGGTGATTGAGCCTATGAAGTTGGAGTTCCTTCTAGCACTAGCATAGGTATGAAAGATATTTGTGCTGTTATCTCCTTAAGTTGCCCATTTTATTTTAGCTCTTTGTCTCCACCATGTATTGATCCTGGCTAAAATCGAATTATAATCAGTAACCTTTGATTTAAGAAGCCAAGAGTCTTCATTAGATAAGAATCCTTCCTTGCATTCCTTATCCTGCAGCTCTAGCACATTGCCTAGAATGATTTCTTTAGATTGGATCAGATTTTTGTGCTTCTCCTTGTTCCAATAGAACGATGCTTTCGGAGCTTTTCCCATTTTCTGATTTAATATTTGTCTATAATCTCCCGAAGTTTTCTTCATCCAAAACTTTCTTTACCAATGCTGCTAAGGCTGGATTGGAAATCCACATATCCTCAAAACGGATAACATTTTTGAATTCAGTTTTACATTCAAAAATGTTGAGAAGGATAGGGCAATGGTTTGAAGCGATTCTTGCCAAGTGCTTGACCATTATCCGGTGTGGAGAGCAAAGAGCCATTGAGTTGAGGTAACACCTATCCAAACGTTTAAGAATTCTGTCAACTCCAGATTTATTGTTGCGCCAAGTGAATTTGGGACCAACACATTCCACTTCACGAAGATCATTGGAAGCTAAAAATAGATCCATTTCTCTAGATCCCAAGGAATAAGAGAATCTCTTACCACCTTTTTTTGTCTTCTTTATTGAGGATACAATTAAAGTCTCCACCAATCACCATATATTTTTCTTTGGAAGAATAAACTTGTAATCTTTCCCAAAGACCTCTTCTTTTGTAGGCATCTTTGCTTGCATAGATTGATCAAATTCTCCAAATACCTTTGTTGAAAACTTCAAGGTCCCCAACTATAAATTGTTGGGTTGATTCCAGGACTTTGAAAGAAGTAGCATTTGATCTCCATAGAACTAAAATTCCACTAGATAGACCTTCTGAAGGGACTTGGAAGTAGTCCCAGTCTGATCCAATTAATAAATATATATATTTCCAATCTATCAAAGGAAAAAACTTTAGTTTCAAGTAAACCCAAGAATAAGACTCCATTATCTTTCACAAACTCCTTGATGTATAGAGAAGCTCTCTTTTTCCTAGCTCCTCTACAGTTCTAGAAACAAACGGATGACATCATGGTAAAATGGGGGGATGATTCCCCATTTTGTCTCTTGCTTCATTATCGGATTTCCTACTTCTTATGGTGATATTAATAGGACCTAAACTTTTAAGTTGTTTAAGTCCCTTCCTTCTATTCTCAGAGCCTTTCTCATTTTTTGTTTCCGATTTCTTTAACAATGGACTGTGAACAGATAAGTCAGGTAGTACATTACCCCTATAAGGGAATGAAAGTTCTCCTTCTTCAAGATCATCATCTAGCACTTTAAACTTGTTAGCATCACAGGGGATTAAATTATTCATACCTGAGTCATTGGTTACTTCAGCTTGAAGTATAGAGTCTTCTTGGTTTGTTGTTTCTATGGTCTTAGCTTCCAGGATTCCAACATAGCAACTAGTTTGTTGTTTTCACCGTCAGCCAAAGGTTTGTCAACCTTTTTATAGATTTGAGTAGGGGTAGTGCTTCTTCCAGCATTTTCTGATTTTTGAGGAATGAAATTTCTCCTTGGTCTTAGGAAATATTTGTTCCTCCTGAAGTTCACGTGAATCCAAGGCCCGTAATCAGCTTTGTTTTCCACAGAATTGTCATCTGAATTTATTTAAACAGAGTTGCTTTTAGGTAGCTCAGCTTCTTTGGATGCTTGATTTTCTTTCAATTCTGAACAATTGCTTTCCATATGCCCAATTTTCCCATAGTTGAAGCAAAAGTTTGGGAGTTTTTCATACTCAATTCTTTGATAGAATTTACCCGCACAAACTTCGACCCAAACACCCATTGGTAGCTTTTCATCTAATTTTATTCGGATTCAAATCCTAGCAAACTCCCTCCTACTCCATTGAAATATATTACCATCGATCATGTAAGGTTTTCCAATCATGGATGCTATCCTAAAAATGTTGATTTCATCCCAACATTGTAGAGGCAAATTTGGCATTCAGATCCAAAATGGTGCCGAGAGTCCTTTTAATGATAATGGAGAGAAAGAGAGGGACCATCTGTCAAACCCTATTATGTTATTCCTAACATTCCATGGGCCATTCGAGAAGACCAAGTCTAATGCTTCTTGTTCATCAAATCCACAAAGCACCCATCCCAAACCAAGCATAGTTTGGTGAAACTTACCGTATTGAGACCATTGCCTCCTGAGTTCCAAACTGATCATGTGGAGAGGTATGTTTTCTCCAAAAACTTTGATTACCAAGGCTTTGCTGAGTTTACTTGAGTTCTCTGATTCCACACCAGCGTGAAGTTTCACCACATTATTGTCTCCTGTGAAATCATTCCCAAAGTCTAAGTTGGAAACATTGATATTAGTTTTTTTCTCCCATGCTTTTGCTATTGCATTGCTGGTAGATTTAATTGGGATGTTTAAAAGAGAGGCATTGTCATTTTCACCACCCAAATCCCCTTCTTCACAATCACGAACTGTGTTCAAATCATTTGGCTTTTCAACAATTGTGGATGACTCAGTTACAATCTCTTTGAAGCTTGGACCAGAAGCTTTGATGATTGGAAATGAAACCTCTTCTTTATCATAGTTAGCATCCACTACATTCTTCGAACTTGTTGTCAACAAGTTTTGATGAATTTTTGATCCAGAAGATGAATCATCTTAAATAAGGAATTTGACTTTCCCAAATTCTGGAGAAGTTGGAAATTTTCTAACAGCTGATCCGTCCTCACAAATCACATTCTTGCCTTTACCGATAGTTTCAATAGATTTATTTTGTTTCAGCAATCCTCCCTCATTGATTACCAAGGGTTTCCCTGACTTGAATTTGGATTTACCATCCGTGGTGAACAAATCGCCAAATGCGGGAGGGGAACAGGTCGTATCAAGTCTTGATACTAAAGGAATGGTCGGAATAGCATGTCGACCAGAATTTGGTCCGCCAGCCGCTGGAGGAGGCAGGCGACCATCCGCCGCCATCAAAAGCGCGAAGCCGAAATTTGAAAAGGAAAGTTTCTCTCTCTAGAAAAGCTCAGACTATCTCTCTCTAGAATTGTGGTGATTTAAGTTACTTCTTCAACAATGAAGTTGGAGCTACAATGGGAGCAATCCAATTCCTTACTACAGCAGCTTCATCATATGGATCTACAGCTATCTCTCTACTTGGATGGGCCAGGTCTTCTACTGTATGGGATACCATTATATCATGGAATGGTGATATCACGAGTTGTAGCTTCAGGATCATATATATATATTTCTATGGTTACCTTATGAGATGAGATGATCACGAACCAGCTCATCCACCACCAACATTGGTGGCACCTTTCAAAACACCAGAGAAGCATTTCTTACAATCTAGATGAGTTTGGGTTGTACAAATGATACACTCTAAGATGGATCTACCCACAGTGAAATCCGACTTGGTTTTAGCATCGATAGCATTCGACTCATTGGAGATAAAGCAAGAGAATCATACATGATGCAGCCCATCTCATGATGTTCCTGCGGATCGGCATACCAGCCTAACAACCAGATACGCCTTCCACTACCCCATTTACCTTTTTTAGTTATCTGCTGCAATAGTTTGTTTTGCTTTCTACAATTTCTTTTATAGCATTTTCTTTTAGCAAAAGATATTACATATAGGAGAAAGGGTATAGGGAAATGTATTCAGTTATCTTTTACAAAAAAAAAACTTTATCAATAGACAAACCCAGGGAGCATACAGCTCCGTTTAGCTGTTCCATTGCTTGCGAAAACCTTTCTCCAGGCTCGATGAGAATCCGGGGCGACATCATAGTTTGGTATCAGAGCTACGGAGAGCGAACGTGGAGATGGCGGATCGCGGCAAGGCACCTGTATCCGAAGAATCGCGGAGTCTCGATTCACTGTGGGCAAACCAGGAGAACGTCAATCGTCGAATCGACGAGCTCGCCGCCGAAGTACAGCGACTGACGATCGAAATGCGCCGCGAGTTCAATCTCATCAAGGCGAGGCCATACCATCAGCGGAATCCGCGTGAAGAACTACCACAAACGGCACCACTAAGACCCGGCGGGAGACGAGGAATGATTACAGCCAGACATTGGCGACATCAACCACTGTTACAAGAAATTTCTGATTCAGAGGAT
This sequence comes from Dendrobium nobile, assembly GCA_022539455.1. Lineage (NCBI taxonomy): Eukaryota > Viridiplantae > Streptophyta > Magnoliopsida > Asparagales > Orchidaceae > Dendrobium > Dendrobium nobile. The sequence goes on from CM039724.1 coordinate 9,655,153, forward strand.
GAAATACAATCCTACAGAGACGCAGCTGGTGTGGCTGCGGATTCAGGGGAAGAAGAAGTTGACAATACCTATTATCCCGCGAATTGGAGGCACAACCGGCCGATGGCTACTCACCGTCAAAACGAATTCAAGGTGAAATTAGACATCCCTTTTTTTGACGGACATTTACACATCGAAGACTATCTTGATTGGGAAAAAGCCGTCGAGAACTTCTTTGATTACATGGAAATTGAATCCAGCAAACAAGTGAAATATGTCGCTTGTAGATTGAAAGGGGGAGCTAGCGCTTGGTGGGCACAGACGTTGCAACAGCGACAACGTGAAGGGAAAGGCCCGGTTCGCAATTGGAATCGTATGAAGCAGTTATTACGTACCCAATTCTTGCCTACAGATTTTGAACAGATCCTCTACATCCGCTATCAACACTGTGTTCAAGGATCCCGATCCGTCAGTGAATATACAGAGGAGTTCAACAGATTAAGTGCCAGAAACAACTTAAATGAGTCGGCAAATCAGCTAGTGGCACGCTACATCGGCGGTCTTAAGGAGAGCATCCGGGATAAATTAGAGCTGAATTCTGTGTGGTCACTAGCCCAGGCCGTGAACTTTGCTATGAAGGCGGAGCTACAACACAGCCGACAATCTAGAACAACTCACAGCCGTAAGTATTGGCAAGAACAAGGGTCTAGTCACAACAAAGGGTCTCTTCCCCTGGGAAAATCTGCTCAGTCACCTGCTACAACTAACAATGCCGCATCTCCACCGAATGAAGTACCGGAACACAAGACACAGCTGAAACCAAGAAATCCAGGTAAGGATAATCCTTATGCTAAACCGTCCACTATCAAGTGTTTCCGTTGTTTTCAGCCAGGTCATAAATCCAATGAATGTCCCCAACGACAACAAGCACACTTTGCGGAGCCAGGAGATGAAGACCGATCTGCTGAGGTTGAATCCGATTGCGAGGAAGGGACTGAGGATGTCTATGCTGATGATGGTGAACCAGTGATTACAATGCTCGAGAGGCTACTACTAGCTCCTCGGAGTAACTTGAAATCCCAGAGACACGCACTTTTTCGAACTAGATGTACCATCCTGGGAAAAGTGTGCGACCTCCTTGTCGATAGCGGATGCACAGAGAATGTCGTATCCAGATCAGTAGTACAAAGTTTGCAGCTGAAAACAACCAAGAGGACCAACCCTTACAAAATAAGTTGGGTCAAGAGAGGAGTTGAAATAGCGGTGACTGATTCTTGCAGGCTGACTTTCTCAATAGGGAGAAACTATGTTTGCGAGGTGGTTTGTGACGTCGTCGAAATGGACGTCTGCCACCTTATTTTAGGAAGGCCATGGCAATTCGATGCGGGGGCCATGTATGACTGTCGCGCTAATGTATACGCCCTGGAGTATAAAGGAAGAAAATTGAGGTTGTTACCCAACCAATTCGACAGTCACACTGCAACGTCAAGCCAAAACGCACTTCACATTGTGTCTGGACCCGCCTTAGTACAATGCTGGAAAGATCCTGCCCCGATTTATGCCTTGCTGATTACAGAGAAGTCACTTCCTCATGAGGTTCGCCAATGCCCAGAAGAGATCGAAAAATTATTGCAACGGTACTCCAGTATAGCGCCAGAAGATTTGCCGTCTGAGCTCCCACCACTACGTACTGTTCAACACCGAATTGATCTGGTGCCGGGGTCTAGTCTACCAAATTTACCACATTACCGCCTCAATCCTAAGGAACAGCAGATTTTACAAGAACTGGTGGATAAACTGTTAGATAAACAACTGATTCAAGCTAGTGTGAGCCCTTGCGCGGTTCCCGCACTACTGGTTCCGAAAAAGGACGGCAGTTGGCGCATGTGCATCGACAGTAGGGCCATCAATAAAATAACAATTAAATATCGTTTCCCTGTTCCTCGTGTGGATGAATTACTTGATCACTTGTCCGGGGCTTCCATTTTTTCCAAGATAGATCTACGCAGCGGATACCATCAAATCCGTATTCGTCCCGGAGATGAATGGAAGACGGCTTTTAAAACTCCACAGGGATTGTTTGAGTGGAAAGTGATGCCATTTGGCTTGTGTAATGCCCCCTCTACCTTCTTGCGAATGATGAATGAGGTGTTGAAACCGTTTTTGGGCAAGTTTTGTATCGTCTACTTTGACGATATTTTAGTTTACAGCAACAACTGGCAACAACATTTGGAGCATCTAGCCATCTTATTCGGGACTCTACAGGATCAAAAGCTCATTATAAACACTCTCAAATGTGAGTGGGGTGTTTCAACGGTGCATTTTCTCGGGTTCGTGATATCAGCCGAAGGTATACAAATGGATGTTACAAAGGTAAAGGCGATCACCGAATGGCCTACTCCACAATCCTTCTTTGAAGTGCGCAGCTTCCATGGCCTAGCTAACTTTTATCGCAAGTTTATCAGAAATTTTAGCCTTGTTATGGCTCCCATAACTGAATGCTTGAAAGCTAAAGTATTCAAGTGGGGAGATGAGCAGCAAGAGAGCTTTATTGCCATCAAAAATCTTCTCAGTTCAGCTCCCGTCCTCGCCTTACCAGACTTTGGTAAGTTATTTACTGTGGACACCGATGCTTCGGCGATCGGTGTCGGAGCCGTATTATCACAAGAAGGGAAACCGATAGCTTTCTTCAGCGAGAAATTATGTGCCTCCAGGCAAAAATGGGCTGCATATGAACAAGAACTTTACGCGGTTATACGGGCCTTGAAACAGTGGGAGCAGTATTTACTTCACCAGGAATTTATTCTCTGTAGTGATAACAAGGCATTACAATTCATTAATAGCCAAAAGTCAATTAACCGTATGCACGCGAGATGGCTAATGTTCTTGCAAAAGTTTTCATTTACCATTAAACACAAACCGGGAACTGAAAATAAGGTGGCTGATGCATTGAGCAGAAAACGGAATCTGTTAGTCACTCTACAGACAGCAATTACGGGATTGGAATGTCTTAAGGATCTATATAGCACCGACCCAGAGTTTGGCACAGTTTGGAGTCAATGCAGAGACCAAGGCCCCGTCGACGACTACTCCATTCGACATGGATATCTGTTCAAGAAAAATCTTTTATGCATTCCAATTTCGTCTTGGAGGCCATATCTCATTCGGGAAGCTCATAGTGGCGCGATGGCAGCTCACGCAGGCAGGGACAACACGCTACGACAATTACAATCCCGATTCTTTTGGCCGCGACTTCGTCGTGATGTAGTTCGATTAATCGAGAGCTGCCCAGTATGTCAAGTTTACAAAGGGACGGCACAAAATACAGGCCTTTACACACCATTACCCGTTCCGGACTCGATTTGGGAAGATCTTAGTCTGGATTTTGTTTTGGGTTTGCCGAGAACAAGGAAAGGTAATGATTCTATTATGGTTGTGGTAGACAGATTTTCAAAAATGGCTCATTTTCTCTCTTGTAAAAAGACTTCCAATGCACTCGTCGTTGCTAATATTTTCTTTGAGGAGGTAGTTCGCCTACATGGAGTTCCACGCAGTTTGACGTCGGATCGTGACGTTAAATTTATAAGTCACTTTTGGAGAGAAATGTGGAAAAGGCTTGGCACAGAAATACGTCTTAGCTCGGCGTATCACCCTCAATCCGATGGTCAGACTGAAGTTGTCAATCGGACACTGGGCAATATGCTCCGATGCTTGGTTCAAGATCATCCGCGACGATGGGAAGAGGTTTTGAGTAAAGCAGAATTTGCTTACAACTCCATGACTAACAGGACTACGGGAAGGACACCCTTCAGCATAGTTTACACCAAGCCGCCCAATACAGCTCTTGACTTAGCTATATTACCCAAGTGTAAATCCAATGCTGCCACTACTTTTGCGGAACAGTATACAGATATGTTAGAGGAGGTGCGGCGTCAAATAACTCAGTCCAATCTGCGGTATAAATCAGCCGTTGATAAGCACCGACGCCAACGATTGTTTAAGGTGGGTGATCTTGTTATGGTCAGGATGCGTCGAGAACGCTTCCCACCAGGCACCTACTCCAAATTATCTCGTCGCAAGATCGGCCCCATTCCCATTACCGCAAAGATCAATGACAATGCTTATTCAGTTGCTCTGCCTGAAGATTGCAACACTTCTCCGACCTTCAATGTTTCTGATATATGGGCCTATAATCCTCCTGACGATGGCGTTGTCGATACTAGCTCGTCGGAGTCGAGCTCTTCGGAACCGGAGGAGGACTGATGCAGCCCATCTCATGATGTTCCTGCGGATCGGCATACCAGCCTAACAACCAGATACGCCTTCCACTACCCCATTTACCTTTTTTAGTTATCTGCTGCAATAGTTTGTTTTGCTTTCTACAATTTCTTTTATAGCATTTTCTTTTAGCAAAAGATATTACATATAGGAGAAAGGGTATAGGGAAATGTATTCAGTTATCTTTTACAAAAAAAAACTTTATCAATAGACAAACCCAGGGAGCATACAGCTCCGTTTAGCTGTTCCATTGCTTGCGAAAACCTTTCTCCAGGCTCGACGAGAATCCGGGGCGACATCAATACATCTCTCTCAATGATTTCTATATCAGAAGAGAAGCTAGAGAGGCTAAGAGGAAGCATTCCATGGCTCGTGCTCAAGTATATTTCTTCCCTACTAAATCTGAAAGGTTCCATCTCAAAGGAACTAGTTTTCCAATGGTAGTAGAAGATGCATTTGTAGCCTTCGGAAAGTTTAAATTATGCGTATGAAATGGCTGATTCGACCTAGATAGAGATGAACTAAGTTGATACAAATCTATACTAGCAAAGCTTGAAGTATGACAGTTCAAAGCTTCTACACTCCTGTTCTGTAATCCAAAATTGCTCATCTTACTAAAATCCATCATTCTTCTTATATGAAGGCAACAAGGTAATCAATGATCAATGAAGTGTTGAGCGTTTGAGTTCATTTCTTCTCAAAAAGGAGTAGACTTGAATAAGAGATCAACCCCAACTTAAAGCAAATAGAGTTTGAAAAGGAGCTATGCATTGGTTCGTGTTGCAGATCCAACATTCTTGGGACACTTTATTAACAAAGGCGTAGGTACCGCAACGAAAGTTGTACGCAAGGCATATCCACAGGAGAAGGGTGTCTTTGTGTAGTGAGGAAGAGGTGGCTCTCTTATTCTGGTTAGATATAATGAATTATATTCATCAATGGCTTCTGAAACCAACCAGAGCACTGGCCGCCCATGCATTTGTTGGAGTAGTGTATGCTTGCACGTGTTTACTCTTGTTTTCCTAAATCAAGTGTCACATGTTCTTGAAAAAGATAGCATCTGGAAGTAACATTGATACTTCCAACAAGATAAAGAGGTTTATTCTTCAACCCAAGATTGCAAAATTGGAATCAACTACAGTTCCTAAAGAAATAAGTCATTTCAGTTGGCCTTAGTGAACGGAAGCCTTCGATGAGAATTCCTTGCCTGTAATCTCCAGTGATGCCTCTAAGGGAGCAAGATCAGCACCTGAAAAGAGGGTAGTGATAAACAGTGCTTTAGACGGCTGCTAGTCTCAACCTTCAATGCAACTATAGCCTTTATTTTGAAAGTTTTTTAAGCGTCTTACTGGTAGTGAAGTTGATGCTAAGTATTCAACCACTAAAGAAAATCAGAATCTTCCGAGGCTGCTTTGTTAACAGATCAAATTGGGGCTTTGTGATACTATAAGGATCGTCTTTTTTAGGAATGCGAAGAAAGAAGAAAGAGTTCATAAAAAAATAGATTAAAGAAAAGTGAGAGCTTCTCTCTTGTGCCTCGATCGACATGTCAGCCCCACCGGCACTCCTCTCCGCAACAACAACAACAACAACAACATCAAGCCTTTATCCCACTACGTGGGGTCGGCTACATGAATCCTTTTTCTCCATCGTGTCCTATTAAAAGTCAAATTCTCGTTTAAATCTAATAAAGAAAGGTCATTCTTAATATTTTCTAACCAAGTCTTTTTAGGTCTACCCCTACCTTTCTTAACATAAGTCAAATATAATACCTCTACTCTCCTAACACGGTCATCGGAAGGCCGCCGTTTTATGTGACCAAACCATCTAAGGCGACTCTCTCTAATCTTATCTTCTACTGGAGCTACTCCAACCTTTTCACGTATATGCTCATTTCGTATCCTATCTCTAAGGGTAAAGCCACTCATCCACCTGAGCATCCTCATCTCTGCCACACTTAACTTAGTATTATGCTTCTCTTTTAATGGCCAACATTCGGCACCATAAAGCATTGCAGGCCTCACTACCATCTTATAGAACTTTCCCTTAAGTTTGAGGGGTACATTTCTATCACATAACAAGCCCGATGCATTCCTCCACTTCAACCATCCAACTTGAATTCTGCTGATAATATCCCCATCTATTTCACCATCACTCTGAACAATAGATCCAAGATATCTAAAACGTGTACTCTTATTAATGACTTGATCGCCCAAAGTCACAATCCCCTCACTAGGTCTATTACTACCAAAATTACACTCCATATATTCCGTTTTAGATCTACTCAAGCGAAAACCTTTAGACTCTAAGGTTGACCTCCATAATTCAAGTTTACCTTCAACTCCCTTTCTAGTCTTATCAACAAGAAGAATATCATCAACAAAAAGCATACACCAAGGTACATCCTCTTGCAAATGTCTAGTGAGAACATCCATGACTAAAGCAAAAAGATATGGGCTTAAGGCTGATCCTTGATGTAACCCAACCGAAATAGGGAAATACTTGGTCAAACCACCTTGTGTTTGAACACAAGTAATAGCTCCTGCATACATATCTTTAATGATTTGAATATAAGCATTATTGACTCCTTTCTTTTCAAGAACTCTCCATAGCACTTCTCTTGGAACTTTATCATATGCTTTTTCTAAATCAATAAATATCATATGTTGATCCTCCTTATTTTCTCTATATTTCTCCATCAAACCTCTTAATAAATGAATGGCTTCCATAGTCGACCTACCCGGCATGAATCCAAATTGATTATGAGAAACATTAGTATCACGCCGCAACCTATGCTCCATAACTCGCTCCCAAAGTTTTAAAGTATGACACATTAACTTAATATCTCTATAATTCGCACAATCTTGTGCATCACCTTTATTCTTAAAAATAGGAATTAACACACTCATTCTCCACTCATCTGACATCTTTTTAGTCTTCAAAATAGTATTAAAAAGTTTAGTAAGCCATGAAATTCCTTCATCTCCTAAGCATTTCCACACTTTTATTGGAATATCATCAGGTCCAACAGCTTTTCCACCCTTCATTTTCTTTAAAGCCTCTCTAACTTCAGTTTTACTAATACGCCGATAAAAATAGAAATCTTTATTTTCATTTAGGGTGCTAAGGTCATTATAGTCAATCTTATATTCACAATCTTCATTAAAAAGTTTAGCAAAATATCTCATCCATCTTTATTGAATATCATCTTCTAAAAAAAGTATTTTTTGATCTTCATCTTTAATACACTTCACTTGAACTAAATCCTTACTATTCCTATCTCTTTGTTTGGCTAACTTATACATATATCTTTCTCCCTCTTTAGTATCTAATCTATTATATAAATCACTAAAAGCTAATGTCTTTGCATCGCATATTGCTTTCTTAGCATCCTTACGAGCCACTTTATAAATTTCTCAATTATCAGAATTTTTAGAATTAAACCAATTTTTATAACAAAGCTTCTTATTTTTTAATCTTTTCTTGCACATTTGGATTCCACCACCAACTACTTTTACTATTAGGAGCTTTTCCCTTTGATACTCCAAGGATATCTTTTGCAATATTCTTAATATCACTAGCCACTTTTTCCCACATAATATTAGCATCCTCATGCACAGACAAAATCTTAAGATCTAAGATCTTATTTCCAAAAATATTTTTGTTAATATTCTTTAAATGCCCCCATCTAATCCTAGAAAATTGTTTTACTTTATTTTTTATTTTATGCCCCTTTATCTTAAAATCCAAAACTAATAATCGATGTTGGGTACATAAATTTTCACTCGGAATAACTTTACAATCTTTGCAATCTAAACGATTTAGTTTTCTAATAAGAAAATAGTCAATCTGTGTTGTACTATATCCATTTTTATAAGTGATGAGATGCTCATTTCTTTTCTTAAATAAGGTATTAACAATTGAAAAATCATAAGCTAAACAAAAATCCAATATGGTCTTGCCACCTTCATTCGTCGTTCCAAATCCATGGCCACCATGAATGCTTTTAAAATCATCTACCTCTCTACCAACATGTCCATTTAAATCTCCTCCAATCAAAACTCTTTCTTCAAGAGGTATCTTTTGTATTAATTCTTCTAAGTCATTCCAAAAATTTAATTTAGAACTCATATCCAAACCTACTTGAGGAGCATAAGCACTTATAATATTAACAATCTTATCATCAACAACAATCTTTAAAGCTATAATTCTATCTCCAATCTTATTAATTTTTATAACATTATTCTTTAAACTCTTATCTATAATAACACCTACACCATTTCTAGTACGACTCCTACCCGAATACCAAAGTTTAAATCCTAAACTATCAATTTCCTTAGCCTTCTCACCAACCCATTTAGTTTCCTGAATGCACAAAATATTTAACTTCCTATGAATCATAATATCTATTAATTCCATTAATTTTCCTGTAAGGGAACCTATATTCCAAGTTTCAATCCTAATTTTAGTTTCATGGACTAGCTTCTTTGCCCACATCCGTCTTTGATGTGGGAACCCTTGCCTATTTAACACTGCACCCGGGCGCCGGTGCAGCGGCCCTTGCACACTTGTCACTGTATTCAGGCCATACAGCGCGTCGCTTCCAGGGGACGCCCTAGCACTCCTCTCCGCAAAGGTATAAATTCTCCTAAACTTAGATTCTCGCCCTTGAAGTTCACGGCACACTGGAAAATTGCCCATATGTTCCTTTTTGCACATGGTGGGATGGGAACCTGGTGCAACGCCTACAACGAGGCGGGGTTACTTATAAGTACCATCGAGCGGGGGGAATGCCAACTGCCATTTTAAACAAGTACATCTGAAGACCCCATACACGCATTTATTATGCGTGGTGGGAATGAAGAACACAACTGCGGTGTCCAAGGACACCTACCATACACGCTTTTCTTGCGCGTCGTGGGAAGGCCCATGCTCCTGTTGTTTTACCCTAAACGGGGGAGATGCCAGGAGGCTGCTAAAATTTTAGGTAAACATGAGATCGTACTTAAACTTGATTTAAATATCAATTAAACAAAGATTTGGACTTGAACTTGATTGAACAAATGGCACTTAAGTGAACTCAAACTTAAAAGGACTGCTTGGACTCGAACTGAACAAGACTACGAGAATTTGAACTTAATTGAACTTGCAAAATTTGGACTTGCCCATTGAATTTGAATTGAACAATTAGGAGTGGAACTTGAACATTTGAATTCAAGCAAAGACTTGAACCACATGGGACTCGTGGAGGAAGGTATCGAAGCATGATCAACATATAAGAAAGAATCAAGTGGAAATGCAATGAACATGAATCTAACTTGAAAGTTAAACATAACTAAGACAGAAGTTCAATAAGCATTAATAGAAGTTTGTAGCAAGAACACTAGTCTACTTGTACATAACGACGGTAAATGGGATGCAAAAGCAAGAATCTCTTTACATCCAGCATCAAGTGTCTTCCGACTACAAGCAGTGACATACAACATGTAATGACTTGCAAATCAAAACACATGAAGAGATCATCGATGAATGTGGCTCAAACAAAAGCTAATATCAATTTACAAAAAAGAGTATTGATTTATATAATAAGCAATAATGAAGGGTATGCTGTAGGAATGAGGAGTCCTTTGTAAACATGATCATGTAGCATGTCGTTTTTAGATGGAGGCTGAAGGTAATAATAAATGTTGGAAGACTATAATAATGGCGGGCTCTTACGAGCTACTGTAGGAGACCTATTACACGCACTATCTACAATTGAGCACAAAAGGACTATAATAGATATCGACATCTATAAGCCTGGAGTAGGAGATTTGTTTGTGCACTATGATCCACCTACAAAAAATAACAAGTAGTGCACAAAATTCTACTGGCACAAAGCAGTAAATAATTCAATCTAAAAGCTTCTACAACACACCACCGAATCCATAACATTCATGCAAGCGGAAAAAATGTGTTTACAAATATTTCAAAGTACCCATGCACATGCACTATAGTTTATATATATATAGGTACACAAAAGAAGTAGGTGTAATCATAAATCCGCATGGGCCCTAGTGAGCATATTTAGGAACACATGTGACGTCTAAGGATGCTACATGAGACAATAAATTTGAAACTGATCCATCTAAGCAGGTAAAAAAGGAGTTGATAAGGTTTAATAAATAATTATAAAATACCCCCAAATACCTACATAGGCCCCAACGAGCATGTTATAAGAACACACGTGACGTCTAGGGATGCTACTCGAGTCAATAAATTTGAACTAGATCCTCTTAAGTAGGTAAAAGAAGTGTCAACAAGGTTTAAAAAATAATTATAAAATACCCCCAAATACCCATGGGCCCTTGCGAGCATATTGTAGGAATATACGTGACGTCTAGGAATGTTATATGGGTCAATAAATCTGAACTTGATCCTCCTAAGCAGGTAAAAAGTGAGTCGACAAGATTTAACAAATAATTATAAAATACCCCCAAATAATCGTATGGGTCCTGATGAGCATGTTGCAGGGACACACACGACGTATAGGGATGCTACGGGGGTCAATATATTTGAACTTGATCCTCCTAAGTAAGTAAGTAGGAGTTGATAAGGTTCAATAATATTCATAAAATATCTCCCAAACACCCGCATTGGCCCCGACGAGCGTTTTATGGATACACATGACGTCTAAGGATGATGCATATGTCAATAAATCAGTCCAAGTTCAAGCCTGATCATCCTGTGTAGGTAGACAAAAGTCGACAAGGCTAGAATCCTTAAATAAATATGTGGTCGTGAGGTCAACCGAGATATTTATTTTAATGCATTCATATTAGGCCTTTAAGGGCTTCAACCAAGAAAAATCACTAATAAAGGTAAATAGCCTACAAGAAACCTGATCCTTGATCAAGAGTTTGATTGAGTTGGCATGGTAATAAAAAAATAGAAATGACCTTAAACATCCTGATGATGGCCGCGTTGAATGCAGATCTCAATCGAAGTGGTTAACTTCAACCATGTCAAAATGCCCTCGAACTTAGATATTTCCAAGTGACCTCAAAGTCACTCCGATGATGGCCGTATTGAAAGTAGATCTAAACTGGAGGGATTAACTTAAACTATTTTAAAAATCCCTCAAACATAAATATTTCCAAGTGACCTCAAAGTCACCAAAATAATGGTCGTATTGAATGTAGATCTCAATCGGAGGGGTTAACTTCAACCATTTCAAAATGCCCTTAAACTTTGATATTTCCAAGTGATCTCAAAGTCACCTAAATGATGGCCGTATTTAATATTAATCTAAACTAGAGGGGTTCAAAAACACTTTTAAATGCCTTCCAAGCTCCACCCAAATACCCAAAAAAATAAAAAAATCTTAAAAAAAATAAAAAATTCCAATATTTAAATATTTAAAATCAAGATGAACCATTAACCACTTAAAGCCAAATCCATCCACCCTTTATAACAGTTTGTTGGGATGGACATATTAAAATTTACTTTAGCTCACATAGAGCAAAATTTCTAGTCAAAAATAAAACTAGGATTTATTTTCAAACAATCTTTTGCTAGTAAGGATGTGGTACGTGTCCTCTAACCGATGGTTTTACCGCTAAATGACACTGCAGGATAAAAAATTATAAATCGGGGCCCTTTAAACCAAGTGGTTTTGTTTCCATACGGAACCATGAAATATCAGTTATGGCAGAGACAATAAGTTCCTTAATGGCATTAAATCGTTGAGATATGAATCAGTAGGATATGATTGATAGGGCATAAATTCCTCTGCTAGCTAAGGTTGATTCAAAATTTTCCCTATAGACAAACATTCACCCTAGGTCTATAAGGTCCCATTAGACGAAGCAACCCATGACTATTGACAAGGATCCTTCTGTCAAGTTGGGTTGACTACCTCCTTTGACTAAGTCGCTAGGCCACCATGATGACCCAGGATGATAGAACCATGGGATCTTGATCGGGTCCATCATCCATTCCCCCACCATCTGCTTTAAGTGAAAGATGGTGAAATTTTCATTTTTAAATATTAATCCACAAACCCTACCTAAGCCTATGATTCTACTATAAGTCAAATATTGTGTATCTCTACGTATCTGATTAAAAAATAACCTTAATTGAAAGTTCTCTCTCGTAATCAAGAGGGGTAATTAACTATAGGGGCTTACGCCTATAGGAAATAAGAACTCAGATCATAAAGTTATCGCAAAATGAGGGTGAAATCTCTGGTTAGTGTCTTATCTACAAACCCATATGCCTTCTGAAATTTACCCTGAAACTTAAATTAGTTAAAACTCCCTCGAAGAAAAAGTAGTAGAAGATTTGTTCATGATTGGATGTTTGATGTAGAAGGTATCATTATTGAAGGTGATAAATTTAATGTTATCAAATACAAGAGCTAGGCCAAATTTTTGGAGCCTACATGCCTCTAACTAGATCTTTCTAAGTAATCTTCCAAGGTATTTTCATGCTTGTATGGCATAGTCGCCTCTGCCATTGCCTTGATTCATCAACAAAAAATTAAAACAAAGAGTATCCTAATTATCAATAGAAAATAAATTAAGTATGTAAACAATATTTACCATTTTTCCTTCTAATATCATTTTGGCAATTAAACTAATTATACATTTAGTAGAAAGAAATTTGATATAAAAATCCTTATCACAAAGCTAGTTAATACAAAGTATATTATGTTTTAAGCCAACTACTTAAAGAACATTTTAAATGATAAAACTATTTGACTTACCAATCGTACATGAACCCTTCACTTTCCTAGTGATCTTGTCACCCAATGTTAACTTGCGTCCTTTATTAGCCTCTAACATTATTAATTGCTTTAAATCTCTCATCTTATTTCTTGAACATTCATTATTTAGGTATCATATGCTATCACTAGGCCTTTTATGAGAGCATCCCTCATCCTAATCAGAGTTTAAAATTGATTAATTAGCAATTAAACATAACTTTGTTACATCCTCTCTAGGTCCTATCTTGGATGAGTCCAAAGCTTAGTCCAACCAGAAATAATTATATATCCTCTTCTTGCCCATTTTAAAGTTGGATTTATCTTCATCCTTCTCCTTTAAGAATTGATTTTTTAGGTTTTGTATAGTTAGAATTTAAGTTCCTTGGTTTTTATCATTCAAAACAGATAACATTAGAGGGACTCTTATGTAATTTACCTTGTTTACCTTGGCCCTTCTCAAAGTGACACCTTTGTTATTCCTTAAGAAGCTTTTGAACTTTCTCATCATTAGTACTTGATCCAGAACTATTACTGTATAAGTCACCATCCTTCAGTTCCATGGTTTTCTCCGTTCATTTATCACCTGCGTCCTATAATCCTTGACTTATGTTTTGCTCGTAAGCAATAAGTTAGCCCAATAGATTATCAATATAGTAAACATCTAGATTTTTTGGCTCAATAACTTAGGTGACTTTTGCATTATAACTATTAGGAAACTAATAAAGTTTTTTATTAACATTTTTTTAAGATTGATAATTCTCTTTTTAGATCAAGCATGGATGTCATTATTTTGTGAACCTAATATACATGTAAGAAATTGATTCCCTAGGTTTCATGTGGAAGAGTTCATATTCATGCAATAAAATGTTTAAAAGTTATTGTATAACTTTGTTGGTTATTTCATAAGTAATGCATAATCTATTCCAAATATTTTTCCTAGTTATGCTAATAGAAACTCTCATGGAATTCTCATATTTAAGTGCACAAAAGAATCAATTCAAGCATTTGCCATTAAGCTAAGCTAAGTCTCATTCTTCTACAGTCCATTCATTGAAAGGAATATTAGTTTTAGCCACATCAACTACTCATGATGGTACAAAATAACAAGATTGAATCAAGTGCCACATTCTAAAATCCAATAAACTATAAAAAAGTTATCATTCTTCCTTTTGAAAAATCAAATTGTATATTATCAAATAATATGGATGAGTTATTTAATAACAATTTGTGATTTTCTTATTTACAAAATATGCCATGGGTCTTTTCTAAAATATTTCTAAACCACTATTTTAGAGACCCAAACTAATACCAAATGAAAGTTCATATGAGGATGTTAAATCTTCTTAGACCACTCTAGGCACACCAAGAGAGAGAGAGAGAGAGAGAGTGTGTGTGTGTGTGTGGGGGGGGGGGGGGGGGGGGGGGGGGGGGGGGGTTGGTGGGAGGGGGTGAGGTGAATTGTTTATTTAAGAATTTTTTTTTTCAAAACTTTTTCTTGAGAATGATGTTAACCAAATACATAAGCAAAAGTAAATATCAAAGAATCAATTAGAATTTATATATTTTTTATTTTATAAAAAAAATGAACATAAACATATTTTTGCTTTTTTTTATTTTTAAAATTTGGTTTTTATTTTTTCTTTCCAACAAAAATTAGCCCAAAAGCAATCAAAATTTTTTTACCTTAGATTTACAAAAATATAAAATGCATGAATTGAAAATCCAAAAAATAAAAGTGCTAAAGCAAAAGAAGAAGAAATGAGCACACCAGAAATTTTAGAGTGATTTGGTCAACCTTGAACTATATCCACTCCCAGAGTCCTCTTGTATGGGTATTACACTAAACCTTTTAGTGAGTCTCCTTTAGCTCCAACAGCATGGTGGAGAAGCCTTACAAAATTAGTTCCACCCTTCAATGTTATGGCTGAGAGCCTAATTCTTTTTTCCACTCTTGGTGAGGCAAAGAACCTGGAATTAATCTCACCCTCCTGATGAGGCATAAAACTTTGAATCCCTTCCACCAACCTAGTGCGCCAGAGTAGCCAAATCCTTTGACATCATGAGCCTTTTCCTAAAGATTCTCTAAAGAAAAATAATGACATTTGGAGGAAGAGGATGAACATTCTTAGAGCAACTATGTGTAGATCCCTTCTCACACACTCCCTTGATCACACAAGGCACCTCTCTCTCAAAATCATACCTCTCTATCTCCTAAGATCAAAACTTCCTCTTTTAAAACTTTAAGAAAACTTCATAGAAAAAATTCAATAAAAATCTTTTTTATTCAAATTAAGAGGTGTTAATGAAAAAACGAAAAAAAATCCTAATTTTTCATGTCAGCCATCAAAATTGATATAGTACAATCTTGGATTATATAGTATGATTAGTTCAAAAATCTCTATTAATTTTGTATGGTAAACAAACTCTAATATGACCAGTTCAAGATTCTTGAACAGAACATGTAGTATGAATTATGAATCATATTGTTTGATTAATTCAAAATTAAGAATTTATCAAGGATGATCTATAAGATAATCAAACATAATATCTATCCTTCATCTATCATGATTAGTATTGTATGGTATGAATAGTTTAATTCTAACAAGGTTCATCCAGGATGTCCCTTGGAAGATGAAATATCACCTTTGTTGATCATTTAGTTTGATAGTGAATTTCCATTCATTTAACTTTCATGAATTAACCATATTTTGATTAACTAATCACAGGGATTAGTTTAGGGAGATATGAAACATCATATAATACAAACTAGTTCATATAGTATGATTAGTTCAAAATAAAAATTCAAAAGGTTGCCTAAATCTGATTGGTAACTTGAGGCTTCAAATTTTAATTGATTATCCTGTACTATCGAGATCATATAGTATAATTAATTTAATAATTCTAATCACTTAAGTAGCTATTCTAATTTATTTTTGATCTAAAAATTGTATAATATGATTAGAATCATATTGTATGAACTAAAAAAAAAAAAAAATCTAAAATTTAGATTCTCACTCTCCCGTGTGTGTGTTTGCATGTTGCCATGCTAGCATACACCTTTTAAAGGATATTTGACTCAACAAAGTTAAAAATTAATAAAAAAATGTAGATTGCAAGAAATATCAAACCTATTTTATTCAGTCTTAATTCATTATCCTTTATTATGCATTGTGTACGATGTTCCTAATATGTTAATGTATAAAAGATAAATACGCACTAATAGTAATAGGTGAAATAAAGTAGAAATTTAATAATATTTATTATCATCTAATTTATAAGTTTGGGCTCACAGATTGCAACATTATATAGTTTTTATACCTTTATTGACTTTTTTAGTCAATGGATGATTACTCACCTTCATATCTAATTTGTTTGCTCTCCCCCCAAAAAAGTCCACCCTCTTTGACAATTTCTGACTTAGCTGGCTAACTCACTAATGCTCTTCATTATAGTAGTTAAAGTTTTCACTAGTTCTTCTCAAATGATTAAAGAAGTAAAGGGTCTTAAATAATGATATGCTTCATATAGAGGTTAGATAGTAGTGGCTTCACATCATCATGATTGTTGAAAAATCTACATAATGATTGAGGCTACAACAAAATAGGATTGTAACTTTTTATTCAATCTTTACTTATAATTTGGTAGCACAATTTAAAATGCATTACTAAATAACTTATTAATTTTATCACTCTCCTATTAAAGGTTCAAGTGAATTAGGGAACTAAATGTATATTCACATATACCTTTTTAGTATCTTGTAATTAGTTTTGGGGGGTCTTCATAAGGGTACTCGCCCCCTAGTGGTAAAATAATGAATTTCATATATGGATCATCAAATCACCTTTCTAGAAAGCATAGAGGGAAATCATCCTTCATAGGAGAAATCAAGGGTCCTCATGGATACGGTTCACCACTTATCTCATAAAGAAATATCAATTATTAGATCTTCTTGTTGCTAGCCATGTAATGGGGCTGGGCAAATGCTAACATAATCAGTGGGAAATATGGCTTATTATTTTTACACGAATGAACTATGTATTTATGAAAATGAATAAGCTTAGGTTTTTGTGTATATGAAATTTCCCACTAGATACATGAGCATACATGTCAATTAATTAATATGTATGAGTGAGTGTTGATCACAAGAGAAATGTTCTATAAGATTGCAATCATGCTAGTATTGATTAGTATGGGTGCACCATTTGTCATACTGAACAAGAATGAAGGGTATTGAGTTTTTGTCACTTATAATGAATTAAAATAGATGATGAGATGCTAATACATAAAAAATGATTTGGACAAATGGTTATAAAATATAACATTTCCTAATGAAACTCTTAAATGTCAACATGGATCAGACCATATGCATTCTAAGATCTCTGTTAAGCTTGCAGTGGTGAAAATGAAGATTCAAGACCTTCATATAATTATACTCTATCAATATAACCTAGATGGTTAAAAATCCTATGTCAAGAATATGTCAAGATATGCCAGTATTCCATTTCAATTTTCTATTTGTGCCAATATTCCTCCATTGAGGTAATATATCACACTAAATATTAACTATATACATAGCCATTGTATGCATTAAATAAATAATGAGAGATATTTAAAACATCCATAAATTCATTAAATACATGAGAGTCTATATTAGTACTTGCATTGTGTTTGCATCATTAGGATCATTAGCCAAAAACAAAGAACTTAATTTGACATATATAATGAACTCATTTTCATTTAAATTATAGAAGAATAGATTCAGGAGAAACAATAAGGAAATACTTCATTAGGATAGTATAATTGACTTCCACACACCTTCCTCCTCTAATGTTAGCATTGCTTACACAAGATAAGCTAAGATCTCCAATGAAAGTATCTTTTACTTTCTTAGCCTCTCTTATACCATAGTCTAAGGGTGCACTAAAGAAATACACTGAATATTATAAGACTTTACTAAAAGTGGCAAAACTCCAAAATAAAAGAATTGAAAATTTATCTATAGCAAGTGAACAAATGGCCTCAGGTGCCACGATTCTCTAAATGGAGGTGCTATGATGTTATTAATTGAACTAGCTCCACAACACTATTAAACTTGCTCCACTACATTATTGTGCTGACTAGGCACACCTGTAGGATAAAAAGGTGCATCACTTTGTAGAAATAGCATGGCTTTATCTTTCATCAATGTCTCCACTACGACATTAGAAACGTTGAGCATTACAGTGCTTTGATGTGCAATCTGATGCTGTGATGTTATAATGGCTGATTCTTTAGCGTTTAAATTCATGAGACTCGGGTGTTGTGTAAAGATTTCTAACGCTGCAATGCTATGAAGCATGCGATGCTGACCTTGGCTTTGCTAGGGTGCTAAATTATTTACCATTTCCTGAGATGCTCGCGATGTAATTACCTAATCTAGCATTCATGCACTATAGACATTGTGGCACCACTAATTGGACTGTTGTGGCATTAGTTCAATGCTTGTGAACTTTTTTTGAGCATTTTCTATACAAATAAAACTAGAATAACATATTTTTATTATATTTAATTGTAATAATGAGAACACTATTCAAACTTAACACCATGATAGGGTGCTTTCATTCTTCCTCTCCATAATCACACGAACACCCTTACCCAAGACACCCTAAATTCACCCTCATGTAGTTATCGAAACTTGGAGCTCATCTTCCATACTACTCAATCTTACTTATTGTCCTCTACAATCATCAAACCTTGGAGCTCTTCTTCCTTCAACTCAAGCGCTACATAAGTAGTTAATAAGACAAAATTTTTTCATTCACAATTATATTTATTAGGAAATTTTGTTCTTTTAATTTTTGTCTTTATATAGGAAAATAGTGAAAATTTTAAGATAATTGAACCAACAATAACTGGAGATTTTAAAATAGGTTTACAATTCTTCCTTCAACTGAAGCTCTAAACAAGTTGGATCACTCTTTGAAGCATTCTTTTTTTTTTTAACATTTCTATACTTTAATTGATAAATGTATTAAGCCTTACATAAATTAAAAATCTTGTGTGATCTAGAGCCTCGATGGAGGAATAAAAGAACAACTAGTGATTTTAAAATATAGTCTTGCCATAACCTAGACATATGGTGTTTAGGATTATAGGGTCTTAAGGAGATAGAAGAATGGTAGTTAGGAATAATCTTAGCTAATAGTCCAATGAGTTTGACTGAGAGGATGAGTACTTATGCTATGATCCATAATACAGTAAGAAATCAACCACTCTATAGTAATCATGAACTTTTAAATATCATAGATTCAAAATTTATAAAAATAGTGAATTTTCCTTTCTACATTTGAAGTTTATTTAAACTTAACCTGCACAACCTTTTAATTCAATAGGCTAGATAAATTTAGTAATATGGTAAGCAACACTAAAGTGAGCTTAGTAACTTTTAGTTTATCCTAGTGGTATTGACACTCTTCTCATCAATACACTACTTGACATGACATGTGCACTTATGTTAAACATGTCATACAATGTAGTAAAATTAAACCATCTTTAGTGACATGAACATTCAGTGTAAGCTATAGCCCATAGCACTGCATACATAGGTAAACATAGTGAAGTAGAGACCATTCAAGTTTTTGGCGTCATTGCCTAGAACACACAACTTTAAAATTATTATCCTTTTATGCATTTTATATTTCTTAACCCATTGATGTTTCTATAGTTTTCATTTCAATTTTTTATCTTCTTAGTTTTGATTTGCTTACTACTTAATTATATATTTTCAATGTTTCACAAAATTTCTAGTGTGTTAGTTTCTATTTCATGCATAAAACTAAACAACTAGTAGAATTTATGTTGGACACCTAAATTGAAAAGACTTGAAAAATTAGAAAAACTCAAAACTTTAAAAAGAAATTAAAATGGTTGAACCAATTCTAGAAAATAACCAACCTAGATTACTGAGGGAATATACCAACCCTATGATTAAAGGTATTTATCAAAGTATAAATAGACGAAGAATTCAAGCCAATAAATGTCGATTTAAAACCTGCCATAATTCAAATGGTGCAAAACTCTCCATTTAGGGAAACACCTCTAAAAGACCCTAATTTGCATGAAGCTTATTTCCTTGAGATTGTACAACCTTTAAATATAATGGTGTTATTCATGATGCTATTAGGCTTTGGTTATTTCCATTTTCTCTTAGGGATAAAGCTAAAATAAGGTTAAATTCATTGTCCTTTACTTAATGACAACATAAAATGGACTTGCCCATAAATTTTTAGAAAAATAAATTTTGTAGTATGCGACCGCTAAGCTAAGAAATGACAACATGTTTTAACTAATTAGATGTTGAATCTATTTATGAATCATGGAAAAGATATAAAGAACTACTTAAAAAATGTCTTCATCATGCTCTTCCTAATTAATTAATCATTTAATACTTTTAAAGTGGCTAGATAGGCTGACTTAGATCAATTATAGATGCCATTGACGGTGGTTATGTATACGCTTTGATAGAGGAGATGGCTACAAAAAATTTCCAATGGTTATTTGTAAGAAAAAATTCTAAAAAGGTAGCAAGTATTTATGAATAAAATACTTTATAAATTTTAATTGCCCAAGTAGCTGCCATTTCTAAAATATTAGATAATCTTGTGCCTAATTCACCTTAGAGTTCACCTAGAGTTTTAGAAGAAACTATTTGTCGATCCTCTAAGAATCCTAATATTTTAGGAGTAAATATAATAAATGCAATTAATAATATAACCCATAATCCCTACTCAAATACTTATAATCTCGATTGGAGAAATCATCTCAATTTTTGTTGGAATAATAATCAAAATAATAATATTAATTGGAGCTTAAACCAACCACATTAAGTATGAAGTTTGAAATACCAACCTTAAAATTTTGCAAAGCTAAGGCTTAGTTATTTTCCTTGATTCAAATTAGTTAACTAACCTAAGGATAAGAAGCCTTAATTTGAATAATTAGTTTTGCAAATGGGTACATAATTGCAAATTCAAGTTGCTGGTACTAGAAATATTAAAATCTAATTACAGCAAGTAGCTGATCTTTAACTAACAGACCCTAAGAAACTTTATTAAGTAATATTAAAATTAATCCTAAACAAATGGTAAGGAATAATGTAAAGCTATTCAATTGAGGAGTGTGAAATAGCTAGAAAATGTGACAAGGAATAACAATTAATTTAAGTATGAGGCTATTATAGAAGAACTAGTAGAGGTTCCCAAACCTAAGAAAGAAACTCATCCTAAAAAAGAATTACAAAAATTTATTAGAGAGGTTGTTGAGAGGCCAACACCACCATTTCCTCAAAGGTTGTTAAAATATAATTTAGATAAGTAGTTTTTATGGTTTATGGAAGCATTTAAATTTTTTATTAGTAACATTACATTTCTACAAGCCTTAAAAAAAGCCCACCTATAATAATTTATGAACATCACCCTCATTAAGAAAAGAAAATTAGGAGATTTTCAGACTGTAGCTTTGAATGAATAAATTGGTCTAATCCTACAGAAGAAACTTTCTCAAAAGTTTAAGGACTCTAGTAGTTTTACCATTCCTATAGCTATGAGAGATAGGTTTTATGTGAGGGCACTATATTTTTAATGAGCTAGTATTAATCTAATTCCGTTGTCCATGTTTAAAAGATTAGATCTAGGAGAGGATGAACTTACAACTATTACCCTTCGGTTAGTAGACCATTCATTTACATATCTAATAGGTATAATAGAGGATGTGCTAATCGAACTAGATTAGTTTATCTTTCCTGTAAAAACTTGAATTGATTGTGAAAGTGCAAGATCAAAAAGTGACCATCAATATATCAAAGTTAATGAATTTTTCTAGTAACCAAAATGAGGATTGTCATAGTGTAGGCTTTGTTGATAATTATGTGAAAAATTATATGGAGGATATACTGATGGATAATTCTTTAGGGTTCTTTTGACTGAGTATGATAGATGAGAGGGATATAAAGGTTTTGTTCCAATGATCTGTGAAGCCCTTAGAATTTATAGGAATAGGTTTGAAGTTCTTGGTACATCATTCTTAGGTATGTATTTGAAGCCTTCAACTATATAAGCACCTGTGTTAGAGCTAAAAAGCCTTATTCTCCCACTAGAAGTATTCCTTTTTAGGAGAAGAGTCATCCTTAGCTATTATTATTTATACTGATATAAGATAAGACCATGAGGGCAAGTTGATTAAGGCTCTAAGAGCATGCACAAGATTTTGATGGAGGAAAATCTCTTTCCAAAAGCTAAGCCCATAAAGATACTCGACCCTATTATTAAAAAGGTTGTTAAGATGGATATACTTAAGTGGTTTGGTGCATTAATAATTTATCACATTTTAGATATTGCTTGGATTAGTCCTGTAGGTTGTGTTATAAGAAATGATGTATAACTATAGTACTAATGAAAAAATGAACATATCACCTCAAGGATAATTATTTGTTGGAGAATTTGTATAGACAATAAGAAGCTGAACAAAGCAACTAGGAATGATCATTTTCCTCTACCATTCATTAACCAACTATTGGATAGGTTAGCAAGACATCGTTTTTATTACTTCCTAAATGGTTTTTCAAAATAACAGAAAATTCATTTAGAATTAGAAGACCAGTATAAGATTACATTTAGTAGTCTTATAGGACATTTACCTTTAAGAGGATGCCTTTTGGTTTATGCAATACCCCTGTTACCTTTCATTGGAGTATGACATTAATCTTATCTAATTTAATTGATCAAGGTATTGAGATATTCATGGAAGATTTCTTTATGTTTGGTACCACTTTTTATTTTAATTTGGACCTTTTAACTAAAGATGCATAGAAATAAATTTAGTACTGATTTGGGGGAAATGTCAATATGTGGTTGAAAAAGGCATAGTCTAAGGCCATAAAATTTCAAAAAGAGGTTTATAAGTGGATAGGGAAAAGTGTAACAAATTTAAAATCTTCCACCAACCACTGCCATTAAAATAATTCAAAGCTTTTAAAGATATGCTAGTTTTTATATGAGATTCATTAGGGATTTTTCTTAAATATTAAAATGTTTTGCCATGTACTTGTAAAAGATGTCCCTTTTTAATTTTAAGGATGAATTACTTAAAGCTTTTAAAATTTTAAAACAATACTTAATCACTGCACCTTGCATTATTACATTTGATTAAACTTTACATTTTGAAATAATGTGTGATGCGAGTGATAATGTTGTAGGTAATCTTTTAGGGAAAATAAAAGATGATAAATTTCATGCTATATACTATGCTAGCATAACCTTAAATTTAACTCATTATATCTATATAACCATTAAAAATAATGGTTAGCTGCTATCTTTGTTGAAAGTGCTATGGCATGCTAGGAGGGGGTGAATTTGTATTTTAAAAATCTTTTACTTTAAATCAGAACAATTTGTAAAAGCTTTGAGAAAATAAAATTTTTAAGCCATAAAATAAAAGTAGATAATTATTTTTTATTTTTAAAATTTTTAGAAAAAAAACTAATACATATATTTTTGTTTTTAAAATGCAATTAAGAGTTCAATAAAAAATTTATTAACCATAAAGTTCACAAAGATAAGCAAAGTAATCAAAGTGCATTAAATAAATGCAGGGAAGTAAAGAAAATGTGAATTAGATTTTTATAATGGATTGGTTGAAATCAACCTACACCCACTCCCTAAAGGTCCTCCTTTTTTAGTATTGCACTATATTGCACTCCTTTAGCACTTAGCTAAGTGGAGATACCCTTCTCTCTTAATTGGTGGAGAAAGACATTTGCAAACACATCTAGCCCCCATAAAATATCCCTAATTAAGCCTCCAAGCATAACAGAGGTGTCAATCGATCCTTCTTCTCCTTGTAGGACATAGATGCAAATCCATCCTTCTTCTCCTTACACAGTGGAGATGCTAGTAACTCCTTTTAATCCTCACATGGTAGAAATTCCAACCCTCCTACTCTTCATATTGGAAAAAGGGTTTCCCCTTGCCTTCTCAATTTGTAAATTTTTTCCCAAGGATTTCTCACTAGTGCTCTTCTCTAATAGCTCCACAAACAAAAATATGGAGGACCCATTTTGCTAGAAAATAAGAAAATCATGTGAAACCCTCATACCCCTTGACACCCTTAAGGAAAACTTCAACCTTATGTACTCAACCTTACTTCCACTCTATCCAAAGTAGTTTGGACTTCCTTTTACAAGCAAGGAGACTCTCTCACCTTTTCTTAATACAACTCCCTAGTAAAATATCTCTAACTACCAACATCACACCTTCAAGTCTTTCAATAAATTTATAAAGTAGGTATTTAAATAAACTCATAATTTGAAATTTAAAACTCAAGGCTATACAGTTAGATAATCATGTCATACTATCAAATTAGTTTAATTCGCAATATAAATCATCATATATGATACACTATTATATAATATGATTAGTTATATTGAATCCGGCATCATCTAGGATGATTCAATATTTGGCCAGTGTGATATCTATTTAATTGACCTGTATGATATGGATTGTACAATCTAATTATTAATTAGGATTTGATTATGATTTGATTCCTTAATATATGAGAAAAAAATAAGACATTACTCATTATTCATCATATAATATGAATAACTTTGTATTGTATGATATGACCAAATTTCAAATTTTAAAATTGCCTAATTTTGATTGTATAGATTTGTAGCAGTGAATTTGACTCAAGAAGGTTCCATCTTCTATTTTGTTTATAATAAATCCAAAGAAATATTTTAACTCACCAATCATGATCATTCCAAATTTAATCCTCATAATGAAAGATAATTCTTTGCATAAACCATCATTGTTTAATACAAAATAATATCTTCCATATATATATGAAGAATGAGTATATCATCTATAATTCTCTTAATAAATTAGGTGGTAATACAGTGCCCTTAATAAAATATTTCTTTAATAAAAAATTATTAACCTTATCATACCATGACTTAGGTGCCTAATTAACCCACATAGGGATTTCCTATGTTTAGAAATATAATTTTTGAAGGTTACATTCTCGAAACTAGGGGGTTGTTCCACATATACATCATCCTTGATCACCCCTTTCATAAATCATAATTTGCATCCATTTAATAAAATTCTATGCTCTCAATGCATGCAAATGCAAAGAGTACATTGATAGGTTCTAAAACAGCTACTAGGGCAAAGGTTTCCTCAAAATCTATCTGTTTAATATTGTTACAAACCTTTGCTACCAACCTACACTTATTCCTAACTATTTATCAAAAGTCATTTAATTTATTTTTAATACCCTTTTTTCTAATAGCACTTTCATCAGTTGGTCTAGTTTTGAATTCCCATTCATTATTTTTAGCAAATTTATATAATTCTTCTTGATTGATACAATCTAAAATTCATCTTTAAGTTCCTGTTCTATGCTAGTAGGCTATACCATAGAGATAAAAGTTATGTGGATAAGTTCTTTTCAAAGTATATGCTTACTCTTAACCCTTATAAATGGGTCTCATATAATGAATTATATAGGGTGAATAGATGCATATCTTATTTCTCTAGGCAATAGATCCTAAACTTCTTGTCCATCATCTCATCTAATATTACGAGTATTGTGGGTTATATCTTCAACTTTACCATCAATTCTTCAATCATCATAAGCCCTTTAAACTCATCAAAAGTAACTTGGGTGGACTTCTCAATAACTTAAGTCCTCTAATAAAAAATTATATATACCTCATGTACTAAGGAATATTCAGGAAACATTGCTTCGTCTACCTTTACATCAATTTTTTCCAAACATGATTTTTCATTTTTTAAAATAAAAAGGTTACACCCAAACAAACATAGATGAGATAAAGTAGATGTTAAAAGCTTAAGAAACACATCTGGTGCCTTATTTAATTTAAATCTTGTTGCAGTTCTGGACCCAAGCATTGTGATCTTGATGATAACAATTATTATTATTCTTTTACTACTATCATTCATTCATATCTATTTTATGTGCTAAGCTCACTAACCTTTCAGGTCCATAAGGTCAATTGCAATTCAAGTTAGCTCAAGATTGAGTAATTAAGACTGAGTCAGTCTGTAACTTTAATTCCAGATATTTTTACTTTTTCTTGAGTCAAATATACCTTGGTGGATCATGATGCAAAGTAACCTTGCACACATACACTCAGGAGGAGAAATTCTATAAGTTTAAGATTTTTCTATTTTTGATCATAACGTACAAGACAATCCAAAATCATCTTGTATGATCAATTAAAAATAGCAACTGTAATTAGGGCATTTGAGTTATAAAAACTTGCTTAAGTAAAATATCCTAGAGGATATTCCCATTGTCCTAGATGATATGCTCAAATCAGAAATACTAAACTACAAAACTCATTTAGGCAAGATATTATTTTAAGAAATCATGCAGAATAATCAAATATCATCCTAGATGATTAATTAGAAACATAACTAAATTAGTCAGGTGATTAAAGAAAGTAATAAAGGTAACATTGATTGATCATATTGTCCTGAACAATTGCATGATCGTCCTGGACGATCAGTATGAAAACCTTAGTTTTCTCCTGAATCAAATGGATGTCTCAAAGTATGTGCTGCATGAGCAATTATAATTCTTCATCATCTACATGAGTTTCCTATACGACCTACTCTACGCACTGGATGATAATTACTGATTTTGAACTAATCGTACAGGATGATCCAAGCATCATTCTGGAAGATCAGTTATATTTCTTCATTGTCCAACATTTATGTCCTGGACATCCTAAACAATATGATGGATGATATGTATGGCTTTAAACTATTCATACAAGATGATGTCTATATCATCTATGATAATTAGAACAAATAATGTGTTCTAATTATCCAGAACACCCAAATTACTTAGCTGAAGGGCTAAAATACATTGATTATAAAGGACAATCTATCGATAATCTTTGATGGTAAGTTGTAAATTAGGGAAATTTTTAAGGCCTTCTTTATAAGATCTTTTATTTGTTAATGAGAGCATCTTTTTTTATTATCCTTACTTGAGAGAGCTTAAAGAATGAGAGGGAGAGCTTGGGGGCGGAGAGAGAGAGAGAGAGAGAGAGAGAGAGAGAGAGAGAGAGAGAGAGAGAGAGAGAGAGAGAGAGAGAGAATCTTGTAAGGGGGAGTTTACGATGTATTCACAAAGGTTTCTCCAAGTAAGGATTTTAGTTGTCTTCTCTATTCATCATCCTTTGCGCCTTGGTGTCTCTAGGGAGGTCTTCATCAGCATTAAATTAAGGTTCTTTGTCTGCTTTACGAGGAAGCAAAAGGAGTTCAGGTTCTCTACCTTACCAGGGTTGGTGAAAAGGAGTTTGTAAAGCCTTCACTTCCTTACTGTGGGAGCAAAGGAAGAGTCACAATATTTTTGTGTAATACTTCAAGGAGATGCTTTGTGAGGGGACGTAGGTTAAGTTAACCAAACTACCATAAAATATGGTGTGTTCTTTTTGTTTTATTCCTACATGTTTTTTTCCATATATAATTTTTGTGGTTGATTATGCTTATTTTAAAATATTCAAAAAAGGTTTCAAAAAGATTTTGATTTTTGTTTAAGAATTTTTAAAACTATCAATCCCCCCCCCCTTTCGTATAGCCTTAGGCTAGTTCATAAGGGCTTAAAATTCCTAACAAACTTTTAAGTGGTATCATAATGGGATTCATAAAATCAAAGTTTTGAAAACTTTTGAATTTTGATCCATGGCTAACTTTGATAACCAAAATACTATAGAAGTGTATTCCGTTACTCGACCACCCTTATTTGATAATATTTTTTTTTGATTTTTGGAAAACTTGAATGCCACTTTCTTATAATCTATAGATTATCGCATGTGGATGCTTGTAAAAGAAGGTTATTCTACACCAATACGTGAAATTAATGGCGTGAAAATTGAACTTCCTTTTATTGAATGAACTTTTGATGATAGGGATCTAATACAACTTAATGCAAAATGTTTAAACTATTCTTTCTGTGGATTGAAATCTAAAGATTATATGTGTGTCTCAACTTGTGCTACTGGTAAAGAAATATAGGATATATTATATTTTACTTATAAAGGCACAAGTAAAGTTAAGCAATCTAGTATAAATATTTTACATCATGACTATGAACTTTTTTTGCATGAAACTTAGTGAGTCAATATTTGAAATGTATACTAGGTTAACACAAATAGTCACCTCCCTTCATGCCTTAGGAAGAGAACTAATAAACTATGAAAAAGTGAACAAAAACTTGAGATATTTACCTTCTTCTTTTGATACTAAGATTACTACCATAACTGATTCCAAGGATTTGAATGTTTATTTGATCGATAACTTACTTGTATCACTCATTACTTATGAGCTAGGAGTGAACCAAAGACATTTTGATGTAGGGGACATAAAGAATGAGAAAACTGTAGCCTTAAAGGCTAATGATACGGATACTAACTCTTTTAGTTCTGAAAGTAATGATGTAGCCTTAATTACTAGGCAATTCAAGAGCTTCTTAAGGAAGAAACAAGAGCACCATCAAAAGTGGAACAAATCTAGGAATAATAAGAATTTTAAAGGTTCTTCTAATGTGATTTACTTTGAATGCAGGAAGCAGAGACATGTAAAAGCTTATTGCCCTACACTTAAGGTTCACCCAAGCAAGGAGGAGGAGAAACCTAAGTTCATGAAGGACAAGAAATGGATCCAAAAGGCTTTATGGGAAAGTTTTGAATCTAACGCCTCTGAGACTGAAGCTGAAGAGGAGACAATAAACTTGTGTTTGATGGTAGACAAACATCTTGGTCATTCTGACAAAAACGAGGATTAACATATGATTAATTGCTCAAAGTTTCTGAAAAAATTAATTTATCTTATAGAAAGCTTAAAAATTTGCATGCCAGCTTGAAACTTTAATTTTTGAATTTAAGAAAAGAGCATGAAATTTTAATTAAAGATCAATCTACACAATAGCAACCACATGAAACTATTGGGTGAGTTTGATAAATTGAACAAATAATATAAACTATTGAAATAATCCCACACTGAATATAAAAATGATTCTAAAACATTTATGGATGAATATGATAGAAGAGAGCACTATTTAAAAGTTAACAATGCTATTTTAGAAAGTACTAACTCATTTTTTAATGTTAAATTGAAAGCACTTGAGGAAAATAGGATTCCACAAACACGTGAACAATTTTTAAATCATGATTAGAAGCAAAAAATTTTAAAACTTAGGAAGAGGCATTATAATCAAAGTAGATTAGTAAACCCATTTTTTGGGGTTAGATGTTTTTTATGTGTCATGATAAGACATATTTCACACGCATGCACTGTTCATCGTAGAACACATTTTGTGTGGAGACCCAAATTATAGTATTCACATCATAACATCTATTCATTACATTCTTCTTTCCATAAGAAGGGACCCAAACATATTTGGGTTCCTAAATCTAACATTTGATGATTTTGAAGGTGTGCTCTCACATAAGACCTTGTAAGATCATGTGGTACCTAGATAGTAGATGCTCACACCATATGATTGAAGATGACAATCAATTCATTTTGCTGGAGGCTAGGGCTGGAGCAAGGTCACTCTTGGAGATAACACCACCAAAAAAGTGGTGGGTGTATGTATAATCAGAAAATCTAAGAACCTTTTGAATGAAATTGTTTTACTTATTGATGGCTTAAAATATAACTATCAACATCAATAAGGTCTATGATAATGGATTTAATATAAAATTTTTGTCAAACACATGAATTATAAGCTTGAATAACAACACTATTTTGCTGGAAAAAATGATCAATAATGTTTATATATTTGATTTAAATAATATTGAATGTTCTACTTCTTTTGGTTTAAAACTATTACTAATGAATCTTGGTTGTGGCATAAGAGGTTATGTCATGCTATCATGAAAACACTTAGAAAAGTAACCCAAAAAAACTTTGTAAGAGGAATCCCCAAGCTTAAGTTCACTTAGGACCACCTATATGATGCTGTTAACTGGGGAAATAACTCAAATCCTCTTTTTATTCTATTAAAGACATTAGCACCTCTAAACTATTAAAAGTCCTTCACATAGAGTTATTTGGACTCATTAGCACTGCAACCTGAGGGGGAAAGGTCTTTGGATTTGTAATAGTGATGACCACTCGACATATATTAGGATTAGATTTTTGTCACATAAAAGTGAGTCATTCGATGAATTTAAATCATTATACACTTGAATTTAGAAAAAACTAGGTTGTGAGATCTTAACATCAATAATTACTATGGTGGAGAGTTGGAAAATATGACATTTGGAACTTTTTATGATGAACAAGGGATTAGTCATAACTTCTCAGCTCCTATGACCCCTCGACAGAACAGGATAGCTGATAGGAAGAACAGGATATTAATAGAAGCCGCTATAGCCATACTTGCTGAGTATTCACTTCCAAATTACTTTTGGGATGAAGTGGTAAACACAGCTTATTAATGTTATATCTAAACTGAATAAGACACTCTATTAGATCATTAAGGGTAGGACAGCTAACCTTTCTCACCACCATATCTTTAGTTGTAAGGTTTTCATTCCAAAATAACGGGAAATCACTCTTACAAAAAATTGATCCAAAATATGATGAAGGCATATTCTTAGGCTATTTAAGTGTAGGGAAATTCTTTAGAGTGTCGAATAAGAGGACTTTGGTGGTGGAGGAGACTACTCATGTAGTGTTTAATGAATCTAGTTCTGAGAAGTCTAGAGTTGAGGAAGAAGATGAAGTATGTGTGATTACCCATGGAGTAGAAAATACAAATTTAGAGAAAAGTGTAGAACCTCAAAACACTGATGAAGTTGGTGAGATTACCCAAGGAGTATAATCTACAAATATTGAGAAAAGTGTAGAACCTCGAAATAGTTTGCCTAGAGATTGGAGATATTCTTCATGTCATCCTAATGAACTGATCATAAGAGATCCTTCTGAAGGTAATAAAACTAGGTATGGACTTAAAAATAGCTATCCACTCTACCTTCATCTCAATGACTGGACCCACCAACATTAATCATACTCTTTTTGACGAATTCTGGATCCTAACCATGCAAGAATAATTAAACTAATTTGTTAAGAATGATGTTTGGTAGCTTATAGAAAGATATAAGGGCCAAATTATTGCAGGAACTAGATGGGGTTTTAAGAATAAAATGAATGATTTTGAGGTGATGGTTAGGAATAAGGAAATATTGGTGGCTAAGGGTATAATCAAATAGAAGGGATTAATTTTAAGGAGATTTTTGCCCCAGTAGCTAGAATGGAAGAAATTAGAGTGCTACTAGCCTTTGACTGTTATAAGGGATTTAAGCATTTCTAAATAGATGTCAAGAGTGCCTTTTTAAATAGGGTAATCAAAGAATATATATTTGTAGAGCAACCCCAGGTTTTGAGAATTCTTAATTTCCAAATCATGTTATTAAATTAAGAAACACTTTATATGGACTAAAATAGGCACCTATGGCATGGTATGAGAGGCTTAGCACATTCCTACCATAAAGGGAGTTTGTTAAGGGGATCGTAGACACCACAAATTTTTTGAGGAGAGTAGGAGATGAAATACTCATTATTCAGATATATATTAATGCTATACTTTTTTTATCTTCTAATAAAAACATGTGTGATAATTTTTCTAAAATATTGAATAAATAATTTGAGATGAGTATGATGTGAGAATTATAATACTTTTTGGGGTTTAGCATAAGACAAATGGATAATGGAACCTTTCTTAATCAATCAAAGTATATTAAGGACATCTTAAAGAAATATGAAATGGATAAAGCTAAGCAAATAAACACTCCCATGAGCTCTAGTATTCAATTAGATAAAGACTCAAATGGAAAATTAGTTGATCAAAAGAAATACAGAGGAATAATTAGATCACTCCCTTACTTGATAGCTAGCAGATCTGATATAATAGTTAGTGTTTATCTTTGTGCTAGGTTTTAAGCTAATCTAATTGAGTTCCACCTGAATGTAGTGAAGAGAATCCTTAGATATCTCTTAGGAACCAAAAACTTAGGAATATGGTATCCAAGGCACAACATTTCTTTTGAGATTATAGGATATTCTGATTCAGACTCTATTGGGAGTAGGGTAGATAAAAAGAGTACTGCTTGAGCATACCAATTCATAGGATAATCCTTAGTCTTCAGGTCTAACAAAAAATAAAATTCAGTTGCACTTTCCACTATTGAAGTTGAATACATAGCCTTAGGAAGTTGTGTGGCCTAAGTACTTCAGTTAAAGCAATAGATTCTGGATTTAGGATTATCTGCAGGCACAATGTCAATTCTATGTGATAATATTAGTGTCATATATATTTCTAAAAATTCTATTCAACACTCTATAACCAAACACATTGACATAAGGAATCACTTTATAAGGGATCATGCAACTAAAGGAGACATTGAGCTACACCATGTAGTAACTGAAAACCAACTTGCTGACTTTTTATTAAACCACCATCCTTTGAAACTTTTATCATCTTAAGGATCAGATTATGTGTCATAGACAAAAATGCATGAACTTGATGATTACTGATTTCTAAATTTTCTTTTTTTTTCTTTCTTTCGTTTTTTTTGTTTGCTTTTTATTTTATTTTTGTGTTGCTATTTTTTGTATTTTATTATTATATTTTTTTTTTTCACTTCATTTTTTATTTTATTAATCACTACTGGAATGACATGTTTTTCCTTACTTTTATTTTTGAAAAATTGTAATCAATGATTAACATCCCTAAATCAGTTAAAAGAAGAAACACTATTGACTGTTTCCCTTCTTTTAACTCGTTCTAGCAGTATAATTTTCTTTTCTAAGCAAAAGTCTATTTCAAATTAATAATTGGACGTTAAAAATAAAAACTTTTCTATCTTCTTATAGTAATCTATATCATATAAATAATATTCAAAATCATTAAATTAATTTCAAGCTTTCTTGATCATGTTGTTACATTTATCATATAAATATGATTCTGCTTTGTGGTTTACTCCTTATATTAGAGAGTGAGTTTTTTCTTCTGTATTATCTGAAAGATATTCTTGCAACTGGGAGTCCTTAAAGGTTTCAAAGGGGAGCTAGCTTTCCAAAATGATAATAGGTATAAAATGTACCCAAAAAGAAAATTGAAAATATACACAATGATCTCCAAAAAAATTGAAAGATACACAAAGTGTATCAAAAATCAAAAGATGTGCAAAGTGCATCAAACAATTGACAAGAGGCACAAAATAAGCTCATAAAAAATTAAGCTTCCTTCTCTTTCAAACCTTTAAATCTTAGAAGAATTTAAGTGTCACTTAATATTTTCAAAGACTTGATTTTGAAATTCATGACTATGACTAATTATTTTGCTATATTATTATATAAGATATTTTTGTAGAATAAAGTTTTTAATGGATCACTTTTCTTATCCAATTTCTTTTTTTGAGTTAGATCTTTATTTTTAAAAGATTGGTTTTCCCTATAAGAAGTTTGAGCTGGGGTTAACAGGATTTGTTGCTCTACCATTTTGTAGATTATACCGATGTAAATTCATTTTTTATTAATTTTTAATCCAATCATAAAGAAAATTTATCATTTTCTAGCATTGATTAAAAAAACCATATTTTTCTAATCTTTTTACTATATTTATCATCTTTTTGTTATTTTCTTTTATTTTCTTTTTTAATTTTTGGGGCCTCTTCTGATTAACTCTTTCCATCCTCAAAATTTTCATTTTTTGTTTACATCATCCTTGATAATATTCCTATATTCCTGGATGATATCATCAATTCACCCTTCTTTATCCATCTATTATTTAAGATTGCCCTAGACGATCCACATTGTCCTGGATTATCTAATTAAGTTTTACCTCAATTATTATTGATAATCCTAGACAATCCACCTATTTATCCTGGATGATCCACCAGTTTGTCTTGGATGATCCATGTAAAAAAAGTGGTTAATTATTTTAAATATTGTCGATATGATTTATTATTACTAATCATCCTAGATAATCTACTTAATAGTCCTGGA
The DNA here is from genome assembly GCA_022539455.1 of Dendrobium nobile. Classification (NCBI taxonomy): domain Eukaryota; kingdom Viridiplantae; phylum Streptophyta; class Magnoliopsida; order Asparagales; family Orchidaceae; genus Dendrobium; species Dendrobium nobile. The sequence continues at coordinate 9,689,239 of CM039724.1, forward strand.
TAATACTTTCATTAAAGGTCATCTAGAATGACTCTTCGAGATGATCACCTGTTTCTAATCATCCCGAATAATATCTGATCATCCTGGATGATAAGACTTCCTTTTTGACCAATCAATCCAGATGCCATAATTTCTCTTGATCATCCTGGATGACCCTATAATCATCCTTGATGATATGCCCGACTCTTTATAGATAGCAATTTTGAACCATTTTCCTCACACCACACTTCTTCAATCCTTACTTCCTCTCCAACATACATTTAATAGCTGGTGGCTAGCACTCCAAAATATTGACTGGAAGCTCCTTGAGAGCAACTTTAGACCCTCTGTTCACTAAGGCGGCTGATCAAGATGCTTATCTTCACTATAAAACTGTTAGAATCATAACTTCCAAGATTATCAATCTTAGATTTGTTCACCCACACTACTCTCACTTTTATTCTAACACTTAATTTCCCCTTTCATTTTGAACTCCTATATAAGTTCTTAACTAGCTTGAGGATTAATGCCACATACACTGCACTCTAATCTTATGTTCACAAACACCCCATAAAAATCACATACCAGGATTGTCACGAACTTCTCAAACTTTCTACTACTGGAAATAAGCTTCATATCTGATTTTAACTAGAGTCCTGTCAATCAATGCCTAAGAATCATTAACTTTACCTACCATAATGGTGCCTCAAGCTCCTTAGTAAAAGATTCTAGGATAATTCAACATGTCCGTCAAACCTCTATGATCCCAAAGCTAGTGACCATGTTCATATCACTCCCCTACTCTCCATCACCACCTATTTCATAATGGCACATAGGGACATCAATGCTACGGATATTTTATTTCACTATATTGAGCATTTGACTAGTATTAGGGATCCGTGACATGAAAGAAAACCCAATATATTCTTAGGACATATCATAGCTTTGTGTTTAAAATAAAATATAACCTCCAATATCATACCCCACCAAACTACCAACATGCCCTCTACGCCTTCCTTCCACGTTCTTCAAAGCACTCGCCTTCACCCGGAGCATGAGGAGGCTGAGGGAGCAGAGCAAGAGGTTATTACTGAACCTATTCCTATATTCCAGTTGTCACAGTTTGATTAGTTTGTGGACAGATTTGACCAGTGGGAGGCCAAGTTTGACTCCTACATCATTACACAAGAGCAGCAACATGTAGCAGATGTTGATCGTTTCAATGCATATGTGGCTCAATAATAGTAGTAGTACGATTCATATATGTCCTAGTTTGGGGAACATTTTGCTTCCATTCATAGTTTCTTTCAGCCACCACCACCACCTCCTTCACCTGATCAGGATCCCTCATACCTGTAATTTGCTTGATGTTTTTTTCTTGTGATGTTTGTTGTGATGTTATTTTCTGTATGATATTCTATTTTGTATTTTTCTGTTTCCTTCTATTTGTTGTCAAAAGGGGGTAGTTGTTATTATTGCATTATTTAGTATTATTATTATTTGTGTTAAATCGTTTGCTTGTTTTAGTAAAATTTGTTTTTCTTTACTTACATTATTTTTCTTTATTTTATGTTTCGTTTATTTCAATTAAAAAGAAAAAATATGTTATTTGAATTGTTCCAACAATAATGTTTACAATCATAAAAAAAGGAGAAGATTGTTACAGATCTGGACCTAAGCATTATGATTTGATGATAATAAACATTATTGTTCTTTGAATACTATTATTCATACATATCTATTTTGTCTGCTTAGCTCACTTTCCTTTTAGGTCCACAAGGTCAATTACAATTCAAGCTAGCTCGAGATTGGGTAGATTAGGACTAAGTTAGTCTATAACTTTAATTACAGTGTTTTTTAATTTTTCTTGAGTTAACTATACCTTTGTGGATCCTAATGTTGAGTAACCTTGCATACACACGCACTCAGGGGGAGAAACTCTATAAGTTTAAGAGTTTTTTTATTTTTGATCATATCTTACAAGACAATCCAAAATTATCCTGGATGATCAGTTAAAAATAAAAGCCTTAATTAGGGTATCTGATTGTTGTAAACTTTCTTAAGTAAATTAACCTGGATGATATTCCCATCATCCAAGATGATATGCTCAAATCCTAAACTCAGCCACTAAACTCATTTAGGAAAAATATTATTTTTACAAATCATATAAAATGATCCCATATCATCCTAGAAGATTCATTACAATCATACCTAAATTAGTCAGGTGATTAAGGAAAGTAATTAAGGTTAGATTAATTAATCTTATTATCCTGGATGATTGTAGGATTATCTTGGACATCAGCAAGAAAAATATTAGTTTACTCCTGAATCACTTGGATGTTCTGAACTATGTGCTAGACGATCAGTTATAATTCTTCATCATCCAGATTATTCTTATGGATGATATGAACTATGTGGTTGATGATAATCACTAATTTTGAAATAATCATATAGGAGGATTCAAGCATCATTCTAGACAATCAATTATATTTCTTCATCATCCAACATGTATATCCTAGATGTCCCAAACTATGTGTTGGACGATATATATGATTCTAAACTAATCATCCAGCACACCTAGATCGTCCTAGCTCAAAGGGCTAAAATACACTAATCTTATTGGATGATTTGTCGATGATCTTTGATGGCAAGTTGCAAATTAGGGAAATTTTTAAGGCCTTCTTTATAAGATCTCTTATTTGTAAATGAGAGCATCTTTTACTATTTTTCTGACATGAGAGAGCTTAGAGAAGGAGAGGGAGAGCTTGGGGGAGAGAGAGAGAGAGAGAGAGAGAGAGAGAGAGAGAGAGAGAGAGAGATTCTTGTGAGGGAGAGTTTGTGAGGCGTTTACATAGGTTGCTCTAAGAAAGTATTCAAGTAGTCCTCTCCATTCATCATCCTTGGCTCCTTGGTGGCTCTAATGAGGTCTTCATCAGCATTAAATCAAGATTCACTGCTTGCTTTATAAGGAAGCAAAAGGAGTTTGGGTTATCTGTCTCACTGAAGTCCGTGAAAAGGAGTTATTAAAGGCTTCTCCCACCTTGCTGTAGGACCAAAAGGAGAATCACTATGATTTAGTGCAATACCAGAAGGAGAGGCTCCGGGGAGTGGACATAAGTTAAGTTAATCTAACCATTATAAAATATGGTGTGTTCTTTCTATGTTATTGCTGCACTTTATTTTCTGCATATTAATTTTGTGATTAATTGTTTTTATTTTAAAATATTCAAAAAGGTTTCAAACAGATTATACCTTTTGATTAAGAATTTTTAAAACTACCAATTCACCCCCTCCCCCATCTCGCTTGGTTATCCTTAGGCTAGTTCATAAAGGCTTAATAACCCTAATGAACTTTTAGATCTTATGTTTACTTTATTAATAACATAATAAGTAATATTTGCTAACTTTTCGTAGAACTACATGAGTAGACTATACTCACTAAGCATTGCTCTAGGAGCCTCTGCTAGCTTCCTATTTTTTTGTTTAGGTTATACCATTTTGATATGGGGTTTTAATGGCTACAAATTATGTTCTATCCCTAATTCTTGACAAAAAAATTTAAATCTTTCATTTTCAAATTCACTTCCATGATCACTATGGACTATGAAAATTAAATTAACCTTTTTTTTCTTTGAATTTAAGTTGAGAATGTTCTAAATTTATCAAATGAATAAATTTTAGCAACAACTAATTTAACATAAGTGTACCTAAAAAATCATCAATAATTTAAAGTGCTTATAATTTTTCTCCTAGGCTCATTATACTAATAGGTCCAAATAAATCCATATGAAGTACACTAACGATCTAGTGGTGACAACATCCTTAATGGAATTAAATGAGGACTTAGTTTCCTTTCCTAGTTGGTATGCAATACATTAGAAAAACTATAACTTAGGAATGCCTCTAACTAATACTAACTCAGTGATCATCCTAAAAAAACCCATGCTTGTATGGCTTAGTCCTCTATGTGACACCATGAGTCACCAATAGTGATCTTTAAATAAAAAATAATATTAGACTTATCTATGCAAATCAGATTAATCATGCCCATTATTAATACTTAAGCCTTATAATATAATTTTACCATTCAATATTAATAAGCATTTTGTAGGAAGAAATTTTATGTCGAATTCTTTATCACACAACAAACTTATGCTTAACTGATTATGCCTTAGACCATCTACTAACAAAACATTTTCAATACAAAATTCATCATCATTACATATTGTACCTACTCCCACTTCCTTTCTGGTAGTTTTGTCTCCTAGTGTAACATTTCCTCTTCAACTGACTTCCAGCAAGATGAATTATTTCATATCTCCAGTCATATATCGTGAATATACACTATCTAGGTGCCACATACTCTCATTGGATCTCTTATGAGAGCATACCAATAAAAACAATCAAGGTTTAATTTTGGGAACAAAAGTGGGTTTAGGTCCTGCTTTATATTATAATGAATATATGATATTATGCATAAATGATAACTTGGACCTCCAAACTAAATGTGAACCACTGTTGGTTATGTGTGTGAAAATATGTGTAATATGCCCTATTATGCTAATAAATAATATTTCACTTTTGGAAATGCCTGCACTAATCAATATGAAGAGTGATGTTCCCTTCAAAAGGATGGCGGTGCATGTTGTGTTCTAATGAGTGGCTTACTAGGGTGTGTTGGCCCTGATATAGTTTTAAAATTTATGATTTCATATTAATTTGCACTTTTGTGCATACCTATCTCTAATTTTAATACATATATGTCTTCATTTAAATGCAATGCATCTCCTTTTAACTCCTTAAAACCATATTCTAATTCAACATGCTCATTGTTTAAAACATCATACTTCAACATAATATATTTTTAAGATTGTATAATTTAATGTGACTGGCATGCTCTTCTTGCAATGTAGAATATTCTCTTTAGGACATGAGTGCCTCATTTTATATTTTCTATAATTATCATATAATTGTTCTCAAAGAGAAAGTAATTCATCATAAGTGATATTACATTCCCGATCCTTGCTAGAGTCAAGAGTGTTATTCTTAGCCTTAAGACACAAGTTTGTTACTTCCTCTTTAGCATCTATCTCTGATAATTTTGAATCTGAATTTACCCAAAAGGCCTTTTGTGTTCTCTTCTTTCCCTTTCTAATGATGCTTTTTTGTTCACCCTTTTCTTTTGCTAGGTGATTCTTTATGTTTGGGCAATCAAATTAGATATGTTATATTTTTTACATTCATAATAAATTATATTAGTATTAAACTCATCAGAATTTACACTTTTAACTCAATGTTTTTTCACTATGGAACTTTTACTTGTATTTCAAAAATTATCTTGAACTGTCCAGTCATTAACACTATATCCTAATTACATGTACCAACATTTGTTTGACTAACTTTTTTGCTCGTATGTAATCAATAAACCAAGTAAGTTATCAGTACAACAAGAATTTAAATCCCTTTACTTAAACGTTGCAGTAACCTTAGCATACAAAGATTTAAGTAAACAATGAAAGATTTAATTCACTTTTTTAGCATTGAAGATGTCTCTACCTAAAGCATGTTGTGATGTAATAATTTTGGTTAACCTAGTATAAATGTTAGAAATAGATTCATTAGATTGCATGCGATGTAGTTTATATTCATGCAAGATTAAATTCATTAGAGATTATTTTACTTCACTAGTTCCTTCATATATTATGTATAGTCTATCCCAAATTTCTTTACCACTTGTACAAGTAGTTGGTGCTATGGTTGAGTGTAATTTTGAATTATAAAAAAATGCTTACGGCTCTATCTCTCCTAAATAATGTTTAGGTTTTTTTTTTGATAAAAAATAACAAACCCCACTTAATATACTCAAATATATGAGCCAAATCAAGTAATAAAGTGATAGAGTTAAGTGTTGAACCAAAGAGATGTATGCATTTCAGCAGTATTATCCTACCAAAAAAAATATTTCTTTTGGTGATTTAATCAAGGAATAAGAATAGTTAAATAGTAGAAACAATATTTAAATAAAATGCTTTTAATTAATGAATATAAATTACATGCCTTTCCCAATGAAATTCTTTTTTTAATATGATTCAGAGCATATGCATCCTGAGATCTCTATCAAGCTTATATAGGTGAAAAGGATGTTTGCTGAGCTCTTACAGTTATATCATCTCTTTTAGAACCTAATTTTTTTTACATCCTTTGTTTAAGTATTTAGACATACTATTTCAATATTATTAGTTTTTCTTACATTCTTTCATCAAAGCTATAAATCACACTTGCTTTTAACTAAATATATTATCACTAGATACATTAAATAAAGGGCAAGATAATATTGAAAACATCTCTCAACTTTAAAATATAAGAATTTTCATTAGTGATTAATATATGTTCTCTACATCATCAACCCAAAACTAAAGAATTAGCCAAAAATGGAAGTAAAGATAAGCAAACTCATTTCCATTGAAATCATAGAAGAATGAAAATATAAGAGAATGATATCACCAAGAAGGATCAATATATCTCTTTTACTCTCTTCATTTCTTAATGTACAGAGTTCCTTAAACAAAAACTGACAAAATACTCTAATGATTGTATCTTGTACTTCCCTAGTCTCTATTAGATTGGGCTCTAAGAGTTCTCTAAAAAAGTAGTCTTAGAAGTACTAAAATTATAAAAGTGACTAAACTCCCTCACAAATATAACATAATAACGATTTATAAGAAAACAGAAAGTAGGCAACTGGTACCACGATGCTTGATAAGTCGACGCTGTTTTGCTCAACAAGAACTAACACCATACATAGCATATCAAGTGGGTTGCCTCCCATAAGGGCTAAATTTTAAATCTTCAGTAAGACTATCCATTACAACATTTCAAATAAAATAAACATGCTACGTAATAAAAGTAGCCCCCAAACTCTCACCCTCTCTTTCAAGGGAAAAAAAAGAAAAGCCCCCTAACCCTCTGAATTTGGGTCTTCCTCCTCATTCTCGTCATCATCTTGATATCTTTTTTCTTTAAGATGCCACACAAATAATATGTAGTTAAGTATAGGGGGGAACTCAAGTTGTTCAGGATACTCCACAAAAGGGCTACTATTAGACATACCAACAAGTGCATCATTAAAATATGAAGAATATCTATAATAAAGTTCTTATTAGTTCATGCTATGAGCCATCGTCATTTTTATCACAAAATGTCAATCCTTGGTTTTCTCATGAAAGTGTGTCACCTCTTCCATTCTCCCCTTAGATCAACCACCTGCTCTCCTAATATTTTAAGAGCTTTACCACTCATACTACTACTTCTTCTTCCATGTCTACCAGATAATCTAAGATCACTGAAATTACCTTTCTCCTCATTATTTCCAACTTTCTTAAAACACAAAATCTTTCTTTTTATGAATCTTGAAGAGGGAATAAATGTTCTTCAATATATTCCCCCTAACACCATCTACCACACATAAAGAATTAACAAGAGAAAGATGCCCTAACCCAACAGATGTGGTACCCCTAATGATGTATATAAAATATGAAAATATAAGTTTCACTTCATCAATAGAATACCCCATTTGAATTGAATAATTCAAATGGGCACCATCACGAGTGACTTCCTTAATATTAGGACTAGGTAAAAATTAAGTAGAAATAAAATAATGCTAGGCTTTGCAAATTTGGGTCATAAAAGGGGTAGGGAAATTGATAATTTAATTTTCTTTCAGTTTCCAATATATTCTACTATTAGGTTCACACAAGAGATTCAAGATGCCATCCAGATTTATAGGTGTATTAATGAAGGCATTATACTCATCAAATTAAAAGTTCTTAAGTCAGTAGACCCTATTTATGGATATTGAATAAAAAGAAACCCACTTACCCATAATGTAACAACCATTGTCCACTGCCTCTTTTCCATTTGCAAGAAATTTATGAATAATATTTATAATTGAAGCAAATGGTTCTTCATGGAATCTTTCCCATCGTCTACTTACTATGATTTGCAATGGGTGGAGTAGGAATATGAAACCTAATTTTTGAATCAATTGTTTTGATTACAAGCTAGTCAACTAATCAAGATTGAATATAAGTAGAAATAAATATGCTCTTATCAAAAGAGGATTAAGATCTCTTCTCACCAAATATATTAAGAGCCATTCTTCCAGAAAAGATTTTAAGGAAAAGAGAAGAAATTGAAGGAAATGGAATGAGTTGAATGAAATGAAAATTTGTTTTCTTACTTATAGCTTGATAAAGCACTACGACACTGCAAGATACGGTGTTGCGATGCTTAATGCACAAACAAAATTATAAAATAGTCAATCGACAAGCACTGTAGTGGTTTAGGCCACATGGCTCAATGGCACTGGTTTCTATGGATTTGAGCATCACTTTGTGAAGGGCCATCACTGTGGCATTTCACACTTATTTTTGTCAAAGTGCTTATGTCAATGAACTACTACAGCACTCTAACTAAAAAAATTATGATGCCTAATAACACCGTAGTTCTTTTTAATTATGTCGTGATGTTCACCTAACTTTAATAATTAAAGTCATAATTAACAGTGTAATATGCTTTCAAGATTTGTTAGGGGCACATTTTTTATTACTTAAATGACTGAGCACTGTAATGCTCAGACAATAAGCACTGCAACATTTAATATTATACATAGATATTAAATAAACTAATATTTAAATTATAACTTTAATTATTATAATAAAATAGAATGCAAAAGTATTTTAAATATCAACTAATACAATAATGAATATGCAATAAAAAATAATATATAAAATAATGAATATAAGTAAGTCTAATTATGCAATTAATTTAATAATATAATTAAAATTTTATACAAAGTAAAATACTCCCCCAACAATGGTGCCAAAAAACTAGATGTAGGTGCTACAGTGGAGTGTAATTTTGAATTATAAAAATACTTAAGGCTCTATCTTCCCAAAATAATGCTTATTTTCTTTGATATAAAATAACAAACACAACTTAAGATATGTAAATATACATGTCAAATCAAGTAATAAATAATAGAGTAGAGTGTCGAACCATGAGGAATTATATTTTTCAGCAATTAACTACTATTATTTACTCTAATTACAAAATTATCCAACTAAAATAAAATTATTGGTTGTGGAGATTCAATCACTAAATAAAAATAGTTAACTAATAGATAGAATATTTAAATAAAGTATTTTGTACTGATGAATATAAATTACATATCTTTCCTAATGATTTTTTTTAAAAGTAATTCATAGCATATGCATCAATAGATCTCTATCGAGCTTATAGGGGTGAATATGATATAAGCTAATTTCCTATAGTTATATCTTCTCCTTAAAAACCTAGCATATTTTACATTTTATGTCTAGATATGTAAATAAAATATTTAAATATTATTGATTGTTCTTGCATTACTATATTGAGGTTATAAATTTCACTTTCTTTTAACTATAAATATGGTCACTATGTGCATTAAATGAATAGCGGGATAACATTAAAAACTTTATTTAACTTTAGAGTATAAAAAATTTCTTTAGTACTTAATATATTCTCTCCATCAATAATTAAAAATAAAGAATTAGCAAGACTTGGAAGAATAATAAGTAAACCCACTTCCATTAAAATCATATAAGAATGAAAATAAAAGAGAATTATATCACCGGAAAGAATCAATGTACATCTTTTACTCTCATCGTTCCTTAATATACGAAGTTACTAAAACAAACATTGACTAAACACTCTAAAGATTTTATCTAGTACTTCCTTAGTCTATCTTAGAAAGAGAGAAGTAAAGATTTATAAAAAGTATTGAAAGTAAAAAAGTAACTTAATACATTATTTTTACTTATCAATACCCTGATGTAATCTTTAAATCTAAAAGCAAAGAAAAGTAGTTAAGACATTTAAAATTCAGTTAAGTAATATCAATCTTCTTTACTCCATTTAGACAATGGTAATTCAATCTTAGCTTCATTAATAATTTTAAAACCCAAAAAATAACCAGGTTGAATTAGGTGCCACATATATAAATCGATGGATTGTAGGAAAGTGGATATTTTAATCTCCTAAAAATAAAATGAATATTATCAAATAAAGGTGGCCAAGTAATATAATACCCCACCATGTTATTTTTTTTACAAAGTATGTTACATGATCAACTCAAGAAGTTTAAACCAACTAATGAGAAAACCCTTCTCTTATAACACTTTAAAGTGATATGCTTCACTGGAGGGTAAATTAGTATTTTAAAAATATTTAACTTGAAATCAGAATAATGTGCAAAAGTTTTAGATTTTTCAAATCATAAACATAAACTAAATATTTTGAATTACAAGCAAGAGTTCAACTAGAAATTTATCAACCAAAAATTTCACAATAAGAAAACTAAACCAGAGTGCATTAAAATAAATGTCAAAAAGTAAAGAAAATGCAAACCATATTTTTATAGTGATTAGTTTGATATCAACCTATATTTACTCCCCAAAGATCCTCCTCTTTAGATATTGCACTATATCATGCTCCTTTAGAAGTCAGTCATGCAAGGAATCCCTTCTCCCTTACTTGGTGGGGAATGAACTCTACAAACTCTTTTAGTCTTGAAGAATCTCCCTCTTTCAGCTTCCCAGCACAGTGGAGATATCGCTCCCTCCTTTTGCTCCTCGCTTGGAGGAGATGCCAATCTCTTTTTCTTGCTCTTAACATAATAGAGATGTCATTCCCTCCAACTCTTCATATGAAAGTGATGCTAACCTTCTTTATACTACTTACAATGGTGGAGATGCCATCCCTTAACCTCCTTAGCTAACATGTCTTTAACCTATAGCCTTTTTCTTAGATTTCTTATCCTAGAGCTCCATAACCCCAACATGATTGACTTAAGGTGTAGGACAACATGAACAACCATATGAAACCTATCACCCCTTGAATCCCTCATAGAAAACTCTCTCTGAACCTCTCCTCCATTCTTTCTCAAGAAGTTTGGAAACCCTCTTACAAGAAAGTAGACTCTCTCCCCTTCTATCAAGCTCTCTCCTTAAAAAAAAAAAAAATCTCTAATTACTCAACATTAGACATTCAAGTTTTCTATTAAATTTATATAGTAGGTTATTTGAATAAAACCTTAATATTTAATTTAAATCTTTTAAATGTATAAACTAATACCCTAATCATATTATCTGATTACTTCAACTCCTATTATAGATTATTTTATATGGTACGCAATCATATAATTTAATTAGTTAATTTAAATTAAGTATCTTCCAGGATGAACTAAGGTTTTGCAATTGTGCTCTTTATTTAAATGGCTTGTATGATATGGATTGTAGATACAATCATTAATTAGGATATGTTCTTGTTTCAATTTCTTAATCTATGGGACAAAATTAGGTAATATTTATTAATGGTCGAATAGCATGAATGAGTTCGTATCTACAATCAGTCAAAATTTCAATTTTTAAATTTGCATTTTTTGAGGGGAATATATTCATTAGAAGAGTTTTATCAAATTAGTTAATCATCCTACTGTATGATTGAAGGTTGTATAATATGAATAGTTGTTCTTAATTTCATTTATCTGATTTAATTTTATACATAAATTAACTTTTGGTTTAATGGATTGTATGGTATAATAATGATTGTGCAATATGATTTAATAAATACTTCAATTATTTATTTTATATTCCCCTAATGAGTGTGTGCTCAGTCGCCCATCCAATATACACCTAATACATAAAATGACTCAACAACAACAACAACAACAACATCAAGCCTTTATCCCGCTACGTGGGGTCGGCTACATGAATCCTTTTTCTCCATTGTGTCCTTTTAAAGGTCAAATTCTCATTTAAATCTAATAAAGAAAGGTCATTCCTAATATTTTATAACCAAGACTTTTTAAGTCTGCCTCTACCTTTCTTAACATAAGTCAAATCTAATGCCTCTACTCTCCCAACTAGGTCATTGGAAGGTCACCATTTTATGTGACCAAACCATCTAAGGCGGCTCTATCTAATCTTATCTTCTACTGAAGCTACTCCAACCTTTTCATGTATATGCTTATTTCGTATCCTATCTCTAAGGGTAAAGCCACTCATCCACTTGAGCATCTACATCTCTACCACACTTATATTAGTATTATGCTTCTCTTTTAATGGCCAACATTCAGTAGCATAAAGCATTCCAGACCTCACTACCATCTTATAGAATTTTCCCTTAAGTTTGAGGGGTAGTTTTCTATCACACAACAAGCCCGTTGCATTCCTCCACTTCAACCATCCAATTTGAATTCTACTGATAATATCTCATTCTATTTCACCATCACTCTAAACAATAGATCCAAGATATCCAAAATGTGTACTCTTATTAATAACTTGATCGCCCAAAGTCATAATTTCCTCACTAGGTCTATTACTACTAAAATTACACTCCATATATTCTATTTTAGATCTCCTAAACCAAAAACCTTTTGTCTTTATTGTTGACCTCCATAATTTAATTTTACTTTCTCCTCCCTCTCTAGTCTTATCAATAAGAAGAATAATATCAACAAAAAGCATACAAAAGGTACATGCTCTTGCAAATGTCTGTTGAGAGAGTTGCTACTTAGCTTTGCATGTTTCACATGCTTACAACTTATATATTTTGATGATTTCAAATTTTATTGTTTTGAGTATTATTTTCTCCTAACACTTTTTGGAAGAATTGTTTTTGGCTCTTATGTGTACTAACATTTCAGGGAAATCATACTCCAGATTGTTGAATACTTCAAATCAAGATCTTCTTATAATATTTTGTAACTTGGAGTATGTATTTTTGTTTTACTTGAGTCAGAGAGAGTGTGATTGTAATTAAATAACTCAGCACACACACACCAGGGGAGAGCTTTAAAATTCACAATTTTTAATACTGATCGTACAGGATGAATTATGTTCGCACTGGACGATCAGGTAATTTATACTCCTCCAAGAGCAAATGGAATGAACAGAGGGTGAGTAAAAATTTTTCTTAGTCCTATTCATCTAGATAATTTTCATGATCATCCATGGACGATGTTCTCTGGATTCTCACTTTGACCTATTCATCCAGACAATTTTCTCATTTGTCCCAGGACAATGTCCTCTAATTTTTCACTTTGAACTATTCATCCAGACTATTTTCCCGTTCGTCCCTGGATGATGTCCTCTAGGCTCTCATTTTTAAACTATTCGTCCAAACGATTGATCCCGTTCATCCCTGGATGATATCCTCTAAATTTTCATTTTGCACTATTTATCTAGACGTTCTTTCTTGTTTGTCACTATACGATGTACTCTGGACTCATGCTTTGAACAATTTGTCCAGACGAATTGACCCTTCATCCTAGTACAATGTCCTCTGTTCTACGAACTTGTGATCTGTCCTGCTTTTTCATCCCAACAAACCTTGGAAATAATGGATCATACTGGAAGAACCTTGATCATATGGGATGATGATCGAGTATGAAGGCAGTTCATACAAATGCACATTGAGGTTGTACGCGACAGTTTTTATATTGTTTGTACGTACTAAAGTCGATCTTACGGACGATCATAAACGTACAAAATTGAAATTTTATAATTTTTGGTTGGTTTTTTGTGTCTATCTTATAAAAGGGTCACTTAAAACTGTCAAAAAATATTTTTATTCATTGGTCTTCCTGCATATTGAAGGAAGATTGAAGGAGAGAGTGAGAGAGAGTCTTTGAAAGAGATTTCTTACTACTTGAGCGTGAAGGGTTTACTGGGTACTCAAAGGTAACAATCTCCATTTGTGAATTGTAATTACTTTACTCTTTTTTCTTTTCCTTCTATATTTCTCGTGAGAAGACCTTTCAAGGAGATCCGATTATCTGCCAACACTCGAAGAATGTAAATAGCCGAAGGGTTCTCTGCCTACACTTGAAGAGTGTAAAAGGATAATGGTTCTCTGCCTACACTTAGAGAGTGTGAAAGGACGAAGGTTCTTTGCCAACACTTAAAGAGTGTGAACAGCCGACGGTTCTCTACCAACACTTGGTGGGTGTAAAAGGAAGACCATTCTCTGCTGCACCAGGTAGTGGAGGAAGAGAGTTTTTTGTGAAGGCTTCTCCGCCTTACTGTGGGGGCAAAAGGAGAGACACTTATGATAATTGTGCAATACCTGAAGTGGGAGACTTCAGGGAGTGGATGTAGGTCGTGTTTGACTGAACCTCTATAAATCTTGTGTCTTTTATTTTCTACTGCTTTTATTTTATTTTTTACTGCTTTTGTTATCTATGGTTGAATAATCATTTTAAAATTTTCATTAAAAATTTAATCGATTTAAAAGAGGAATTTTTAAATTACCAATTCACCCCCCCCCTCTTGGTTAGCCGTTGGGACATAAGCTTAGGTCTAACAACCTAATTCATAATTAACAAGTTTCAATAAGTAGTATCAGAGCTTAGTTTAAAAATCATAGGTTTAGACTACTTTTTGATTAACGACCATGGCTACATTTGGAAACTGAAACACACCTGAAGGTTACTCTATAATTAGACCTCCCTTGTTCGACTTTTTTCCTTTTGATTTTTTTGGAAAACACGCATGTCTATATTTTTACAGTCACTAGATTACTGTATGTGGATCTTAGTTCAGGAAGGGTATACAAAACAACTAGATTAGTTGACGGAGTTAGAGTTAAAACACCCTTTGCGGACTGGACAGTAGAAGAATGTGACTTAGCACAACTTAACGCTAAATGCTTGAATAGTTTCTTTTGTGCTCTTAAATCTAAAGATTACATGTAGGTTTGTACTTGTAAAAGTGGAAAGGACATATGAGATAGACTTTGTATAACTTATGTGGGAACTAATGAAGTTAAACAATCCAGACTTAATATCTTGTTGCATAACTATGACCTATTTCGTATGAAACCCAATAAATCCATTTCTAACATGTACTTAAGATTCACACAAATAGTCACATCTTTACACACATTAGGTAGGGAACTAATGAATGCTTAAATGGTTAATAAGATACTTCATTGTTTACCTACTACTTATAATGCTAAAATAATTATGATTACAGAGTCTAAAGATTTAAATATTTACTCTATTGATAATCTTCATGGATCACTAATTACTTACAAGCAAGGAGTGAGTCAAAGAAAGATTAATCCAGGAGAGCCATGAAAGGAGAAGAATATTGCACTAAAGGTAGAGAAGTTAGAGAGTGATCAATCTGTACCTGAGGATGAGGATGACATAGCTTTGATGACTATACAGTTCAGAAGCTTTTTGAAAAGGAAGAAAAGAGATGTCAGCAATGGAATCGATGTAAATCTAATAAGAATGTTAAGGTTTCAAATGATGTTATTAGCTATGAATGCAGGAAACATGGACATATTAAGTCAGACTGCCCAAAACTCAAAGCCACACCTAGCAAGGAGAAGGTAGAGGAGAAACCAATGGTGAAGAAGGGCAAGAAGAAATTCCAAAGAGCTTTCTAGGCGGACTCAGCTTCAGACTCGTCGGAGACTGAAAAGGAAGAGGAAGTCACAAATCTGTGCTTAATGGCAGATAATCTTGATCAGTTAGATTAAAAAGAGGTATGTGACTTGACTTACAATAAATTTTTAGAAGTCTCAGAAAATATACATGTTGCATATAGAAAGTTAAAGAAAATTCATGCTAGTCTGAACTTAGAATTACAAGAACTTCAAAGGAAACAAGAGATTCTTAGGAAAGATTAGGCTTTAATTGATAACAACCACATGAAATTACTTGATGAGTTTGATAATTTAAATAAGAATCATGAAAACTTAAAATCATCCTATACATAACTTGAAAAATAATTTAAAGATTTTAAGGATGAATCTGAGAGAAAAAACTATCGGATAAATTATATAAATCGTATATTGAAAGATATGAATTCATTTTATAAATTGAAGATAATAGCTCTCGAGGAAAATAGGATACCCCCAAGTCTTGAAGATTTTATGAATCCTATTTTGTATCATAAATTTATGCAATTCATAAATAGACAGAAGAATTATAGAAGACTAAGAAATTCATTTTAGGAAGTTAAATGTTATAATTGTGGATTATTTGGACATATAACACACACCTATATATTAAAGAAGAAAACACATTTGGTGTGGAGACCTAAGATGCATAAACCTAGAAATATCATACATGTATATGTTTATAACTTGCAAAATGGTTAACCCAAACTTATTTGGGTTCCTAGGTCTAATATTTGATGATTTTGTAGGATCGCTATCACACAAGGCATCGTGAGAGCATATGGTACTTGTACATCAGATGTTCAAAGTATATGACTGGAGATACTGCACAGTTCATATCGCTGGAAGCCAGGAGTGGAGGTAAGATTACACTTGGAGATAACACCACAAGGAAGGTGGTAGGGTTAGGTATGATTAGAAATTTTAAAAAAAAATTTATTAAAAATGTACTACTTGTAGAAAGCTTAAAGCATAATCTGTTAAGTATTAGCCAACTATGTGATAAAGGATACTGTGTTAAATTTTTTCCTACTAGCTGCATATTAAGCCTGAATGGTACTATTGTTTTAAATGGTATAAGGGTAAATAATGTGTATATGCTAGACTTAAATTGTATCAAAACTCCTACTACTTTTTGTTTAAAAACTAGTTCTGATTAGTCATGGCTTTGGCATAGGAGACTTTGTCACTTTAGTATGAAAACTTTTAAGAGAATTACCCAAAAGAACTTAGTGAAAGGTATACCAAAATTAGGCTTTATTATGGATCACCTTTGTGATGCATTGCAATTAGGAAAATAGGTGAAGTCATATTTTCAATCCAATAAGGATCTTAGAACTAGTAAACCATTGGACATATTATATATGAATTTTTTTGGACCAGTTGGAACTGTAAGTCTGAGGGAAGGTATAAGGATTTGTAATTATGGATGATTACTCTAGATTCACATGGATTAGATTTCTATATCATAAGAGTGAATCATTTGAGGAGTTTAAAGATTTTTTGACGTGGATTCAAAGGATACTAGGATGTGAAATTTTAACAATTCAAAGTGATCATGGAGGAGAATTTGAGAATGAAAAATTTGAGAATTTTTATAAGGAGAAAGGAATTGATCACAATTTTTCTATACCTAGAACCCCTCAATAGAATGGGGTAGTCGAAAGAAAAAACAAAAAATTAATAGAAGCCGTCCGAGCCATGTTGGCAAAATATTTACTTCATAAATATTTTTGGACTGAGGCGGTTAGCACAACATATTATGTTCTAAATAGGGTGAATGTTAGATTAAACTTAAATAAAACACCCTATGAGTTACTAAAGGGAAGAATACCTAATTTGTCACATTTGCATATTTTTGGATGTAAGGTGTTAATACATAACAATAGAAAATCAGCCTCAGAAAAATTTGATCCAAAATCAGATGAAGAAATTTTTAAAGGATATTCAAGTGTTAGAAATCTTATAGAGTATTCAATAAAAGAACCTTGGTAATTGAGAATCCACACATGTTGTATTTGATGAATCTGGAATTTTGGAAGAGCCAATTATTGAAGAGGATGAGATAGAGATTGACTCCCAAAAGTTTGAGAAAATAAATTTGGATGAAAATTTGGAGATAGAAAACCTAATGCCTAGAGATTTGAGATTTTCTAAAGATCACCCAAAAGAATTAATTATAGGTGAACCTAGTGAGGGTGTTAGGACTAGGCATAGACTGAATAAAGAAGTTAATCATTCAGCTTTTATTTCAATAATAGAACCCACAAATACTGATCAAGCACTTTTGGATGAATTAATTTTGGATATTCGCTATGCAAGAAGAATTAAATCAATTTATAAGAAATGAAGTTGGAAATTAACTGCAAGGCCAAAGGATCAAAGTGTAATTGGAACTAAGTGGGTATTCAAAAATAAAATGAATGACTCAGGAGTAGTCATTAAAAATAAGGCTAGATTGGTGGCTAAGGGGTATAATCAGATTGAAGGAATTGATTTTAAGGAGACTTTTGCCCCTGTAACTAGACTTGAAGCAATTAGGGTTTGTTAACCTTTGCCTATTTTAGAGGATTTAAATTATATCAAATGGATGTTAAAAGTACCGTTTTAAATGGGGGTAATTCAATAGGATGTTTATGTGGATCAATCTCCAGGCTTTGAGAATTCTAAACACCCAAATCATATTTTCAAAATTGAAAAAGACATTATACAAATTGAAACAGGCACCTAAGGCTTGGTATGAGAGGTTGAGCACCTTTCTACTTAAGGGATCTTTTGAAAAAGAAAGTGTGGACATAACTCTCTTTTTGAAGAAATTGAGAGAGGATATACTCATTGTACAAATTTATGTTGATGATATCTTCTTTGGATTTACAAATAAAAATCTTTGTGATAATTTTTCTAAAATAATGAGTAGTAAATTTGAGATGAGTCTAATGAGAAATTTGAGCTACTTTCTAAGCTTTAGCATCAAGCAAATTTAGGAGGGTATATTTCTTAGTTAGTCAAAGTATGTTAAGGATATCCTCAAAATGTATGAAATGGACAATGCTAAACCTGTTAATAATCCTATGAGTTTCTCAGTTCAGTTGGATAAAGTCCCTAAGAGAAAATCTATTGATCAAAAGAAATTTAGGGGCATAATTGGATCTTTGCTTTACTTGACAGCTAGCCGACCCGATATCATATTTAGTGTTTATCTATGTGTTATATTTCAATTAGATCCGAAAGAATCACATTTGACAACAGTGAAAAGAATTTTAAGGTATCTCTTGGGAACTCAGAACTTAGGAATTTGGTATCCTAAGTTTAGCTCTTCATTTGAAATAATTGGATATTCAGATTCAGACTTTGTAGGTTGTAGGGTTGATAGAAAGAGTACTTCTGGAACATGTCAATTTATTAGATATTCTTTAGTCTCTTAGTCCAGTAGAAAACAAAATTTTGTAGCCCTATCTACTGGTGAAGCTGAATACATTTCCTTAGGAAGTTGTGTGGCACAAGTATATTGGTTGAAATAATAGTTTATTGATTTAGGATTAACAATAGGCACTATTCTCATTTATTGTGATAACACTAATGCTATTTACATTTCTAAAAATCCTATTCAAGATTTAAGGACCAAACATATAGACATCAGGCATCATTTCATAAGGAATCATGTATCCAAAAGAGAAATTGAAGTCATTTATGTTTCAACTGAAAATCAACTTGCAGACATTTTTACAAAACCAGTAGCCTTTTTTATACTTTCAGTACATTAAGAACAAGGCTTGGTGTGATTGATTTGAATGCTTAATTAAAATGTTTTATGCAACATTGATGTGTTTTTGTTAGTGTGGTTTTTGTTTTCTCTTTTTGTGATTTTTTTATGTGTTGTTCAGCTCTTGTTCATGCTTGTTTTTGAATTTTTACTTGTTTGATTGTTACAAATATTTATCACATCAAGATTCCTATTTTTTTTAGCTATGGTATGAAAATTTCAGTGTGACAATCGTCAGTACAAAATTATTTTTGTACGGGATGAATTGTTTAGCGTAGTAATTATTGATTCGAATAGTTTGCATGCAGTTTTTCATTTTTTTTCAATACAGTTCGTCTGTACGATTGTGAAGATCGTCCGGACGATATGTATTCAATCGTATGTACGCATGTTGACTGTTATATAGATAAGATCAGTTTTTAATTCTGATCGTACGTATGAATGTTCATTTCGTACATATAAATATGTGGCATTTCAATGTGGGGGATGTTTCAAACCGTCATAAAAATGATCTTAAATAACTAATCGTCCCGGACAAACGCCTGTTTTTCTGTACGATCATTTGGTCAAAAGCCTGTACGAATGGACGCCTCATAACTTATATGATTACAAAAAGCCGTTACATTTTTGGACACATTCAATCGTACATATGAAATTTTATTTCGAACGTACAAACCTAATATCGTACGGGATGAAATTGTTTCCGTTCATACGAACGTTCGTTTATTTCTTTAAATTGAAAATTTTAGAACTTAATCTTTATTCTCTTTAAAAATCCTTTCAATCTTCTAATCTCCTTCATCTTTTCCATGACAAGTTCAAGAAAAAGAGTTAGGCAAGCGAAGGAACTAACTAGGGGACCACCTTCCTCTAAAACTTCAGGAGAGAACTTTTTGTTTAAAGAAAATGAAGAGTCTTTTCCTATGTTCGTATCTGCCAAAATCACACCCTCTAGAGTCCTTCTCCAAGAACAACTGACTTTTAAAGTGATGGATCTTTTTGCTTCTACCCAGTTTGTTCTTATTTTCCACTTCTACAATAAGGAAATATTTCACTACTTCCATGCAAACATGTCTTTTAATTATGATCAGAGCGTGATTAGGTCTTATATTTTTAAGAAGAAGGTAGAGATTACAAAAGAAGATTTGGGGATATTTTTGAACTTAAGGACTCAAGGGATTAGAGCCCATACCCTGACCTCTTCCTCCAATTTTGACTGGACTGTGATAAATGAAGTTATTAGAGGGTTTGGAGGGATGATTCATTTACCTGAGGTGACAACTCTTAATCAAAATGCCCGAACGATCCAACATGTTCTTTGTACCTCTATTATTCCTAAAGCTGGTGATCGAGTAAATATTACTCCTTTTCTTTCCATAGTGACATATTTGATTATGACTAGCCAACCTATACATGAAGCCTAATAGATCATTGACTACATGTACGGACTTTCTGAAATTGGCCATGTCTCCAACAAGAGAAAGAAGAATATAGCCTCAGGATACCTTGTGACCTACATTTTGGAGAAGAAGTATGAAATAGTTCACCCTGTTCAAAATCTAGAGGAGCCTGTCTACTATAATGATGCATCATTCCCAGCAATTTTTAACAAAGATTCATATGTGCTAAGTAGTGACTCTGATGAGGAAAGGAGAAGAGCTGCACATACACCTGCTCGTGGATAAAACTTTCAAGATATGGTCTAGCGATGTAATCATCTTGAGAATAATTTTGATTAACATTTTAATCAAATTGAAACTCATCTTTAACAATAGGATTATCAATATCAGCAGGATATGGGTTGGGTTAGAGGTCAAATTGAATCAGTCAATAAAAATATAACTATGATGAATAGCTATTTTAATATTTTTAACTAACCTCCTCCTCTAGATTAGGGCCCTTCAGAGTGATGATTATACTTCTCTCTTGCTTTTCTCTACATGTGATGATTTAAGATGTTAGAAAGTTATGTGTGGTTGGTGTTTATATTTTTATCTTTTTTTTTTGTGATGTAATGTGATTTGTTAGTTTTCATGTTTTTGTGTCTTGAATATCTTTGTATTGATATCATCCTTATATAATGTACTATCTTCTACCATTGATATCAATAAAAGTTATCATGTTATATTTTAGTGTTTTTTATTTCTTTTCAGAAATGTGTGTTAGCCTATATGATCTTCCTTAAAATATTGATCTAACAAGTGCTATATTTTGAATTGCAATACAAAATTGAATTCATTAGAAAATCTAATTTTTCAAAAAAAAAAAAAAATTTGTGTTATTACTTGATCTAGTTAAAAGTGTCATTCTCATGTCTCTTATTAGACTAACATAATTTTAATATTATTATTATAAATTTGATGTTTTCTTATTTTTTTTATTTCTCTTTTCAATATAAATATTGTACTTAGAGAAATTTGAGATTTTAGATTATCGATTTTGGAAAGGTCAAGAAAATGTACAAATGTACAAAAAATTAAAAGAATGTGCAATAGTACGCAATTTGAAAAAGATGCACAAAATAAGTCCACTAGTAAAAAAATGCACAAAGTGTGCCACAAATATTGAAAAGATGTGCAAAGCGCCACAAGTATATGTTATTTCCTCAATCGTTTAGTCTTTAAATTCAAATTAATCTTCTGTGCAATTTTATTTTGTATTGAATTTTGAAATATAAAAATTTTACATTCATCTACTCTGCAATAATTTTACTTATCTTATTGTCTAAACTTATTCATGATTTTGATATTTTTTTCTTGTTTATGTTATATCTATACCTAAATCATATGAATCTTTCTATTTCTCTAATGACATTTAATTTCTATTTGCAAATATAACTCAATCTCTTAAAAGGATCGATTATCAAAGGCTTTTCATATGACTTCTTACATTTCTGTGGTTTAGTTTGTCACTTCTTCTCTTTTCGTAGTTGTCAAAAAGGGTGAGGAATATTATTTAATGTGTTTTGACATGTTTTTAGTGTTTTTGTATTTGTTATTTTCTGTGTTTTGAATGTTGTTGTGTGTTTTTGAGTGAGTAAAAAATTTAAAATTAAAAAAAAATGGGATTAGTTTAAACAAAAATGCCCCTTATTCTCACATGCTTATTTATTCAGGTGGAATTTAAAAACTTAGGAATTTGAAAATTATACAAACAATAATTATTTTGCAATCATCAAAAAGGGGGAGTTTGTTGAGAGAGTTGCTACTTAGCTTTGTATGCTTAACATTCTTGCAACTTATATGTTTTGATGATTTCAAATATTATTGTTTTGAGTATTATTTTTTCTTAACAAATTTTGGAAGAATTATTTTTTGCTATTATGTGTACTAACATTTTAGGAAAATCATGCTCCAGATTGTTGAAGACTTCAAATCAAGATCTTCTTATAATATTTTGTAACTTGGAGTCTGTATTTTTCTTTTACTTGAGTTAGAGAGAGTGTGATTGTAGTTAAATAACTCAGCAAACACACACCAGGGGAGAGCTTTAAAATTCATAATTTTAAATTCTGATCGTACAGGATGAACTATATTCATATGGTACGATCAGGTCAATTATACTCCTCTAAGATCAAATCGAACGAACAGAGGGTGAGGAAAATTTTTTCTAAGTCCTATTCATCCAGACAATTTTTATGGTCATCCATGGACGATGTCCTCTGGATTCTCACTTTGAACTATTCATCCAGACGATTTTCTCTTTCATCCCAAGACGATGTCCTTTAATTTTTCACTTTGAACTATTCATCCAGATAATTTTCCCGTTCATCCCTGGACGATGTCCTCTGGACTCTCGTTTTTGAACTATTCGTCCAGACGATTATTCTCGTTCGTCCCTGGATGATATCCTCTAAATTTTCATTTTGTGCTGTTAGTCCATATGATCTTTCCTATTCATCCCTGGACAATGTCCTCTGGACTCATGCTTTGAACAATTCATCCAGACGAATTGTCCCCTTCATTTCAGGACGATGTCCTCTATTCTATGAATTTGTGATTCGTCCTGCTTTTTCGTCTCAATGAACCTTGGAAATAACAGTTCATACCAGACGAACCTTGATCGTATGGGACGATGATCGGGTCCAAAGGTAGTTTGTACCAATGCACATTGAGGCACACGCAACTATTTTTACACTGTTCGTACGTCGAAAGTTGATCATACGAGACGATCATGAACATACAAAATTGAAATTTTATAGGTTTTGGATAGTTTTTCGTGTCTTTCTTATAAAATGATCACTTAAAACTGTCAAAAAATCTTTTTGTTCATTGGTCTTCATGCATACTGAAGGGAGATTTAAGGAGAGAGTGAGAGAGAGTGTTTGGAGGAGATTTCTTACTACTGGAGCATGAAGGCTTCACTTGGGTACTCAAAGGTAAGAATCTCCATTTATGAATTGTAATTACTTCCATTATTCTCATGAGAAGATCTTTCAAGGAGATCCAGTTCTCTGCCGACACTCAAGGAGTGTAAACAGCCGAAAGGTTCTCTGCCTACACTTGAAGAGTGTAAAAGGATGATGGTTCTTTACCTACACTTGGAGAGTGTGAAAGGATGAAGATTCTCTGCCTACACTTGGAGAGTGTGAACAGCCAACGGTTCTCTGCCAATACTTGGAGGGTGTAAAAGGACGACAGTTCTCTGCCGCACCGGGTAGTGGTGGAAGAGAGTTTTTTGTGAAAGCTTCTCCATCTTGCTGTGGGGGCAAAAGGAGAGACACATATGGTAATAGTACAATACCTGAAGTGGGAGAGTTCAGGGAGTGGATGTAGGTCGTGTTTGACCGAACCACTATAAATTTTATGTCTTTTATTTTTTGCTATTTTTTTTTACTATTTTTGTTATCTGTGGTTAAAAAATCATTTTTAAATTTTCATTAAAATTTAATCAATTTAAAAGAGGAATATTTAAATTACCAATTCACCCTCCCTCCCCTCTTGGTTAGCTATTGGGACATAAGCTTAGGTCTAACAATCTAATTCATAATTAACAAGTTTTAACAATGTCTAGTTAGAACATCCATGACTAAAGCAAAAAGATATAGGCTTAAGGCTGATCCTTGATGTAACCCAACTGAATTAGGGAAATACTTGGTCGAACCACCTTGTATTTGAACACAAGTAATTATTAAGAGAGTTGCTAATTGCATATTTTACATTGTTGCAACTTGTATTATTTTAATGATTCCAAATATTATTGTTTTAAGTTTTATATTCTCCTAACACTTTTTAGAAGAATTATTTTTGCTCTTGTGTGGACTAACATTTCAGGATAATCAAACTCAAGACTAATGAAGACTTCAAATCAAAATTCAACATGAGATAATTTATAATTTAAAGCTTGCATTTTTTATTGTATTGAGTTTCAGAGGGAGTAATTGTAATTAAGTAACTTAGCACACACATACTTGGGGAGATCTTTAAAATTCATACTGATCGTACGGGATGAAAAATGTTCGTACGGGGCAATCAATTCAGTTATCCCCTCGGAAGAGCAATGGAACGAACAGGAAGTAAGAAAAATTTTCTAAGTCCTGATCATCTAGACGAATTTTGCTATTTGTCCCAGGACAAAATGCTCTCTGGAAAATTTTTTTTCTGACAAAATTCTGTTCATACAAGGACGAATTGCTCTCTGGAAAAATTTTGTCCAGACGAAATGCTCTCTGGAAAAATTTCATCCAGACGAACTTCAATTTGTCCTAGGACGAAATGCTCTCTGGAAACTTTTCGCTCAGACGAGTTCCTATTCGGCCTAGGATGAAATGCTCTATGTAAAAATTTCATCTAGACAAACTCTTACTCATCCTAGGACAAAAATGTTATAACATTTTCAATTTTGATAACTTCCTGCATTTTGTCAAACCGACCCATGGTATTACTGTTCGTACCCGACGAACTTAGTTCGTACAGGATGATAATCGGATACGAAGTCAATTCATACCAATATGCATTGGGTTCGTATGCAACTGATTTAGTAAGTTCATCTAGGATGATCCACGATCGTACGTGATGATTCACTTTGTAAAGACTTAAAAATCAATAATTTTTGGACGATTTTTGTGTCTTTCCTATATAAAGTCCAATTAGAATTGCCTCTTACTCTTTTTACCTACTGATCTTCATGCCTACTGAAAGGAGAGTTAAGGAGAGAGTGTGAGAGAGTGTTTGAAGGAGAATTCTTACTACTGGAGCTTGAAGGTTTCACTTGTTACTCAAAGGTAAGAGTCTCTACTTGTGGTTTTTGTATACTTCATTCTTTTCTCTCTTTCTTCTAGATTTCTTGTGAGAAGATCTATCAAGGAGATCCAGTTCTCTGCCGACACTTGGAAAGTGTAAACAGCCGAAGGGTTCTCTGCCCACACTCGGAGAGTGTGAACAGCCGACGGGTCCTCTGCCCACACTAGGAGAGTGTGAAAGGATGTGTTTGAATAGTTGCTATTTGAATGAGTTATATTTATGCAACTTATGTAGTTTTGATGATTCCAAACATTATTGTTCAAATGTATAGTTATCTCCTAACAATTTCAAAAGATTTGCACTTGCTCTTGTGTGTACTAACATTTCAGGAAAATCAGACTCCAGACTACGAAAAGTTCAATTCAAATTCAACATGAGATATTTTGTTTAATTGATGTTTGTCTTTTCTTTGAATTAATTTTGAAAGGGAGTGATTGTAATTGAGTGAATAAAATCTCACACACACAAATAAGGAGATCTTAAAATTCTATACTGATCGTACAGGACGATATTTATCGTACTGGACGATCTGTCAGTTATCTCCTATAGAGCACTTGGAACGAATAGGAACTTGCTTTGAAAAATTTTCTAAGTCCTATTCGTCCAGGACGAAATTTATTATCGTACCAGGCGATGGGTTCTCTGTAAAATTTTCGTCCAGACGAATTTTACCATCGTACGAGGCGACCAGTCCTCTGGAAAATTTTCGTCCAGACGAAAACAAATTATCGTCCGCGGCGATTGGTTCTCTGGAAAATTTTCGTCCAGACGAAATAAATAATCGTCCAGGACGATCGGCTCTCAGGAAAATTTTCGTCCAGATGATCACATTTTCGTTCAAACGATAAACCGACTTAGAACAGTTTTCAGCAGTTTCTAGAACCGACCTTGTAATAACCGTTCGTACTGGACGAACCAAGTTCGTACAGGACGATCAGCTGTACGAAGTCAGTTCGTACACATATACAAATTGGGTCGTTTCAGATCGTTTAAGTAAAATCGTCCAGGACGATCCAGAATCGTACAGGACGATCCACTGCGTACAGAATTGAAAATTTGCAGTTTTTGGGCGGTTTCACTTGTCTTTTATATAAATAGTCCAAATTAGACTGCCACCCAATCTTTTTGTCATTTGATCTTCGTGCCTCTTGAGAGAATAGCCAAGAAGAGAGTGGAAGAGAGCTTTCAAAGGAGGATTCCTACCACTGGAGCGAGAAGGCTTCACTTGGATTGCTAAGGTAAGAGTCTCTACTTGTGGAATTGGATTTCTTCACTCTTTTTCTTTCTTCCTTCTAGATTCTTGTGAGAAGATCATTCAAGAAGGTCCGGTTCTCTGCCGACACTTGGAGAGTGTGAACAGACGAGGGTTCTCTGCCCACACTAGGAGAGTGTGAAAGGAAGAAGGTTCTCTGCCTACACTTGGAGAGTGTAAACAGCCGTAGGGTTCTCTGCCCACACTAGGAGAGTGTGAAAGGACGACGGTTCTCTGCCGCACCGGGTAGTGGTGAAAAGAGTGTTTTGTACAGGCTTCTCCGCCTTGCTGTGGGTGCTAAAGGAGAGTCACTTTGTGGTATTAGTGCAATACTCAGAGGGTGCCTCTGAGGAGTGGATGTAGGTCTGGTTATAGACCGAACCACTATAAATCTGGTGTCATTTACTTTATAGCTTTTACGTTTCCGCACTTTAAATTTCAGTTTTAACAACTCTGTGGTTGAAAAACATTTTTCTACTAACTTTAAAAGAAAATTTTATTTCGGTTCAACTTTATTATTAAGAGGGTTTAAAATTTTAAAAACTACCAATTCACCCCCCTCTTGGTAGCCTTGGGACACTTACTTAGGCTTAACAACCTAATTACTGGACTCAACAAGTGGTATCAGAGCAGAGTTTCAAAATCATAAGTTTGAACTACTTTTTGATTAACGTAGATGGCTACATTTGGAAACCGAAACACACCTGAGGGTTACTCTATCACTAGACCTCCACTGTTTGATAATATTCCTTTTGATTTTTGGAAAACACGCATGTCTACTTTCTTACAGTCACTTGATTATCGCATGTGGATGCTAGTCCAGGAAGGTTACACAAAACCAACTAGATTAGTTGATGGAATTAGGGTAGATACACCCTATGCAGATTGGACTATAGAAGAACGTGACTTATCACAATTAAATGCGAAATGTTTAAATAGTTTCTTTTGTGCTTTAAAATCTGAAGACTACATGCGAGTTTCCACTTGTAAAAGCAGAAAAGACATATGGGATAGACTTTGTATTACTTATGAAGGGACAAATGAGGTTAAGCAATCAAGACTCAATATCTTGTTACATGACTACGAGTTATTTCGCATGAAACCTAATGAATCTATATCTGACATGTACACAAGATTCACTCAAATTGTAACCTCTTTGCATGCACTTGGTAGGGAATTAACTAATGCTGAAATGGTTAATAAGATTCTTCGTTGTTTACCTACTGCATACGATGCTAAAATTACTGCAATTACAGAGTCAAAAGATCTGAACATTTATTCTATTGATAATCTTCTTGGTTCACTCATTGCTTACGAGCAAGGAGTAAGTCAAAGAAAGATTGATGCAGGTGAACCAAGAAAGGACAAGAATCTTGCATTAAATGTGGAAGAGTCAGAAAGTGAACACTCACAACCTGAGGATGAAGACGATATAGCACTGATGACTAGACAATTCAGAAGCTTTTTAAAGAGGAAGCAGAAGAGACGCCAGCAATGGAATAGAGGTAAGTATAACAAAAATGGCAGGGTTTCTAATGAAGTGATTTGTTATGAATGCAGGAAACCAGGTCATATAAAAACTGATTGTCCAAAACTTAAAGCCACTCCTAGCAAGGAGAAGGTAGAGGAGAAACCAATGGTAAAAAGGGGCAAGAAGAAGTTTCAAAAGGCTTTTTGGGCGGACTCAGCTTCAGACTCATCTGAGACTGAAAACGAAGAAGAAGTCACCAACCTTTGCTTGATGGCAGATAAAGCTGAACAATCAGATCAAGAAGAGGTATGTGATTTAACCTATGATGAACTGTTTGAAGTTTCTGAACACATGCATGATGCATATAGGAAAACTAAAAAGATGCATTCTAGTTTAGTTTTAGAATTGGAAGAGCTTAATAAGGAACACGAAATCCTTAGAAAAGATCATGCTTTAATTGATAGCAACCACATGAAACTACTTGATGAATATGATGACTTGAATAAAAATTTTGAAAGTTTAAAATCATCCTATGCAGAACTTGAAAAAGAATTTAAGAAATTTAAGGATGAATCTGAGCACAAGACATATAGAATCAATTATACAAATCGAATCTTGGAGGATATGAATTCATTTTACAAACTTACTATAAGAGCTCTCGAGGATAATAGGAACCCCCCTAAACTTGAAGATTTTACAAATCCTAAATATTATCCTAAATTCATGAAATCCCTTAGAAGACAATCATATGAAAGAAAACATAGGAATATTTTTCCTAATGTTAAATGTAACAATTGTGGATTTTTGGGACATATATCTCACACCTGCACTTTAAAGATGAAACCTAATTTGGTGTGGAGAACTAAGATGCATAAACCTAGACATATCACACATGCATCTGATTATAAATTTCATAAAGGTGAACCCAAACTAGTTTGGGTTCCCAGGTCTAACATTTGAGAATTTTGCAGGTATACTCTCACACAAGACCTCGTGAGAGTATATGGTACCTGGACAGCGGATGTTCTAAGCACATGACTGGAGATACTGCTCAATTCATAACGCTGGAAGCCAGGAGTGGAGGCAAGGTTACACTTGGAGATAATACCACAAAGAAGGTGGTTGGATCAGGTATGATTGGAAATTTGAAAAACTTTTTCATAGATAATGTTTTATTAGTTGAAGGCTTAAAACATAATTTGCTTAGCATAAGTCAGCTATGTGATAAGGGCTATAATGTAAAATTTTTACCTACTAGCTGCATAATTAGCCTAAATGGGAAAATTGTTTTAAATGGAAAAAGGGTGAACAATGTCTACATGCTAGATTTAAATTGTATTCAATCTCCTACTGCTTTTTGTTTGAAAACTGTTTCTGATGAATCATGGCTTTGGCATAGGAGACTTTGTCATTCTAGTATGAAAAATCTTAGAAGAATTACCCAAAAGAATTTGGTTAGAGGAATACCTAAACTAGACTTTACTAAGGACCACTTATGTGATGCATGTCAATTAGGAAAACAAGTGAAGTCCTCTTTTAAGTCCAATAAAGATCTTAGGACCAGTAAACCTTTAGAAATTCTTCACATGGATCTTTTTGGACCTGTAAGCACGGTTAGTCTAGGAGGAAAGGTATATGGATTTGTAATAGTAGATGATTTTTCAAGATTCACCTGGGTTAAATTTCTTTTTCAAAAGAGTGAATCATTTGAGGAATTCAAAAATTTTTCAACTTGGATACAAAGAAAACTAGGATGTGAAATAATTTCTATACAAAGTGATCATGGAGGAGAATTTGAAAATGAAAGATTTGAAGATTTCTGTAAAGAAAAGGGGATTGATCACAATTTTTCTGCACCTAGAACTCCTCAACAAAATGGAGTAGTTGAAAGAAAGAACAGAACATTAATAGAAGCCGCCCGAGCAATGTTAGCAGAATACTCTCTTCCTAGATATTTTTGGGCTGAGGCGGTTAGCACTGCATGCTATGTTCTGAATAGGGTAAATGTGAGATCAAATTTGAATAAAACACCCTATGAATTGGTAAAAGGTAGAACACCAAATTTGTCTCATTTACATGTATTTGGTTGCAAGGTGTTCATACATAATAATGGAAAATCTGCCTTAGGAAAATTTGATCCAAAATCAGATGAAGGAATTTTTGTTGGATATTCAAGTGTTGGAAAATCTTATAGAGTATTCAATAAAAGAACTTTAGTCATTGAAGAAACCACACATATTGTTTTTGATGAAAATGGAAACATAGAAGAGCCAAAAGTTGTTGAAGAAGAAATTGAAGAAAACTCCCAAAAGATTGATAGATTAAATTTGGAAGAAAATGTGGAAGAAATTATAGAAAGAGAAGACCCTTTGCCTAGAGATTTGAGATTCTCTAAAAATCACCCAAAAGAATTAATTATAGGTGAACCAAGTGAGGGTGTTAGAACTAGGTGTGGATTAAACAAGGAAGTCAATCATTCAGCTTTTATTTCAACTATTGAACCCACTAACATTGATCAAGCACTTTCAGATGAATTTTGGATATTGGCCATGCAAGAAGAGTTAAATCAATTTGTAAGAAATAAAGTTTGGGAACTAACTACAAGGCCAAAAGATCAAAGTGTTGTTGGAACCAAGTGGGTGTTCAAAAATAAAATGAATGACTCAGGAGTAGTTATTAGAAATAAGGCTAGATTAGTAGCTAAGGGGTATAATCAAATTGAAGGAATTGATTTTGAGGAAACTTTTGCCCCTGTAGCTAGACTTGAAGCAATTAGGGTTTTACTAGCCTTTGCCTGTTTTAAAGGTTTTAAATTGTTTCAAATGGATGTTAAAAGTGCCTTTTTAAATGGAGTAATTGAAGAAGATGTTTTTGTAGAACAACCTCCAGGTTTTGAAAATTCTAAATTTCCAAATCATGTTTTCAAATTAAAAAAGGCATTATATGGATTGAAACACGCACCTAGGGCTTGGTATGAGAGGTTAAGCACCTTCCTACTTGAAAGATCTTTTGAAAAAGGAAGTGTGGATACAACTCTCTTTTTAAGAAAAATTGGAAAGGATATACTTATTGTTCAAATTTATGTGGATGACATCATCTTTGGATCTTCAAATAAACATCTTTGTGATGATTTTTCTAAAACAATGAGTAATGAATTCGAAATGAGTCTAATGGGAGATTTAAATTACTTTCTAGGATTTAGCATTAAGCAACTTGAGGAAGGTACTTTTCTTAGTCAAAACAAATATATTAAGGACATCCTCAAAAAATATGAAATGGACAATGCTAAACCTGTTAGTACACCAATGAGTTCTTCAGTTCAGTTGGATAAGGACCTTAAGGGAAAATCTGTTGATCAAAAGAAATTTAGAGGGATAATTGGATCTTTACTTTACTTGACTGCTAGCCGACCAGATATTATGTTTAGTGTTTGCCTATGTGCTAGATTTCAATCAGATCCAAAAGAATCACATTTGACAGCAGTAAAAAGGATTTTAAGATATCTACTAGGAACTCAAAACTTAGGAATTTGGTATCCTAAGTTTAGCTCTTCATTTGAAATTATTGGTTACTCAGATTCTGACTTTGCAGGCTGTAGAGTGGATAGGAAAAGCACTTCTGGAACATGTCAATTCATTGGAAATTCATTAGTTTCATGGTCTAGTAGAAAACAAAATTCAGTGGCACTATCTACTGCAGAAGCAGAATACATTGCATTAGGAAGTTGTGTGGCACAAGTACTTTGGTTAAAACAACAGTTGATTGACTTAGGATTAACTATAGGCACTATTCCAATTTATTGTGACAATACTAGTGCTATTTGTATTTCAAAAAATCCTATTCAACATTCTAGAACCAAACACATCGATATATGGCATCATTTCATAAGGGATCACGTATCCAAAGGAGAAATTGAACTCATACATGTTTCAACTGAAAATCAACTTGCAGACATTTTTACAAAACCTTTAGCCTTTGATACCTTCAGTACTTTAAGAACAAGGCTTGGTGTTATTGATTTGAATGCTTAACTAAAATGTCTTTGCAACATTGATACTTGTTATGTTTTGTTTTTGAAATTTTGTGAATTTTGTGTTTTTAATGAATTGTTTTTGGATTTATGATTTTGTTTTATGTTTTCTGTGTTTCTGATTGTTTTTGTTGATTTTGTTAATTTAAAAATTTAAATTTTTTGGAGGAAATCGTCCAGGACGATTTATTTTTGTACGGGACGATGTGTAAAGGAACAGTTTGCGAAAATTTAAACCGTTTTAGAGCAGTTTTTTATTGGATCGTCTGTACGATCTGTGATCGTCCAGGACGAATTTTTTTTTCTCTCAAACGTCGGAACGATTGAATGCAGCGGTTGAGTGGATAAGACAGTTTTTAATACGAACTTCGTCTGTACGAAATTTTAGTTCGTCCAGACGAACATGTGTCGATTCATTGTAGGGGACGGTTTTCAAGAGTCATTAAAACGAAATACTTTTCGATCGTCTGTACGAAATTTTTTCGTCTGTACGATTGGTCAAGTCAAAATGCCTGTACGAAGGGACGCATCGTAAGTTGTGTTGAATACAAAAAGTCGTTACATTTTGGACGAATTGGATCGTCTGTACGAACTTTCTTCGTCCAGACGAACTATTATGTTTCGTCCAGGACGAATATTTTCGTCCAGGACGAAAGTATCGTTTTCCTTTAAATATGAAGGCTTTTCAAACTTGACAATCACACTTTCAAATTTCTTTTTCAATCCCTTTTAACATAAAATCAACAATGGCCTCCTCTAGCAAAAGACAAAAGGTTTTGGTGAAAAAACCAAACAGGAATGCCCCAGACAACTTTCTTTCCAAGGCAAATGAGGAATCTTTTCCTCGTTTTGCCTCCGCAAAAATCACTCCGTCTCGCATTCTTATCCCAACAGAGTTGAAATTTCGGGTAATGCACCTCTTCGCCTCAACCCAATTTCAGTTCATTCTTTCTCTCGTCCACTTCTACAATAAACAAACCTACCATTACTTTCTAGCCAACATGAGTTTCAATTCTGACCACTCTATCATTAGTTCTTTTGTTTTTAAAAAAAAAAAGTTGAGATCACCAAGCACGATCTTGGTACATTTTTAAAGTTAAGAACTGAGGGATATAGAGCCCACACCCTAATGTCAGAAACCTCCTTCAAATGGTTTGAAATCAATAGGGTAATTAGAAAAAATGCGATTGACAATCATGTTGCTAGAGTCTCAGGTATGACCCAAGATGCCCGAATCATCCAGCACATCCTTAGATCCTCAATTATTCCTAAAGCTGGTGATAGGATTAACATTACTCCTCTCCTTTCTTGTCTAACTTTTTTAATCATGTCAAGACATCCTATTGATGAAGCCCAACTCATCATAGATCATATCTATGGGCTTTCAGAAATAGGACATGCTGATCAGAAGAGGAAGAAGAACATTTCATTAGGGCACTTAATTACTTATATTTTGGAGAAGAAGTACAATATAGTGCATCCTGATGAGGAATATGAAGAGCCAGTTTACTATAACAACACATCATTCAGACTGCTCTTCAAGGAAGAAAAAGAAAAAGGGGAAGCACATGACAGTGCTTCAGAAGAAGAAGAAGAAGAAGGAGTGCAAGCTTCTGCTTCTCAATCAGATTACCAGAATCTGATTGAGAGATTTGATAGACTAGAGACTCACATTGATCAAAGGTTTGATCAATTTGATGCTCAACTTACTCAGCAGCAACATGACATTGGTAACATTAAAGATGAAGTTCATGAAATTAATACCAATGTAATGTTGATGGCCTCCTACTTCAACCTCTTTGGCGGCATACCTCCTCCTCCTCCAGAACAGTAAAAATTTTTTTTTGTTTGTTGTTGTGTGTCTGTTGTATTTTTTGTTTTGTTGTTTTGTTTTTATCTTATATGTGTTATTGTGATTGTTTTTATGTTTTTAAGTTCAATGTTTATGTAATCTTTTCTTTTCAATGAAAGTTTGTTTTTGTTAGATTTGTTTTGAAATGTGGCTAATATTTATGAATTTCATTAGTATTTTTTAATCTACATAGTGCTTAAATTCGATTGTAATTTGAGATTATCTATATTAGAAAATCTAGACTTTCTAAATTTATAATTTGTTTATAACTTGTTGTACTTAGAACTTTTAAATTCATGTCTATTCATTTAGACTACATAAAAGTTAATATTGTTATTACAATTTTGATGTTTTCTTAGTTTGTATTTCTATGCTCAAATGATATTTATGCACCTAGAAAAATTTGAAATTTTAGATTATAGATTTTGGAAAGAATTGGTCAAATTACTCTTGAACAGTGTACAAATGTACAAAAATCAAAAGGGATTCACAAAAATTTGTAAAATGGAAAAGAGGCACAAAATAAGCCCAACCAAAGAAAAATGCACAAAAATGTGCTACAAAACTTTGAAAAGATGTGCAAAGCACCACATGAGGTAATTCTCTTCTTTCCAAATTCGTTCAATCTCTTAATTCAAGTTGATCTAATGTTCATTCATATTCTCTTGAACTTTGAAATATAGAATTTTTTTTACATCTGACTTGTAATGATTTTCAATAATCAAAATGTCTAAATTGAATCATGTCTTTGAAAAATTCTTCTTACTTACAATGTTATATCATTTCATAAATTTTATGAATTTCTATGATTGACCTAATATCTTTAGTTTAAAATTGCATACCCTATGTCAATCACCATTTAGATTAAATTTTAACAATGAATTTCATATAATTATTTACATTTCTTGTCTTTTTCTTCTTCACTTTTTGTTGCTGTCAAAAAGGGGGAGAAATTATTAGTTTGTGTATGTTTGTGTTAGTTTGTGTATGTTTGTGTTTTCTCTTTTTAGTTGTTCTGTTTGCAAGTTTGTGTAGTTTGTGTTAAAATTTTTGAAAAAACAAAAATTTTGTTCGTTAAATATTGTTCTTTAATGCCTCCTTATTTTAATGTACTCATAAATTAAGGGAGAGTTTAGGAGATAAAAGATGTGTTTTAACTTGAAACCATACTAATAATAATTGTTTTTCCATCATCAAAAAGGGGGAGATTGTTTGAATAGTTGCTATTTGAATGAGTTATATTTATGCAACTTATGTAGTTTTGATGATTCCAAACATTATTGTTCAAATGTATAGTTATCTCCTAACAATTTCAGAAGATTTGCACTTGCTCTTGTGTGTACTAACATTTCAGGAAAATCAGACTCCAGACTACGAAAAGTTCAATTCAAATTCAACATGAGATATTTTGTTTAATTGATGTTTGTCTTTTCTTTGAATTAATTTTGAAAGGGAGTGATTGTAATTGAGTGAATAAAATCTCACACACACAAATAAGGAGATCTTAAAATTCTATACTGATCGTACAGGACGATATTTATCGTACTGGACGATCTGTCAGTTATCTCCTATAGAGCACTTGGAACGAATAGGAACTTGCTTTGAAAAATTTTCTAAGTCCTATTCGTCCAGGACGAAATTTATTATCGTACCAGGCGATGGGTTCTCTGTAAAATTTTCGTCCAGACGAATTTTACCATCGTACGAGGCGACCAGTC
Source organism: Dendrobium nobile (assembly GCA_022539455.1). Taxonomy (NCBI): domain Eukaryota; kingdom Viridiplantae; phylum Streptophyta; class Magnoliopsida; order Asparagales; family Orchidaceae; genus Dendrobium; species Dendrobium nobile. The sequence continues at coordinate 9,725,056 of CM039724.1, forward strand.
CTCTGGAAAATTTTCGTCCAGACGAAAACAAATTATCGTCCGCGGCGATTGGTTCTCTGGAAAATTTTCGTCCAGACGAAATAAATAATCGTCCAGGACGATCGGCTCTCAGGAAAATTTTCGTCCAGACGATCACATTTTCGTTCAAACGATAAACCGACTTAGAACAGTTTTCAGCAGTTTCTAGAACCGACCTTGTAATAACCGTTCGTACTGGACGAACCAAGTTCGTACAGGACGATCAGCTGTACGAAGTCAGTTCGTACACATATACAAATTGGGTCGTTTCAGATCGTTTAAGTAAAATCGTCCAGGACGATCCAGAATCGTACAGGACGATCCACTGCGTACAGAATTGAAAATTTGCAGTTTTTGGGCGGTTTCACTTGTCTTTTATATAAATAGTCCAAATTAGACTGCCACCCAATCTTTTTGTCATTTGATCTTCGTGCCTCTTGAGAGAATAGCCAAGAAGAGAGTGGAAGAGAGCATTCAAAGGAGGATTCCTACCACTGGAGCGAGAAGGCTTCACTTGGATTGCTAAGGTAAGAGTCTCTACTTGTGGAATTGGATTTCTTCACTCTTTTTCTTTCTTCCTTCTAGATTCTTGTGAGAAGATCATTCAAGAAGGTCCGGTTCTCTGCCGACACTTGGAGAGTGTGAACAGACGAGGGTTCTCTGCCCACACTAGGAGAGTGTGAAAGGAAGAAGGTTCTCTGCCTACACTTGGAGAGTGTAAACAGCTGTAGGGTTCTCTGCCCACACTAGGAGAGTGTGAAAGGACGACGGTTCTCTGCCGCACCGAGTAGTGGTGAAAAGAGTGTTTTGTACAGGCTTCTCCGCCTTGCTGTGGGTGCTAAAGGAGAGTCACTTTGTGGTATTAGTGCAATACTCAGAGGGTGCCTCTGAGGAGTGGATGTAGGTCTGGTTATAGACCGAACCACTATAAATCTGGTGTCATTTACTTTATAGCTTTTACGTTTCCGCACTTTAAATTTCAGTTTTAACAACTCTGTGGTTGAAAAACATTTTTCTACTAACTTTAAAAGAAAATTTTATTTCGGTTCAACTTTATTATTAAGAGGGTTTAAAATTTTAAAAACTACCAATTCACCCCCCTCTTGGTAGCCTTGGGACACTTACTTAGGCTTAACAACCTAATTACTGGACTCAACAGGATGAAGGGTTCTCTGCCTACACCGAGAGAGTGTAAAAGGAAGACGGTTCTCTGCCAACACTAGGTAGAGTGTTAAAGTACGACGGTTCTCTGCCATACCGGGTAGTGGTCGAAGAGCATTTTATAAAGGCTTCTTCGCCTTGCTGTGGATGCAAAAGGAGAGTCACTAGTGGTATTTATGCAATACTCGGAGGGTGCCTTCGGGGAGTGGATGTAGGTCGTGTTTGACTGAACCACTATAAATCTCGTGTCTTTTATTTTTTCACTACTTTTATTTTTATCATTTTAACTTGTGGTTGAAAAATCTCTTTCTATAAAATTCACTAAAGTTATTATCAGTTTTAAATTTTTTGAAAGAGGGATTAATTCTTAATTACCAATTCACCCTCCCTCTTGATTAGCCGCTGGGAGATAAGCTTAGGTTTAACAACCTATTTTATATTGAACAAGTTTCAACAAGTGGTATGAGAGCTTTGTTTCAAAATCATAAGTTTAGACTATATTTTTATTAACGTAGATGGCTATATTTAGAAACTGAAATATACCTGAGGGTTACTCTATAACTAGACCTTTATTGTTCGACAATATTCCTTTTGATTTTTAGAAAACACGCATGTCTACATTTTTACAGTCACTTGATTACCGAATGTGGATCTTAGTTCAGGAAGAGTATACAAAACCAACTAGATTAGTTAACAGAGTTAGAGTTGAAATACCTTTTATGGACAGGACAATAGAAGAACGTAACTTAACACAATTAAACACCAAATGCTTAAATAGTTTCTTTTGTCCTCTTAAATCAGAAGACTACATGTGAGTTTCTACTTGCAAGAGTAGAAAGGACATATGGGATAGACTTTATATAACTTATGAGGGGACTAATGAGATTAAGCAATCTAGACTTGTTGCTTGATTATGAACTGTTTAGCATGAAACATAATGAATCCATTTCTAATATGTACACAAGATTCACACAAATAGTTACCTCTTTACATGCATTGGGTAGGGAACTAATGAATGCTGAAATGGTTAATAAGATTTTTCATTATTTGCCTACTACTTATGATACTAAAATTACTGTAATTATAGAGTCTAAAGATCTAAATAAATACTTTATTGACAATCTTCTTAGTTTGCTAATTACTTATGAGCAAGGAGTTAGATAAAAAAAGATTGATACAGGTGAACCACGAAGGGAGAAGAACATAGCACTGAAAGTGAATGAGTCTGAGAGTGAACAGTTATAACCTGAGGATGAAGACGACATCGCACTGATGACTAGAAAATTCAAAAGCTTTCTGAAGAGGAAGCAGAAGAGACGCCAGCAATGGAATAGTGGTAAATTTAATAGAAATGTTAGTTTCAAATGATGTTATTTGTTATGAGTGTAGAAAACTTGGATATATTAAGACAGACTGCCCGAAACTTAAAGCCACTCTTAGCAAGGAGAAGGTAGAAGAGAAACCATTTGTGAAGAAGGGCAAGAAGAAATTCCAAAAAGCTTTTTGGGCAGCCTCAGCTTCAGACTCGTTAGAGATAGAAAAGGAAGAGGAACTCACTAATCTGTGCTTAATGGCAGATAGTCTTGATCAGTCAGATCAAGAAGAGGTATGTGACTTAACTTATGATGAGCTTTTAAAGTTTCTGAACACATGCATGATGCATATAGAAAAATGAATAAAATGCATGCTAGTCTAAGTTTAGAATTTGAAGAACTTTAAAAGGATCATGAAGTCCTTAAGAAAAATCATACTTTAATTAATGACATCCACATAAAATTACTTGATGAGTTTGATGACATGAATAAAAATCATGAAAGTCTAAAATCATCCTATGCAGAACTTGAAAAAGATTTTAAAAATTTTAAGGATGAATCAGAGAGTAAAATTTATAGAATAAATTATACAAATCGAATTTTGGAAGATATAAATTCTTTTTACAAATTAACAATAAAAGCTCTCGAGGATAATAGGATACCCCATAAACTTGAATATTTCATTAATCCTACTTTGTATCCTAAATTTATGTAATCCCTAAATAGATAAATGAATAGTAGAAGACTTAGGAATCCTTTTCTAAAAGTCAATGGTAACAATTATGGATTGATTGGACACATAGCCCATACTTGTACTTTGAAGAAGAAAACTTATTTGGTGTGGAAACCTAAGATGCATAAACCTAGACATATAATACATGCATCTCTTTATAAATTGCCAAAAGGAAAACCCAAACTTATTTGGGTTCCTAGGTCTAACTTTTGATAATCTTACATGGTCGCTCTCACACAAGACCTCATGAGAGTATATGGTACCTGGACAGCGGATGTTCAAAGCATATGACTAGAGATACTACACAATTCATATTGCTGGAAGCCAGGAGTGGAGGCAAGGTTACACTTGGAGATAACACCACAAGGAAGGTGGTTGGATCAGGTATGATTAGAAATCTTACAAATTTTTACATTGAAAATATGTTATTGGTAGAAGGCTTAAAATATAATTTGTTAAGTATAAGCCAGCTATGTGATAATGAATATTGTGTAAAAAATTTTCCTATTAGCTGCATATTAAGCAACAATGGAAATGATATTTTGAATGGTAAAAGGATAAATAATGTTTATATGCTAGACTAAAATTGCATTCAAACTCCTACTGCTTTTTGTTTAAAAATTATTTTTAATGAGTCATGGCTTTGGCATAGGAGACTTTGTCATTATAGCATGAAAAATATGAGAAGGATTACCCAAAAGAACTTAGTGAGAGGTATACCAAAACTAGACTTTACTAAGGACCACCTTTGTGATGCATGTCAAACTGGAAAATAAGTGAAGTCCTCTTTTAAGTCTAATAAGGATCTTAGAAGTTGTAAACTATTGGAGATTTGGCATATGGTTCTTTTTGGACCAGTTGGAATTGTAAGTCTAGGAGCAAAGGTATACAGATTTGTGATTGTTAATGATTACTCAAGATTCACTTGGGTTAGATTTTTATTTCATAAGAGTGAATCATTTGAGAAATTTAAAAAAAATTTGACTTGGATTCAAAGAAAATTAGTGTGAAATAATGACAATACAAAGTGATCATGGAGGAGAATTTGAGAACGAAAGATTTGAGGATTTTGTAAGGAGAAAGGAATTGATCACAACTTTTCTGCACCTAGAACCCCTCAGTAGAATGGGGTAGTCGAAAGAAAGAACAGAACATTAATAAATACCGCTTGAGCCATGTTGGCAGAATACTCACTTCCTAAATATTTTTGGGCTGAGGCGGTTAGCACTACATGTTATATTCTAAATAGGGTGAATGTGAGATCTAAATTAAATAAAATACCCTATGAGTTGCTAAAAGGTAGAATACCTAATTTATCTCATTTGCATGTTTTTGGTTGCAAGGTGTTTATACATAACAATGGAAAATCTGTCTTAGAAAAATTTGATCCAAAATCAGATGAAGGAATTTTTGTTGAATACTCAAGTGTTGGAAAATCTTATAGAGTATTCATTAGAAGAACTTTAGTAATTGAAGAGACCACACATGTTGTTTTTGATGAATCTGGAATGTTAGAAGATCCAAATGTTGTAGAAGAAGAGATTGAGGATAACTCCCAAAAGATTGATAAAATGAATTTGGAAGAAAATTTAGAAGAAAATGTGGAAGAAAATTTGGAGATAGAAAATCCTTTGCCTAGAGATTTGAGGTTTTCTAAAAACCACCAAAAGGAGTTGATAATTGGTGAACCTAGTGAGGGTGTAAGGACTAGGTGTGGATTAAACAAAGAAGTCAATCATTCAGCCTTTATTTCAACTATAGAACCCACAAATATTGATCAAGCACTTTTGGATGAATTTTGGATTTTGGCCATGCAAGAAGAGTTAGATCAATTTGTAAGAAATAAAGTTTGGGAATTAACTACAAGGCCAAAGGATCAAAGTGTAATTGGAACTAAGTGAGTTTTCAAAAATAAAATGAATGATTCAGGAGTAGTCATTTGAAATAAGGCTAGATTAGTTGCTAAGGGGTATAATCAAATTGAAGGGATTGATTTTGAGGAGACTTTTGCCCCTGTAGCTAGACTTGAAATAATTAGGGTTTTATTAGCCTTTGCCTATTTTAGAGGATTTAAATTGTACCAAATGGATGTAAAAAGTACCTTTTTAAATGGGGTAATTCAAGAAGATATTTTTGTAGAACAACCATGAGGTTTTAAAAATTTTAAATACCCAAATCATATTTTCAAATTGAAAAAGATATTATATAGATTGAAATAGGCACCTAGGGCTTGGTATGAGAGGTTGAGCACATTCCTACTTGAAATATCATTTAAAAAAGGAAGTGTGGATACACCTCTCTTTTTGAAAAGATTTGGAAAGGACATACTCATTGTACAAATTTATGTGAATGACATCATCTTTGCATGTTCAAATAAAAATCTTTGTGATGATTTTTCTAAAACAATGAGTAGTGAATTTGAGATGAGTCTAATGGAAGATTTAAGTTACTTTCTAGGCGTTAGCATTAAGCAAATTGAGGAGGGTACATTTCTTAGTCAGTCAAAGTATGTTAAGGACATCCTCAAAAAATATGAAATGGACAATGCTAAACCTGTTAGTACACCTAATTGTTCCTCAGTTCAGTTGGATAAGGACCCTAAGGGAAAATCTGTTGATCAAAATAATTTTAGAGGGATAATTGGATCTTCTCTTTACTTGTTAGCTAGCCGGCCTGATATCATGTTTAGTGTTTGTTTGTGTTCTAGATTTCAATCAGATCCAAAATAATCATATTTGACAGCAGTAAAAAAGATTCTAAGATAACTGTTAGGAACTCAAAACTTAAGAATTTGGTATCCTAAGTTTAGCTCTTCATTTGAAATAATTGGTTATTCAGATTCTAATTTTGCAGGTTCTAGGGTGGATAGAAAAAACACTTCTAGAACATATCAGTTTATTAAAAATTCTTTATTCTCTTGGTCCAATAAAAAATAAAATTTAGTAGCCCTATCTACTACTGAAGCTGAATACATTGCATTAGGAAGTTGTGTGGCACAAGTACTTTGGTTGAAACAACAGTTAATTGATTTAGGATTAACTATATGCACTATTCCAATTTATTGTGATAACACTAGTGCTATTTATATTTTTAAAAATCCTATTCAACATTCAAGAACCAAACATATAGACATCATGCATCATTTCATAAGGGATTATATATCCAAAGGAGAAAATAAACTCACTCATGTTTCTACTGAAAATCAACTTGCAGACATTTTTACAAAACTTTTAGCCTTTGATAATTTCAGTGCATTAAGAACAAGGCTTGGAGTAATCGATTTGAATGCTTAATAAAAATGTTTTTCACAACATTGATGCATGTTTTTAGTTAGTATTTTTGTGTGTATCCTTATGTTTGTAATCTTTTATGTATTTTGAGTTTGTGTTTTCATTTTTTCATTTGTGTTTTTTTTTGTGTTTGTGTTTTAGTTTTGATTGAGTGCATGTTTTAAAAAATTTGAGTGAAAATCATCCAGGACGAAAATATTTTTGTACGAGACGAATTGTGTAGTGTGTCAAACTGTTGGATTTGAACCGTTTGGGTGCAGTTTTTCAGTTTTTAATTTTAATTTCATCTGTACGATCGTCCAGGATGAACTTTTTTTCAAACGACGGGATGATTGAATGATAGTTAAACATATAAGGTCGTTTTTAATACTGTATTCGTACGTACGAACCTTTGGTTCGTCCGGATGAATGCTTGGTGAATCGATGTGGGGGACGGTCTCAACTGCCATTAAAACGATCATAAATTTCTGATCGTCCAGGATAAATACCTATTCTCCTGTACGATCGATTGGTCAAAAGTCTGTACGAAAGGTCACTTCGTAAGTTGTGTGATTACGAAAAGCCGTTTCATTTTGGACTCATTCGTTCGTCTATATGAAACTTTTTTGTACAGGACGAACTGAATTTCGTACGGGACGAACGTAATTTTGACTGTACGAACAATCGTATTTCATTAAATTGATCGACTTTAAACTCAATAGTCACACTCACACATCCCTTTCAGTACCCTTTCTTCCTTTAGATCTTATCCATGGCAAGTTCAAGCAAGCGAAAAAAGGTTCTCACCAAGGGTCCACACAGAAATTCTTCTGATAATTTTTTGTCTAAAGCCAATGAAGAATCTTTTCCTAGATTTTCCTCCCCTAAGATCACCCCGTATAGAGTTCTTATTCAGGATCAACTGACCTTTTAGGTAATGAACTTGTTTACATCAACTCAATTTTGTCTCATTCTCACACTAGTCCACCTCTACAATAAAGAAACCTTTCATTATTTCCTAGAAAACATGTCCTTCAACTCCGACCATTCTGTAATCAAGTCCTTTGTTTTTAAGAAGAAAGTTTAAATCACCAAGGCTGACCTAGGAATCTTTTTTAACTTAAGGACTGAGGGAATTATAGCCCATACTATGACCACTACAGCTAATTTTGATTGGAGTGAAATTAATGAAGTGATTAGAAAAATTATATTTAATGAGCATATGCCTAAAGTGTCCTCTCTTGTTCGCAATGCTCGTATCATCCAACATGTTCTTCGAACTTCCATAATTCCTAAAGCTGGTGATAGAGTCAACATTACTCATCTTCGTTCAATAGTAACCTATTTGATTATGACTAAACAACCTATAGATGAAGCCCAACTAATCATTGACTATCTTTATGGACTTTCTAAAATTGGTCATGTTAAACATAAAAGAAAGAAGAACATAGCTTTAGGACATCTTGTTGCCTTCATTTTGGAGAAGAAGTATGATTTGGTTCATCTAGTTGAAGATTTTGAAGAACCTTTCTACTACAATGATGGATCTTTTAGGGCAATCTTCAATAAAGATGAACCATGTAAAGCACATGTTATTAGTGACTCAGAGGAGGAACATGAACCTACACCTACACCTGCATTTGCTAGTGAACCAAATTATCAGGATTTGTTTCAGAGATTTGATCGCTTAGAGTCTCATTTTGATCAAAGATTTGATCAAATTGAAACTCATTTGCAGCAGCAGGATATTCAATATAATCAGGATATGGGGTGTATGAGAGAGCAGATGAATGATATTAGTTCCAACATGCTTATGATAAGCAGTTATTTTAACTTCTTTAGTACTGTACCTCCTCCTCCTCCTCCAAATCAAGGTCCATCAGTGTGATTCATGTACTTGGTTATGTTTTTCTTTAGTTGATGTGTTATATGATGTAGTAGTTTGTGATGTGTTACATTGTGATGTATTTTGTTTTAGTTATGTGTTTGTTTCATTAGATGTTTTTGTATTTGAGTTTTATCAAGCATTGATATCATTCATAGATTGTAATATCTATTATAAAGATATCAATATAAGTTATCTTGTTTAAGTTTTAATGTTGTTTTGAAATGTGTGTTAGCCTATATGAAAATCCTTGACGTTTTGGATCCTACAAGTGCTATATCTTGAAGTGCAACTTAAAATTAAATTCATTAGTAAATCTAATTTTTTTAAATTTAAGTTTTGCTTATAACTTGATTTAATTAAGATTGACAATTTCATGTTTCTTATTAGACTACATTAATGTTTAATATTATTATTGCAATTGTGATGTTTTCTTATTTTGTATTTCACTTATCAATAAATAATGATGCACTTAGAAAAATTTAAAAATTTTGATTATTAATTTTGGAAAGATCAAAATTACTCTAGAAAAATATATAAATGTACAAAAATTAAAAGGAATGCACAATGGTTCGTAATTTGAAAAAGAGACACAAAATAAGCCCACAAGTTAAAAGATGCACAAAAATGTGCCAAAAATATTGAAAAAGATGCGCAAAGCGCCACATGTGGTAGTCATTTCTTTCCACAATCTTTTAATCTCTTAATTCAAATTGATCTTCTGTACATTTATATTTCGTATTAACATTTAAAATATAAAAACTTTATATTCATCCTTTTTGCAATGATTTTTTTATCTTAGTGTCTAAATTGATTCATATTTTTGATATTTTTTTTATTATCGATGTTATATCTCTTTTTAAATTCTATGATTCATTTTTATTTACCTAACAGTTTGATTTTATTTGCAATATTTATTTCAATCACTTTCAAAGATCAATTATCCAAGGATTATCATTTGACTGCTTACATTTATGTTTTCTTTCTTCTTCACTTTTTGATGTTGTCAAAAAGGGGGAGAAAATATTATTAGTATCATATCTTTGGTTTGTATCTTTGTTCTGTATTAGTTTTTTTTTTGTTTTGTATTGTATCTGTTGTATTTTAAAAAAAAAGAAAAGAAAAAGATAAAATTGTTGGGCAATGCCTCTTTATTTTCGTATGTTCATCAATTCAGGGAGAGTTTAGGAGATTCATAAAATTTAAAATTTATACAAACATTAATTGTTTTGTCATCATAAAAAAAGGGGGAGATTGTTAAGAGAGTTGCTAATTGCATGTTTTACATTCTTGCAAATTGTATTATTTTGATGATTCCAAATATTATTATTTTAAGTTTTATATTCTCCTAAAACTTTTTGGAAGAATTGTTTTTTCTCTTATATGGACTAACATTTCAGGATAATCAAACTCCAAACTAATGAAGACTTCAAATCAAAATTTAGCATGGGATAGTTTGTAATTTGAGCTTGTATTTTTCATTGTATTAAATTTGAGAGGGAGTGATTGTAATTAAGTAACTTAGCACAAGCACACTTGGGGAGATCTTTAAAATTCATAATGATCGTACGGGATGAACGATGTTCGTACGGGATAATCAAGTCAGTTATCCCCTCGGAAGAGCAATGGGACGAACAGGAAATAAAAAACGTTTTCTAAGTCCTGCTCATCCAGACGAATTTTTCTATTCGTCCCAGGATGAAATGCTCTCTAGAAAATTTTTGTTCAGACGAAATCCTGTTCGTGCAAGTACGAATTGCTCTCTGGAAAAATTTCGCCCAGACGAACTTTAATTCGTCCCAGGACGAAATGCACTCTAGAAAATTTTTGCTCAAACGAGTTCCTATTCGGCCCAAGGCGAGATGCTCTTTGTAAAAATTTCATCCAGACGAACTCTTATTCATCCCAGGACGAAAATATTTAAACATTTTCAATTTTGATAACTTCCTGCAGTTTGTCAAACTGACCCATGTTATAACTGTTCGTACCGGACGAACTTAGTTCATATGGGACGATAATCGGGTACGAAGTTAGTTCGTACCAATATGCATTAGGTCCATATGCAACTTATTTAAATAAGTTTTTCCAGGATGATCCACGATCGTACGGGACGATCTACTTTGTAAAGACTTGAAAATCAATAATTTTTGGACGGTTTTTTATGTCTTTCTTATATAAAGTCTAATTAGAATTGCCTCTTAATCTTTTTGCCTACTGATCTTCGTTCCTACTGAAAGGAGAGTCAAGGAGAGAGTGTGAGAGAGTGTTTGAAGGAGGATTCTTACTACTGGAGCATGAAGGTTTCACTTGATACTCAAAGGTAAGAGTCTCTACTTGTGGTTTTTGTATACTTCACTCTTTTCTCTCTTCCTTCTAGATTTCTTGTGAGAAGATCTGTCAAAGAGATCCAGTTCTCTGCCGGCACTTGGAGAGTGTGAACAATCGAAGGGTTCTCTGCCCACACTTGGAGAGTGTGAACAGCCGACAGGTCCTCTGCCCACACCAGGAGAGTGTGAAAGGACGAAGGGTTCTCTACCTACACCAAGAGAGTGTAAAAGGACGACGGTTCTCTACCAACACTAAGAAGAGTGTAAAAGGATGACGGTTCTCTATCGTACCATGTAGTGGTGGAAGAAAGTTTTGTAAAGGCTTCTCCGCCTTGCTGTGGATGCAAAAGCAGAGTCATTAGTTGTATTAGTGCAATACTCGGAGGGTGCCTCCGGGGAGTGGATGTAGGTCATGTTTGATTGAACCACTATAAATCTCATGTCTTTTATTTTTCCACTGCTTCTATTTTTATCATTTTAACTTGTGGTTGAAAAATCTCTTTCTATAAAATTCACTAAAGTTAATTCTTGGTTTTAAATTTTTTAAAAAGAGGGATTAATTTTTAATTACCAATTCACCCGCCCCATCTTAATTAGCCGCTGGGACATAAGCTTAGGTTTAACAGTAATAACTCCAGCATACATATCTTTAATGATTTGAATATAAGCATTATTAACTCTTTTCTTTTCAAGAATTCTCCATAGCACTTCTCTTGGAACTTTATCATATGCTTTTTCTAAATCAATAAATATCATATGTAGATCTTCCTTATTTTCTTTACATTTCTCCATCAACCCTCTTAATAAATGGATGGCTTCCATAGTTGGCCTACCCGGCATGAATCTAAATTGATTTTGAGAAACATCAGTATCCCGCCTCAAACTATGCTCCATAACTCGCTCCCATAGTTTTAAAGTATGACACATTAACTTAATTCCTCTATAATTCGTACAATATTTTGCATCACCTTTATTCTTAAAAATAGGAATTAACACACTCATTCTCCACTCATATGACATCTTTTTAGTCTTCAAAATAGTATTAAAAAGTTTAGTAAGCTAAGAAATTCCTTCATCTCCTAAGCATTTGCACACCTCTATTGGAATGTCATCAGGTCCAACAGCTTTTCCACCCTTCATTTTCTTTAAAGCTTCTCTAACTTCAATTTTACTAATATGCCAATAAAAATATAAATCTTTATTTTCATTTAGGGTGCTAAGGTCACTATAGTCAATCTTACTTTCACAATTTTCAATAAAAAGTTTTGCAAAATATCTCATCTACCTTTGTTGAATATCATCTTCTAAGAAAAGTATTTTTTGAGTTTCACCTTTAATACACTTCACTTGAACTAAATCCTTACTACTCCTATCACTTTTTTTGGCTAACTTATACATGTATCTTTCTCCCTCCTTATTATCTACTCTATTATATAAATCACTAAAAGCTAAGGTATTTACATCGCATATTGCTTTCATAGATTCCTTATAAGCATCTTTATATCTTTATCAATTATCAGAATTTTTAAAATTAAACCATTATTTACAATAATTCTTCTTATTTTTAATCTTTTCTTGCACATTTGGATTCTACCACAAACTATTTTTACTATTATGAGCTTTTTCCTTTGATACTCCAAGCACATCTTTTGCAATATCTTAATATAACTAACCACTTTTTCCCACATAGCATTAGCATCCTCATGCACAGATAAAATCTTAAGATCTAAAATATTACTCTTAAAAATATTTTTGTTAATATTATTTAAATGCCCCGATCTAATCCTATAATATCGTTTTATTTTATTTTTTATTTTCTGCCCCTTTATAATTACTTAGACCTTAATGCTATACAATTTTGAACTTAGTTCTTTAAGTCATCTCAGTTTATGTTGTTCCTTGAATGATTAATGATACACAAGAGAAATAGGCAATATATATAAAAGTAGAAAGAAGTGGATAATAAAGCCCATAATGCTTATAATCATCAAAATATTAGGCTAGGCTCCGTAATTTTAACATTTACTTTTGATAAGTTATGGTCATGTTTGATTGGCACCCATGTTCTAATGTACATTGATCATTTTGCTATCAAAATTTTTATGACAAAGAAAGTTACCAAGATTGTATTGGTAAGGTAGATTATTTTGTATTAAGAATTTGATGTAGAAATCCTTGATAAGAAGGGAACGGAGAACAAGGTGACTGATTAATTATCTAAACTATTATTAAAAAAATTACATGTAGTGAGTTCAAAATTAATGAAATATTCCTTGATGAGCATTTATTTATTGTGCATTCATATGATATGCATTAGTATGTTGAATTTATGAATTGCATTGTTAGTGGGGTTACCCCACTAACACATCTTTTTCCTAAAGGTATAAATTTATGCATAACATTAAGTTATTTTTCTATGATGAGTCATTCTTATTTAGGAAGTGTAAGGACCAAATTATTAGGTGATGTGTCCTTGAAAATGAGATTAAATCCATGTTTAGGCATTGTCATGGCTGAGTATAGAGGTCATTTTAAAATTTTTTGAAATGCTTCTATCTTACAATGTGGATTTTATTTGCCTATGTTATTTCAGGATGCAAATGAATAAGTAAGAAATATCACATGTGTTCGAAGATAGGTAACATAACTAGAAGAAATGAAATGCCTCTTAGCATTATGTTAGAATCACTACAGGATATTCATTGATTACCGGCAGCCTGGACCGGCGGTTGTCAAGCTGCCGGTAGTAACGGCAGCTTAACCGACGGTCTGACCACCGGTTATTTCCTGCAGCTCAACCGACCGTTATACAAGTTTAGGCCGCCGGAAATAGCGGCGATCACGAAACCACCGGGTAAACTGCCGGCCTTAAAACACGCCGGCACTATTTCGGTGGCTCAAACCGTCGGTGTTAAGTAATTTAATTACCAATGCTTTTAGCCACTGGAACGCCACCATTAAAAGCCCTAAAATTAATGATCCTGATGCCTCCGCTCCTCCGCCTGCTCTCTTGTGTGATCGAGAGCTTTTAGGCCACCGACGAGCTGTCTCCAGCTGCCGACGAGGTACCTCCGGCCGCCGACTGATTGACGCCATCGAAAAGCCTTTATAACACCCGATATTTGCCGGCAGTTTAGTGACGGTGTCTGGCGGTAGTTCGGCAACACGCAGGCGGCTACAACAGCCGGCAATTCCTTCGGTTATGATCGCCGGTTAGCCACCGATACGTTTCCTGACAGTCGAATGACGGTATTTGTACCTGCGGATAGATGGCCGGGAAGCCGTCGTTGAAACAAACCGCCAGAAAAATACAACCGATAATGGTTTCCGACGCCGTTTTTTCCGGCGGTGTGAAAATCGCCGAAACGCCACCGATGTTTTTAAGAACTGCCAGAAAACATGAGTAAACGCCGATAATGAGTAAATTTCCTGTGGTGAATTAGAGTTTTTTTATGTTGAAAATTAGATTTTATGGGACCTTTTGTGTGATCTTATGGAAAACAATATATTTTAACAGCGATTAATTATGTCTTCTAGTGGATTGAAGAAGCAACCCCAAAATAGATGCTCTTGTGGTTATTATATTTTTTATGAAAATTATTTTTCTAGATTTTGAATATTTAATGTGATTATTAGTGATGGGGGAAGTCATTTTAATATTAATATAGTTCATATTTTGATTTTAAAATATTATATAAAGCCTAGAGTTGAAATTGCTTAAAATCCCTTAACTAGTTGTTAGGCTAAAATAACTAAAAGGGAGATTAAGAGAATCTTAGAAAAAATTATAAGTTCCAATAGGAAGGATTGGGTTTGAAAATTAGATGACGCACTTTAAGCTTGCATTACTAAATTTTATATACATATTGGAATGTCTCCCAATATATTGATCTTAGAAAAGACCTGTCATTTATTTTTTGAACTACATCATAAAGCATTTTGGGCTATGAATGAATTGAATTATAATATTAAGGATGCTAAGGAGAAATGATACAACTGAATCATGGGCGGATCCACCCATGGCTTAGGGTGGGCAAATGCCCACCCTCAAAATTTTTTTTTTTAATATTTAGAGAGGAGATTTTGAAATATTTTGAATATTTTGGGCATTTTGCCCCCCCTTAAAAAATTTTTTGGCCCTACTTTTATCAATCCTAAGCATTTTTGCCCATCTCTCACAAAAAAAATTTTTTTTGCCCACCCTAAAAAAAGAAGCTGGATCCGCCCCTGAACTGAATTAGTTGGAGGAATTTAGAAATGAGGTTCGTAAGAATGCGAAGCTGTATAAAGAATAAATTAAAAATGGGCATGATTATAAGCTTATTAGAAAAGAATTTGAACATGGATGGGAAGTTCTATTATAGAATTTAAGATTGAAATTTTTTTAAGAAAATTGAAGTCCAGATAATTAGGGCCATTCCCTATAATAAAAGTGTACCTTTACGGAGTTGTTGATATCCGAAATAATAAAACTAAAAAGATTTTCTAAGTCAATGGTCAAAAATTGAAACCCTGCCTGAAAGAAGATGTTGATCGTCATAGAAGCTCTTCAGAACTAGCTTATCTTGAATAGGATTTTAGCATAGTCTACCTAAAAACTATAAATATAGTGCTATTTGGGAGGATACTCAATTGATCCGATTATTTATTGTCTGGAGTTATGTGATTGGTGTCTTTGTTGAGTTTAGAAAGTTTTATGGCCAGATTAGTGCTTATATGCATTGTTGTGTGTGTGTTTTTCCTAATTTTGGGCATAGGAAATTAATTTAGAAATTTCAGCCTACCACCGTAGCATTGCCACCCTAAGCGCAACAATGTGGTGTTGATAATTAATAAAAATAAATAAATTGATCAATCACATCATAGTGTTGTAGCACCAAATCACCCTTTGCGGCACTTTAGCACTGTCCATGGGGTGTAAGTGAGCCTAGCGAGCTAGTTCGAGCTCGACTCATTTATGATCTCGCAGTCGAGCTCAAACTCAAAATGGAGCTAGTTTAGTAAACTAGATCGAGTTTGAGCTTAATGAGGCTCGGCTTATGAGCTAGCGAGCCAGATCGATTTACTTTTAGGTTTTTTAAAATTAAGTAATTACTAATTTAAATGTTAAATGTTTTGTAAACCCGCATCTTCTTTAAAAAAAAAAAGAGCTTTAAAAAATAATTAAAACAATGGATTTAAAAAGAATTTGGGCCGCAACTTTTTTTCAAAATAGGATTTTGTAATAAATGCTGCAGTTTTAATTATTCTTAAAGCAGTGAAATTAAAAAAAAAAAAACATATAAAATTTAAAGATGCATTCCCAAAGCAACGATATGAATTATATTAAAAAAAGCTGTAGCCTTCTTTTTTTCCTAAATGAAAATGGGGTGGGAACACGAAAATTGGGTGGGAAACCGAAACCGGGTGGAAAATCAGGTGGGAAATTTGAAACTGGGTGGAAAATCGAGCAGGAAATTGAAAACAAGCCCAAGATCGAGCGGCTCGACTTGCTGGCTCAAGCTCGTTTATAGTGGAATGATCTCAAGTTCGAGTTCACTTTCCAAATTATGAGTTGTACTCGATAGTGCTAAAACTCGACTCATTTATACCACAAATGCTTCCCATGCATTACCATAGTGCTTGGTCAAATCATAAATAGGGAAAATGAAGCTCTATGAGGTCAATGCTCCAGAGCATAAGGAAGGCTATTTAAAAAAAAAATTAGAACCCTCCCGTTTGGTGGATGCATATGATGATTATATTATCTGAGGTTTGATACCTTAGAATTTCTTAAACAGAACCCACAAATCCTATTGTATAATACAACAAATTATTAAAAAAAACTATGCAATTTATTAAAAAAACTATGGCATCCCAAGAACATTAGATACCTAAAATATTCAAGTAACTAAAAGATGAAATTGAATCATTCAATGTCTTAAGCAAAAATGCTACATGATTCAATCATTTTCTTCAAAGACCTTTAATAGCATTTATTTAAATACTCATAATCATCTTCAAATGATTACCTGCAATATATGTTAAATCTTTTTCTGCTTTTCATAATATATGTGTAAATAGTCATTTAAAGAGAAGCATAAAATTAATTTAATGGTTACGGGATGTGGATATGATATGGTGGATGAGTGGCTTAGCACTTAGAAGCAAAATGCGAAATCAGTATATCGTGAATAGGTTGGAGTAAAAAGAATAGAGAGAATCAAATTTGAAGTTTTGATGATGTAAAACGTCAACCTTCTAATAGCCCTGTTAGGAGAGTAGATGTATTAGATCCAGTCTATACTAAGAAAGGGTGAAGGTCGAATTAAAAGTGCCCGGTTAAAAAGTATTATAAATGATATTTTTTATTAGATTTAAATGATAATTTATCTCTTAATTGGACACAAGTGAAAAAAAAAAAAAAAAGAATCATGTAGCCAACCCAACTTATTGGGATAAACACTTGTTATTATTATTGTAGTAATTTTTAGTTGTTAAGGATATAAAAAATGTTTTGATGGCTACTTAAAAGATATTCAAATTTCTATGTAATTTTTTTTTAAAAGTGACATTTACGTTTTAATTAGAATTTGAGTTAGATTGAATCAAAGTCATTGACAATAAATTCTAACAAATGAATTTTTATTGGATCAGATAACCTGATGTAGAGATACATCAGGTACCCAATAAAAAAATGCCACATGCACTTTAAACAAAAAGCACTCAGCTTTAAACAAAAAGTAAGTGCATGTGGCATTTTTTTATTGGATACCTGATGTATCTCTACATCAGGTTACCTGACCCAATAAAAATTTCTAACAAATAACTGCGGTCAAATAAAAAGTAAATAAAAAAAGAGAGCTCTAGAACCTTCTAGATAGCATATGTTGTTTAATGCTTTTGACCTTCTAAAATGGTACAAAGTGGCAGCGTAGCAGCTAGCGTTTACATGTAGCCTATTCTTTTCACCAATAGTTATGGCGTTCATTCAGATGATGTCTTTAATAATAATACATATCCAAAAAGTCAAAAGTATTCAAAAAAATTCTATTATAATTTTGCCTTCATCCAGGCGCAATGGCTGATGTAATTTTGCCGTCTAATGCTTGTGATGTAAGCTGACCAAATGGGCGTGTGTTTGTGTGACTTCTTAGAAATACATTTCTTCATATTTTAGTTGTTCTATTTGATATATTATCATTAATTATATGCCAAAAAAATTTCTAAATGTTATTAAAATAATATTAAACTATTGTATTATGTTGTATACTTGAATATGTATATGCATGTATTTCATAAATTTCACGTATGTTTCGACAAGAAAATTGAGTCTAAATAGTCGTATAGCATACCAAATGCACTCATCAGCAATATGAAAGGAGACTCAACCTAGTCGGTCACAACAAGGAGTCATCGCTGACATGTGCATCAAAGGACTTGTGTAGGTCCATTCAAACTTTCAATAATCCCTCATCTTAATGGAGATGGTCATCCTATGGATAATCGCCATCACGCAAGCTACTAAGTGACCATTGACATTCCAAGATCTAGCTACAAAAAGCACACACCTCATGGGTCGAAGTCCTTTATCTTATAGACTCGATCAATCATCAACATGTGGGTATCATTACCATATATAGAAACTCATTCTTTATGTCTAGTGGTTTGATAGAGTCGCCTATGAAGTTCTCACTAGAACTGATGGCCTTGTCAGAGCTTTATAGCTATGTGAATACCCAATGGCTGAAAACAAATGTCATGTATAGTCTATAGTGGGTCATATCAAAGCTTATACATTTTACTTTTATTTTGTATGGCCTTTTATATAGTCTTTTATGTCCTATAAATAAACAAGGAATAGACATATTTTGAATCTTTTAGACATTCATTTGAATACTCTGGGATAGTTCGAGCTCTCTCATTCTCCTTGCTAAGCTGAAATCCTAAATATATAGTTATTCTAATTTAAAGTTATTCTAAGTGATCTAGCAAAAAAATTTTGGGAGAAAACATAGCAATTGCTTCTACTCCGACATTGCTTGTTATGAAAGTCAGGTATCATCGACATACAAATTTAGATCCATCATTTGTGATAGGATACAATGTCATAAGTTATGCAACTTTGTCTGGCTTCTATTGCTTTAAAAAAAAAACTCCTGATCTTCTCATGGTTCATGAGCGTTATGAAACCGATACAATATCAGTTTTAAAAAATATTTACCGAAAAGTTTTATAGTCTTGTGATACAGTTCATTTTGATCTGTTGGTTAGAAATTTTGACTATTGATTAAAAAGTTTTGAGTTCGAAGCTTATATATGTGATGTGTTGGGAGTTATATATATATATATATATATATATATATATATATATATATATATATAAACGGTCTTGTGACGTGAATATGAAAGGCTATATTTATTCTATAATTTATAGAGTAATGAATCACGATTTAAAGACCAGTAGAATATTCTTTATTCATTCAAATATTCAAACAGCAACCTTGTAATTATCAACGCTCTTGGTTTTTAACTCTTGGGCATTTCAGGTACTGAAACAAGTGTCTTTCATTTAAACCTTTCGTTATTTCCAATATCATAATGTACGGCAAAAAACAATACTGGGTGAGCATTAAAAACAATAAATTTGAGGGAGAAAACGACGTGAATTTTAACAATTTACTGAGAAGAAGAAGTGATTTTGTTATCTAGAAGATGGATTTTAGTTGGAAAAAATTTGATGGTTTCAGAACCTTAGGATCTGGGAAAATCGCACACGAAATATTTTACTATGTAAAATTCAACGCCATCCAGAAGTTGAATAAATTGGTTGATCTTCCTTGAATATGAAGCTTCGTTTGACAACCATGCAAGTATTTAATTAATTGTATTTATGATCCACTTTCAATCTTCATTTCCTAAAAAAATAAAAGAAACTCACGCACAATTAAATCAAAGAATTTAAGTTATATTTGGGATAGTTTTCTTACTTCTTTGTAAAACAACTTTTTCATCTTAACCACTTCTTTCATAACAGGGTTTAGTCTCCTTAGGGGATTGGCTTTTGGAAAAAACAATTCCTCTATCAAAAGCTTGTGCATACACAAGGATGGACTAACTCCTTTATGTTTGCTATGGTCTATCCAAAAGCTCATTTATAAGCACTTAGAACATTAATCAACTTGCCCGCTCGGTCTTCTCTTATGTCAATATAAATGATAATCGCTAAGGTTGACTTTTCTCCTAGAAAGACATACTTCAAATGGGAGAACAAGGCTTTTAGCTCTAACATAGGTGCCTATATAGTTGAAGGTTTCAAAGAAATACCTAGGAATGATGCATCAAGCACTTCAAACTTATCCCTATAAATTATAAGGGCTTCACAAATCATTGGTACAAAATCTCTATATCCCTCTCCTCTATCATCCTCACACAAAAGAATCCCCAAAGAATTTTCCATCAATAAATCCTCCATACAATTTTACGAATAATTATCAACTAAGTCTACTCTATGACAATCCTCATTTTGGTTACTGGAAAACTTCATTGAATTTGAGACATTGAAGGCCACTTTTCGATTTTGCACTCTCACAATCAATTCAACTTTTCACTGGAAAGATTAACTCATATAGTTTAACTATCACATCCTCTATTATCGCTATTAGATAGGTAAATGAATGGTCTACTAATTGAAGGGTAATAGTTGTAAGTTGAACATGTCTTAGATCCAATCTTTTAAATTATGTCAAAGGCATTAGATTAATACTAGCTCCTAAAACACACAATGCCCTCCTATAAAATTTGTCCCCTATAACCATAGAAATGGTAAAACTACTAGAGTCCTTAAACTCTTGAGAAAGTTTATTCTATAGGATTGCACTAAATTATTCAGTCAAAGCTACAGTCACAAAATCTCCTAATTTTCTTTTCTTATTAAGGGTGTCATTCATGAACTTATTATAGGTGGCATCTTTTTAAGGCTTCTACAGTTGGAATGTTACTAATCAAAATTTTTAATATTTCCATAAACCTTGAAAACTCTTATCTAAATTATATTTTAACAACCTTTGAGGAAATGGTGGTGGTGGCCTCTCAATAACCTCTCTAAGAAATTTTTGTAATTCATTTTTAGGTTTAGGTTCTTTCTTAGGTTTGGGAACCTCTACTAGTTCTTTTATTGTAGCCTCATACTTAAATTAATCCTTATTCATATTCACTTTTTCTAGCAATTTACCACTCCTCAATTGAATAGCTTTACATTATTCTTTACCTTTTTCTTTAGGATTAATTTTAGTATTACTTGATAAAGTTTCTTAGGGTCGAGTAGTTAAAGATGTAGCTTGTTACCCTAATTAGATTTCAATAATTCTATTACGACCAACATGACTTTGCAATTACGTACCCAGTTGCAAAACTAATTCTTCAAATGAAGGCTTCTTATCCTTAGGTTAGTTATCTAATTTAAATCTAGGAAAATAACTAGGCTTAGGTTTGCTAAATTTTAAGTTTGAGATTTGCAATTTCATACTTAATGTGGTTGGTTTGAGTTCCAATTAGTATTAATATTTTGATTATTATTCCAACTAAAATTGAGTTGATTTCTCTAGTCAAGATTTTAGTTATTTGCGTCGGGGTTATTAGTTATGTTATTAATTGGATTTATTAGTTTTACTCTTGAAATATTAGGATCCATAGAGTATCCACAAGTATTTTCTTCTAAAATCACACGTGAACTCTAAGGTGAATTAAGCCCAAGATTATCTAATATTTTAAAAATGATAGCTACTTGGGTAGTTAAAATTGATTAAGCAACGTATTCATAAATGCTATCTACCTTTCTAGGATTGATTCATACAAATGGCCATTGGAAATTATTGGCAGCCATCTCCTCAATCAAAGCATATGCCTCATTAAATAGCTTTGACATCAGAGAACCACCACGAGTGGCATCTATAATCGATCTAAGTGAACCTATCAGGCCATTATATAAGGATTAAATGATTAAATAATTTGGAAGAGCATGATGAAGATATTTATTAAAGAGTTCTTAAAATATTTCCCATGAGTCATAAATAGATTCAACATTTAATTGGTTAAAATATGTTATGTCATTTCTCAGCATAGCGGTCTTAGATGACAAAAATTATTTGTCTAAAATTTTCTGGGCAAGTTTTTTCCAAGTTGTTAATGACTAGAGGGAAATGAATTTAAGTATATTTTAGCTTTATCACTACAGGAAAATTGAAATAACTTAAGTCTAATAGCTTCATCAATAACACTGTTACATTTAAATGTTGTAAATATCTTAAGGAAATAAGCTTCAAGCAAATTAGGGCCTTCTAGAGGTCCCAAAATAGGGAGTTTTGCACCATTTGAATTATGGTAGGTTTTAATTCAAAATAATTGGCTTGAATGTTTGGTCTTTTTATACTTTGATGAATACCTTTAACCATAGGGTTAGCATATTCTCTAAGCGATCTAGATTGATTATTTTCTTGAATTTATTCAACCATTTTAATTTCTTTTTAAAATTTTTTTGTTTTTCTAATTTTACTTTAAGTCTTTTCAATTTCACTATCCAAAAGAATTCTACTAGTTCTTTAGTTTTATGCATGCAACAGTAAGTAACACAATAGAAATTTCATGAAATACTAAACAAATTAAATTAATCAGTAAGTAAAAAAAAAACTATAAAGATATAAATAATTAAAAGAAAATTAGATTAAACAAGCAATGGGTTAAGAAATATAAAATGCATGAAAGGATAATAAATTTAAAAGTTGTGTGTCCTACACAATGGTGCCAAAAACATGATTGGTTTCTACTTCACCATGTTTAGCTATGTATGTAGAGCTACGTGCTATAGCTTACACTTACTATTGATGTCACTAAAGATGGTTTAATATTACTACATTGTATGACATGTTTAACATAAGTGCACATGTCATATCAAGTAATATAGTGATGAGAGGAGTCCAATCCCATGAGGTTTGAACTAGAAATTACTAAGCTCACTCTAGTGCTGCTTAGTATATTACCCAATTTATCTGGTCTATTGAATTAAAAGGTTGTGTAGGTTAAATTTAAATAAACTTGAAATGTGTAAACCAAAATTAACTATTTTTTTAAATTTGAACCTATGATATTTAAAAGTACATGATTATTATAGAGTAGTTTATTTCCTATTATTGTTGTGGATCAGTGCATAAGTACTCATCCTCTAAGTCAAACTCATTGGACAGTTAGCTAAGATTACTCCTAACTACCATTCTTCTATCTCTTTAAGACCCCATAATCCTAACCACCATATGTCTAAGTTTTGGCTAGACTATATTTTTAAATCTCTAGTTGTTCTTTTATTCTTCCATCGAGGCTCTAAATAACACTAGATTTTCAATTTATGTAAGGCTTAATACATAAATCAATTGAAGTATATAAAAGTTAAAAAATAGCAAAAATACTTCAAATAGTAAACCTACATGTGTAGTGCTTTAGTTGAAGGAAGAATAGTAAACCTATTTTAAGATCTCTAATCAGTATTTGTTAAATTTTCTTAATTTTTTTCACTATTTTCCTATATCAAGATAAAAATTAAAAGAATCAAGTATCATAGTAAATATAATTGTGAATGAACAAGATTTATCTTATTACTTATGTAGCACTTTAAATCATATATGGTGTATAACAAATAAGCTTGAGTTGAAGGAAGAAGAGCTCCATGGTTGGATGATTATAGAGGATAGCAAGTAAGACTGAGAAGTGAGGAAGATGAGCTCCATGTTTGGATAACTACATAAGGGTGAATTAGGGTGTCTCAATTATGGGTGTTCCTATGATTGTGGAGAGCAAGAATGATGGCACTCTATCATGGTGTTAATTTAAAATAGAGTTCTATTTAGTGTATTTAAATTTAGTAAATATGTTATTTAGCTTTCTTTATACAATAAATGCTTTAAAAAGATTAAAAAAGGTTCTCAAGACTAGGGAATTGCAACACCAGCTTTAAAGGAAAATGGAAATAATTTAGCACCCTAGATCATAGTGTCATAATTCTATTCCGTAGCAACTGGGTCTCAATAATTTGAATGCTAGAGCACCAATCATTATAACATCACAAAATTGAATTGCACATTAAAGTATCACAATGTCAACTTTTCTAATGCCATTGTGGAGCAATTAATGAAAGATGAAGCCATGCTAATTTTGCAAAGTGATGTACCTTTTTAGCCAACAGGTGCACCTAGTTATCACAATGTAGTGGAGCAAGTCCAATAGTGTTGAGGCTCTAGTTCAATTAATAATGTTATAGCACCTCCATTTTGAGCATCGTGGCACTTGAGGCCATTTTTGCACTTACTATAAATCTCTTTTCTATTCTTTTATTTATAAGTTCTATCACTTTTAGTAGAGTCATATAATATTAAGTGTAGTTCTTTTGTGAACCCCTAGAGCAAGGTATATGAGAGGCTAAGAAAGTGTAAGATACTTTCATTAGAGATCTTATCTTATCTTGTGTAATCAATACTATCATTGGAGGAGGAAGGTGTGTGGAAGTCAATTAAACTATCATAGTGATGTTTTTCTTTATTATTTTGTTGAATCTTTTTCTTCAATAAGTGAAATGAAAATAAGTTTTCTTTTCATTTATCTATGTCTATCTAAATTCTGAGTTTTGTGCTAATGATGTAAATAAAATGCAAGTACTAATATAGATACTCATGCATTGAATGAATTTATGGATGTCTTTGATATCTCTCATTCTTCATTTAATGTATATAATGGCCATGTATATAATAAATATTTAGTATGATATATTACCTCAATGGAGGATTATTGGAACAAATAGGAAATCGAAATGGAATGTTGGCATACCCTGACATAGGATGTTTAACCTTCTAGGTTCTATAGAGAGAGTATAATTATAGAAAGGTCTTAAATCTTCCTTTCCACCATTATATGCTTGACAGAGATCTAAGGATATATATGCTCTGATCGATGTCTACATTTAAGAGTTTCAGTAGAAAATGTTATTATTTTATAAACATTTGTCCAAAACATCTTTTATGTGTTAGCATCATATCATCTATTTTCATTCATTGTGAGTGATAGAAACTCAAAACCCTTCATTCTTATTCAGTAGGATAAATGGTGCACCCATACTAAATATTACTTTCATGATTGCAATCTAATATAACTCTTCCTCTTGAGATCAACCCTCACTCATTCACTTATTACTTAATTGACACATATGCTCATGTATCTAGTGGGCAATTTTATATACAAGAAAACCTAAGTTTATTCATATTCATATATACATAGTTCCCTAGTATAACAATAGCATGCCACATTGCACATTGATTATGCTACCATGTGCCCCATTACATGGGTAGTGGAAAGAAGCTCTAATTAATGATATTTCATTATGAGATAAGTGGTGAGCCGTATGACCCACGAGGACCCTTGATGGCTCTTATGAACGATAATTTCCCTCTACGGTTTCTAGAAAGGTGATTTGATGATCCCTAAGTGAACTTCATTATTGGACAACTAGGTGTGAGTACCCTTTATGATGACCCCAAAACTATACAATATAGCAAAAATGCATATGTGAATATACATTTAATTCCCTAGTTAACTTGACCCTTATTAGAAAAGTGATAAAATTTATAAGTGAATTATTTATGCATTTTAAATTTGGCTACCATATTGAAACTAGATAGTAAATGAATAGTTACTATCCTATTTTACTAAAGCCATAATCATTGTGCAGATTCTGCAATATTCAAGATGATGTGAAACCACTCAAATCTAATCTCTATAAGAAGCATATCTATATTTAAGATCCTTCTTCTTTAATCATTTGAGAAGATCAAATGAAACATTTAACTACTATAATGAAGAACATTAGTGAGTTTGGTAGTTAAGTGAGAAATAGTCAAAAAGGCTAGTCTTTTTCTTGGGGAGAGCTGACAAATTGGATAGGAGGGTGAGTAACCTATCGAGTAAAAAGTCAATAAAGGTACAAAAACCATATAATATTGCAATCTGAAAGTCCAAGCTTATATTATTTGATTTCTACTTTGATTCAATTTATATTATTAGTGCATATTTATCTTTTACACACTAAAATTTTAGTAACATCGTACACCATGCATCAACAAAGGATCAAGAACCAAGACTGGGCAGAATAGGTTTGATATTTTTACAAGAGTCTATTATTTTTTTTTATTATCATTGTCGAGTCAAATATCATATAAATGGTGCATGTCAGCTTAGCAACATGCAAATGCACACACAGACACGAAGGAGTGAGAATCTAAAATTAGATTTGTTGAAGTTCATATAGTATGATCTTGATTGAACTATATGATATGTATATCTAAAAATAAATTAGATTGGCTACTTTAGATATTAAAATTTTAAAATTAATGTACTATACAACCTCGATCGTATAGGATAATTAATTAAAAATTGAAGCCCCCATCCACCAATAAAATTTAGGCATGTATTTACATTTTGATTTTTGAACAAATCATATTGTACGAACTGGTTTGTACTGTACATTGTTAAAAATCTTAGCTAAACTAATCCATGTTATTAGTTAATTAAATCAAGGTTAATTCACAAAAGCCAATCATATGGTACAATCATTATCAAACTAGATGATCAACAGAGGTGATATTTCACCACCTATGGGATCATCCTGGATGAACCTTGATAGGATTAAACTATTTGTAATGTATGATACTATTTATATTGGATGATCGATATAAATGATGTTTGATAATCTTAAAGATCATCCATGATGAATGTTTAGTTTTTAATTAATCATACTATATAATTCATAATATGTACTACATGATCTTCTCAGATATGTTGAACTGATCATACTAGAGTTTGTTTATCATATAAAATAAATAGGGATTTTTGAACTAATTGTATTGTATAATTCAAGATTATACTATTCAAACTGTGATGGATGATGACTTTCAAAATTATGGTTTTTTTAGCCTTTTGTATTTAAACACATCTTAATTTGTTTAAGAAATTCTTTTGTCAAAATTTTTGTAGACATTTTCTATACAAAAGAGTTTAAACAGGATCCTAGAAGAGAGAGAGAGAGAGAGGTGAGGTTTTGAGAGAGAAGTGCCTTATGTGATCAAGGGAGTGTATGAGAGGGGTTTTACACATTGTTACCATGTGAACATTCATACTCTTCTTGTAAGAGTAATTATTTTCCTTGAGGGGAACTTGGGGAAAAGTCTTATGATATCAAATGATATGGCTACTCTATCGCACTAGGTTGGTGGAAGGGAATCAAAGTTCTCTGCTTCACTAGTGGGAAAAAATGATTCTGGTTCTTAGTCGCACTATGGAAATGATTTTGCAATGGCTTCTCCACCATGCTATTGGAATTAAAGGAGAGTCACTAAAACGTTTAGTGTAATACCCAGAGAGGAGCACTCTAGGAGTGAACATAATTCAAGTTTGACTGAACCACTCTAAAATTTTTGGAGTGCTCTTTTATTTTTCTTTAGCTTTAGTATTTTTATTTTTTCATTCTTAATTCATGCATTTTATTTTCTTAAAAATTTGGGATAAAAAATTTTAATTTCTTTGGGTAAATTTTTATGGGCAAGAAGAAATAAAAACAAAATTTTAATAATTGAAAAGAACAAAAATATTTTTATGTTTGATTTTCAAAAAATAAAAAATATAAATTCAATTGGTATTATTTTAGAAATAGAAATATAACGGAGGGTTATTCATTAACTCATCCACATTATTTGATAATATTTCATTTGATATTTTGAAAGTAAGAATGTCAGCTTTTTTATAACTTATTGATTTCACTGTGTGGCACACTATTGAATCTGGTTATTTATACCATTACGAATAGTTAATGGGGTTAAAGCTTATATTTGAATAGAGTGTAGAAGAATGAAACTTAGTATAATTTATTACCAAATGCTTGAATTGATTCTTTTCTGCACTTAAATCTGAGGATTCCATGAGAGTTTCTACTTGTACAATTGGAAAGGATATTTTGGATAGATTGTGCATTACTTATGAAGTAACAAATTAAGTTAAAAAATCCCTTTTAAAACTTTTACTGTATAGATATGAACTCTTCTACATGAAACCTAGCAAATCAATTTCTAACATGTATACTAGGTTCATAAATATAATGACATCCTTCAATGTTCTAAGAAGAGAATTATCAAACTCGAAAATGTTAATAAAATAAGTTTTTATTTTCCAAATATTTACATGCAAAAGTCATTGCTATTATTGAATCAAAAAAATATAAATGTTTACTCTATTGATAATTTACCGGGCAGACTTTTTGCTTAAGAGCAAAACATAAGTCGAAGATTGCATGATGCGAGCGACAAATGAATGTAGAAAATAATGGCGCTGCAGGCTGTTAACTCATATAAAAATACTTCTGTATCAAATAATGATGATGAAGTAGCCCTGATGATGAGACAGTTTGAAAGCTTCTTAAGGAATAAACAAAGGTGTCACTTTGAGAAGGGCAAAGGTAAACAAGGTAAATTCCATAAGAGTACATCTGATGTTATCTATTTTGAGTGCAGGAAGCTAAGGCACTTAAAGTCTAACTGCACAAACCTCAAAAATGCCGAAGAGATCTAGATTGATCTTGATCTAATACATACTCAGCCTTCGTAATTAAGTTTTTATTTTTTGAATTTTTGAAAGGGTTCTTTCTATTTTTGTGTCAAACAACATAAGATCTTTTCTTTATCTTTAAAGCATGCAACCATGAATATTCAATAAATAAATATTCAACTAAGTCTAATTATGTAATTATTTCAATAATATAGTTAAAATCCATAAAATTCAAAATACTTTCTTGATAATTGTGCCAAAAACTTGATGGGGCTATAGAGGGAACATTTTAATTGTATAGAAATATTGGGCTCTATCACCCCTAAATAATGAGTAGGTTTTCTTTGATATAAATAATAGCAAACTTCACTTTATATATAGAAGTATGCATACTGAATCAAGTAATTAAGTAATAGAGTAGAATATCGAACCCATGAGGAAGTATGCCTTACTTTTAGCAAACTACTACTATTTACTCTAGTTACAGTAATTATCCTACATAAAAAATGATATTTTTGCAGATTCTATCACTGAGTAAATCAATAAAAATATTTGATATAATATTTAATTAAAATGTTTTTTATTGATGATTATAATTTTCATATATTTCCTAATGAGACCCTTCATGATAACGTAATTCAGAACATATACATCCCTAGAACTCTGCCAAGCTTATAGAGGTGAAAAGAATATTTACTTACCTCATATATATAGTTATAATATCACCTTAAAAACCTAAAATATTTTACATCCTATGTTTAAGCATGCAAAATATCCTATCACAATACTCCTAGTTATTCTTGTGTTCATCTGTCAAAGCAATACATCAAACTAAGTTTAATTATATATATAACAACTATTGCATTAAATAAGTAGTGAGATAATATTAAAAATATTTTTTAACAATTTATGGAACAAAAATCTTCATTAGTACTCAATATCCATTTTATGTCATCAATCCAAAATAAGAGAATTGGCCAGACATGGAATGAATATCAATCAAACTCATTTTCATTAAACTCATGAATAATGAAAAATACAAGAAAGTGATACGAACAAAAGGATCAAAGTGTCTCCTCTACACTTATTCTCCATTTAATAATCAAATTTGCTACAAGGCTAACACTCTAAATGATTGTATATTATACTTCCTACCCTCCCTTCAATTTAACTACTCTATGAGGGAACAAGAGAAGTACTATAAAAAGTACTAAAACTACACAAATGACTGATCTCCCTTACAAACATAACACAACATCTATTTATAAAAAAACATAAAAATGGTAACTAGCACTATGGTGCTTAAAATAATGATGTTGAAGTGAACTATGCCATAGCGCTGAAGTTTTTACACTTCTATGGAACTTGCTGATGTCGATCAGTTATGTAGTGAACTGTTATATATCTTCATTGATAGAACATGACCCTTTGAAGTTACAACTACAACACCATGATGTTGTGGACATTGGAGCACTACAATGCCCAAAGTGCAAAAAATGGAGTAAGGCGTGATAAATTATGGCATCGTGGCATTTGAAAAGAGAGAATTCGATGCTACCAAGGTGTCTTTCTGACACCGTAGCACTAATAATGCTATGATGTTGTCTTTAATATCACAGTAGCACATACAAATAGAAAAATCAGGGCCTCCATGTTAGAGTTTGAGCGTCCTGACAGTTTCTAAGGTCATGCTAAGGTGTTGTATTATCAGATGCTGTAGTACAAAGAACTCCTTAGAATTTGCACCAATTTTTGTGTTTTTCCTGAACAAAAAATAACTAAAATAACACATTTTTGTTGGAATAAAACACAGTAAATAATTTGTAATTTACACTTACCCGAGGTACCAAAAGAGGAAAAAAAAAAGTTCAATATGATTTTTTAGATCCCAAGCAAATCTTAGCAAAATTTCTAAACTGATTATCTTGCTATATTATCCTAAAATTTTATTAGATATGAGTATAACTATTTTATTTTTTAAGAGCCTAGTGAGGGATCAAAGAAAAAGCACATGCAAAAATAAAACTAGAAAAAAAATAAATGTTTCTATAGCACAATCAACATAAATAATTATTCACCCATCCACCAATAAAGTTTAAACTAGATTAAAGTTCAAAGTCTATGTGGCAAGTCACACTTAAATATATCTATTTATACACAAAAGAAACATGGGAATGCATTTAAATTATTACCTAAATTCTACTCCTATGAATGATGCCAATTATTTCTAAAAATTGAGGCATTCTCAAAAGTCTTCAATTCTTGTATTTAAGCTTCATCTTGTTCTTTTAGTATGGCTTCCAAAAGAAAACAACCTTTTAGTGAAGGAGGTTCTCTTTCTTTGTTTCCCTATTCCATTTTGGAGAGATTCCCTCATTTTTAGAACTTCACATTTACTTAACATTTTACGTACAAAAAGAAAAAAAACTCTATGTACCACATTCATGGTTAGTATAAGAGAAGTTTATATTAATATCTAAAAATCACATTTCAAACAACAAACATGTTTGATTAATTTAAGTAGCCTGTAATCCTAGCCATACTTTTTTATTTTAGGGGGACTTTAGTAGCTAAAGCACCTAAAAAATTTGATGAGCTTTAAATTTAATTAATTCATCCTCCTTTTTTAATATAATCAATGTATAAGTACGACTACCTGTAGAAACTTTTAATATGAAATAAACATCTAGATCACCCCTAGCTTAGAAAGATCTAAATGTCCATCATAGAGTATCAAATCATCAAAAGTCATCAAAAATAAACTTATTCAAATTACTTTACATACATCCACAAAGAATAAACAATTTTCATGCACTAATAAAAAGGTGCATCAACATAATAACGCTCTTAACCTAAAGCTAGGATCGACTGATCTAACAAATAATCTAAAGTTTGTGCTAGATTATATAGGTGTTAACCTATTAGGTTTTAAGTTTTATTTTATAGTTTTGATTTTGTTTAGTATATATGGATTGTTTCAATTTTAGTTTTAATATATTATGTCTTCTACATAAGCTTTTAGAAATTATTAAAAGAAAATTTTCTTATTTTTCCAATATAAGTTCACTAAATATAGACTACTGTTTCTTAGTATTTTATAAGTTCATAGGAGTTTATTTCATAATTTTTAGCTTTTCCTTAATTTTTTGTAAATTTTTTAAGTTTTAGGCTAATTGGAAAATTTATTTAATTTTGAGATGAAAATAAAATGTTGATAGAGTTATTTATTTAGTTTATTGTTCATTAAGATTTTATATGATTATGAAATTTTATTTGGAATTTTTTTTTATTTTTCTTGATTTTAAATGTATTTTCAAATGTTTGGTATATTAATTATCATATTTTCTTTTTCTCCTTTTCTTTTTACATCTCTCTATCTCTCCCTATCATTTCAGTTTTTATTCTTGACATTAATTTTAAATATGCTTTATCTTTTTAATAATTTTATTTGGGAGGTGGTTTTAATAGGGTTGTATTAGATTGATTTTATTTTATTTACTAACTTTCATTTTCCTGAAATTAGTTTTATATTTAATTTAGTTTTAAATTTGGCTTGTCTCCTCATTAATTATATTATTTGACTTAAATGAGTGTATTATTTCATTTTTTTAACTTATGTCTTTCTCTCATTAGCATATTTCTATGCATCAATCTGACTTAACATAATTTGATTGGAATGCAAATGCATATGATTAAATTGAATTTGTTCAAACTTTGATAATTGATTTTAATTTGATTTATATTAACATTATGTTTTAGTTTAATTTTTGGAACGATTCATTCTTATAGTTATTATTAATTTTTTAATTTACATTTCATATACGCATTCCATTATATTACTAGATTTTTTTAATGTAATTAATTTGTAATTAAATCCTTTTTTAAATTTGAAGAAATATTTTTCTTTTATTTTAGACATTTTTTCTCTTTTGTTTGAAATCATGCTTCAATTTCTATGCAATTTGTAATTTTTGAATTACAACTTAGACTATTAGGTAAATAACCACTAAATGATTGAAGTTCTCTATCATGGTAATACACATAAGGATGCATACTAAGTCCAAGCAATAAGGTCCACTTGCTCCTAACACTAACAAATTAAAATGTTTGCATGCAAAGATAAGTTGTTAGCTTATAAATAAAAAAGTAGGGTTTCAGTAGAGCCCTAAGTTTTTAGATTTCATAAATGTACATAAAATGGCTTACAAGACCTAGGATTTCCTAAGTTCTAAGAAACTTACATCAACATAACCATTTTTTGGTGGATTCCATTTGTTGTTCCTACATTTTATGGAAATGGTGAAAACTAATTTCCTCATTCTCATTATCGAAGCATTCACCACAGTCCCTCACAAACGGTACAATAGACAAGAAAAGGGAATTATTGTTAGAGTAGTTATTATTTAAAGGAAAAAGCAAATGAATGTATGACTATTTTGAAACAATAAAGTTTTACCTTTTCTTGGGTTTCTTTTGTGATATTGATTGATTTGCTCTTTGGACATCAAGTTTGAGGAGGCATGTGCAAGTTGGAATTCATCAAAAGCAAGAGAAATAGAAGAATGGAGAAAGGAAGAAAAAGGAAAAAGATGATTTAAATCCAATTTATATGTTCTTTAAAAATCTATATCCCTCCATACCAAGTTCCATTTCTCCTTTCATGCAACCAATAATTCTCTATATGAATTCAACATATACCATCCCAAGGTTTTAGTTATTGCTTCAACTACATGAACATAAGAAATGCATAAACTAAGAGAAATCAATGCAACTTCACTTCTCTCCAAAATACATACTCTCCCATTATATCCACCAATCTTTTTATTGAATATGTAAATGTGGCATTAAAGCATAAAGCATATGTATATGAATACTCAGTAAAACTATGAATTCTTGCATTGAATGCATGATATTTGAAACTTGTACATGCATATAGAACTTCTAACAAATCCATAAACCTTGATATCAAATGCATATATAGTGTCAAAATTAAAATATGCATGTGAATTCTCCAATATAGCCATGATTCAATGATATAAAGTGTATATAATACATTTCTTAGTAAAATATAATGCAATGCCAAGTACACCAATGATAATGAATGGTGCATTAAACACATGATAAGGATATCATGCATTGCATAATCTAATAATTCAATAATTAAAATTATATTTTGAATTGATTCTAGTATTTTCAAATGTTTTTAAGTAATTTATGTGGAAATTTGAATGTCATGTGCATGTAATATTTTGATGGAAAGTGTTCTCTGAACCCTCTAATAATTCTATAAAGATTGTCTATTAAACTATAAGTAATAATTTAGAACTCAAGTATATGTTAGTAATATCTTTGGTTAATATGTAATCCTTTTCTTTCTGATTATTTGAATCTTCAAAAAATTTGTTGATAATATTTGAAAAGGGATAATTATTTCTATAATAGGTTCATGATAGAATAATATTAAGTAGTTGCATTCATTTTGTGATATTTTATATCATTTAAGGAAAACGAAAGGGCCCCACATAGTCGAGGGAGCTAGAATCTAGATCCTTTGAATCAGAATAATTAAGGTAATTTTTCATAATCCCCTATGATATGTTTTGAAGTTTAGATTGAATATGCTCTAGATTATTGTATATTTATTTTATGAAATGATATAAACATTAACAAGGTATTATTATTTTTGATTTGATAGTTTGCTTTGGTTTATTCATCATTATGGTTGAGTAAAATTTAAGTTTAGGTATTGTATCCTCTCATTAGATGCTAGGGTGTCAAAATAATGATTTTGGAGGATTGGATTGTTACTAGAGATATAGGAAATAACTATTAATAGTATAAAGAAGGAATAAGGGGCTTAGTTTAGAATTTTTTGTTATTATTTCTATAAGTAAATGTAAAATTGAACCTTCTTGTTCTTAGTTTAGATAAAATTATGGCTTTATATGGACTGCTATGATCCCAAAAAGTTTGGTGGATAAAGTTCCAATAGAACTACTAAATTTTAAAGTATTATGAGGGTTATGATATTTGATTCCATGTTGTTGTTTGCTAGATTTATAACTTCCTTGATGACTGAGGATCAAGGTTGGATGGATGAAATTAAGGGAGAGGAGGTGGATAAACATCTTCTATTATTCCTTAGGTTGAATCCTCCTCAATTTTAAGGACCAGTAGAGCCCTAGGCAGCTAAAGATTGGCTGATGAGAATAGAAATGTCATTTGATGGTGTGCAATGTCAGAATGAAAGGAAGGTCACAATAGTTATATTTCTGTTAAATTGAGTGGTAGAGCACTTTTGTATAGGTCAGTAGAGAGAATGTTTTTAAGGATGAATATAGAGATTACTTGGGAAGAGTTCACATAGACTTTTAGATGTTGGTTTTTCTCTTCATCTACCAAATAATATTTGCAAAAGTCATTTTTGAGGTTTGTCTCTTCATCCCCATTTTTTTAATTTTTAATTCATAATTTAAGTCATAAGCATCTACATTAGTAATTACTTAGGCTTTTACATCAATAGTTTAAAACTAATAGTAAGCTGGGAATGGAATAAAAATAGAACAACATAATTTCTATTCCTTGTTCTAGAAAGAAAGTATAAGTAAAAAAGAGTAAAAGGATATAACTTTAAATAAAGGTTCCCAATTAGATCTTGTAAGTGAACCCTTTCTAAAGATAATCTCTCATTACAACACTTCTCTCCATAGTACTTTCTTCTCGATATACTTAATTTCTTGCTCATTAAAATGTTAGCAAACCACTTTAAAGTATGTAACCTACTCTCCTCTAGCTTCTCCTCTAAGAAATTATTCAAAACTTCAACACTCTAGCACATATTAAAAAAAAACCTATTTATACTTGTTATAGAAATGGCTTAGGTGACACGGTGCTAGATAAGGTAGTTCCACGGCTTTACATTGTGAAAATTTATAAAAAAATATCTATTAATTTTCAAACTCTTTGAACACCATTAGTTCTATTTAGTTTTAAATATCAAAAAGAATATTAAGGTGATAAGCCTTACTTTAATTGGATCTTTGAGATGAGTTAGCTTGGATATCCATTACAATTATATGAGTTCAACCAACTATACTAAGGCTTTTGTAGATATATAAGTAACATGATAAATCAATACATAGTATCTATTAGTATAGAATTGATACAACTAGGTGAATTATTTTCTAGAAAATCCTATTGGAGCATGGAATATGGCTCATAATGTATCTTACTAGAATGTAAATGCTTTGAGCATAGCAAATTTTAATACTTATTATGATAGAGAAATCGTTCTTGTTGGTCCTGGACATCTAGTTTTTAAAATATTTTTTATATAAGATATATGGAAAAAAATAATAAAAAAATAATAAATTAGGTGTTACAACCAAAGAAATTATACTTGGAACATTTTATTTTATATTTTCTCATATTTTTTGCCTTATTTTGATAGCCCATTTAATGCCTTTACTTTTACTGTACTCCCAATTTTGAAAAAGCTCACTATGTGTAGTAAGGTATGAAAGTTCATGTAGGTTGTTAAACTTAATAGAACTATCCCAAGGCTAACCAGGGGGGATTGAATTGGTTATTTAACAATTTTCTTAGATTATTAAAAACCTCATTAAAAATTTAAATCAATGATCCTCAAATATGTGGTTGCTTAATAAAATAGTTTTCACTAAATCTTTTAACCATAAAGATTTAAATGAAGAAAATAAAAATGTAGAAAAATAAGTAATACAAGAAGAACACCAGATTTTATAGTGGTTTGGTCAAACTCGACCTACATCCACTCCTTGGAGACTCATTCTCCATATGTGGCACTAAATAATAGTGTCTCCACTTTTTCCCCCATAAGGTGGAGAAGCCATTACAAACTCTCTTCCACCAACCTAGTGCGGTAGAGAATCGATACCTTTTACACTCTCCAAGTAAAGGCAGCATACCGTCACATCCTTTTTCACCCTCCTAGTGAAGGCAGAGAACCATCACATCATTTTTCACCCTCTAGGTGAAGGCATCGGGTGAAGGCAGAGAATTGTCATGTCCTTTTACACCCTCCTAATGAAGGAAGAATACCTTGATCCAATGTTTAAGATCTTCTCCCAATAGCCTAAAAATAAGTCGGACATAAACTTGGAGAAGAAGACAAAACAGATCCTTACCTTAGACAACCTTGTGATCTCACAATTTACCTTCACTAGATCTTTCACTCTTCACTCACAGAAGTTCTCCCAAACACACTCTCAATGGTCACTCTCAAAAGACGTTTACAACAAAAGATCATAATGTATGTTTTTAGGACTTCGTATATAGGAAACATAAGAAAATTTGTCCAAAAACTAAAAAATTCAAGTGAAATGACTTCAGATCATATGGTACAATCATGGATCATCTACACGAACAGTTTACAAATCCCATTACGAACCTGTATGAACCTATTTTTGTATACTATTAGTCATCTAGATGATTATGATTGTATCGTATGAATATTTTAAAAATAATATATTTGTTTTATATGATCTGGTATGAACCTTAATTCATACACTATCAATCATCTGGACGAATTAAGATCGTACTCTATAAACAGTTAAAAAATTAATGTGTTCATTTGGTATGATTTAGTACAAACCTAATTTCATACACTCTCAGTCTACTATATGAATAGACATCATACAGTATGAATAGTTAAATAAGTCATGCTTCATTTGGTATGATCATGGAAGAACCTAATGTCATACTCTATCAGTGATCTATACGACTGACATCGTACAATACAAAAGGTTCAAAAGTAAAATCCATGATTTCAATGAGTGCATTCTGGAGGAAAAACTATGAAAAATCATACAATACGATATAGATATCGTATAGTATGATTAGTTTTAAAATTTTTATTTTTAACTCTCTCTCCCTACGTGTGTGTATGGTTACCCAATTATAATCACACTCTCTCATCTCAGACTTAAGAAAAAAAATAAATATTTACAGACTTTAGTACATGAAATCCTATTATACTCTGTCTTAAAGTCTTCATTAGTTTGGATTATGATTTCCCTGAAATGTTAGTACACAAAAACAAGCAGAAATATCTAGTACATGTTAGGAGAAATAATAAAATTAACAAAAAAAAAATATTTTGCTTTCATCAAAATTCACAATCTCAATCTTGATTCCTGAGTTGTAACGATCTCCCTCTTTTTTATGATGGCTATGTTGGTGGAATTTTGAAAACAGGTTTTGAAAAATATTAGTTTTCTTTGGGGATTTTAAGATTAAGGATGAGTTCTAATTCTAAGGTCGAATCAACTCGTTAGAAAGAATATATCACCCCGAGGGACGAAGATAAACTTTCATAACGGTGTTCAGGCTTAGAATTATGTAAACACATCTTGAATATTATGATCGGGTTCTAAAGAGAACTTCATATGGCCCCGAGGGAACAAAATAGAGTTCAACTAAGTACCCAATTACAATATCCAAGAAGTATGATCGTCGCATTCACACCCAAAGCCTTATCGAAGAAGGATGTATCTCCCCAAAGGGAAATGACACCATTCTACGATAATTCTTCTAATGCAACGACGACGATCATTCTTTAACTTTTCCCAAAGAAATCTAGTGAAATTTTAAAATCAGGTGTGTGGGGTTCCAAATCTCCTACGAGCGCAAGCCCTCGTAGTTAATTACATCGTAGGGAGACAAAGTCTCCTACGAAAACTCTCGATTAAAATAATGGCAAAATTTTGTTAGAATTTCTAGGAGTGATATCAAAGTATGAATAGAATTATTGGAAAATCAAAATGGAATGGATCAAGATTGAGCAGTTATTAACGGAGTCAAAGGATGAGAGGTAGGGGACACTTTGAGATTCCAGAACCATCCGGAAGTGTCCCAACTTAATCTAAGTGTTGGGCTTTATGTTTTAGGATTGAAATGAAGCTTTAATTAGAGTTAAGTATTTTATTAGAAATTTGGGACTATATTCCCAAAATTTGGGGTCTTATAATCAAAGATCTGCCCCGGATCCTAAATCTATTTTGGACACTGGACCACAGTCGTCCTATCCTAACTAATGCAGTGCAAGGTCTGGACCCCGGCCTGGATTGGGGAGCCAGCTAACCACCTAATCGATTTAAAATATATGAATCCGGTCTTTTTATGAAAGAATGGTAGGGACGTTGTAATTAAAGTTTTGGAGAGTCGGGGCTGACATCTAGAGATTTTCCTAATTAGCCCCTTTGACACATGTTGGGTGCAAAAATGCTAAACTGATGCAATTAAATTTTTGACTCTTTTAGTTTGTATCTAATGCAATGCATGCTGGTTAACAGCTTCCAATCAAGTATGCTTGAAATTTTAAAAACAGGCTTATAAAATAGTTTTTTAGAAGACTGGACTTCCCCAGGTCCGGCACCTCGTCCTCATAGGTCAGACTATCCGGACTCTACCCGCAGGCGGGGAAGGGTCTAAAGCAAGGAAAGAGTAATGCAAAAATATGCATGCGACCCCGGGGGTCGATCCCCGGCTAATTCCCTAGATTCGTTATCTTTCTATGTTGTTTAGACTCACTAAAATTTTAGACTTTTAAAATTATGAGTAGAAAAGTTTCACACCCTCACGAGCCTCACGTGTCCAGGCGAAAACAAAGAGCGGCATGCAATCGCCAAAAAACTAGTAAAAAAACAAGTAATCCTAGAGGCAATCGAATCATCACATCAAATATAAATTAATTAATAAATGTCCATAGGCAAAGTTGCCTTGCTTATTACAAACCAGAATATTGCAGAAAGTAAAGTGGCCGGGCACCACTGACAACAACCCGGATTCTAAACCTAGTAACGACGCAAGTTATTTTGAGTGGGATACTCTCAATCTTCAAATCTTCAAATCTTCAATTTCATTCTTCTTTGGACTCCTTTTCTTCAAGCTTCTTGGAATCTTCGTAGTAGATTACCCAAATGGATAAGAGGGCACTTCCCTTTAAGAGAGAAGGCCACTCTTTCCTCTTTGGGTAAGGAAAAGGTATGATCCAAATTTGGATTTCCAAACGGAAAAGGAGTGTTCCCCAAAGGGGTATCCTTTCCTCTTTGGAATCCAAGCTTTGGATCTATGTATCCCAAACTCAAACTTAACTTTCACAACACTTAACAATTATACAAATTACATTGATATCAAAATAAAAGATCTAGACTCACCTGCAGGGTTATCCTAAGCAATTAATATATATAAAGCAGTTATTCCCAAGCAGTTGTATATGAGCAGAAAAGAAAGTAAACACACTGGCCACGCTCTTTTTATGATTTGGGGGCTTTAGCAGCTGAAGCACCTGTGCAAAGAGTTTATAATATTTATGCATTTTTGATTTGCCCCCTTTTTATATTGCCCTGCATGAGCGTGGCCACCTGCAGAAAACTATGTCAACATTCAGATCGTACCTAACCTAAGGGTAATCTAGTCGCCAAACACATCAATCCATCCACAGAGTACAAAAAAAGTAAGCAGACATAGTAAAGCAATTTCATCCACAACATGCAGTGAAAACTACGAAAAATCTGGCACACAGCAGTAAAGTAAACACCGGCCTAACCTAGATCTAGAGTTGGTTGTCCTAGCACATCATCTAAAGTGTGTGTAAAAGGTCGTGTGGCTGGGGTATATCCTAAGTTAGGTGATTAATTAAAATTATCTAAAAGTCTGAGTTTGTTAAAGCTTAATAGGGGGAGGTTTCAATTGAAATTTAAATATTAATAGATTAAGAATTTTGATTAAA
Organism: Dendrobium nobile; assembly: GCA_022539455.1. Lineage (NCBI taxonomy): Eukaryota > Viridiplantae > Streptophyta > Magnoliopsida > Asparagales > Orchidaceae > Dendrobium > Dendrobium nobile. The sequence continues at coordinate 9,765,145 of CM039724.1, forward strand.
TATTTTTTAGAAGTTAATTGATTACTACCTTTGTTTCACACCGAGGCCGTGAAGTTTATTTCACCTTCCTTGGGGCTAAGCTAATAGCCTCGTAGGCCTGGGTTACCCAGTAGCAATCGGGGTTGATTGAGTTACTTTAAGTTTGTTGTAATTAAGAGACATGAATTAATATTAGGAAGGGTTTCTTGCTGATTTTCAAAATTGATTAGTTTAAGTTTGCCATTAATCGATTCGTGGCGTTGTGCCACCAGGCTCGAGGAACCAGCCTCCTTAGGACACTTAGCCCCGCAGCCCGGAGTAGTCCAGCCGATAAACCAAATTAATGTAATTAAATTAGAAGTTTTAAAAGGTTAGGTAATTAATAATTAATCTATTCTTAAGGTTTAACACCCCTTGGAATCCATTCGTGGCGTTGTGCCACCAGGCTCGAGGAACCAGCCTCCTTAGGACACTTAGCCCCGCAGCCCGGAGTAGTCCAGCCAATAAACTTCATCTTCGGGATGGTTGTTGTGTTTTAAAAGGTTTGTTGAATGTTTTAAACATTAATTTAACATTTTCTGGAGTTTTGGAATAATTTTGAATTTTATGAATTTTTGAATACTTTAATCATTTAATTAAGGGGTTGAAAATGACTATTCTGATTAAGTCCAAATTCTGGAATGTTTGTATTTTATTAAAATACTACTCCTCACTACGATCAGTTAGAAGGTAGGTACGTTGAAATCGGATTTTTCTACATTTTATTACGAAGGTTTGAAGTTTTGAACTAGTTTTGACTACGGTTTGACCAATTTGTTGACTATTTGAAATATTACAGATTTCTGGAGTTTAACATTTTTAATAAATATTAGGCCTTATTATGAGTTGAATGCAATTGAGTTTGTTCAATTTGGATTTTTCTTGAATTAGTTATGAATATTTGAAGTTTTGACTATTTAATGAATTATTGAAAATCCTTAATTAAAGGCCCCTTTTTGTGATTTTGCTCCAAATGAGATCCCAACTCCTTGAAATCTTCTCCAAAGGTCAAGAATGACCTAAGGAGAGACTCCCAAGTGTTTGGGAAATTTTTGGAATTTTTAATAATAATTAATTAATTATATTAATTAAATGTTCAATTTTACTTAAAATTCAATTAAGGTTTAACTTGCTGTCAACTTAAAGGGGTTTTAATTTTCATTGGTTAAGGGTTCAAATCTGGTCAGTTAGAGGGGTTATACATATTTTTTGGAGTTAAAATGGATTTATTACACTTTTTAGAAGTTTAAAGGCTTAATTAAGGGTTTAAGACTTAGAAAATTAATTAGGGGACCTAATGATCTCAAAAATCAATGAAAATTTCCCTAGGGGTTGAGGGTGTCACTAAGTTCAAATGTTCAAAGTTTCAACTCAAGGGAAAGTGAACCCTAATTATGGAAATTTTTCTAGGTTTTCTATAGAAATCCTTAATTATTGTCCTTAATGACACTAAGTTTAATGGGCTCAAATCAATGTATTGTCTAACCCTTAAACAAAGCATGAATAAGCACATGAAATGACACAATCAAGTCCTTACAACTAGGAGAGCCTAGGCTAAGTGGTGTGTGCACAACCTAAGCATGCAAAGATCAATTGTATCTCATTAATATAATTAGATTATGATTAATGAATAATTAGAATATAATCATCCATTAATCATCTTCCCCCATATATTCCATTCATATATTCAACCTATATTCAAAATTCCAAAGGAGATCTCTCAAACTCTTGATGATCTAAATATATGCAATATATAATTTTTTAAAGTAAATTTTAAAATATGTACATAAATATATAAATACATATACATATAAATATATATATTTTAAGATGGAATGATTGAAAATACTAAAAAAAAAGGTTTAAGGATTGAGAGACCCCACTGACCCTAAAATTATATGAGATCAATTTCTCTTTAAAATATAAAATAATTATTATAATATTTAATTCAATATTAATAAATTATTAAAATAGTCATACAATTCAAATTAATGTCAAAACTTACTTAGATGGCTTTGAAAATTTTTCTGGAAGTCAGCCATATATCCCTGAATATTCATACTAAATTTCAAAAAAAAAAATATTTTATATATATTTAATTAAAAATAAAAAAAGGATTTTCTGTATTTCTTAAATTACTAATAAAATAATAGTCAAAATAGATTGATTTTATTTTTAAAATACACTAGACAAAATTCTGAACAGTTTGATATATTATACCTAATTTTTGGCTTTGTATTTAATTTACTATGATTTTTTAAAGTTTCAGTAATTAAAACTAATTAAAACTCATTTTCCTTAATCAAATGGCGGCGGTCAGACACGCGGCACGCTCGGATTCGTGGGATCGAAACCGCGCGGCGGCGGGGACACGCGTCGGCTGCGGGCCGCTTCACGCGGTTTTCACTTAACCACGTCAGCGGCTCGTAGTAGCCGTTGGATTAACCGCGGGTTCGATCCAACGGCTGAGATCAGATCCCGCGGTTTGATCTAAGCAGGAGAGGATCAAACGGCGGCGATTCGATCCCGCTGTTCCGAATGGACGGCCCTGATCTCGCCGGACGGCTGATCGAACGACGGATCGAATGCGCGGTCGGATCAGACCGCGGAAGGGCTCGATCTGGACCGTTGATCGAACGATCAACGGTCCAGAAAACGTACACTCGCCGGAGACCGTGAGTGACGCCCTAGAAAACGTATTTCGCTACGTTCTCTCGATCGGATCGATCATTTCACTTGAAATTTTAAATGTAGATTCAAGACATGAACAGAAATCATGGGGAATAGTTAGTTTTAACTAAAACCCTAAAAACATAAGGCTATTTAGATCTAACTAATGTGAACTAGATCTAGGGTTTTAGGGAGTTATACCGTTAGATCTTCGAAATTTCTGGATTGATGAGCTTGTAGACTGTCCAAGTGAAGATTCCCAGCACAAAAACGGGCTCGAACGCGCCTGGATCGGCTGCCACGAGCTTGGGACGGTCTAGGTGGTGAACTCGCCGGAAAACTTGCCGCCGGTGACGTGCAACCACTTGGACTTTGTAATGGGGAGGTAGAGGAAACTCTAAGGATCCAAAACGAACAGAGAGCTCGCTCTGGGAGGCTAGGGTGAGTGGGAGAAAGTGCTTTGATCCAATCCCCTCAAAAGTCACCTTTTCCCCTATTCAAACGGCCTGGGCTGGATTGGATGGCTGGGATCTACTCCTGGACTCTCTAGATGATGCCACCTGTCCCTGGGAAAGCTGAAAGGCTGCGGAAAGGGCTGGACATGCCTCATTCCCATTGGGTGGACTTGGGATGAGTGGGGGGACCATTGCCACTTAAGGCTAAACCAAGGGCTGAGCTCGGTTATGGGGCCTATTAGAGAGCTTTAGGGCACCAATAGGTCGGCCTTGGGGAGTTAAATCAGGGAAAAAGGTCTAAAAGGTTGATTAAGACCTTTTAAAAGGGTTTAAGCCCTTGGTTTGACTAAATTGACCAGTCAACTGGTCAATGGAGCTGATGTGGCATCCAAGCAGGTCATGGAGTCCTTCTAAGTGGCTGGATGAGTGTGGCTTGAGCTAGGTCCAATGGGTTGAAAGTTTTGACCATATAAATGGTCACTTAAGCCTTGAGTTGACTGGTTGACCAGTCAACTCCATCAAGGGTTATGAAATTTTCAATTAGGTGATTCAAATGAGTTGATTAGGTGGATTGGAGGGTGGTTCCAAGAGCCATGTGTGTCAAGTAGATTAAGAAGGCTTAATGGGCCTTTAATGGGCTTCTAAGCCAAAACTGGTTGACTTGGTCAACCAGTTGGGTTCAAGGGCTAGAAATGGGTTCAACAAATTCAGAATGTCATCCTGAGTCTATTGGATGTGGTCCCAGGGTTTGGAGGGGTCGATTTGGTCAAAATCACCATTTGAGCCCTTAAGGGCTTGTTTGGTCAACCTAGGTTGACTTGGTCAACCAGGTTGACCTAGGGTCTGGGTTTGGGCTCAACAAGTTTGAAAAGGCATTTGGAGACCATTGAGGGTAGTTCCTGGGTCTGGGGAGGTCAAATTGATCAAAATCCCTATTTGAGTCCCTAAGGGCCTGTTTGGTCAACCTGGGTTGACTTGGTCAACCAGGTTGACCCAGGGTCTGGGTTTGGGCTCAACAGGGTTGAAATGATATTTGAAATTTGTCAAAGGTGGTTGCATCCCATTTGGAGCTCATTTGGTTTGAAATCCCCATTTGAGCCCCATAGGGGTATTTTGGTCAATTTTGACCTATTGGTCAACTATGGTCAAAAATGGGTCTGAAAAATGCAGTTTACTGCTCAATGGGTTAAATTCAAAGGTCTGGAAGTGATTGGAGGCTTGGATAAGGGTTCCAAGGCCAAAATCTCAAAAGGGTTATGCTCAGTGGCATAGGTTGTAAATATTTGAAGGTTTTACAGCCTTTGAATTTTAATTCAGATTCTGGGGTTAGAGATCTCAGAATGGGCTCAAAATTGGAGGGCAGCCTCTAGAGACATGTCTTATCACTTTACAAGTGATAGACCCTGAATCAGAGGCCATTAGACTGGATTTTGGGATGTTTGAAAATTCTCTGAAAAGGGTCTTTAGGACAAGGCCTTAAGGCTTTAGATTTGAGTCTGGATTTCTGGATTTGGAATGGATTTCAAGTTTGAATGATTAATATTGAAGTATCCAAATCATTAACAATCATGTTGTGACTGTTAATGGATGGATAAGGTCAAAGCTAGATTAAAGGTGGGATCAAAGTCTAGGTTGAAATTTGGATTCTCAAGTGGATTGAGTCAAAGTTTGGATATGTTTGAAACTTGAATTAATTTGGATTTGAATTGAATGAAGTTTGAGATTTGAATTGATCAAGGGCTGAATCAAATTGAAGCTGGAGTTGATCAAGGGTAGGAATTGATTTGAGGTTGAGGTTGATCAAGGATGTGGATTGGTTTGAAGTTGGAGTGATCCTAGGATCTAGAGGAGTTCTAAGATCTAGGATTTAAGGGAATCCTAGGCTCTAGAATAGGCTCTAAGGTCTAGTTCTAGGAAAGGATCTTAAGGTCTAGAGTGGATCCTAGGATCTAGAATTAATTTGGAGTTTGGAAGGGCCTCAGTGACCTCATACCAAAAATGAGGTCAACAAATGGACCCCCAATGTGTGTAGTAGAAGGAACTTCTGCTGCACACATTGGCGTTGACCGAATGGAAGTAAAATTTTGGGAGTGAAAGGGAGATCATCTCCCAACCTCAAGCCTATAGGATGCTAGTGGAAGGCTTACACCTATTGGATAAGGAAAACTGGTAAAACCAAGGTAGGGAATACCTCACCTTGGGTCTAAGGAAGGGCATCACCCAACCTTAGGTCTACAGGAAGCTGATAGAAGACTTACTCCTAGTAGACAAGGAAACTGGAGAAACCAAGGTAGGGAATACCTAGCCTTGGGTCTAAGGAAGGGCATCACCCAACCTTAGGCCTACAGGAAGCTGATAGAAGACTTACTCCTAATAGGCAAAATTAACTGGAAACCAAAGTAGGGAATACCTAGCTTTGGGTCTAAGGAAGGGCATCACCCAACCTTAAGTCTACAGGATGCTGATAGAAGACTTACTCCTAGTAGACAGATCAACTGGAAACCAAGGTAGGGAATACCTAGCCTTGGGTCTAAGGAAGGGCATCACCCAACCTTAGGCCTACAGGAAGCTGATAGAAGACTTACTCCTAATAGGCAAAATTAACTGGAAACCAAAGTAGGGAATACCTAGCTTTGGGTCTAAGGAAGGGCATCACCCAACCTTAAGTCTACAGGATGCTGATAGAAGACTTACTCCTAGTAGACAGATCAACTGGAAACCAAGGTAGGGAATACCTAGCCTTGGGTCTAAGGAAGGGCATCACCCAACCTTAGGTCTACAGGATGCTGATAGAAGACTTACTCCTAGTAGACAGATCAACTGGAAACCAAGGTAGGGAATACCTAGCCTTGGGTCTAAGGAAGGGCATCACCCAACCTTAGGCCTATAGGATGCTGATAGAAGACTTACTCCTAATAGGCAAAATTAACTGGAAACCAAAGTAGGGAATACCTAGCTTTGGGTCTAAGGAAGGGCATCACCCAACCTTAGGTCTACAGGATGCTGATAGAAGACTTACTCCTAATAGGCAAAATTAACTGGAAACCAAAGTAGGGAATACCTAGCTTTGGGTCTAAGGAAGGGCATCACCCAACCTTAAGTCTACAGGATGCTGATAGAAGACTTACTCCTAGTAGACAGATCAACTGGAAACCAAGGTAGGGAATACCTAGCCTTGGGTCTAAGGAAGGGCATCACCCAACCTTAGGCCTACAGGAAGCTGATAGAAGACTTACTCCTAATAGGCAAAATTAACTGGAAACCAAAGTAGGGAATACCTAGCTTTGGGTCTAAGGAAGGGCATCACCCAACCTTAAGTCTACAGGATGCTGATAGAAGACTTACTCCTAGTAGACAGATCAACTGGAAACCAAGGTAGGGAATACCTAGCCTTGGGTCTAAGGAAGGGCATCACCCAACCTTAGGTCTACAGGATGCTGATAGAAGACTTACTCCTAGTAGACATATCAACTGGAAACCAAGGTAGGGAATACCTAGCCTTGGGTCTAAGGAAGGGCATCACCCAACCTTAGGCCTATAGGATGCTGATAGAAGACTTACTCCTAATAGGCAAAATTAACTGGAAACCAAAGTAGGGAATACCTAGCTTTGGGTCTAAGGAAGGGCATCACCCAACCTTAGGTCTACAGGATGCTGATAGAAGACTTACTCCTAGTAGACAGATCAACTGGAAACCAAGGTAGGGAATACCTAGCCTTGGGTCTAAGGAAGGGCATCACCCAACCTTAGGCCTATAGGATGCTGATAGAAGACTTACTCCTAATAGGCAAAATTAACTGGAAACCAAAGTAGGGAATACCTAGCTTTGGGTCTAAGGAAGGGCATCACCCAACCTTAGGTCTACAGGATGCTGATAGAAGACTTACTCCTAGTAGACAGATCAACTGGAAACCAAGGTAGGGAATACCTAGCCTTGGGTCTAAGGAAGGGCATCACCCAACCTTAGGCCTATAGGATGCTGATAGAAGACTTACTCCTAATAGGCAAAATTAACTGGAAACCAAAGTAGGGAATACCTAGCTTTGGGTCTAAGGAAGGGCATCACCCAACCTTAGGTCTACAGGATGCTGATAGAAGACTTACTCCTAGTAGACGGATCAACTGGAAACCAAGGTAGGGAATACCTAGCCTTGGGTCTAAGGAAGGGCATCACCCAACCTTAGGCCTATAGGATGCTGATAGAAGACTTACTCCTAATAGGCAGATTAACTGGCAAACTAGGGTGGTGCCACGAAGGGCGTACTCCACCACTAGCGAATGGTCATGTGGGGAGGAAACTTGCTCCACACAGAGGACCGAAGCTGGCAAACTAGGATGGTGCCATAAAGGGCGTACTCCACCACTAGCGAGTATGAATTAGGATGGTGCCACGAAGGGCGTACTCCACCACTAATCCCCAAGTCAAATGCCAGGGTGGTGCCACGGAGGGCGTACTCCACCACTAGCAGGTGAGAATCAGGATGTTTCCACGAAGGGCGTACTCCACCACTGATCCACAGGTAAAAGCCAGGATGGTGCCATAGAGGGCGTACTCCACCACTAGCGGGTCTAATCCTAAGGAAAGGAGAGACCTAACCTTAAGGAAAAGAGAATTGGAAATAATAATTGATGATTTTGAATTTGATTTGATTTCTTTGAATTTGAAGGGGTGAATTTGATATTTAATTTGATTCTCATTAGGCATGACACTTCTTAAAGAACCGCCCAAATGAAAGGAAACATCTGGTGGTATCTTCAAAATTAATCGATTGCCATGAACCTCCCTTATAGATTATCTCTAAGGTGGTCGATCCAGTCAATGTTGATTCAAAGCTTCCATTAATCTTATGGTGGACTAAAATTGGTCTCCAAAGGACTATAGCCAAATCTTCTATTTGGAAAGTCCTAAGGTAACACAATTTTATCACGAGCTTGAATCATACGTGACTTGTATAATTTCAAATTTTGTTGAGTTCAAAATAACTTTCTTCAAGGCCTTCGAAATCCTCCAATTGGAGTCAGGCACTCTACTTAGTTGTGACTCAATTTTGAAAGTCAATTTATAGCCATGTAAAACACACCTCTATATAAGAACAAGCTTGGACCCAACATAGAATGTTATTTCACAGAGTAGATCTTAAAAGAAACGATGCTTATGTTTAAGGATTCACATGTATCTCTCAAGAATGGGATTTGAATTCTTATCGAGAATAGAAGATTCATTCTTTTTATTGAAAATTTCCTCTTAATCATTTGGACCCTGTCAAAACGACAAGTGGGAACAAATTCAAAAGTATAGTGAGAGGTAGAGTGACCCTAATTGACCCGAAAAGAGCCAAGGGTTTTGTTGACCCAGATCAAATTTCATTGAAATTGAACTAGGTTCTCCCTTGTAGAAATTTTGAATTAAAATTAATTTCAAAAGGATTTAAGTTGGATCGAGAAATTAAATCTTTTCAATTCTCTTGCATAGAATTTTCTATCTAATAAACTGTCCATGCATGACAATAAATCTAGATTCAAGATTTTTCAAAGTCAAGCTATTAAGGGTGATCGGGACCTTTGAGATTTAAGGATTTAAAAAGAAGGAAGCCTCTTTCACTTTTTTTGTGACGTGCTTTGCACATCTTTTTATTTCTTTGGCGCACTTTGCGCCTTTCTTCTTTTTTGAATTTTTTTTAATGCACTTTGTGCATCCTTCGAATTTTATTTTAACAAGAGGCTTCACTTTCTTTAAAACCTTAACATGATTGTTCTTTTATTTTAATCCAGGATTATATCGCAAGTATAAGAGAAGGAAATTCATTCTCTTATCCAAGGAAAAATAATCCCCAAATTGGACCCAATTCTTTTGATAAGAAAATATCAGCTTAACTTAGAAAATCGTTGAATAGATTTAGAACATGCAAGAGAAGCCTATAAGATAGAAAACCGCGAGAAGACTGAGAAGATTTTCATTTCAAAAACCAACTTAAGTTTCATACAAATTTCAATTCAAAAATCAAATTAACCCGCAGAAGCGGTGGGAGGGAGGGGCCTTTAAGGATCTAGTGGGGTCAACTATAACTCTCTCATATTTTTGACTTAAAATAGAGGTCAATTTTCATTAAAAAGATGGATCAACTATCCTAAAAATTCTGATCCGGTACACTTTGAGAATTAATATGATTTCCTTCAAAATAGCAAGTCTAGGTGGCAAGACCCTATCAATATAAATTATATTTCCATAATCTCTTAAGAGAAAGAGATTGTTATGGGGTCTGCCCTACCCATAACTAGTGCTGCATTATTTCAATCTAAGAATCTATCACAATAGGACCCCTTTTAGAAGTTAAATTCAAATGGTGTCACTATCTGATAAGATCTGAGATCCATCATTATTCCCCTCCTTAATTACTAGTGATCTAACAATTATGAGAGTGGCACCCCGAGCGGTTTCTGCACCTCCTCCTCTATAGATGATATAGTAGGGCACATATAGTAACGTGACCAAACTTCATCTAATAGAGTGGATGGGTCATAACCTTCAACTAGGGGCCTATGATTTATTACAGGTCATTGCTTAGTTCTTTCTTGATTGATTCTCTCTGTGTAGTAGTCAAGAAGGTGTATCGGAGATCGTGCTCTCATTTTCACAACCTCTCTCCTTTGAGTAACAGGAGTAGGGTGGAAAACATTTCCACCAAGGAGGGGGTAGGTGTAAGGAGCAACGAATTCTCGAGTGGCCTCAAATTTAGCTTGTTTCAAGGCTTCTACCTCAGCAGTTCTTTTGGCCTTAGCAACCTTCTTTTTGACCCTTTTAAGGTATTTCTTCCACTTATTTTTAGTGGCAACAGGAGTGCTAGAACTTGACCCAATCTCAGATTGAGATGGTAATCCTTCCATTGTTAATGGTTCTTGGTTCTCATCCTCCTGAGTAGAGGGCACACTGGTCGAAGGGGCGACAACGACCTCCATCATGGAGATGGGGGAGTCAACTCCTGACCCTAAAGTAATCTCAACTAAGGGGACATCCCTTTATATTCCAGCAGAGAGATCAATCATTTCTTCTCCGTTGACTGATAACTTGAAGTTTTGAAATTCTATCCAAAATTGGATCGAGTTGCCAGAGGTAATTCCTCCTATTGCCAAGTTTCTATCCAGGGAGAAGATGAGTTTTCCAACCATTTGAGTATTTAAGTATCCTGGAATTAAAGAAAAGTGATTTGAATTAGTCAAATTGGATTAAAATTTAAATTTTGAGCATCATTAATTCTCTCTAAATCTTGAACCTCAGCATACTGAGTTTTCACTACAATAAGAGAGTTTACAAAATTGATTGAGAGTATTCAAGGAACCTGGCTTAACTCTTTTGCTCTACCAATTAACTTGGAGGCAAAATGTTAAAGCCCGGGTTAGATAGAGGTTTCCTCACTCATCTCTCTATTTGAAAGGTATTTTCTTTTAGATGTTGGCCACACTCACCCAAGAAAGAAATGGGTAGAGGGACCAATGGAAGAAAGGTAGTTAAGACTACCGATGAGATAAAATTTTGCCAATATTAAAGATGGAGAGAGAGATTTGTCCCACCGGGCGTGCCATTTTTTGTTGGTGGAATTTTGAAAACAGGTTTTGAAAAATATTAGTTTTCTTTGGGGATTTTAAGATTAAGGATGAGTTCTAATTCTAAGGTCGAATCAACTCGTTAGAAAGAATATATCACCCCGAGGGACGAAGATAAACTTTCATAACGGTGTTCAGGCTTAGAATTATGTAAACACATCTTGAATATTATGATCGGGTTCTAAAGAGAACTTCATATGGCCCCGAGGGAACAAAATAGAGTTCAACTAAGTACCCAATTACAATATCCAAGAAGTATGATCGTCGCATTCACACCCAAAGCCTTATCGAAGAAGGATGTATCTCCCCAAAGGGAAATGACACCATTCTACGATAATTCTTCTAATGCAACGACGACGATCATTCTTTAACTTTTCCCAAAGAAATCTAGTGAAATTTTAAAATCAGGTGTGTGGGGTTCCAAATCTCCTACGAGCGCAAGCCCTCGTAGTTAATTACATCGTAGGGAGACAAAGTCTCCTACGAAAACTCTCGATTAAAATAATGGCAAAATTTTGTTAGAATTTCTAGGAGTGATATCAAAGTATGAATAGAATTATTGGAAAATCAAAATGGAATGGATCAAGATTGAGCAGTTATTAACGGAGTCAAAGGATGAGAGGTAGGGGACACTTTGAGATTCCAGAACCATCCGGAAGTGTCCCAACTTAATCTAAGTGTTGGGCTTTATGTTTTAGGATTGAAATGAAGCTTTAATTAGAGTTAAGTATTTTATTAGAAATTTGGGACTATATTCCCAAAATTTGGGGTCTTATAATCAAAGATCTGCCCCGGATCCTAAATCTATTTTGGACACTGGACCACAGTCGTCCGATCCTAACTAATGCAGTGCAAGGTCTGGACTTACCCCGGCCTGGATTGGGGAGCCAGCTAACCACCTAATCGATTTAAAATATATGAATCCGGTCTTTTTATGAAAGAATGGTAGGGACGTTGTAATTAAAGTTTTGGAGAGTCGGGGCTGACATCTAGAGATTTTCCTAATTAGCCCCTTTGACACATGTTGGGTGCAAAAATGCTAAACTGATGCAATTAAATTTTTGACTCTTTTAGTTTGTATCTAATGCAATGCATGCTGGTTAACAGCTTCCAATCAAGTATGCTTGAAATTTTAAAAACAGGCTTATAAAATAGTTTTTTAGAAGACTGGACTTCCCCAGGTCCGGCACCTCGTCCTCATAGGTCAGACTATCCGGACTCTACCCGCAGGCGGGGAAGGGTCTAAAGCAAGGAAAGAGTAATGCAAAAATATGCATGCGACCCCGGGGGTCGATCCCCGGCTAATTCCCTAGATTCGTTATCTTTCTATGTTGTTTAGACTCACTAAAATTTTAGACTTTTAAAATTATGAGTAGAAAAGTTTCACACCCTCACGAGCCTCACGTGTCCAGGCGAAAACAAAGAGCGGCATGCAATCGCCAAAAAACTAGTAAAAAAACAAGTAATCCTAGAGGCAATCGAATCATCACATCAAATATAAATTAATTAATAAATGTCCATAGGCAAAGTTGCCTTGCTTATTACAAACCAGAATATTGCAGAAAGTAAAGTGGCCGGGCACCACTGACAACAACCCGGATTCTAAACCTAGTAACGACGCAAGTTATTTTGAGTGGGATACTCTCAATCTTCAAATCTTCATATCTTCAATTTCATTCTTCTTTGGACTCCTTTTCTTCAAGCTTCTTGGAATCTTCGTAGTAGATTACCCAAATGGATAAGAGGGCACTTCCCTTTAAGAGAGAAGGCCACTCTTTCCTCTTTGGGTAAGGAAAAGGTATGATCCAAATTTGGATTTCCAAACGGAAAAGGAGTGTTCCCCAAAGGGGTATCCTTTCCTCTTTGGAATCCAAGCTTTGGATCTATGTATCCCAAACTCAAACTTAACTTTCACAACACTTAACAATTATACAAATTACATTGATATCAAAATAAAAGATCTAGACTCACCTGCAGGGTTATCCTAAGCAATTAATATATATAAAGCAGTTATTCCCAAGCAGTTGTATATGAGCAGAAAAGAAAGTAAACACACTGGCCACGCTCTTTTTATGATTTGGGGGCTTTAGCAGCTGAAGCACCTGTGCAAAGAGTTTATAATATTTATGCATTTTTGATTTGCCCCCTTTTTATATTGCCCTGCATGAGCGTGGCCACCTGCAGAAAACTATGTCAACATTCAGATCGTACCTAACCTAAGGGTAATCTAGTCGCCAAACACATCAATCCATCCACAGAGTACAAAAAAAGTAAGCAGACATAGTAAAGCAATTTCATCCACAACATGCAGTGAAAACTACGAAAAATCTGGCACACAGCAGTAAAGTAAACACCGGCCTAACCTAGATCTAGAGTTGGTTGTCCTAGCACATCATCTAAAGTGTGTGTAAAAGGTCGTGTGGCTGGGGTATATCCTAAGTTAGGTGATTAATTAAAATTATCTAAAAGTCTGAGTTTGTTAAAGCTTAATAGGGGGAGGTTTCAATTGAAATTTAAATATTAATAGATTAAGAATTTTGATTAAATATTTTTTAGAAGTTAATTGATTACTACCTTTGTTTCACACCGAGGCCGTGAAGTTTATTTCACCTTCCTTGGGGCTAAGCTAATAGCCTCGTAGGCCTGGGTTACCCAGTAGCAATCGGGGTTGATTGAGTTACTTTAAGTTTGTTGTAATTAAGAGACATGAATTAATATTAGGAAGGGTTTCTTGCTGATTTTCAAAATTGATTAGTTTAAGTTTGCCATTAATCGATTCGTGGCGTTGTGCCACCAGGCTCGAGGAACCAGCCTCCTTAGGACACTTAGCCCCGCAGCCCGGAGTAGTCCAGCCGATAAACCAAATTAATGTAATTAAATTAGAAGTTTTAAAAGGTTAGGTAATTAATAATTAATCTATTCTTAAGGTTTAACACCCCTTGGAATCCATTCGTGGCGTTGTGCCACCAGGCTCGAGGAACCAGCCTCCTTAGGACACTTAGCCCCGCAGCCCGGAGTAGTCCAGCCAATAAACTTCATCTTCGGGATGGTTGTTGTGTTTTAAAAGGTTTGTTGAATGTTTTAAACATTAATTTAACATTTTCTGGAGTTTTGGAATAATTTTGAATTTTATGAATTTTTGAATATTTTAATCATTTAATTAAGGGGTTGAAAATGACTATTCTGATTAAGTCCAAATTCTGGAATGTTTGTATTTTATTAAAATACTACTCCTCACTACGATCAGTTAGAAGGTAGGTACGTTGAAATCGGATTTTTCTACATTTTATTACGAAGGTTTGAAGTTTTGAACTAGTTTTGACTACGGTTTGACCAATTTGTTGACTATTTGAAATATTACAGATTTCTGGAGTTTAACATTTTTAATAAATATTAGGCCTTATTATGAGTTGAATGCAATTGAGTTTGTTCAATTTGGATTTTTCTTGAATTAGTTATGAATATTTGAAGTTTTGACTATTTAATGAATTATTGAAAATCCTTAATTAAAGGCCCCTTTTTGTGATTTTGCTCCAAATGAGATCCCAACTCCTTGAAATCTTCTCCAAAGGTCAAGAATGACCTAAGGAGAGACTCCCAAGTGTTTGGGAAATTTTTGGAATTTTTAATAATAATTAATTAATTATATTAATTAAATGTTCAATTTTACTTAAAATTCAATTAAGGTTTAACTTGCTGTCAACTTAAAGGGGTTTTAATTTTCATTGGTTAAGGGTTCAAATCTGGTCAGTTAGAGGGGTTATACATATTTTTTGGAGTTAAAATGGATTTATTACACTTTTTAGAAGTTTAAAGGCTTAATTAAGGGTTTAAGACTTAGAAAATTAATTAGGGGACCTAATGATCTCAAAAATCAATGAAAATTTCCCTAGGGGTTGAGGGTGTCACTAAGTTCAAATGTTCAAAGTTTCAACTCAAGGGAAAGTGAACCCTAATTATGGAAATTTTTCTAGGTTTTCTATAGAAATCCTTAATTATTGTCCTTAATGACACTAAGTTTAATGGGCTCAAATCAATGTATTGTCTAACCCTTAAACAAAGCATGAATAAGCACATGAAATGACACAATCAAGTCCTTACAACTAGGAGAGCCTAGGCTAAGTGGTGTGTGCACAACCTAAGCATGCAAAGATCAATTGTATCTCATTAATATAATTAGATTATGATTAATGAATAATTAGAATATAATCATCCATTAATCATCTTCCCCCATATATTCCATTCATATATTCAACCTATATTCAAAATTCCAAAGGAGATCTCTCAAACTCTTGATGATCTAAATATATGCAATATATAATTTTTTAAAGTAAATTTTAAAATATGTACATAAATATATAAATACATATACATATAAATATATATATTTTAAGATGGAATGATTGAAAATACTAAAAAAAAAGGTTTAAGGATTGAGAGACCCCACTGACCCTAAAATTATATGAGATCAATTTCTCTTTAAAATATAAAATAATTATTATAATATTTAATTCAATATTAATAAATTATTAAAATAGTCATACAATTCAAATTAATGTCAAAACTTACTTAGATGGCTTTGAAAATTTTTCTGGAAGTCAGCCATATATCCCTGAATATTCATACTAAATTTCAAAAAAAAAATATTTTATATATATTTAATTAAAAATAAAAAAAGGATTTTCTGTATTTCTTAAATTACTAATAAAATAATAGTCAAAATAGATTGATTTTATTTTTAAAATACACTAGACAAAATTCTGAACAGTTTGATATATTATACCTAATTTTTGGCTTTGTATTTAATTTACTATGATTTTTTAAAGTTTCAGTAATTAAAACTAATTAAAACTCATTTTCCTTAATCAAATGGCGGCGGTCAGACACGCGGCACGCTCGGATTCGTGGGATCGAAACCGCGCGGCGGCGGGGACACGCGTCGGCTGCGGGCCGCTTCACGCGGTTTTCACTTAACCACGTCAGCGGCTCGTAGTAGCCGTTGGATTAACCGCGGGTTCGATCCAACGGCTGAGATCAGATCCCGCGGTTTGATCTCAGCAGGAGAGGATCAAACGGCGGCGATTCGATCCCGCTGTTCCGAATGGACGGCCCTGATCTCGCCGGACGGCTGATCGAACGACGGATCGAATGCGCGGTCGGATCAGACCGCGGAAGGGCTCGATCTGGACCGTTGATCGAACGATCAACGGTCCAGAAAACGTACACTCGCCGGAGACCGTGAGTGACGCCCTAGAAAACGTATTTCGCTACGTTCTCTCGATCGGATCGATCATTTCACTTGAAATTTTAAATGTAGATTCAAGACATGAACAGAAATCATGGGGAATAGTTAGTTTTAACTAAAACCCTAAAAACATAAGGCTATTTAGATCTAACTAATGTGAACTAGATCTAGGGTTTTAGGGAGTTATACCGTTAGATCTTCGAAATTTCTGGATTGATGAGCTTGTAGACTGTCCAAGTGAAGATTCCCAGCACAAAAACGGGCTCGAACGCGCCTGGATCGGCTGCCACGAGCTTGGGACGGTCTAGGTGGTGAACTCGCCGGAAAACTTGCCGCCGGTGACGTGCAACCACTTGGACTTTGTAATGGGGAGGTAGAGGAAACTCTAAGGATCCAAAACGAACAGAGAGCTCGCTCTGGGAGGCTAGGGTGAGTGGGAGAAAGTGCTTTGATCCAATCCCCTCAAAAGTCACCTTTTCCCCTATTCAAACGGCCTGGGCTGGATTGGATGGCTGGGATCTACTCCTGGACTCTCTAGATGATGCCACCTGTCCCTGGGAAAGCTGGAAGGCTGCGGAAAGGGCTGGACATGCCTCATTCCCATTGGGTGGACTTGGGATGAGTGGGGGGACCATTGCCACTTAAGGCTAAACCAAGGGCTGAGCTCGGTTATGGGGCCTATTAGAGAGCTTTAGGGCACCAATAGGTCGGCCTTGGGGAGTTAAATCAGGGAAAAAGGTCTAAAAGGTTGATTAAGACCTTTTAAAAGGGTTTAAGCCCTTGGTTTGACTAAATTGACCAGTCAACTGGTCAATGGAGCTGATGTGGCATCCAAGCAGGTCATGGAGTCCTTCTAAGTGGCTGGATGAGTGTGGCTTGAGCTAGGTCCAATGGGTTGAAAGTTTTGACCATATAAATGGTCACTTAAGCCTTGAGTTGACTGGTTGACCAGTCAACTCCATCAAGGGTTATGAAATTTTCAATTAGGTGATTCAAATGAGTTGATTAGGTGGATTGGAGGGTGGTTCCAAGAGCCATGTGTGTCAAGTAGATTAAGAAGGCTTAATGGGCCTTTAATGGGCTTCTAAGCCAAAACTGGTTGACTTGGTCAACCAGTTGGGTTCAAGGGCTAGAAATGGGTTCAACAAATTCAGAATGTCATCCTGAGTCTATTGGATGTGGTCCCAGGGTTTGGAGGGGTCGATTTGGTCAAAATCACCATTTGAGCCCTTAAGGGCTTGTTTGGTCAACCTAGGTTGACTTGGTCAACCAGGTTGACCTAGGGTCTGGGTTTGGGCTCAACAAGTTTGAAAAGGCATTTGGAGACCATTGAGGGTAGTTCCTGGGTCTGGGGAGGTCAAATTGATCAAAATCCCTATTTGAGTCCCTAAGGGCCTGTTTGGTCAACCTGGGTTGACTTGGTCAACCAGGTTGACCCAGGGTCTGGGTTTGGGCTCAACAGGGTTGAAATGATATTTGAAATTTGTCAAAGGTGGTTGCATCCCATTTGGAGCTCATTTGGTTTGAAATCCCCATTTGAGCCCCATAGGGGTATTTTGGTCAATTTTGACCTATTGGTCAACTATGGTCAAAAATGGGTCTGAAAAATGCAGTTTACTGCTCAATGGGTTAAATTCAAAGGTCTGGAAGTGATTGGAGGCTTGGATAAGGGTTCCAAGGCCAAAATCTCAAAAGGGTTATGCTCAGTGGCATAGGTTGTAAATATTTGAAGGTTTTACAGCCTTTGAATTTTAATTCAGATTCTGGGGTTAGAGATCTCAGAATGGGCTCAAAATTGGAGGGCAGCCTCTAGAGACATGTCTTATCACTTTACAAGTGATAGACCCTGAATCAGAGGCCATTAGACTGGATTTTGGGATGTTTGAAAATTCTCTGAAAAGGGTCTTTAGGACAAGGCCTTAAGGCTTTAGATTTGAGTCTGGATTTCTGGATTTGGAATGGATTTCAAGTTTGAATGATTAATATTGAAGTATCCAAATCATTAACAATCATGTTGTGACTGTTAATGGATGGATAAGGTCAAAGCTAGATTAAAGGTGGGATCAAAGTCTAGGTTGAAATTTGGATTCTCAAGTGGATTGAGTCAAAGTTTGGATATGTTTGAAACTTGAATTAATTTGGATTTGAATTGAATGAAGTTTGAGATTTGAATTGATCAAGGGCTGAATCAAATTGAAGCTGGAGTTGATCAAGGGTAGGAATTGATTTGAGGTTGAGGTTGATCAAGGATGTGGATTGGTTTGAAGTTGGAGTGATCCTAGGATCTAGAGGAGTTCTAAGATCTAGGATTTAAGGGAATCCTAGGCTCTAGAATAGGCTCTAAGGTCTAGTTCTAGGAAAGGATCTTAAGGTCTAGAGTGGATCCTAGGATCTAGAATTAATTTGGAGTTTGGAAGGGCCTCAGTGACCTCATACCAAAAATGAGGTCAACAAATGGACCCCCAATGTGTGTAGTAGAAGGAACTTCTGCTGCACACATTGGCGTTGACCGAATGGAAGTAAAATTTTGGGAGTGAAAGGGAGATCATCTCCCAACCTCAAGCCTATAGGATGCTAGTGGAAGGCTTACACCTATTGGATAAGGAAAACTGGTAAAACCAAGGTAGGGAATACCTCACCTTGGGTCTAAGGAAGGGCATCACCCAACCTTAGGTCTACAGGAAGCTGATAGAAGACTTACTCCTAGTAGACAAGGAAACTGGAGAAACCAAGGTAGGGAATACCTAGCCTTGGGTCTAAGGAAGGGCATCACCCAACCTTAGGCCTACAGGAAGCTGATAGAAGACTTACTCCTAATAGGCAAAATTAACTGGAAACCAAAGTAGGGAATACCTAGCTTTGGGTCTAAGGAAGGGCATCACCCAACCTTAAGTCTACAGGATGCTGATAGAAGACTTACTCCTAGTAGACAGATCAACTGGAAACCAAGGTAGGGAATACCTAGCCTTGGGTCTAAGGAAGGGCATCACCCAACCTTAGGCCTACAGGAAGCTGATAGAAGACTTACTCCTAATAGGCAAAATTAACTGGAAACCAAAGTAGGGAATACCTAGCTTTGGGTCTAAGGAAGGGCATCACCCAACCTTAAGTCTACAGGATGCTGATAGAAGACTTACTCCTAGTAGACAGATCAACTGGAAACCAAGGTAGGGAATACCTAGCCTTGGGTCTAAGGAAGGGCATCACCCAACCTTAGGTCTACAGGATGCTGATAGAAGACTTACTCCTAGTAGACAGATCAACTGGAAACCAAGGTAGGGAATACCTAGCCTTGGGTCTAAGGAAGGGCATCACCCAACCTTAGGCCTATAGGATGCTGATAGAAGACTTACTCCTAATAGGCAAAATTAACTGGAAACCAAAGTAGGGAATACCTAGCTTTGGGTCTAAGGAAGGGCATCACCCAACCTTAGGTCTACAGGATGCTGATAGAAGACTTACTCCTAATAGGCAAAATTAACTGGAAACCAAAGTAGGGAATACCTAGCTTTGGGTCTAAGGAAGGGCATCACCCAACCTTAAGTCTACAGGATGCTGATAGAAGACTTACTCCTAGTAGACAGATCAACTGGAAACCAAGGTAGGGAATACCTAGCCTTGGGTCTAAGGAAGGGCATCACCCAACCTTAGGCCTACAGGAAGCTGATAGAAGACTTACTCCTAATAGGCAAAATTAACTGGAAACCAAAGTAGGGAATACCTAGCTTTGGGTCTAAGGAAGGGCATCACCCAACCTTAAGTCTACAGGATGCTGATAGAAGACTTACTCCTAGTAGACAGATCAACTGGAAACCAAGGTAGGGAATACCTAGCCTTGGGTCTAAGGAAGGGCATCACCCAACCTTAGGTCTACAGGATGCTGATAGAAGACTTACTCCTAGTAGACATATCAACTGGAAACCAAGGTAGGGAATACCTAGCCTTGGGTCTAAGGAAGGGCATCACCCAACCTTAGGCCTATAGGATGCTGATAGAAGACTTACTCCTAATAGGCAAAATTAACTGGAAACCAAAGTAGGGAATACCTAGCTTTGGGTCTAAGGAAGGGCATCACCCAACCTTAGGTCTACAGGATGCTGATAGAAGACTTACTCCTAGTAGACAGATCAACTGGAAACCAAGGTAGGGAATACCTAGCCTTGGGTCTAAGGAAGGGCATCACCCAACCTTAGGCCTATAGGATGCTGATAGAAGACTTACTCCTAATAGGCAAAATTAACTGGAAACCAAAGTAGGGAATACCTAGCTTTGGGTCTAAGGAAGGGCATCACCCAACCTTAGGTCTACAGGATGCTGATAGAAGACTTACTCCTAGTAGACAGATCAACTGGAAACCAAGGTAGGGAATACCTAGCCTTGGGTCTAAGGAAGGGCATCACCCAACCTTAGGCCTATAGGATGCTGATAGAAGACTTACTCCTAATAGGCAAAATTAACTGGAAACCAAAGTAGGGAATACCTAGCTTTGGGTCTAAGGAAGGGCATCACCCAACCTTAGGTCTACAGGATGCTGATAGAAGACTTACTCCTAGTAGACGGATCAACTGGAAACCAAGGTAGGGAATACCTAGCCTTGGGTCTAAGGAAGGGCATCACCCAACCTTAGGCCTATAGGATGCTGATAGAAGACTTACTCCTAATAGGCAGATTAACTGGCAAACTAGGGTGGTGCCACGAAGGGCGTACTCCACCACTAGCGAATGGTCATGTGGGGAGGAAACTTGCTCCACACAGAGGACCGAAGCTGGCAAACTAGGATGGTGCCATAAAGGGCGTACTCCACCACTAGCGAGTATGAATTAGGATGGTGCCACGAAGGGCGTACTCCACCACTAATCCCCAAGTCAAATGCCAGGGTGGTGCCACGGAGGGCGTACTCCACCACTAGCAGGTGAGAATCAGGATGTTTCCACGAAGGGCGTACTCCACCACTGATCCACAGGTAAAAGCCAGGATGGTGCCATAGAGGGCGTACTCCACCACTAGCGGGTCTAATCCTAAGGAAAGGAGAGACCTAACCTTAAGGAAAAGAGAATTGGAAATAATAATTGATGATTTTGAATTTGATTTGATTTCTTTGAATTTGAAGGGGTGAATTTGATATTTAATTTGATTCTCATTAGGCATGACACTTCTTAAAGAACCGCCCAAATGAAAGGAAACATCTGGTGGTATCTTCAAAATTAATCGATTGCCATGAACCTCCCTTATAGATTATCTCTAAGGTGGTCGATCCAGTCAATGTTGATTCAAAGCTTCCATTAATCTTATGGTGGACTAAAATTGGTCTCCAAAGGACTATAGCCAAATCTTCTATTTGGAAAGTCCTAAGGTAACACAATTTTATCACGAGCTTGAATCATACGTGACTTGTATAATTTCAAATTTTGTTGAGTTCAAAATAACTTTCTTCAAGGCCTTCGAAATCCTCCAATTGGAGTCAGGCACTCTACTTAGTTGTGACTCAATTTTGAAAGTCAATTTATAGCCATGTAAAACACACCTCTATATAAGAACAAGCTTGGACCCAACATAGAATGTTATTTCACAGAGTAGATCTTAAAAGAAACGATGCTTATGTTTAAGGATTCACATGTATCTCTCAAGAATGGGATTTGAATTCTTATCGAGAATAGAAGATTCATTCTTTTTATTGAAAATTTCCTCTTAATCATTTGGACCCTGTCAAAACGACAAGTGGGAACAAATTCAAAAGTATAGTGAGAGGTAGAGTGACCCTAATTGACCCGAAAAGAGCCAAGGGTTTTGTTGACCCAGATCAAATTTCATTGAAATTGAACTAGGTTCTCCCTTGTAGAAATTTTGAATTAAAATTAATTTCAAAAGGATTTAAGTTGGATCGAGAAATTAAATCTTTTCAATTCTCTTGCATAGAATTTTCTATCTAATAAACTGTCCATGCATGACAATAAATCTAGATTCAAGATTTTTCAAAGTCAAGCTATTAAGGGTGATCGGGACCTTTGAGATTTAAGGATTTAAAAAGAAGGAAGCCTCTTTCACTTTTTTTGTGACGTGCTTTGCACATCTTTTTATTTCTTTGGCGCACTTTGCGCCTTTCTTCTTTTTTGAATTTTTTTTAATGCACTTTGTGCATCCTTCGAATTTTATTTTAACAAGAGGCTTCACTTTCTTTAAAACCTTAACATGATTGTTCTTTTATTTTAATCCAGGATTATATCGCAAGTATAAGAGAAGGAAATTCATTCTCTTATCCAAGGAAAAATAATCCCCAAATTGGACCCAATTCTTTTGATAAGAAAATATCAGCTTAACTTAGAAAATCGTTGAATAGATTTAGAACATGCAAGAGAAGCCTATAAGATAGAAAATCGCGAGAAGACTGAGAAGATTTTCATTTCAAAAACCAACTTAAGTTTCATACAAATTTCAATTCAAAAATCAAATTAACCCGCAGAAGCGGTGGGAGGGAGGGGCCTTTAAGGATCTAGTGGGGTCAACTATAACTCTCTCATATTTTTGACTTAAAATAGAGGTCAATTTTCATTAAAAAGATGGATCAACTATCCTAAAAATTCTGATCCGGTACACTTTGAGAATTAATATGATTTCCTTCAAAATAGCAAGTCTAGGTGGCAAGACCCTATCAATATAAATTATATTTCCATAATCTCTTAAGAGAAAGAGATTGTTATGGGGTCTGCCCTACCCATAACTAGTGCTGCATTATTTCAATCTAAGAATCTATCACAATAGGACCCCTTTTAGAAGTTAAATTCAAATGGTGTCACTATCTGATAAGATCTGAGATCCATCATTATTCCCCTCCTTAATTACTAGTGATCTAACAATTATGAGAGTGGCACCCCGAGCGGTTTCTGCACCTCCTCCTCTATAGATGATATAGTAGGGCACATATAGTAACGTGACCAAACTTCATCTAATAGAGTGGATGGGTCATAACCTTCAACTAGGGGCCTATGATTTATTACAGGTCATTGCTTAGTTCTTTCTTGATTGATTCTCTCTGTGTAGTAGTCAAGAAGGTGTATCGGAGATCGTGCTCTCATTTTCACAACCTCTCTCCTTTGAGTAACAGGAGTAGGGTGGAAAACATTTCCACCAAGGAGGGGGTAGGTGTAAGGAGCAACGAATTCTCGAGTGGCCTCAAATTTAGCTTGTTTCAAGGCTTCTACCTCAGCAGTTCTTTTGGCCTTAGCAACCTTCTTTTTGACCCTTTTAAGGTATTTCTTCCACTTATTTTTAGTGGCAACAGGAGTGCTAGAACTTGACCCAATCTCAGATTGAGATGGTAATCCTTCCATTGTTAATGGTTCTTGGTTCTCATCCTCCTGAGTAGAGGGCACACTGGTCGAAGGGGCGACAACGACCTCCATCATGGAGATGGGGGAGTCAACTCCTGACCCTAAAGTAATCTCAACTAAGGGGACATCCCTTTATATTCCAGCAGAGAGATCAATCATTTCTTCTCCGTTGACTGATAACTTGAAGTTTTGAAATTCTATCCAAAATTGGATCGAGTTGCCAGAGGTAATTCCTCCTATTGCCAAGTTTCTATCCAGGGAGAAGATGAGTTTTCTAACCATTTGAGTATTTAAGTATCCTGGAATTAAAGAAAAGTGATTTGAATTAGTCAAATTGGATTAAAATTTAAATTTTGAGCATCATTAATTCTCTCTAAATCTTGAACCTCAGCATACTGAGTTTTCACTACAATAAGAGAGTTTACAAAATTGATTGAGAGTATTCAAGGAACCTGGCTTAACTCTTTTGCTCTACCAATTAACTTGGAGGCAAAATGTTAAAGCCCGGGTTAGATAGAGGTTTCCTCACTCATCTCTCTATTTGAAAGGTATTTTCTTTTAGATGTTGGCCACACTCACCCAAGAAAGAAATGGGTAGAGGGACCAATGGAAGAAAGGTAGTTAAGACTACCGATGAGATAAAATTTTGCCAATATTAAAGATGGAGAGAGAGATTTGTCCCACCGGGCGTGCCATTTTTTGTTGGTGGAATTTTGAAAACAGGTTTTGAAAAATATTAGTTTTCTTTGGGGATTTTAAGATTAAGGATGAGTTCTAATTCTAAGGTCGAATCAACTCGTTAGAAAGAATATATCACCCCGAGGGACGAAGATAAACTTTCATAACGGTGTTCAGGCTTAGAATTATGTAAACACATCTTGAATATTATGATCGGGTTCTAAAGAGAACTTCATATGGCCCCGAGGGAACAAAATAGAGTTCAACTAAGTACCCAATTACAATATCCAAGAAGTATGATCGTCGCATTCACACCCAAAGCCTTATCGAAGAAGGATGTATCTCCCCAAAGGGAAATGACACCATTCTACGATAATTCTTCTAATGCAACGACGACGATCATTCTTTAACTTTTCCCAAAGAAATCTAGTGAAATTTTAAAATCAGGTGTGTGGGGTTCCAAATCTCCTACGAGCGCAAGCCCTCGTAGTTAATTACATCGTAGGGAGACAAAGTCTCCTACGAAAACTCTCGATTAAAATAATGGCAAAATTTTGTTAGAATTTCTAGGAGTGATATCAAAGTATGAATAGAATTATTGGAAAATCAAAATGGAATGGATCAAGATTGAGCAGTTATTAACGGAGTCAAAGGATGAGAGGTAGGGGACACTTTGAGATTCCAGAACCATCCGGAAGTGTCCCAACTTAATCTAAGTGTTGGGCTTTATGTTTTAGGATTGAAATGAAGCTTTAATTAGAGTTAAGTATTTTATTAGAAATTTGGGACTATATTCCCAAAATTTGGGGTCTTATAATCAAAGATCTGCCCCGGATCCTAAATCTATTTTGGACACTGGACCACAGTCGTCCGATCCTAACTAATGCAGTGCAAGGTCTGGACTTACCCCGGCCTGGATTGGGGAGCCAGCTAACCACCTAATCGATTTAAAATATATGAATCCGGTCTTTTTATGAAAGAATGGTAGGGACGTTGTAATTAAAGTTTTGGAGAGTCGGGGCTGACATCTAGAGATTTTCCTAATTAGCCCCTTTGACACATGTTGGGTGCAAAAATGCTAAACTGATGCAATTAAATTTTTGACTCTTTTAGTTTGTATCTAATGCAATGCATGCTGGTTAACAGCTTCCAATCAAGTATGCTTGAAATTTTAAAAACAGGCTTATAAAATAGTTTTTTAGAAGACTGGACTTCCCCAGGTCCGGCACCTCGTCCTCATAGGTCAGACTATCCGGACTCTACCCGCAGGCGGGGAAGGGTCTAAAGCAAGGAAAGAGTAATGCAAAAATATGCATGCGACCCCGGGGGTCGATCCCCGGCTAATTCCCTAGATTCGTTATCTTTCTATGTTGTTTAGACTCACTAAAATTTTAGACTTTTAAAATTATGAGTAGAAAAGTTTCACACCCTCACGAGCCTCACGTGTCCAGGCGAAAACAAAGAGCGGCATGCAATCGCCAAAAAACTAGTAAAAAAACAAGTAATCCTAGAGGCAATCGAATCATCACATCAAATATAAATTAATTAATAAATGTCCATAGGCAAAGTTGCCTTGCTTATTACAAACCAGAATATTGCAGAAAGTAAAGTGGCCGGGCACCACTGACAACAACCCGGATTCTAAACCTAGTAACGACGCAAGTTATTTTGAGTGGGATACTCTCAATCTTCAAATCTTCATATCTTCAATTTCATTCTTCTTTGGACTCCTTTTCTTCAAGCTTCTTGGAATCTTCGTAGTAGATTACCCAAATGGATAAGAGGGCACTTCCCTTTAAGAGAGAAGGCCACTCTTTCCTCTTTGGGTAAGGAAAAGGTATGATCCAAATTTGGATTTCCAAACGGAAAAGGAGTGTTCCCCAAAGGGGTATCCTTTCCTCTTTGGAATCCAAGCTTTGGATCTATGTATCCCAAACTCAAACTTAACTTTCACAACACTTAACAATTATACAAATTACATTGATATCAAAATAAAAGATCTAGACTCACCTGCAGGGTTATCCTAAGCAATTAATATATATAAAGCAGTTATTCCCAAGCAGTTGTATATGAGCAGAAAAGAAAGTAAACACACTGGCCACGCTCTTTTTATGATTTGGGGGCTTTAGCAGCTGAAGCACCTGTGCAAAGAGTTTATAATATTTATGCATTTTTGATTTGCCCCCTTTTTATATTGCCCTGCATGAGCGTGGCCACCTGCAGAAAACTATGTCAACATTCAGATCGTACCTAACCTAAGGGTAATCTAGTCGCCAAACACATCAATCCATCCACAGAGTACAAAAAAAGTAAGCAGACATAGTAAAGCAATTTCATCCACAACATGCAGTGAAAACTACGAAAAATCTGGCACACAGCAGTAAAGTAAACACCGGCCTAACCTAGATCTAGAGTTGGTTGTCCTAGCACATCATCTAAAGTGTGTGTAAAAGGTCGTGTGGCTGGGGTATATCCTAAGTTAGGTGATTAATTAAAATTATCTAAAAGTCTGAGTTTGTTAAAGCTTAATAGGGGGAGGTTTCAATTGAAATTTAAATATTAATAGATTAAGAATTTTGATTAAATATTTTTTAGAAGTTAATTGATTACTACCTTTGTTTCACACCGAGGCCGTGAAGTTTATTTCACCTTCCTTGGGGCTAAGCTAATAGCCTCGTAGGCCTGGGTTACCCAGTAGCAATCGGGGTTGATTGAGTTACTTTAAGTTTGTTGTAATTAAGAGACATGAATTAATATTAGGAAGGGTTTCTTGCTGATTTTCAAAATTGATTAGTTTAAGTTTGCCATTAATCGATTCGTGGCGTTGTGCCACCAGGCTCGAGGAACCAGCCTCCTTAGGACACTTAGCCCCGCAGCCCGGAGTAGTCCAGCCGATAAACCAAATTAATGTAATTAAATTAGAAGTTTTAAAAGGTTAGGTAATTAATAATTAATCTATTCTTAAGGTTTAACACCCCTTGGAATCCATTCGTGGCGTTGTGCCACCAGGCTCGAGGAACCAGCCTCCTTAGGACACTTAGCCCCGCAGCCCGGAGTAGTCCAGCCAATAAACTTCATCTTCGGGATGGTTGTTGTGTTTTAAAAGGTTTGTTGAATGTTTTAAACATTAAGTTAACATTTTCTGGAGTTTTGGAATAATTTTGAATTTTATGAATTTTTGAATATTTTAATCATTTAATTAAGGGGTTGAAAATGACTATTCTGATTAAGTCCAAATTCTGGAATGTTTGTATTTTATTAAAATACTACTCCTCACTACGATCAGTTAGAAGGTAGGTACGTTGAAATCGGATTTTTCTACATTTTATTACGAAGGTTTGAAGTTTTGAACTAGTTTTGACTACGGTTTGACCAATTTGTTGACTATTTGAAATATTACAGATTTCTAGAGTTTAACATTTTTAATAAATATTAGGCCTTATTATGAGTTGAATGCAATTGAGTTTGTTCAATTTGGATTTTTCTTGAATTAGTTATGAATATTTGAAGTTTTGACTATTTAATGAATTATTGAAAATCCTTAATTAAAGGCCCCTTTTTGTGATTTTGCTCCAAATGAGATCCCAACTCCTTGAAATCTTCTCCAAAGGTCAAGAATGACCTAAGGAGAGACTCCCAAGTGTTTGGGAAATTTTTGGAATTTTTAATAATAATTAATTAATTATATTAATTAAATGTTCAATTTTACTTAAAATTCAATTAAGGTTTAACTTGCTGTCAACTTAAAGGGGTTTTAATTTTCATTGGTTAAGGGTTCAAATCTGGTCAGTTAGAGGGGATATACATATTTTTTGGAGTTAAAATGGATTTATTACACTTTTTAGAAGTTTAAAGGCTTAATTAAGGGTTTAAGACTTAGAAAATTAATTAGGGGACCTAATGATCTCAAAAATCAATGAAAATTTCCCTAGGGGTTGAGGGTGTCACTAAGTTCAAATGTTCAAAGTTTCAACTCAAGGGAAAGTGAACCCTAATTATGGAAATTTTTCTAGGTTTTCTATAGAAATCCTTAATTATTGTCCTTAATGACACTAAGTTTAATGGGCTCAAATCAATGTATTGTCTAACCCTTAAACAAAGCATGAATAAGCACATGAAATGACACAATCAAGTCCTTACAACTAGGAGAGCCTAGGCTAAGTGGTGTGTGCACAACCTAAGCATGCAAAGATCAATTGTATCTCATTAATATAATTAGATTATGATTAATGAATAATTAGAATATAATCATCCATTAATCATCTTCCCCCATATATTCCATTCATATATTCAACCTATATTCAAAATTCCAAAGGAGATCTCTCAAACTCTTGATGATCTAAATATATGCAATATATAATTTTTTAAAGTAAATTTTAAAATATGTACATAAATATATAAATACATATACATATAAATATATATATTTTAAGATGGAATGATTGAAAATACTAAAAAAAAAGGTTTAAGGATTGAGAGACCCCACTGACCCTAAAATTATATGAGATCAATTTCTCTTTAAAATATAAAATAATTATTATAATATTTAATTCAATATTAATAAATTATTAAAATAGTCATACAATTCAAATTAATGTCAAAACTTACTTAGATGGCTTTGAAAATTTTTCTGGAAGTCAGCCATATATCCCTGAATATTCATACTAAATTTCAAAAAAAAAATATTTTATATATATTTAATTAAAAATAAAAAAAGGATTTTCTGTATTTCTTAAATTACTAATAAAATAATAGTCAAAATAGATTGATTTTATTTTTAAAATACACTAGACAAAATTCTGAACAGTTTGATATATTATACCTAATTTTTGGCTTTGTATTTAATTTACTATGATTTTTTAAAGTTTCAGTAATTAAAACTAATTAAAACTCATTTTCCTTAATCAAATGGCGGCGGTCAGACACGCGGCAAGCTCGGATTCGTGGGATCGAAACCGCGCGGCGGCGGGGACACGCGTCGGCTGCGGGCCGCTTCACGCGGTTTTCACTTAACCACGTCAGCGGCTCGTAGTAGCCGTTGGATTAACCGCGGGTTCGATCCAACGGCTGAGATCAGATCCCGCGGTTTGATCTCAGCAGGAGAGGATCAAACGGCGGCGATTCGATCCCGCTGTTCCGAATGGACGGCCCTGATCTCGCCGGACGGCTGATCGAACGACGGATCGAATGCGCGGTCGGATCAGACCGCGGAAGGGCTCGATCTGGACCGTTGATCGAACGATCAACGGTCCAGAAAACGTACACTCGCCGGAGACCGTGAGTGACGCCCTAGAAAACGTATTTCGCTACGTTCTCTCGATCGGATCGATCATTTCACTTGAAATTTTAAATGTAGATTCAAGACATGAACAGAAATCATGGGGAATAGTTAGTTTTAACTAAAACCCTAAAAACATAAGGCTATTTAGATCTAACTAATGTGAACTAGATCTAGGGTTTTAGGGAGTTATACCGTTAGATCTTCGAAATTTCTGGATTGATGAGCTTGTAGACTGTCCAAGTGAAGATTCCCAGCACAAAAACGGGCTCGAACGCGCCTGGATCGGCTGCCACGAGCTTGGGACGGTCTAGGTGGTGAACTCGCCGGAAAACTCGCCGCCGGTGACGTGCAACCACTTGGACTTTGTAATGGGGAGGTAGAGGAAACTCTAAGGATCCAAAACGAACAGAGAGCTCGCTCTGGGAGGCTAGGGTGAGTGGGAGAAAGTGCTTTGATCCAATCCCCTCAAAAGTCACCTTTTCCCCTATTCAAACGGCCTGGGCTGGATTGGATGGCTGGGATCTACTCCTGGACTCTCTAGATGATGCCACCTGTCCCTGGGAAAGCTGGAAGGCTGCGGAAAGGGCTGGACATGCCTCATTCCCATTGGGTGGACTTGGGATGAGTGGGGGGACCATTGCCACTTAAGGCTAAACCAAGGGCTGAGCTCGGTTATGGGGCCTATTAGAGAGCTTTAGGGCACCAATAGGTCGGCCTTGGGGAGTTAAATCAGGGAAAAAGGTCTAAAAGGTTGATTAAGACCTTTTAAAAGGGTTTAAGCCCTTGGTTTGACTAAATTGACCAGTCAACTGGTCAATGGAGCTGATGTGGCATCCAAGCAGGTCATGGAGTCCTTCTAAGTGGTTGGATGAGTGTGGCTTGAGCTAGGTCCAATGGGTTGAAAGTTTTGACCATATAAATGGTCACTTAAGCCTTGAGTTGACTGGTTGACCAGTCAACTCCATCAAGGGTTATGAAATTTTCAATTAGGTGATTCAAATGAGTTGATTAGGTGGATTGGAGGGTGGTTCCAAGAGCCATGTGTGTCAAGTAGATTAAGAAGGCTTAATGGGCCTTTAATGGGCTTCTAAGCCAAAACTGGTTGACTTGGTCAACCAGTTGGGTTCAAGGGCTAGAAATGGGTTCAACAAATTCAGAATGTCATCCTGAGTCTATTGGATGTGGTCCCAGGGTTTGGAGGGGTCGATTTGGTCAAAATCACCATTTGAGCCCTTAAGGGCTTGTTTGGTCAACCTAGGTTGACTTGGTCAACCAGGTTGACCTAGGGTCTGGGTTTGGGCTCAACAAGTTTGAAAAGGCATTTGGAGACCATTGAGGGTAGTTCCTGGGTCTGGGGAGGTCAAATTGATCAAAATCCCTATTTGAGTCCCTAAGGGCCTGTTTGGTCAACCTGGGTTGACTTGGTCAACCAGGTTGACCCAGGGTCTGGGTTTGGGCTCAACAGGGTTGAAATGATATTTGAAATTTGTCAAAGGTGGTTGCATCCCATTTGGAGCTCATTTGGTTTGAAATCCCCATTTGAGCCCCATAGGGGTATTTTGGTCAATTTTGACCATTGGTCAACTATGGTCAAAAATGGGTCTGAAAAATGCAGTTTACTGCTCAATGGGTTAAATTCAAAGGTCTGGAAGTGATTGGAGGCTTGGATAAGGGTTCCAAGGCCAAAATCTCAAAAGGGTTATGCTCAGTGGCATAGGTTGTAAATATTTGAAGGTTTTACAGCTTTTGAATTTTAATTCAGATTCTGGGGTTAGAGATCTCAGAATGGGCTCAAAATTGGAGGGCAGCCTCTAGAGACATGTCTTATCACTTTACAAGTGATAGACCCTGAATCAGAGGCCATTAGACTGGATTTTGGGATGTTTGAAAATTCTCTGAAAAGGGTCTTTAGGACAAGGCCTTAAGGCTTTAGATTTGAGTCTGGATTTCTGGATTTGGAACGGATTTCAAGTTTGAATGATTAATATTGAAGTATCCAAATCATTAACAATCATGTTGTGACTGTTAATGGATGGATAAGGTCAAAGCTAGATTAAAGGTGGGATCAAAGTCTAGGTTGAAATTTGGATTCTCAAGTGGATTGAGTCAAAGTTTGGATATGTTTGAAACTTGAATTAATTTGGATTTGAATTGAATGAAGTTTGAGATTTGAATTGATCAAGGGCTGAATCAAATTGAAGCTGGAGTTGATCAAGGGTAGGAATTGATTTGAGGTTGAGGTTGATCAAGGATGTGGATTGGTTTGAAGTTGGAGTGATCCTAGGATCTAGAGGAGTTCTAAGATCTAGGATTTAAGGGAATCCTAGGCTCTAGAATAGGCTCTAAGGTCTAGTTCTAGGAAAGGATCTTAAGGTCTAGAGTGGATCCTAGGATCTAGAATTAATTTGGAGTTTGGAAGGGCCTCAGTGACCTCATACCAAAAATGAGGTCAACAGGCTAAAATAATTATTGTTTGAAATACAAATAAAAGTCATTTTCTCCTAATCTCCCCTCAATGAGTTAAAAATAAAAAACATGGGGAAAAAGAAAAATAATCATGAGAAAATATTGTGCAACGTTTCGTGTTGGGCTCATTTTGTGCCTCTTTTCAAATTTGGCACACTTTATGCTTCTTTTGACATTTCGTTCTTTCCACAACCTAACTAAGTAAATTTTAGCTTGTGCGACTATCTTCCAAACAAAAGAAAAATCTTTCTTGTATAAGGAAGATTAATCCACAAAATAGAACCCTATTATTACAAATAAAAGCAACACATTGAATAAGAATATAAAACAAAAATAATTCACTAATTTTAAAACAATTATAACTATAAGATATAGATATATTAGAATATTAAGATGATCTTTTTTTTCTAAATCTAATTTGTAAATTGATTTAAAGTTTAAGAAGAAAAAAAATTTGCTAGGAAATTAAGTTGTGGTGCAAAGTATTTTAAAATTTTCTCTTATATCAACATTAGTAATTTGAATAATGGAATCTTAAAGACAATTTAAGAGAATTAATATCAACACAAGACAAGCATTTCATTAAAAATACAATACAGATATAACTAATATAGAAATACGAACATCTAAATGCCATTACATGAAAACTAAAAAATAAAGTACACATAAACTACAATAGAAAATAAAAGCTAAAATGCTAGAGGATCTTGATCTGGAGGTGGCTGAAAAAGAGTGTACATGGTAAAGTAGCTATTGATGGTAGCTACTTGAGTGTTTATTGTATTAAACTATCCTCTGACCCAGCCTATATCTTCATTGTATTTGGTATGCGGTTCGTCTAAGCGAGTCTCAATATGATTAAATCGGTGATAAAAATGATACTTAAGTCGAATAAATCGCTGGACCATCTCTTGATAAAAATAATGCTTAGGTCCACGAGCAGGTGCAGGTGTAGGAACATGTGCTTATTCTTCTCCAATTTCATCTCCCTCATCCCGTTGATCCCGATGAAAAAGATTATGAAAGGAAGCATCAATAAAATAGATTAGAATATTATTTGGACGATCAGGATGAATCCAATTATATTTACTTTCAAGGATATAGGCAATCAAGTGTCCTAAAGCCTCATTCTTCTTCCTTTTAGTGGTAGGAAGTCTAATATTATTAATATTATTGATGTAGTCCAGAATAAACTGGCTTTTTCAATTAGAGTGTTTTACATTATAAGATATGTGCCTACAGAAAGCAAAGAAGTGAGGTTAATTTGATCACCAACTTTAGGAATAATGGATGCTCTTAAAACATACTGGATGATCCTAGCATTTTGATTCAAAGTGTTTACACGAGATAAGTGATAGACTGAAGGTACACCTCTAGGGGTTTGATTTATGGTAGACCAGTCCAAATTAGCTCTTGAAGTCATAGTGTGTGCCCTTACTCCTTTAGTTCTAAGATATAGAAAAGTGCCTAAATCCTCCTTAATGATTTCTGCTCTTTCTTTAAACACAAATGAGGACATTTTGGTATGGTTTTCTCTCTTTTTCATATTAGCAAGAAAGTAGTAAAATGTATTAGAATGAAATGCATAGATTAGAGTGTAAATGAAGGAAAATTTTATAGAATCGAATAGAGACATTACAGAAAAATTATTGTCTTCTTAAATAAGAAGATAAGACGGAGTGTTTTTTTACTCAATGAAATGATCAAAGGCTTGTTCATTTTCTTTTGAAAAAAAGTTATCATTTACTTGATTGGAATGAGATGAAGAGCCTTTAGAGTGTCAAGCATATTTACAGCTAGTGCTTACCATAAGGAGAGGATTTAATGCAAGATACTGTGAAAGTGAAAGAGACTGTGAACAAAACTCAAAGAATAGCTTCCAATTTAAAGAAATCAGGCACATTCATACAGTATAAAATAAGGGTCATACGTAGGACTATGATTTCATACGGGATGAATAAATTTTCATACATATGAATGGATACAGTCAATAATAGTTAGTATGATGAAACAACTTTTCCTAAACTATAATTCTTGAGTCATTTAATACAAATTTTGACCAATCTGATTGTATAGATGAACAGGTGTTTGTCTGGGACGATCAGAAAATAATGATCATACTTACCTAATAAATTCATTCAAATACAGATTGACAACATTTTTTTTTTTGTTATTTTTTTTAATACAGATTGACAACATGATCGTATAGATGAATATGTTTTCATATAGATGATCTTCAAAAAAAATATTCTCGAAAATCCCACCATTTTTGTATAGATAAAAAAATAAAGGTTCATACAGATGATGTCGTGTTCATACAATATGATATCTTAACCAACCAAGAAAAAAATTATCATTTAAAATCTAGTGTTTTCATGCAGTATAAAGTGGTTAGTATAGTACAAATGGAAAAGGAATTTTAAGATTTGCACATGATAATCAAGATTCTTCTCCAAAATAAATCAACAAGATTCATGAGACACAAAAATAAAAACAAAAATAATTTGAATGAGAATAAAACAACTACAAACAATCACAAA
Source organism: Dendrobium nobile (assembly GCA_022539455.1). Classification (NCBI taxonomy): domain Eukaryota; kingdom Viridiplantae; phylum Streptophyta; class Magnoliopsida; order Asparagales; family Orchidaceae; genus Dendrobium; species Dendrobium nobile. Next base: position 9,799,428 of record CM039724.1, read on the forward strand.
ATGAAACAAAAATCAACCAAAAACTTATCACAAATAAATAACAAAAATAAAAATATAAACATAAAAGAAATACACAACAAAAGCAAGTTGCAGAATTATAATTGTCAAGCATGAATATCAATAACACCCAATCTGGATCTTATGTTTCTAAACATTTTAAAAGAAAATGGTTTTGTAAAAATATCAGCAAGTTGATTTTCAGTAGCTACATGATGTCACTCAATTTTTCCTATAATGACATGGTCTCTAATGAAGTGAAGCATTATGTCTATATACTTGGTCCTAAAGTGTTGGATAGGCTTCTTTGAAAGGTAAATGACTCTCATATTATCACAAAAAATTGGAATTATACTAATTGAAAACCCCAAATATGTAAGTTTTTGTTTTAACCAAAGAACATATGCCACACAACTACTTAAGACTATGTATTCTACTTTCAAAGTAGAAAGGGCTACTAATTTGTTTTTTTACTAAACAAGGAAACTAAAGAGTTTCTTATGAATTGACAAGTTCTAGAAGTACTCTTTTTATCAATCCTACACCTTATAAAATCTGAGTCAGAATATATAATTATTTCAAAAGAGGAGTTATACCGAGGATACCAAATTTCTAAATTTTGAGTTCACAAAAAATATCTTAGAATTCTTTTAATAACAGTCAGGTGAGATTCTTTTGTATCAGCTTGAAATCTAGCACACAGATAGAGTCTAAACATAATATATTGTCTACCTATAATTAAATAAAGTAATGATCCAATCATCCCTCTAAATTTCTTTTAATCAAAAGATCTGCCTTTAAAATTCTTATCTAACTGACCTGAGGAACTCATGGGAGTATTTATTAGTTTAGTATTATAAATTACATATTTCTTAATGATGTCTTTGACATATTTTGACTGACTAAGAAAGGTGCCATACTCTATCTGCTTTATGCTAAAATCAAGAAAGTAAGTTAAGTCTCCAATCAAATTCATTTCAAATTTCTTACTCATTATTGTTGAAAAGTCACCATAAAGATTTTTATTAGTGGATATAAATAAGATATAATCAACATAAATTTGAACAATAAGAATGTCATCTCTTATCATTTCTATGAAAAGAGTTGTGTCCACTCTTCCTTTGAAAAAAGATTTTTCAAATAGGAAAATGCTTAACCTTTCATACCAAGCTCTAGGTGCCTATTTTAGTCTATACAGTGCTTTTTTCAATTTAAACACATGATTAGGAAATTGTGAATTTTTAAAACCAGGAGGTTGCTCAACATAAATATTCTCTTTTATGACCCCGTTAAGAAAAGTACTTTTAACACCCATTTAAAACAATTTAAATCATTTAAAATTGGCAAAAGCTAGAAGTACCTTTATTTCTTCAAGTCTGGTTACAGGGGTAAAAGTCTCCCCAAAATCAATTCTTTCTATTTGATTGTACCCCTTAGGCACTAATCTTGCCTTATTTCTAATCACTACACTTGAATTATTAATCTTATTTTAGATAACCCACTTAGTTTTAATAACACTTTGATTTTTAAGCCTTTTAATCAACTCCCAAATATTATTTTTAATAAATAAACTTAATTCTTCATACTTGATAATCCTAAATTCATCAAAAAGTGCTTAATTTATATTAGTCGGTTTAATCATTGAAAACAAAAAGCTGAGTGGTTCACTTCTATGTTAACTCTATGCCTATTTCTAACCCCTTCACTTATATCTCCTAAAATCAATTCCCTAAGATGACTTTTAGAATATTTTCATTCTCTAGGCAATGCATTTTTTGTTCAAATCTTTTCTTCAAGATTTGCTTTTTTAATTCCTTGGGAAATCTCTTTAATATGTTCTTCTTCTAATCTTGACTCTTTAAAAATACCATATTCATCAAAAACTACATCCATGGTCTCTTCGGCTACCAATGCCCTTCTTTTAAAAATTCTCTAGGATTTGTCAACACTTGAATATCCCAAAAAAAATTCTTCATCAGATTTAGGATCAAATTTTTCTAAAAGAATTTTATCATTATTATGAATGAATACCTTACATCCAAAGATATGTAGATGTGAGAGGTTTGGTGTCCTTCTTTTAAAAAGTTCATTGGTAGTCTTATTTAATTTAGATCTAATATTCAACCTATTCATAATATGATAAGCTATATTAACCTCTTTAACCTAAAAATATTTAGGAAGTAAATATTTAGCTAACAGGACTTTAGCATATTCTATCAAAGTTATGTTTTTTCTTTCAACAACCCCATTTTGTTGAGGTGACCTAAGAGCTAAAAAGTTGTGATATATTCCATGCTTTTCACAAAAAAACTTCAATTTTAACATGTCACCATGATCACTATGAATTATAAGAATTACAAAACCTAACTTCCTCTGGACCCAAGTAAAAAAATTTCTAAACTCTCCAAATGATTCACTCTTATGAGATAAGAATCTAATCCATGTGAACCTCGAATAATCATTGACAATTACATACACATAAACTTTCTCTCCTAGACATACAATCCTAACAAGTCAAAAGAGATCCATATAAAGGATTTTTAAGGGCTTGCTAGTTATAAGATCTATGATTAAATGAAAGTGAGGACTTGACTTATTTTCTTAATTAACATGCATCACACAAGTGATTCGTAGTGAAGTCTAATTTGGGTATACCTCTAACCAATTCTTTCTTGATAATCTTCCTAAGATTTTTTTATGCTTGTATGATAAAGTCTTCTATGTCATAACCAAGATTTATAAGTGATAATTTTGAGCTAAAAAGTACTATAAGATTTATCATAATTTAAATCAAACATGTAAATATTATTTACCTTATTTCCATGCAACACATCAATTCTATTTTGGCTTATAATGTAGTTTGTAAGTAAAAATTTAATGTTAAAACCCTTTTCACAAAGCTAACTAATAAAATATTCTCAATAAAGAAAGTATTCTTATTGACAATCATACCTGTACCTACCACTCTCCTAGTGGTATTATCTCTCAGTGTCACTTTACCTCTATTCCTGGCCTTGAGTGATATGAATTGAGTTGCATCTTAAGTCATCTATTTCAAACATCTACTGTCCAGGTACCAAATACTCTCACAAGAGCATGTATGAGTGTTTCTACAAAATAATCAAACATTAGACTTGGGAACCAAAATAAATTTATATTCACCTCTTGATATTGATAATTAAGATACATGTTTGATGTTGTGATTTATGCACCTTAGGTCTCCACACTAAATATGTTCTATTATTAATAGTGCAAATGTGAGAAATATGCCTTATCATTCCATATGAAAATCATTTAATACGAGAAAAAGGATTTACCAATCTATGTGATTTGAAGTATATTTTCCTAGATTTTGAAACTATATGCTTTTAATCAGGATTATAAAATTATTCAAGTGCGTGAGGTGTCTTATCTTCCTTAAAAGCTTTCAATTTTTCTTTAAGATATGAGTTTGCACTTTCTAAAACTAAGTTATCAACTTTCAACTCATGTTCTCTTTGAACTAATTAAATCATAAACACCTTAAAATCATTTTCAAGTTCATTATAAGATGTTTTCAATAAATCATGCTTCTTATTCAAATTATCAAATTCATCTAACAAAGTCATGCAGTTTTTATTTATGTTTTCATGATCTTTCCTCAGATTTTCATACTCTTTTTTTTATAAATTCAAATACTCAATATTAAGATTAGCATGTAATTTTTTTAGTTTCCTATATGCGTTATGGAGTTTCTCAAAAACATCAAATAATTCATCATAAGAGGTCATATACCTTTTAATGATATGAATGATTAAGCTTATCTACCATTAAGAAAAATTTGTGACCTCCTTTTCTATTTCTATTTCTGAAGAGTCTAAAGTTGAATCAGCCTAGAAAGCTCTTTGTACCTTTTTCATGTCCTTCTTATCATTAGTTTTCTCCTCAGCATTCTCCTTGCTATGATTAGCTTTGAGATTTAGGCACTTTGCATTTATATGTCCAGGCTTTCATCACTCATAACAAATCACTTCATTAGAAATCTTTGGATTTTTAATGAACTTTTCTTTGTTCCAATGCTAACATTGTCGTTGCTTTCTCCTAAGGAAATTTTTGAAATGCTTAGTCATGAGAGCAACATCTTCATCATCTTCTAGTATTGATCGATCAATTTTTGAATCATCAATCTTCAAAGTTATATTTCTCTCCTTCCTTTTCTCATGTGCATCAAACTGTCTTTGATTCACTCCTTACTCATAACTAATAAGTGACCTAAGTAAATTGTCAGTAGAGTATACATTTATATCTTTAGACTCAGTAATTGCAGTTATCTTTGATCGTAGGTAGTAGGCAAACAATATAAAATTTTATTTTCTTTCTCTAAATTTATAAGCTCTTTACCTAAATTATGCAATAAGATAACATTATAGCTAAATTGTATAAATATCATAAATTGACTTATTTGGCTTCATATGAAAAACTTCATAGTCATGTAATAAAAAATTCAACCTCATTTTTTTTACCTCATTTGTCCCTTCATAAGTTATGCAAAGTCTATCCTAAATTTCTTTTCAAATTTTAAAAGTTGAAACATACATATAATCATCATTTTTAAAGACACATAAAAAATTGTTAAAATATTTTATATTTAATTATGCTAAATCTCTTTCTTCTACTATCCATTGAGTAAATAGTGTTTTAATTCTAATGTCATCTACTACTCTAGTAGATTTAGTATAACCTTCATGTACTAACATTCACATGGGATAGTCAAGTGACTGCAAAAAAGTAGACATGCATGTTCTTTCCAGAAATCAAAAGGAAAGTTGTCAAATAAAAGTTGTCTAGTGATCAAATATCCTTCAGTAGTGTTTCGATTTCCAAAATTAGCCATGATTTTTTTTAAAAAGTAGTTTAAACCTTAATTTTTGAAATTGGTTCTAATACCACTTGAAAATTCATGCAAATTGTAAAACCTAATAAAACTGTCTCAAGGCTAACCAAGAGGAGGGTGAATTGGTTATTTAAAAATTTTCTTAGATCATTAAAAACCTCTTTATAAATTTAAATCAATGATCCTCAAATATGTGGTTGCTTAGTGAAATAATTATCACAAAATCTATCATCCACAAAGATTTAAATGTAGGAAATAAAAAGGTAGAAAAATAAATAACACAAGAAGAACACCAAATTTTATAATGGTTTGGTCAAACCTGACCTACATCCCCTCCTTGGAGACTCCTTCTTCAAGTATTGCATTAAATAATAGTGACTCTCCTTTTTTCCCCACAACAAGGCAAAGAAGCCCTTGCAAGCTCTCATCCACCAACCTGGTGGGGCAGAGAATCGATGCCTTTTACACTCTCCAAGTGATGCAGCGTACCATCAAGTCCATTTTCACCGTCCTAGTGAAGAAAAAGAACCGTCATATATTTTTTCACCCTCCTAGTTAAGGTAGAGAACCGTCACACCCTTCTTCACCCTCCTAGTGAAGGTAAAGTACCTTAATCCAATGTTGCCATCTTCTCCCAAGAGCCTCCAAAGAAGTTGGGCATAAACTTAAAGTAGAAGATAAAAAAGATCCTTACCTTAGGCAACCTTGTGAATCTCTCACAATTTTCCTTCACTAGATCTCTCACTCTTCACTCATAAAAGTTCTCCCAAACTCACTCTCAATGATCAATCTCAAAAAAAGTTTACAACAAAAGATTATAATGTAAGATTTAGGACTTTGTATATAGGAAATATAAGAAAAATCATCCAAAAATTGAAAAATACAAGTGAAATGACTTCAAATGGTATAATACGATCATGGATTATATGTACAAACAGTTTAAAAATCCCAATATAAACCTGTACGAACATATTTTCATACACTGTCAGTCATCTAGACGAATTAAGATCATACATTATGAATTTTTCAAAAATAATATGTTTGTATGGTGCAATCTAGTATGAACCTTAATTCATACACTATTAGTCATCTGAAAATTAAAATCGTAATGTACGAACAAATCAAAAATTAATGTGTTTGTTTGGCATGAACTAGTACAAACCTAATTTCATACACTTTTAGTCGTCTATACGACTTGACATCATATAATATGAATAGTTAAACAAGTCAGGCTTTATTTGGTATAATCTTGAACAATCCCAATGTCATACTTTGCCAGTCATTTGTACGACTTGACATTATAGAGTAAGAAAGGTTTAAGAGTAAAAGCCATGATTTGATTGACTGCATTCTAGAGGAAAAACTATAATAAATAGTACAATATGTTATAGATATCGAATAGTATGATTAGTTTTAAAATTTTAAGTTTTAACTCTCTCACCCTATGTGCGTGCATGGTTACCCAACTATAATCATACTCTCTCGTCTCAAACTCAAGAAAATAAAAAATAAAGATTAACAAACTTTATTACATGAAATCCTATTCTACTGTCTTGAAGTCTTCAGCAGTCTGGAGTATGATTTTCTTGAAATGTTAGTACACACAAAAATAAATAGAAATATCCAATACATGCTAGGAGAAATAATAAAATTAACATAACAATAATATTTTTGATATCATCAAAAATCACAATCACAATCTTGATTCCTAAGTTGCAACAAGGTATAAGTAAAATATTTTAACGATTATATATACAAATAAAGGAGTAACGTGGGAAGAAATGGATTATAAGAACTAACTATCCCACACTTAAATAAAGGTGGATAGGAGTACACTTGGCAAGGAACTGTAGTAGAGGGATGTCTATGCTTGCACCCTATTCAATGTTGCATTTTTTTATAAAGATTTAGGAATATATCACAAATTTAAAAGCCTAATTATTTTCATTTTTATCTAATATGGGTTTGTATAAGTAATTTTTTGGCTATGTTGTCTTGTATTTTAATCTTTTATTGCCTTCACAACATGATATTTAAGCATTTCTATTTTCTTACAATTATATGTAGTTTTTGTTTTAATTTTTTATTTATCATTGCGAGGTTTATCCAGAAGTTACATATTCATGGAGGAAGTTTAGGATGTTTTTTGTAATCAAATTAAATAATTTGATTTTCAACTTAAAATAAATGTAGAATTTTTTTTCTTAAATTTAAGGCTCTCTTGCTACCAAAATTTACAAAATAAATTATTTTCTCTTTGTGTATACTATAAAGGGAATAAAGTATAGTTTAATAGTTATTAAAACCCCAAGTACTTATGCATATTCATGATAATTATAAATGCCTTTCTTAGTTAAAGAAAATATATTACATCCATATCATGTACCATATGATATAGCTTCTTTTATAGGCTTAGACTGTCATACACATAGGTGTCATCTTAGTATACTAGGCACTAGCAATTCTAACATCAACATAATTGTAAGATATGTTAGGTGGCTCTAGGTTCGTATAATTGGGTTCTCATTCCTTATGTATCATTAGATTTCTACCACTTAGAAATCATCTAGAGCTATTTTTATTATTTTGCTATTAAGGGAATAACTTTGGATTACACAAATCATTGTTATTAACACATCTCATTGATGGGCTTGATCAACTAGCTTCATAACCAAGTTGTTTCTACTTTAATTACTTTGGATGATGGATGTGAAATTTTAACATAAGTTATTTTTATCATTTCTTTGATTCATTATTTTTTTTCCCATCACTATTTTGAGCCCTATGTCTCTCCTCTTTACATTTAAGAAATGTAATGAATAGTATCACATAGACATTTTATATAAAGAGACTACTATCTCACTTGGTTATAATGATTCACTATCTACTTTTTAAATATGCCTATTTCAAAGTATAGACTATGCAATCAGAATAATTGTCTTTAAATTAAAATTTTCCTATCTATTAATTTGGGAGAATAATGATAAAGGCATATTTCATCAATCAAGAATATATTTTGGAGGTATTATTGAGTGCAATGAACCTTAAGAAGCCTTGTCCCATGGGGATACTGATCAATCTAAAATTTTACCTTATTTCTCTTGGAATATATGACTTCATATGATTATTTAATATGAGTTGAGATAAAATTTATTAGTTATATCCTACCTTCCCCTCTTCCCTTAGCACTTCTTATAAAATCTCTTATATGAAAACAACTTTCTTATATCAATATACTTTTTATCAATAATGAATTATTATTATTGAATGGTATGACTTCTTATAACCTTTTTACACGAATTAAGGTAAAACGTATTAGTCCTACCACTTAATGTATTTCCTACTGAAAAAAATGATTCATGTTGCTAACCCCACAGTGGGATAAAGGTTTTATGTTGTTATTCTTATGAAATCTCTTATACAAGAAGATTATTGACATATTATCATTGTTGTTTATTAATTAATTAAATATATTCACTACATCCCTATTACATCTCTTATTACAACCAACTCAATCACCAACACATTCATATAAGAAATTTATATGCTTCCATGGGTTCCAAATACCATCATCTTTGATCTTGATCACTTCTTCATATGTAATTTTTTTGTGAGAATTAGGCACGAAGTTACATTTTTATTTGGCACATTATCCCCAGCAAGATGGCCAAACCAATGTAACTAACTAGAGACCTACACAATATATTCATTTCTATGTCATGGATAACCCACATTAGTGGACAAAATTTTCATCTTGGGAAAAGCTTTCATACAATTCATTTTTCCATACCTCAATTGGGATGTCACCATTTCAAGCGCTATTTTACTGCCTATTATTAAAACCATGAGCCTGATGTACTTTTGAGATTTGATAGGAATTTTAGAGAGGATAATTTAATAAATTATTATTATTATTATTATTATTATTATTATTATTGTTATATATATATATATATATATATATATATATATATATATATTATTTAGATGAGGATCTCAAATCAGATTCAAGAAAGTTATTTTTTACAAAAAAGTAAGTACATTTATTCTATTATTTTTAATTGTATATCATTATATATATTTTTTTGTTATAGATATGAAGAGATATTTTAGTTAATGTAGTTGAGAAATATATAAATTGAGATTATATTAATACACAATTCAATGATTTTCATGTGAAAATTTTGATGATTTACTAGTTGACCTGGATTAAAGAATTTTTATTATTATTATTAGTCAAATGATAGGGATACCGTTAGAAGAACAAACTTATTAAGAGGGCCTTATCAACCTCAGGATCATGAATTCCCACACAAAAAATTTGAAAATAAATTACATAGGTTTAAGCCTCCATGGTTTAATTAGAGATTAAGCAAGTGGTGATAGCTTCGACACTAAAGGACTTTGGAATTAGAAGAAATGTTAAATTTCATGTTCATGTTGGACAAGTTAATAGTTCCTATAACATTGCATATTTAAAATATTAGATTTCCTATTACAAGGCCTTCTGATCAAAATCGGCAAGATTATAGACCACGTTTAACTACTAGTATTAATTGTGTCAGATTTGTATTGCATTAATGGTAAGCTTTTCGTGTTCATGATAAATCAGAAGAATAAAAAAATTAGATAATTTTCGTAAAACTTCTTCACTTACTTGCATTACATGATGAAAGTATAAGAAAAATGGTTTTGGAGAATGCCCCAAAAAAATAATAGGTTATTACTCTAGACATTCACGCTATGGGAAAACACGCGATTACTATTGGATGTTCCGGCAGATTTTTATCCGTCGGTAAGTATGGTGTTCTTACTGGTGTATTGTGCGACAAAAATATAACAGCATTTTTCTGGCGGAATAGTCATCGATACGCACAACACGCCGGTTTTGATGTCGGAATATACAAGCATTTCATCCGAAGCGGTGTATTTTATGATGAAAAGAGCCAACGGATTTACCGGCGGAGTAGACGCCATGCATTTTAAACTCAACGAATTATAACCGACACATAATATGTCGGAAATGTTTCTAGCGTATAATACGCCCAAAAGTTCGCCAGCGAAAGCCCCATTTTCAAACCCGAGCTCGTCTGTCTATTCATTTACTTCTGCCATTTCTTTGATATCTCTGCTCTACTCTCATCGGCCCAGTGTCACTCCATTATAGATCGCCATTGCTAAGGCTTCTAGACTTCCACTAGATGTCGCTGACGATCACCGCCTCCGTCGTCGGTGAAAGGACACAGTTTTCATGAAAATTGATCGTGAGTTTCAAAAGTTTTCGTTGCTTTTCTTAATATAAATTTTCATAGGATGATAAGGAGTTTTATTTTAAAGGTTGGAGTAGCTCCCCTGGTGTGAAGACCATTCAACCTAGTTTGCCGAAGTTCGCCGCCTCAATCATTGATTTCATTCATTGTAAGATTTTACTTCTTGTAATTTTTTATTAGACAGATGCTAGAGGATGTGCCTTGGTGTTTGCTTTTGCTTATGATATTATTTACGTTGATAAACAAAGAGCGAAGAAGAGGGAGAGAGAGAGGTAGAGAGAGAGGTTAAAAGTCAAATTCTCATTACATGAATCCTTTTTTGCCATTGTGTCCGATTAAAAGTCAAAATCTCATTTAAATCTAATAAAGAAAGATCATTTCTAATATTTTCTAACCAAGTCTTTTTTGGTCTACCTCTATCTTTCTTAACATAAGTCAAATTTAATACCTCAACTTTCCTACCAGCCGGGTCATCAGATGGCCTCCATTTAATGTGACCAAATCATCTAAGGTGGCTCTCTCTAATCTTATCTTCCACTAGAATTATTCCAACATTTTCACATATATGCTCATTTTGTATCCTAGGAGACTCTCTCTAATTTTATCTTCCACTGGAGCTATTCCAAATCAAAGAAGTTGGATGTATAACCGGTTGGCATAAGGATGAAAGATATTAATAAATGAATTCATTAATGGGGTGAACATTTCATTCAGATAACAAAATAATTACCCAGCTTCATATCAGTTGGAATGTTTCGATGTCCATATTCTAAACATAAAAGTCTAGTGCACTTAAGACCAGATGATGTAACTGTGGATCTGTATCGCAGAGGATTCATGCCACGGTATTGGTATTGGACTTCTCATGGTGAGTACGAGTCACATTTTGATTCTCAATGCTGTCCTTCTATAAGTACTAATGTAGCTGATGCTGAAAATATCTGACCAAATCTTGAGGAATTAGTTCATGATACAATTGGAATACAATATGAATAATATACATAAGAGTTATCGAATAAGGAGGCACATAATTTTTATGATTTGTTACATGCTGCCCAACAACCAATATGGAAGGGGTGCACCACTCACTTAGAGTTATTTGTTACTGTGAAGATGTTAAGCATCAAGGCAGAATATAATGTTACTCGTGAATGTTTTAATCAATTTATTGGGCTACTTAAGAAAACCAATCTAAAAGATAATATACTTCCTACAGATCTATATCGGACAAAGAAGTTAGTTTTCAAACTTAGTTTGACATATACAAATATAGATTGTTATGTTAATGGATGCATGTTATACTTTAAAGAAGATTTCTCAGAGATTGCATACCGTCATTATAATGCACTAAGGTTTAAACTAAAATATGGAAATAAAAGAAAGCAGAAGGATGTGCCTATCAGTAAGATGTTTTACTTTCCAATAATTCTTAGACTACAACGACTATATGCATCCATGAGATCTGCTACACATATGAGATGGCATAATGATCACATTTCGCAAGAAGGTGTTATTACACATCCATCAGAAGTAGAGGCTTGGAGACACTTTGATTGTACAAATCCCACATTCACGATAGAACCAAGAAATATAAGATTAGATTTATGCGCAAATGGTTTTACTCCATTCAGCTAGTTTTCTTCACCTTACTAATATTGGCCCGTGATACTCACTCCTTACAATCTTCCTCCAGAGTTGTGTATGACTACTCCTTATATATTTCTGACACTTTTTATTCTAGGGCCACATAATCCAAAAGTGAAGATTGATGTATTCTTATAACCGTTAATTGATGATTTAAGTTTATTATTGGAAGAGGGAGTAAGTACATATAATATCTCCACCAAATAGAACTTTAGACTGAGAGCAGCATTACTTTAGACAATTGGTGACTTTCTTGCGTATGGTATGCTCTCAGGTTGGAACACTTCAGGCAAGTTAGCTTATCCATATTATATGGAACATACAAAATCATTCACTTTAAAGTATGGTAGGAAGAACACTTGGTTCGATTGTCATCGCATATTTTTACATCCAAGTCATCCTTTTAGGCGAAATAAAGATGCATTTACTAAAAATAAAATGATGACATTTCAACCTCCTTCAAGATTAAGTAGTGAAGAAATATTTGAAAGAGTAAGGTTCATGCTCATAATAATAGATTATCTAACATTAGTTGAGTTCAGATTGCTAGGATATAGTGTTAACCATAATTGGACCAAGAAAAGTATTTTTTAGTCGTTGTCATATTGGAGAACAAACCAATTTAAACATAATTTGGATGTCATGCATATAGAAAAAAATATTTTTGATAACATTTTTAATATGATTATGGACATTAAAGATAAATCTAAAGATAATATAAAAGTAAGGATGGATTTAAAGAAGATTCGTAGAAGAAAAGCATTAAAATTAAAGGATGGTGGAGGTGAAAAACTTCTCAAGCCAAAATCTCTATTCACATTAACTTTAGAGCAAAAATGAGTAATTTGTGAATGGGTGAAGACCCTAAGAGTACCTGATGGATATTCTTCCAATCTATGTAGATTTGTTGACATAAGATCAGGGAGATTATTTGGATTGAAAAGTCATGATTGTCACATCTTCATGCAATGTCTACTACCAACTGCTTTTAGTTATATGCAAGATCAAATTTTAAAGCCCTTGATTGAGCTAAGTGTATTCTTCAAAGATTTATGCTCTTATTAATTAAACTTAGAGAACTTGATTCTTATGGAGCAGCAAATTTCTTTTATTTTGTGTCAACTTGAGAAAATATTTCCTCCAAGAATTTTTGACTCTATGGAGCATCTACCAATACATTTACCATATGAGGCTATAGTCGGTGGGCCTATTCAGTATTGGTGAATGTATCCTTTTGAGAGATATTTAAATAAACTTAAGAAGACTGTTAAGAATAAAGCATGTCCCGAAGGCTTTATCTGTGAAGCATATTTAACATACGAGACAACTCAGTTTTACTCGTATTACTTTGAAATAATGTCTCAATCAGGTGAAAGTAAAACACCTCAAAATATTAGTAAATCATATAATATATCTATACTCAGTGGAAGTGGTGAACCTGTAGGCACTAGCACCATTCGTTATTTGACCGATAAGAAGATGATATTTATCACATTATATATCTTGCTTAACTGCGATGAAGTTGAGCCGTATCTTGAGTAAGTATAAGTTAATTTATTAATTTATTTATTATTCTTAACTTTATTCTAAACTCAAAAGTTTGTAGAAGGTTTATTGATGGTTTAAGTACATCAGAACAAGAAGTGCATAAGATAGTGGAGAAAGAATTCACTGCTTGGTTTAAAAATATGGTATATTATGAATAAGTTATCTTAATTAGTTAGTACTGCATGTAATAAATATGTTCATCTTGTTTATTTAAAGGTTCACATTGAAGACAGTGATTCGCAGTATCAAGGGCTATTTGACATAGCTTGGTGACCAAATAGATTAGTTAAATGTTATCAAATATTTTTGGTTAATGGTTATAAATTCCAAATAAAAAATTAGTGTGAAGGTAGGAAGATAGAAATTTTTGGTGTATGTGTAAGAGGGAACACCCATATAGGGGATGATTCTGAATACTACGGGGTATTACAAGAAATATTAGAGGTGGAATATCCCGGTTACAGGAATATTATGTCTCTTCAATTGTGAATGATTTGATCCAGTACAAAATAGAGGCACAAGAATACATCCAATTTATAGTATAACAAAAGTAAAGTGGGGTAGGAGATATGTGAAAAGTTTGACCCATTCATCATTGCTAGTTAGACAAGCCAAGTCTATTATGCTAACTATCCAAGAAGATTACGAGGCAAACAAGATTGACATGTAGTTTTGAAGATAAAACCAAGGGGAGTAATTGAGAAAACCACTTCAATACCATCATCACATAAAGAAGAGTTTATGTCAAATTTTAAAAATCTTCCAATCAATGTGGATGATCAAATTCAAATTAATGAGAGCGGGTTGCAGTTAGGGGAGGTAGATTTAACCATAGAGAAAAGTCATGAGGAATCTGATAGTGCTGAAAATGTATCATCATATGAAAGTGAATCAACAAATGATGAGTTAATATAAGGTAAATTTTTTTTATTATTACTGTACTACATTTATTTTATTATTATTATACTGCATTTTATTTAATTTTTACTACACTGCTGTGTTATTTTATATTATATTTCTATTATAACTCATGTTTCTAATATTTTTTATTTTTTTATGTAGATGGCTTCAAGTGAAGAGCCTAGTAAAGGATTGATCAAAAATATTTTTAATAGACACAGAAAGAAGATCACTACAGCTGCACTATCTAGGCTAGTACGCACCAAGGGGACCACTTCATCTCAGCCTACCACTTCATCTCAGCCAACCACTCAGCCTTTACCCACTCCTGCAGCTAGTAGCCCAATAGTTCTACTCACCAGACCCCTGATTTTCTTCACCATATTCGATGCAGAGTACTTCTTTCTGCCCTTACTACCCACCCCCACCTTATAGTGCCCCTCCTACTTATCCATATCCACCATATGTTTCACCATACTATCCCCCATCACCCCCTTAGTCTGTTATAGGTGGACCTTCGACACCAGCTACACTAGAGCAGGCGACAGATGGTCGAATGTTGATAGCACCTAACGGTGACACATACGTATATTCTCTTTTATTTAAGCTAATTAATATATTTATTTTATTTTGTATTTTTTCTTACATAATCTTATTTTTATAGGTTCTATCCATCAAAATAACCGACACAAAAAATATGGATACCATACGGAGCAGCTTTGATGCTCCTTATATTTCTTAGAAGAAAGTCCCGAAAGAAGTACGAGAAATATGGTTTAGAGAGTTTGAGGTATTTTTATTTAAATGGTTTAATCTTTTTTACTTAAGCTAACAAACATATATATTTTTTATTGTATGTTTTTGAATGCAGAAAATTTTTATTGGTTGCCCCAGCACAATGATAAAATTAGAAAGAATTTTGAGAAGCATGGGTCCAATCGGATGCGCGACATGTTCACAAATATTAGAAAGACTAGCGAGCGGCCATTGTGGATTGGAGAGACTATATAGGCTAAATTGAACAGTGCTTGGGGTAGCGTAGAGTATAGCAGGAGGAGGGATCAAAATCGACAAAATAGAGCTTCTGATGTTGGGGGCTTGGATAGTTCCCTTCATACTAGCGGGTCATTTCCACATGCTAAGCATAGGTGATGTTTGGTAATGAATTTTAAAAGTTTTTTTAATTTTTCTTTAATAAAAATATTAATAAAAGTCTATTACAGAAAGAGTTGCTGGGTAGTGATCCAACTCTTATGGAATTGTATAGTCATACTCATAAGCGATAGGAGGATTAACAGTGGGTTGATGAGCGAGCAAGTCAGGCCGTAGCAGGTAAGGGTTCTTCTGGCAGCTCTGTGGAGTATTCTGAGTACCGCATCTGGTCGCAAACCATAGGAGGAATGCAACATGACAGGGTTTATGGTTTAGGTTCATAAGCCCAGGCATATGAGGAGATGACCTCTACTGGATCCAGATTCACAACCAGTTCATATGAGTCCTTACATAGTCAATAAATAACTGCCATTCAAGCGGAGCTAGAACAAGTAAGGAAATCACAAGATGATTGGCAAGTTAAGTTGCAAGCACAGATACAAATGTAGATGCAGTAGCAAGACAATCAGCTGTTGGATGAAATGCACAAAATGAGGGAGCAATTGAGTGGAAAAGAGGTAGCTCTAGCTAAGGATAAGTCCACAGATTCAGAGTTGTTTAGTTTTTTCAATGTCATGTGAACTTGTATAAGTTTTTTAATATTTGGTGTTAATGAATAATATGTGATGTTTTTAATATTGGTTGATGTTAATGAATAATTCGTAATGTTTACATTTTTATTTTTAAGTATTTGTTGAAGTTTTTGAAATCTATGCTGTGTAGATCTTTGTTGTGGAACTATTATTTGTATATGTTCGCAGGTGTGGAAATTTGATTGCTACTTGAGAAGACATTTTTTTTTGTTATTGCTACATGTTTCCGGAGGAATTTATGTTGGTAGTGCGTCGAAAACGATGATACAACAAATTTATGTATTTGTTCTGGTGTTTTATATCCACCGAAAATATCAGCGGATAAAGCGCCGGTAATAATTCGTGGCTTTAGTTTCGACGTAAGTTGCGATGTTTTTTCTGGCAGTGTTTCCGGCGGATGGTTACGCCGAAAATTTTGGCATATTTAATGTCGGAATAATCTGGCGGTAAACACTATTTTTTGGCACAGTTTTTTTGCCGGTAATGCGTCGGAGAGTGCGTCGGAAAAAATTTTCGGCATATTATATACGTCGCAAATCTTTTTCCGACGCATGGCAAATCGGCCCATGAAAACTCGACGAAAATGCGACAAAAACCGAAACTTTCCGTCGTATTTTCTATGTTACCGATGGATTTTGTCTACCGGTAATGCCGGGTTTTCCTGTAGTGTCAGAAGGAAATTACTCATATTGCTTCCATTGAAACGGTAAATGTCATAATAAATGAATTAGGTAATGATCTCTTCAAAATTTTATTGGATGAGTGATGAGATGTATTAGTAAAAGAATAAATGTCTATAGAATTACATTTTATTGATAAAATAGGTTGTGCAATTATGTGTTTTATCGGACTTTTATATATAGAAGAAACATATACTTTGATAGTGAAAAAGATTGTTGAACTGCTCCTTAAAAAATATGGATTGAGCATAGCACAGATACGTGGTGAAGATTATGATTGCGCTAGTAAGATGTCTGGAAGGTTCAATGGTCTCAAAGCTTTAATTATGAAAAAAAATAGCTCATCTTATTATATACACTATTTTGCACATAAACTCCAATTGGCATTGATCTCTGTGGCTAAAAATTATGTTGAAGTTGCTTCAGTTTTTAATACTATCTCTAACTTCATAAATATAGTAGGAAGTTTGTGTAAAAGAAAAGATCAGCTACAAGAGATACAATATGTGACAAGATACTAGAGCAAATACAAAAATGCGAGGTTTTCAATGACAAATTTTTGAATCAAGAGATACATCTTCAAGAAGCTCGAGAAATACGTGGGGACTCACACTATGGTTCTCTTATTAATATAATTATATTATATGGATTAGTTATTGATGTTCTTGATATAATACTACAAGATGGATCAAGCAATGAGCAAAAAGGTGAAGTTTACGCCTTACATGATCATATGCAATGTTTCAAATTTGTTTTATTTTGCATATGATGAAGACCATATTGTGATTAATAAATGAGATATCTCTGGTTGTACATAAGAATGATCAAGATATTATAAATGCCATGATATTAGTAACAATTTTAAAGCAAATGCTACAAAATATGAGATATGATGGGTGAAAAACTTTGTTAATAGAAGTCAGTGTTTTTTGTCAGAAGTATAATTTAATTGTTCCAAACATGACTGACAATTTTGTAATGTGAGGATGATCAAGGCATTATTTTCAAGCAAGCACAAATGAGCACTCTTACAAAATTGAGTTATTTCATTTATTTATAATTTGCAACTACAAGAGCTTTATAATAGATTTGAAGATATAAATACTGAATTGCTTATGTGTGTGACATGCTTAAATCCAGGTGACTCGTATTCAACTTTTCACATACAAAAAAATGATATGCATGGCTAAATTTTATCTGTTAGATTTTTCACATATAGATCTCATTATATTAGATAGTTAACATGAGAGTTTTACTATTAATATGAGATCTAGGTGTGTGTTCTCATTTTTTTGTCTCTAAGGTTATTTGGAGCATGTTAACTAATCTGTATAGTTTTTTGTATCTTTATGGGGGTATCTTTTATAATATGTTGTCTCTTTGGTTTTTTAGAGGCCCTAGCTGTTTTGTTCAGGCTTTCAAGGGCTTAGAGGATTGCTTTCTTGATCTTAATGCTACCATTCTTGGTCTTTCTATCTTTCTGGAGGTTCGGTGTGTCAATCGGTCGTTTTGGTGTCCCAATTTATGCTTTCTGCCCTGTAGTTGCAATTTTAAGGATTCCAGTTGTGGTGAGGTCAATCTTTTTGGGTTTAAGGAGGAGCTGAACCTGGTCTGCTGCTGGGCTATATTTTTGTCATCTAAGACTAATGATTACTGTTTTGAGTTTTGTTGGTCCTTTAGCTGTCATTGGTTATATGATTTGGCCCCGTTGAGGGAGGAGGATTACCAGGTTTACTGTCTGGACGCCTGTATCTCTGGTAACAATGATTGGTTTTGGTTGGAAACTATCTATAATCCTTGTTATAAGAAACTCATTAGAATTCCGAAACTCTGTCTTTATTGTATTAACTGGTTTCTTATTAATGCTTCTTTTTGGAGAATCTCTTGCAGGATACACTTAAACAGTTTTTTTTGGGAGCTATAATGACTGTGAGGTTCTCTACTTTTCCTTTTGGTATTTCTTTTCCTTTGTTCTTCTGTTTTTTTGCAGGAAGACTGAGCTGAACGAGTTTATTCGGACCTTCTTTTTTTGGGTGTTGTTTACTCACAGCCCGAGTCCTTATTTTTGTTATTTATGTAAATGTAGGAAAAGGAACCACCGGCTCTTAGGTTTTTCTATTTTCATTTTGATTGTAGCTCTCCGGAGCAGTAGCGAGCTGGTGGGTCCTTCTAAGGACTTTGTAACCGATTTTTGATATTAACACGTAGGCCCCGCTGTAGGTTTAAACAAAAAAAAAAACTATGTATTCTGCAATTTAAGAGGTATCGAAGAACTTGCACAAAAAATAGTGGAGACTAATAAAATGATATTTATCCTATTTTATTCTTGTTTATAAAGCTTGCTATGCTATTTTCAATTGCTTCAACAGTGGTCGAATGATCATTCTTTGCTATGAAAATATAAAGAATCGTTTGAGCAACCGTATGTGAGACTCTTGAATTAATGATTGCTTAATTACATATATTGAAAAATATATTTTTAATAATATTGATAATTAAGTGATTGTAGAATGGTTTCAAAGTAAAATGATTTCAAAATATTAAGACTTGAACGGAGAAATTATAATGCAAGAAAAATATTAATATCATGTGCTTTTGACTGTAATTTTTTTAATTAAATAATTTATCTTTTTTATTTAACAGAATAAAAAAGGTTTTTAAAACCGTCAATACCAGAATAAAAAAGTTTTAGGATTTTTCTCATTTCAAAATTTGCGCTCCCCACAAAAAAAAATTCTTACTCCGCCGTTGCTTGCTTATGAAGTGAAAATATTTGATATTGATTGTTTAATACTAACGCCGACCTTCAGAAACTGGCTGTTCTTTCAAGGCCAAAAGGAACTTATATGAACATGGAGTCGGATAAGACAAATGTGGAGCCGTATTAATCAACCGCAAATGAAGCAATGCGATATGCAAAAGGAAACGCTGGGAACCAGCATGCTTAAGTACTATATAAACTCAATGGGGACATCAGTAGATGAAGGCTTCGTTTGGGACGGCTTTCTTACTGCTTTTTAAAGTAGCTTTCTAGTACAAATTTTTTTATTTTTTTATTAAAAAGTTGCAGTAAAAAATAGGAAGAAAGCCATCCCAAACGAAGCCGAAGAGAGCATAAATAGCAGTATGGTGCCTATGGTTTTGCTGTTGCATATTTGGCCCTTAAGTCTAATGAGGAAGTGGTGGGAGCAGGAAAAGAAGGGAACCTTTACATGCTTTGTGTGAGTAAATTAGAATCTGTTATCATTGAGATATGAGGTATATCAAGCAGTATTTGATAGTTAAGATATGTGTTAGGCTTCGTTTGGGACGCTTTCTTACTACTTCGTAAAGTGGTTTTCTAGCTAGTACAACATTTTTATTTTTTTGTACT
This sequence comes from Dendrobium nobile, assembly GCA_022539455.1. Lineage (NCBI taxonomy): Eukaryota > Viridiplantae > Streptophyta > Magnoliopsida > Asparagales > Orchidaceae > Dendrobium > Dendrobium nobile. Next base: position 9,819,458 of record CM039724.1, read on the forward strand.
AAAAAACGGTTTTAAGAAGCAGAAAGAAAGCCGTCCCAAACGAGACCTTAGTTTTGTTCCTCTTTGATTTTCGTTGATATTAATATAGATTGGCACATATTCCTAATTAGAATTTAAATGCTCACATAAGATTGATTCTAATATCCAAACAAGATATAGCACATAAGATAATACATTCATAAATATAACTCTTTCAAATTATCTTTTTTATTGAATTCATTACATAGTTATACTAAGCATAAAATTGCTTTAGATGTTATAGTCTAGTATATTGATTTATGAAGAAAAAAAAATTATAGTCTATGTATATCTTGGCATATTTTAAGTGTTGTAACGATGAGGATGCTCAGGTGGATGAGTTGCTTCACTCTTAGAGACAGAATGTGAAGTTAGTATAAGTGAAAAAGTTGGAGTAGCTTCAATAGATATAAGATTAGAGAGAGTAGGCTTTGATGGTTTTGAAATATAAAACATTAGTCTGTCGATGACCTGATTGGAAGAATAAATGTATTACAATTGGTCTATATTAAAAAAATGTAAAGATAGATAAAAAAAGATTTGATTAGAAAATATTAAAAATTATTATCTATTTATTAAATTTCATTGAAAATTTGACTCTTAACAAGAAAATGAAGAAAAAAGATTTATATAGCAGGCTCTACGTAGTGAAATAGAGGCCTGTTGTTGTTGTTATTGGAATTGATTATATGTGTCATATGATGTCCTTCAATACAACTAAGATATTAGAAGTTATAATTGAACTATTAGAAAATATAAGGATAAAAAAATCTCAAGATCCAAAATTTCACTGATTGACTAATTTTCACTCAGCACTAATTTTTTTTTTGTATTATTTACCGCTGCAATAAATTGCTTGAGCGAATTTTCTCGCTTCAACACAGTTACAAATATAAGCTATTAATGTATAATGTTCAAAATGGAATACACAATAACTTTCATTTATAATAATTTCACACATAAATGAATATTTTAATTTATTAGCTATTTCATAAAGTGTTTCTAGATATAAATACTTTTCTTTATTGTGAATATAATGAAATACTAATTTTTAGTAATTTTTCTATAAAAAAGGGGTAAAATCAATGCTATAATAATTACACTTTTGGTTTTCACATGTTTGGTAAAAAGTATAATAAATAATTATGCAACTAAATATTTTAATTATTTTTTTAATATATATTATTTAATAAATATTTTTGAACATACAAACAATTATTTCTATAATTAATAGTCATATTTTTGAAAAAATCGTTAGAAACAAGAAAAAGGATAAAGTTCTATTTAACCGTTTTTATAGGGACTATGTTAAAAAAAATAATTACAATTTATGAAAGTTATGCTATGTGTGGGCATGCATGATATATGTAGAACTTATAACTAGTCCTATTTTTATACTTTTACTTGTCATTTAAAGGCCTAAATACTAACTACAAGGAAAAAAATAAATTAGTATCTTCAACTCTTTAAAGATAAGTTAATGTAACTGACTTATATAATAAACAGAATTACATAAATTTAAAAAAAAAAAGAAAAAAAAAAGAATTACATGAATTTTAATGAAAATTTAAGGATTTTAATGCTCATTCGGATCTATTTATATAAAAATTATTCTAAATTGACTACACCTCAAACATTACAAGAATATAATAAAATCATTAAAAAAATAGTAATATTATATTTTTTATAAAAAGCAAAAATTAACTATTTTAAAAAAGTTATCTAATACAAGAAAATATTTGTTCGATATCTTGTGTTGACATGGGCGTCCGCTTTGTTACCTTTAGCTTTTTAACAGATTTTGTAAGTTTTTTCGTGTTTGTTTTTTAAATTATTATAATCTTTTTGTAAAATTTCATTTTTGATTGTGGTTGTTATCTGAAAAATTGTGGCTGTTATCTGACAAAATAAAATTGTGACTATTATCTGAAAAATAAATAAATGAAGAAGTTCTCTCAAACAACCTTAAGCTTGATAACATTAATTTTAGCACAAATTTATGAATTTTGAAGCCTATCTATCCTTCAGGCTATTCTGATAAAATTAATATTTTTTATAAAAGGAAAAATACAAATTTATAAAATATGCATAATTGAAGAAAAAATTCATTGGTTATAGCCGTCCGCTTCGTTACAACTTCGTCGTTAGATATTTTACTATAAAAACCAATAAATTTTTATTTAGCATCTTACCGGCGTATTAATATTTTCTTCATTTGACCCATTAAAATTAGTCCGGCGAATCGCAGCTATTTAAACACCACAAAAATCTCCAATAATTAAAGAAAAAATAAAAGCTGTAGAACATACCAAATCAGCAAATCGATCTCTCCCCTATCTTCTTCATGAGCCATCTCCCTCTCTTCCTTCTCCTCTTTTCCTTCCTCCTCTCCCTCTCCACCGCTGACGTCGGTACCGCCTCCTCATACAGCCCACCGTACATTCCAACAAGGTGCTTCGGCAACGACCGGTCGCAGTTCCCCTCCGACGGCACCATAGCTGCCGCCGGCTCCGGGATATGGAACAACGGTGGGGCGTGTAGCCGTCGGTATGTTGTCCGTTGCCTGAGCTCACAGACGCCGGCGGCTTGCATTAGCGACGCCACCGTGGAGGTCACCGTCGTCGACCAGGCTGCCGGGCTTGGTTCGCGGCAGTCAATGGCGGGGACCACCATGGCGCTTTCACAGGCCGCGTACAGGCGGATAGCAAGCCTGGATGCGCGGGCAATTAATATTGAATTTGCACCTGTATGAAGTTTCTCGGTTTTGCTATGATTTTGATTATTATTTTCCTACAAATTTGACTCATATTTATTCAATACATAATAAAAATATATCTTATTTTTTTTTCTATAAAAAATCGCATTGGGTTAATCGTGATGTGAAATGTATATTTGGATTTAAAAAATTTTAGATTTCTGTTGAAAATCTTATAGTTAAGATATCTTATCATCATAAATTTGTGGGCAATGATATTTATCTTTTTTTTTTCACCTAAATAAAAACTCTTTTCATCCTAAATGCAGAGAAAGTGAAACTAAAATAAAAAAAGAAAATTCAAAAACAATCAAAATGATCCCCCACATCTTCTCTTCCTAGCCGACGCCATGCTTCTTCTCTAGAACCTCCCATAACACAGCTCAACACACTTGTTCTGTACAGACCCCTCTCCTTTCCTGGCTTTCATCACTCTCATCTACCAAAATCTCGCCTTTCTCTACTCTTTCTCAAAAACAAAAGAAAACAAAAAAATTGAAGGAAACAACGACTCGTGCCTCGTAGTAACAGTTCTAATAGTGGAAACCCTATCAACAACATCAGCATAGTATGGTTCAGAAGAGGCATCAGAGTTGCAGACAACCGAGCTCTTGCAGCTGGGGTAAGAGCTGGATATGTGGTGCCTGTCTTCATTTGGAGCTATTATTCTGTGCGGACACCGGACGGTTCTCCGATCAGATTAAGCGTTCGGTTCGGAGCACAATATATTTTGAGGTGACATGGCACATTTTTATTTGTTTCCGGTCACCCTCTGGACTCGCACAGAATAATAAATTCTTCATTTGGGCTCCTGAAAAAGAAGGCCATTACTAACCTGGTAGGGTTTCAAGGTTGTGGTTGAGCAAAAGCTTGAGGCATCTTGATTCCTTCCTTAGGAGCCTTGGGACTAGTCTCATCACAAAGAGGTATTTTGACACTGCCTCCACTCTTCTTGATCTTTTGAACTCTACTAGCAATGAAATTTATCTTGCATTTTGCATTAGGAGAATATTAGGTTTTATATGACAACAGTTTTTGTATTTTTTTGACTGTTTTGACTAATTTTTTAATATAAAAAAGAGAATTTTTTTTTTACGTCTAATAAATTTTTCTCGCATTTTTTTTTTGGGAAAATTTGGGCTTAGCCCGTATATTAATGAAGAAGAACATTACAACAGACAACTGTAATGAATGTTACAACAAAATAAGCCAAGGAATACAAAATTTGGCCAAAGGAAGGAAGACCTTCTAAAACAAGACTGTAATAAAACTTTAGGCTTGCAAATAAAACACCATGGGCAACGCCTAATACAAAAAACCAAAACAAGCTCCTAAGCCAATATTGCCGAACTCAGATAATCAACATAATGCATAAAAAATGGTAGATCCCTGGTTGCCCGAAGACCATCCAAGGGACTGCAGGAGCTTCATCATCGTCCAAACATGGCTTTTGAAGATTCTTGAAGGGACATGGCAGCAGACTCACAAGCCAATCACTTATAAGTTTCCCAGCAAATCCATGCCATTCTTCGATTTAAGCAGCTTTTCAAACAGGATTCTCTTAATATGAATCAACAAAGTAGTAGTGCAATGAGAGCTATTTCCAAACCTCCTGTTATTCCTCTCTTTCCAGATGATATAAATCATACAGCAAATGACCAGTTTGTAATAATTATTCATCTCTTGTGTACCATTGTGAGCACCATTAACCCAATCAAAAATTTGTAAGATAGTCGGCCTTAACAGAAAGCTTTGCAAACCTGGGATAATACCATTCAAAATAGAGAACGAGTAGGAGCATTCAAAAAATAAGTGGGAAACAGTTTCAGGGTGTTTCCAACAAAGGCCGCAGGTTCTCGGAACCTGTATGTTTCTCAAAAGAAGAGCATCTGCTGTTTTCAGCCCCCCAATTAACTCCAACCAAACCAATACAGAATGTTTTGTAACATGCTTTTTATACCAAATTATTTTGGACCATCTACAATCAGGCAAATCTGAATAGAATTCCTCCAAAAAAAAATTTAAAGTTGTAGTTATCCCTGTTTCTCCGAATCAGACAGTTACCAGAGGAATCATCTACATTAATATCTTCAAAGATAGCCCGCACCTAGGAATTCAAATTTGCTGGAAGAAGCCAGCCACCATATAACATTAACTCATTTAAAGCAATATCAGGAATTTGTTTAGTGAGATCACCCCCAAGTAGTTCGGACAAGGTGCAGTTTTAATACCAGTGATCCCATTTCAAGGAAATTCGGGCGCTGCGAATAATTTTGAACTGAAAACAAGCTTTGGCCAAGATAGCAGTATTACATATACCCTTCCAAAATTTGGAATCAGAAGGTTTAGAAGGCTTCCAAGACGAACTATACTTGTTAAAAAGCCAAGTGGATAGAGGAGAAGAGCAGTTATACATTCTATCAATGACTAAATAGTTAAAAGCAAATTGGAGAGCACTAATAGAAGGAATACCCATACCCCCTTTAGATTTAGGCTTACAAACCTTATCCGAAGAAACCATGTGCAATTTTTTTGAGGTATTGGTGTCCCCAAAAAATAAAAATCTAGAACTAGCTTTCTTAAAAATTTTATGCACAGATTTAGGTAAAATGGCCCCACGAATCCAGTAAGCTATTGTATTTTGAATGGTGAGTTTCAGATATTGAAGCCTACCAGCAAAAGACAACAAGTTGGCTTTCCAACCATTAAGCTTTTTGTGAATGCTATCTATGAGAGGCATGTAATCCTCCACTTTGAGCTTGTAGAAAGACAAAGGAATACCCAGGTAATTAATCTTTGTAGCAATGTTTGTAATGGAAAGAGCATGACAGATATCCAGCTGTTGCCTCAAATGTTTAGGGAACATAATAGCACATTTCTCATAGTTTATATGTAGCCCTGAAGCATTAGCAAAATCCTTTAAAATGTTGTTCAGAATGTGACAGTTTTCAACCGTGGCCTCACCAAAAATGAGCACATCATCAGCATAAAGCAAATGTGTGAGAGTAAAATTATTCGAAGTGATACCTTTAAATCCACTGTCTCGAGAAGATTAGAAAATGCATCCCAAACAGAAAAGATAGGGACTTAGGGGACACCCCTGCCTAAGCCCAGCCGTAGAGTTGAAATAGCCCTCAAGAGCACCAATGAGAGCTATAGAAAAGTTGACATCAAAGATACAAGCTTTTATCCAGTTCACAAAGATGAGAGGAAAACCTTTTTGAATAAGTCTAGCAACCAAGAAATCCCGGGACACAGTGTCAAATGCTTTCTTAATATCGAGTTTAGCACAGAAAATTTTTGCACCACCTTTTTCCCCCGCACAAGAGAGAATGTCACTAGCCAGCAAAATATTATCTGTGGAGACTCTAGATTTAACAAACCCAGCTTAGTTATCTTTAACTAACAAGCTCATAACCGGTTTGAGCCTAGCAGCTAACACTTTGGCTATGATTTTATACAAAACATTACAAAGAGCTATAGGCCTATAATCAGAAATATTGACAGCATTTTTATGCTTAGGAATAATCGCTAGCGTAGTAGCTTTAACACCATTAGGTAAGTAACTTTTTATAAAGAAAGATCTTATAGGTCTACATATTACTGGACATATAATGTGCCAGCTAGTTTTGTAAAAATGGAAATTGAAACCATCTGGACCCGGTGCAGACTTAGATGAACCCGAGAAAACAACAGCCTTGACATCTTCATCCAACACATTAGAAATGAAAGTATTAACATAGCAGCCAGGTAAAACAGTCCCAATGGGAAAAATCTCCATCTCCAAAATCGAAGGAGAAGGAGGAGTATACAGATCCTGAAAGTACTTAATAATAGAAGAAACCACCTCATACCTAGGAGTAGATGGATTGCAAGTAAGAAGGTTAACAACCGACTTAGAGCTACCCATCCTACTCCTAATTTTAGCATAAAGGAATTTAATATCTTCTTCTCCAGCTTTCAACCAATTGGTTTTTGCCCTTTGAATGATCCAGGAAGCTTGGAGATTAGAATACTTAGCTAAATCTGCATTACATTTCTTATAAGAAGTGTTAAGATCAGAATTATATGGGTCAAGATGCAGATTATCCAGCAAATTCCTTTGAGAGGAGAGTAAGAAGTCCAAGTGTCTAGTGATACAATTAGAAGAAACCCACATTTCTTTCTTAATCCCACTTTTTAAAAGCTTTAGAGAATTGCAAAGATGAGAAAGAGGATTACCGTTGCTAGGCTTAGAGAAAACCTCAAGCAGCAAAGCCCAGTATTTGTCAATTTTAGTCCAGTAATTTTTGAAAAGGAATCTGTGATGCACCTGAGTAGTGTTGCCAGGATGGAGAATAATGGGCTATGATCCGAACAAGATGGACTTTGGAAGGAGCAATAAGAATCAGGGAAAGAACACATCCAACCCTCATTCACAAGTGCACGGTCAAGTTTTATATGAATGGGATTGTCCACATGGTGGTTATACCATGTGTATTTACATCCAACAGAATGGAGATCCAGTAACCCATTTTGAAAGATCATGTCATTGAAATCTATCAGAGCAGAATGTGAGATGGTGGAACCACCTAACTTCTCATAAGCGTACCTGCAGCAGTTGAAATCTCTGATGATGACCCAAGGAAAATTATCAGCAGGAGCAGCATTAACTAAAGAGTTCCACGACTCCTTACGATCAACACTACTGTTGGAGGCATAAACAATAGAAAGCTGAAATAGAGGTTGATTAGCAACAGAAAATATCCCAGAAATAATCTGAGAAGTAATAATAGAAGGCTTGAAACACACTTTAGACGCGTTCCACTTCACCCAGATCCTAAGCTACGGAGGTTACTTACAAACTTTCAAACCTGAATTAGTTGTGTTCCAAATTAGAGGAGAATTTTTTTCGCATTTCATTATGAATATGTACTAATCAAATGTGAAACATAGTGGATACTTCGGAAGTCCACTGCGAAATGACGGAAACAAAAAAAAATAATAATAATAATAGCCTGCCCGATCCAAAGCTACGGAGGTTACTTACAAACTTTCAAGCCTGAATTAGTTGTGTTCCAAATTAGAGGAGAATTTTTCTCGCATTTCATTATGAATATGTACTAATCAAATGTGAAACATAGTGGATATTTCGGAAGTCCACTGTGAAATGACGGAAACAAAATAATAATAATAATAATAATAATAATAGCCCGCCCGATCCAAAGCTACGGAGGTTACTTACAAACTTTCAAGCCTGAATTAGTTGTGTTCCAAATTAGAGGAGATTTTTTCTCGCATTTCATTATGAATATGTACTAATCAAATGTGAAACATAGTGGATATTTCGGAAGTCCACTGCGAAATGACGGAAACAAAAAAAAAAGAGTTATTATATAATTTATAAAAAATATTAAAATATTTGATTTATTTTAAATTTATCATATTAGAATAATAAGAAAATAAAAAGGCTGTTCTGAAAAAAAAAAATTATTAAATGTCAATGTACAAATTGATTGTCAATTTTAAGTTTTGTTTGGGACAACTTTTAAAAATGATAAAAAACAGTGGCTAAATATATATAAATTAGAACTGCCGCCTAAAAGTTAAAGCCGGAAGAAAATGGCCCAAAAATAAAGCTTTAATATTGTCATTATTTGAAAATTAAATCCCACAATAAACTATCAACACAAAACTTTGTACTACGGAGTACTATGGAATACTAAATAAAAAATACTATTTACATAAATATATTATCCAAATTTAATAATTAGGTGCCGCAGTTCTCTATGATGAATAGTAGATTAAAATTATTCAATGTAAAAAAATAAATAAAAATATATCATCTTCAACAATATGTTTTATGTTGCATGTTGATTTTGTCTTGCAATTTAAAAGTTTGACAATTTCATATATATTTTTTTAAAAATCTAATATCAAAACTTTCAATAGAGAAAATAATGATGGTATAATAATAATAGTATTTATAGCTATCTTTACAAATTTATAACTTGAATGGTAATTGTTGAGTCGCAAATCAACCTTGACATTAAGGGATCAATTTCTGCTTTAGATGCTGCTTTGGGCCATTAAGAAGTTTAATGGATTGCAAAGTAATCGATCATGCTACTCTCCTTAGTCTGTTAGTTGGAAGTTTTGACGGTCTTATATTTAAATCTTGCGTATTTGGCCTGTGTATGAATTTGCCTTAATTGATCTAAATGTCACATAGAAAAAAAAAGTCAGTCACACATGAATCTACTATGAATAATTTAGATTTATACGATGGCAATGACAACAACATGAAGTGAGGATCACCAACAAAAAAACATATATTTTACGTAGAATTACTAGCATATATTGTTTTGTTGAAAACACCAATGAAAAATACATCATTAGCACCAATAAACTACTAAGGGATATTCTATTAAAAAATTATAGATAAGTCATTTGGTCCTTTATTTATGCATAGCTCGATAGGCCTTAAACCCCATTAAACTTCACAACTTGCTTCAAATCATTATTCACGTCCTAGAATTACTCTCCACCATCATTGTCCACTATTTAAACAATTTAAAGCCCAAACTTATAGAAATCATTTAAATCAATACAAATTTCAGCCTTATGCCTCTAAAGCTCTAACCTTTCTACCAAAAACTATAAACCACATACTCACCCAATAATCAAAATATCCAAAAGAATTTCATAGCATAAATCCCAAAAAAATCCCTCTCAACAACATATTTGAAATTAGAATAAATTTTTGAAATAGCGAATTCGTTTAGAATATTAACCCTAATCATATATTCATGCATTTCTATATTTTTAATTTCATACACAGTAAATGCTAAAGTATGCTAGTAACTAAAAGAAGGGTTCTAAATTTTTAATCGATCGATACTCAAAATAGCATGAATACAACAATGACAACATCCAGGAGCAGAGCCATAAATTTTTATAATGGGGGCACAAATTAATACTTTCCATTAAATAACTCTACAAATAATATTTTTTTTTAGTGTAATCGTAGATCTTGAGATAAGATTTTTAATAAAAACTTATAAAAAAATTACATTCAAAGTTATAGTTGATCCCATTACAAAAAGTATAGATATATAAGTCTATATCGTATTATTTATTGAGAAATTAGTATTTTTCTCATAAGATTATGTTAATGAATTGAGTTTGAATAAATTACTTTTATAGTTAAGATTATTTTTGTCTGAATTAATTCAATTAAGTCTTAATTTTTAAACAATAATTATGGTAACTTAATTTAAATTAGTTTAAGATAATATTCTAACTTTTTTTAAAATTAATTATATATTAACATTATTTGATATAATGGTTCACATTTTGTTAAAGAAAAATATAAATAATACAAAATTATAAAGTTAGTATTAATTAATTATTTTATTTAATTTCTAAAATTTATTAAAAAATTGTATTAATTAATTAAGTTATTGCAACATAATCTTACCTTACCTTTTTCTACATCATACCAATGCCTTATCTTTTTTTTCCAAAAAAACAAAATTTCACAAAAAAAAATGGCCAAAGGAATAGAAAGAAACAAAGAGAATGGAATAGAGAAATGAGGGGGGGGGGGGGGGGGGGGGGGGGGGGGGGGGGGGGGGGGGGTGGGGTGGTGGGCGAGAGAGAGAGAGAGAGATAGAATATAGTTAGCAAAAAGAAAAAAAATTACAACATAGAGGAGGCGGAGGGATTAATTTGTTTTAGAAATTAGATTTATTGTATAATAAATCTTATATATGCTAAGTGTAATATTAATAGAATTTGAAATGAGTTGATTTTTATTTGTTCAACCATTCAACTTGAATTCTACAAATAATATGCTTATTTGTTTTACCGTCTCTCTGAAAAATAGACCCATGATATCTAAAATGTTTACTTTTATTAATAACTTGATTGCCCAAAGTCACAATCCCCACACTAGATGCATTACTACTAAAATTACACTAAAAGTATTAAATTTTAGATCAACTCAAATGAAAACTTTTAGAATCTAAGATTGATCTCCATAATTCAAGTTTACCATCAACTAACTCTCTAGTGTCTGTTGCAAATCTAAGATCCCTAGCCTATTATTTTGATGAAGACAAACCTTATTGATTGAATTGTACATTATTATGAAATATGTTGGATATTATTTGTGTTTTGTTCACTAAAGATTATAGGTACAATACTTAAGAAGAATAAAAATTCAAGATTGGGAATGTTAGGATGTCAAGTCAAAAGAGTATTTATTTTATTTTCTTTAACTTTCTATTTTCTTGGGTTAGGCCAATTAGAGAGTATGCAATTGAGTGATCGTGCACACACACACAGATGGAGAGAGAAATTTTTTTGAACTAATCATACTATACGATTAAAAATTGAACTGTATGATAAGTTATTTTAAAGAATAGTTCAATGGTATTTGAAATCTCTTATTATATTAACTAATCGTAACATACGATATATATCATACTATATAATTTGTTTCATTATCAAAATCCTAACCGTTACATTAATTTAAGTAAGATTTTAAAATTAATATTCTGAACTAATTGTACTATATGATGCAAATCATAATGTACAAAAATTTAAACTCTTGCTAAAATTAAACCCCATGATTAGTCAATCAAATCATGATTTAATTAATAATAGTTTATCTTACTGTATGATGTCGATCATACCAAATGACTAACAGAGACAAAATATGGTAGCCCTAGATATCGTATTGAACAAAATCTTAATTTTTGACTTAATCGTATTATATGATGATGATCGTACCAAATACTATCTGAGATGAATTTGGTCATCCATAAACCATACCAAATAAAGAAGTGATTTTTTAAACTAATCGTAATGTACAATAGTCATATCGTACTCGATTATTTAACTAAAAATAATTAAGTAACCATACTATACGATAATAAAAGTATGGGTTGAGTGATAGAGGCGACTTTTAGTCATCCCAAAAATCATCCCATACAAATAGATAAAATTAAATAGATCTTCCTAGATGATCTATGGATCATACTATATAATATGTTCATAAAAATTAAGTTGTTTGTTTGAACGACTTTTGCATCATACTAAATGGGGCTAGTTTTGAACTGATCGTAATGTACATACTTAGATCATAATGAATGAACAATAAAAAACAAAATTATATTTTTAGGGTTTCTTGAAGCCTATTATAAAAGTAATTCTTTAACCTTTATTAAAGGAGTTGATAAGAGGCACGTGACTGTAGGAGGAACTCTAAGAGGAAGCTTTTAAAGAAATATAAAGTTTGTGAGAGGAAGAAGAAGATGAGCTTGAGCGTGAGGGAGAAGTGTTGTTAGGGATCATATGATTGCTTCTGGCTAGCTACACGCTTGCTCCTCCTATGACATAGGTGAGTCTTGCGGGAGCTCTAGAGGGAGAGAGGCTTCTTATTCTAGTCCTTAAGGTTCTCTACCTTCTCTAAGAGGGTGAAAAAGGAGTCGAGGTTCTCTGCATTCTCTAGGAGGAGGGAGAAAAATGAGTCAAGTTTCTCTGCCTGTAAAAGAAGCTTCAGTTCTCTACCGTACCAGCTGGTTGGTGGAAGATAGTTAGTAAAGTCTTCTTCACCATACTGAGGGATTTTTTTTGTGAGTTAGATTCAAGATCATAAGATTTTGACTTTACATAAGGAATTTCGTGTTATGTGGGAAAGTAGCTTATGATATTAAGAATGTTAGAAAAGTAGTGCATGGAGTATCAAAAGAAAGAACTTCCAATAGTAAAAATAGTTGGTGTTGGAAGAAAATACGTTAGAAAAGTGTTAGTGCAATGCATTGATCCTTTAAACTGATCATATTATATGATCGTGATCGCATAGTTTGATCAAATAAAGAAGGATTGCATAATTATGTTTAGTTTGAAATAACTGTTGACCTCATTTTTTAGATAAGGTCATTCAAATCTAAAATTTTTGAAACCCTTCGAAGCCTGACACTGTGTAACTATATTGTTGTATGACTTCATTAAGCAGTAGTGACATAGTCCTGATTCCTTACCTTAGCCTGTCAAACCCTATTTCATCTAGTTTCCATGTCTTGGATCTAATGACTAGTTTATGTAACATTGATCTAACTATTGGACCCTAAACTCTAAATCTCTGAACCCTAAACCATGTTATGGTTGACTAAAGAGCCAAGGTCTAAACCAAATATATATCGTACTTGCCTGGTAAACTTGAGCATGAATGACACTAGCTTGCTTACTTTAAACTCTGTCAAAACTTCCACCCTAGGCGCTTCATAAACAAAATTCATTAATCCTATCTACCGAAGCTAGTGGTTCTCCCAGTCATGATACTTTTTTTACCCAGTCATTCTGCTTAAGCTATCTTAAAAAAGCTTAATAGGTTAAAGCCTTACATAGACATTTAAAGCCTATATCATTCCATAAAACTCGCCCAATATAACCTATGAAAATTTGAAAAGGAATAGAAATGTTTGTCCCCAATCCCTGGATCAAAGGTTGACCAGGTTAACTCAACCCAAGATTGGTCAAACTAACCTAGCTTGAGTTAAAATCTTACATATAAATAATTCTGAATGCCTCCTTGCTCAAGCCTAGCCCATATAACCTCTTAAACACACCTGAACTATGGCCTTATCATTTGAGGATTGAGTTGACTTTGTCAATCGATATAAAGTGGTCAAACCCTGCTAGCGTTGCTCTCATGGTTTTAAATGTCCAACCCATAATATCAAATCCCATGGACTTGACCTAATTAACATTTATAGAATCCTAAAAGTCAATCCTATATGACTTGAGTAGCTTTAGCCACTCAAATTAGTTAAATAAGCAAATACTCAAGATAATTCTAAATGATCAAAGTATTTATATTCATTAAACTAGCCTATTCCATTATTTTAGTATGCTTAGGAATTTTTCTAGAACATTCCTACACACTCCTAAACCAAGCATAAGGGCTAGCTCAGCTTGGACCTAACCCGAATGGCCCCCACATTAGAAATGACCCCAAGTCATTTTCCCCTTTTCACAGCCACTACCCTACTTTGTCCCTACTCCGTAATGGCATATAACACCTAGGAAAAATCTTGGGAACAATCCTAAGCCATCCTAGCAGTTGGATTGGCCTCCACTACTTAGAATAGGGAAAAGCACTCAAAAACTTTAGACCGACTTTAATGGAGTAATGGTGGTTAAAAAGTAATAGTTAGAGAAAGTGGATCAAGGAATATAATAGGAAATATTGTTTATGAAAGATTAATAGATGGATGTGAAATCACTTGAACCTGTTGGTGGAATTTTTAAAAAATGGGCTTTGAAAATCATCAATTTTCTTTGAAAATTTTAAAATTGACTTTTAGATTTGAATCTTGAGATTGAATGTCTTATTAGAAAAAAATATACCACTTTGAGTAGTGGAGATAAAATTTCAAAACAGGGTTTAAAATCAAAATTATAAATTCTACTTTGAATATCATAACTAGATTCGATAAATCAAAATATACCACTTTGAGAAGTGGAGACACTTTGATTGTACAAATCCCACATTCACGATAGAACCAAGAAATATAAGATTAGATTTATGCGCAAATGGTTTTACTCCATTCAGCTAGTTTTCTTCACCTTACTAATATTGGCCCGTGATACTCACTCCTTACAATCTTCCTCCAGAGTTGTATATGACTACTCCTTATATATTTCTGACACTTTTTATTCTAGGGCCACATAATCCAAAAGTGAAGATTGATGTATTCTTATAACCGTTAATTGATGATTTAAGTTTATTATTGGAAGAGGGAGTAAGTACATATAATATCTCCACCAAATAGAACTTTAGACTGAGAGCAGCATTACTTTAGACAATTGGTGACTTTCTTGCGTATGGTATGCTCTCAGGTTGGAACACTTCAAGAAAGTTAGCTTATCCATATTATATGGAACATACAAAATCATTCACTTTAAAGTATGGTAAGAAGAACACTTGGTTCGATTGTCATCGCATATTTTTACATCCAAGTCATCCTTTTAGGCGAAATAAAGATGCATTTACTAAAAATAAAATGATGATATTTCAACCTCCTTCAAGATTAAGTAGTGAAGAAATATTTGAAAGAGTAAGGTTCATGCTCATAATAATAGATTATCTAACATTAGTTGAGTTCAGATTGCTAGGATATAGTGTTAACCATAATTGGACCAAGAAAAGTATTTTTTAGTCGTTGTCATATTGGAGAACAAACCAATTTAAACATAATTTGGATGTCATGCATATAGAAAAATATATTTTTGATAACATTTTTAATATGATTATGGACATTAAAGATAAATCTAAAGAAAATATAAAAGTAAGGATGGATTTAAAGAAGATTCATAGAAGAAAAGCATTAAAATTAAAGGATGGTGGAGGTGAAAAACTTCTCAAGCTAAAATCTCTATTCACATTAACTTTAGAGCAAAAATGAATAATTTGTGAATGGGTGAAGACCCTAGGAGTACCTGATGGATATTCTTCCAATCTAAGTAGATTTGTTGACATAAGATCAGGGAGATTATTTGGATTGAAAAGTCATGATTGTCACATCTTCATGCAATGTCTACTACCAACTGCTTTTAGTTATATGCAAGATCAAATTTTAAAGCCCTTGATTGAGCTAAGTGTATTCTTCAAAGATTTATGCTCTTATTAATTAAACTTAGAGAACTTGATTCTTATGGAGCATCAAATTTCTTTTATTTTGTATCAACTTGAGAAAATATTTCCTCCAAGAATTTTTGACTCTATGGAGCATCTACCAATACATTTACCATATGAGGCTATAGTCGGTGGGCCTATTCAGTATTGGTGAATGTATCCTTTTGAGAGATATTTAAATAAACTTAAGAAGACTGTTAAGAATAAAGCATGTCCCGAAGGCTTTATCAGTGAAGCATATTTAACATACGAGACAACTCAGTTTTACTCGTATTACTTTGAAATAATGTCTCAATCAGGTGAAAGTAAAACACCTCAAAATATTAGTAAATCATATAATATATCTATACTCAGTGGAAGTGGTGAACCTGTAGGCACTAGCACCATTCGTTATTTGACCGATAAGAAGATGATATTTATCACATTATATATCTTGCTTAACTGCGATGAAGTTGAGCCGTATCTTGAGTAAGTATAAGTTAATTTATTTATTATTCTTAACTTTATTCTAAACTCAAAAGTTTGTAGAAGGTTTATTGATGGTTTAAGTACATCAGAACAAGAAGTGCATAAGATAGTGGAGAAAGAATTCACTGCTTGGTTTAAAAATATGGTATATTTTGAATAAGCTATCTTAATTAGTTAGTACTGCATGTAATAAATATATTCATCTTGTTTATTTAAAGGTTCACATTGAAGACAGTGATTCGCAATATCAAGGGCTATTTGACATAGCTTGGGGACCAAATAGATTAGTTAAATGTTATCAAATATTTTTGGTTAATGGTTATAAATTCCAAATAAAAAATTAGTGTGAAGGTAGGAAGATAGAAATTTTTGGTGTATGTGTAAGAGGGAACACCCATATAGGGGATGATTCTGAATATTACGGGGTATTACAAGAAATATTAGAGGTGGAATATCCCGGTTACAGGAATATTATGTCTCTTCAATTGTGAATGATTTGATCCAGTATAAAATAGAGGCACAAGAATACATCCAATTTATAGTATAACAAAAGTAAAGTGGGGTAGGAGATATGTGAAAAGTTTGACCCATTCATCATTGCTAGTTAGACAAGCCAAGTCTATTATGCTAACTATCCAAGAAGATTACGAGGCAAACAAGATTGGCATGTAGTTTTGAAGATAAAACCAAGGGGAGTAATTGAGAAAACCACTTCAATACCATCATCACATAAAGAAGAGTTTATGTCAAATTTTAAAAATCTTCCAATCAATGTGGATGATCAAATTCAAATTAATGAGAGCGGGTTGCAGTTAGGGGAGGTAGATTTAACCATAGAGAAAAGTCATGAGGAATCTGATAGTGCTGAAAATGTATCATCATATGAAAGTGAATCAACAAATGATGAGTTAATATAAGGTAAATTTTTTTTATTATTACTGTACTACATTTATTTTATTATTATTATACTGCATTTTATTTAATTTTTACTACACTGCTGTGTTATTTTATATTATATTTGTATTATAACTCATGTTTCTAATATTTTTTATTTTTTTTGTGTAGATGGCTTCAAGTGAAGAGCCTAGTAAAGGATTGATCAAAAATATTTTTAATAGACACAGAAAGAAGATCACTACAGCTGCACTATCTAGGCTAGTACGCACCAAGGGGACCACTTCATCTCAGCCTACCACTTCATCTCAGCCAACCACTCAGCCTTTACCCACTCCTACAGCTAGTAGCCCAATAGTTCTACTCACCAGACCCCTGATTTCCTTCACCATATTCGATGCAGAGTACTTCTTTCTGCCCTTACTACCCACCCCCACCTTATAGTGCCCCTCCTACTTATCCATATCCACCATATGTTTCACCATACTATCCCCCATCACCCCCTTAGTCTGTTATAGGTGGACCTTCGACACCAGCTACACTAGAGCAGGCGACAGATGGTCGAATGTTGATAGCACCTAACGGTGACACATACGTATATTCTCTTTTATTTAAGCTAATTAATATATTTATTTTATTTTGTATTTTTTCTTACATAATCTTATTTTTATAGGTTCTATCCATCAAAACAACTGACACATAAAATATGGATATCATACGGAGCAGTTTTGATGCTCCTTATATTTCTTAGAAGAAAGTCCCGAAAGAAGTACGAGAAATACGGTTTAGAGAGTTTGAGGTATTTTTATTTAAATGGTTTAATCTTTTTTACTTAAGCTAACAAACATATATATTTTTTATTGTATGTTTTTGAATGCAGAAAATTTTTATTGGTTGCCCCAGCACAATGATAAAATTAGAAAGAATTTTGAGAAGCATGGGTCCACTCGGATGCGCGACATGTTCACAAATATTAGAAAGACTAGCGAGCGGCCATTGTGGATTGGAGAGACTATATAGGCTAAATTGAACAGTGCTTGGGGTAGCGTAGAGTATAGCAGGAGGAGGGATCAAAATTGACAAAATAGAGCTTCTGATGTTGGGGGCTTGGATAGTTCCCTTCATACTAGCGGGTCATTTCCACATGCTAAGCACAGGTGATGTTTGGTAATGAATTTTAAAAGTTTTTTTAATTTTTCTTTAATAAAAATATTAATAAAAGTCTATTACAGAAAGAGTTGCTGGGTAGTGATCCAACTCTTATGGAATTGTATAGTCATACTCATAAGCGATAGGAGGATTAACAGTGGGTTGATGAGCGAGCAAGTCAGGCCGTAGCAGGTAAGGGTTCTTCTGGCGGCTCTGTGGAGTATTCTGAGTACCGCATCTGGTCGCAAGCCATAGGAGGAATGCAACATGACAGGGTTTATGGTTTAGGTTCATAAGCCCAGGCATATGAGGAGATGACCTCTACTGGATCCAGATTCACAACTAGTTCATATGAGTCCTTACATAGTCAATAAATAACTGCCATTCAAGCGGAGCTAGAACAAGTAAGGAAATCACAAGATGATTGGCAAGTTAAGTTGCAAGCACAGATACAAATGTAGATGCAGTAGCAAGACAATCAGCTGTTGGATGAAATGCACAAAATGAGGGAGCAATTGAGTGGAAAAGAGGTAGCTCTAGCTAAGGATAAGTCCACAGATTCAGAGTTGTTTAGTTTTTTCAATGTCATGTGAACTTGTATAAGTTTTTTAATATTTGGTGTTAATGAATAATATGTGATGTTTTTAATATTGGTTGATGTTAATGAATAATTCGTAATGTTTACATTTTTATTTTTAAGTATTTGTTGAAGTTTTTGAAATCTATGCTGTGTAGATCTTTGTTGTGGAACTATTATTTGTATATGTTCGCAGGTGTGGAAATATGATTGCTACTTGAGAAGACATTTTTTTTTGTTATTGCTACATGTTTCCGGAGGAATTTATGTTGGTAGTGCGCCGAAAACGATGATACAACAAATTTATGTATTTGTTCTGGTGTTTTATATCCACCGAAAATATCAGCGGATAAAGCGCCAGTAATAATTCGTGGCTTTAGTTTCGACGTAAGTTGCGATGTTTTTTCTGGCAGTGTTTCCGGCGGATGGTTACGCCGAAAATTTTGGCATATTTAATGTCGGAATAATCTGGCAGTAAACACTATTTTTTGGCACAATTTTTTTGCCGGTAATGCGTCGGAGAGTGCGTCGGAAAAAATTTTCGGCATATTATATACGTTGGAAATCTTTTTCCGACGCATGGCAAATCGGCCCATGAAAACTCGACGAAAATGCGACAAAAACCGAAACTTTCCGTCGTATTTTCTATGTTACCGACGGATTTTGTCTACCGGTAATGCCGGGTTTTCCTGTAGTGTCAGAAGGAAATTACTCATATTGCTTCCATTGAAACGGTAAATGTCATAATAAATGAATTATGTAATGATCTCTTCAAAATTTTATTGGATGAGTGATGAGATGTATTAGTAAAAGAATAAATGTCTATAGAATTACATTTTATTGATAAAATAGGTTGTGCAATTATGTGTTTTATCGGACTTTTATATATAGAAGAAACATATACTTTGATAGTGAAAAAGATTGTTGAACTGCTCCTTAAAAAATATGGATTGAGCATAGCACAGATACGTGGTGAAGATTATGATTGCGCTAGTAAGATGTCTGGAAGGTTCAATGGTCTCAAAGCTTTAATTATGAAAAAAAATAGCTCATCTTATTATATACACTATTTTGCACATAAACTCCAATTGGCATTGATCTCTGTGGCTAAAAATTATGTTGAAGTTGCTTCAGTTTTTAATACTATCTCTAACTTCATAAATATAGTAGGAAGTTTGTGTAAAAGAAAAGATCAGCTACAAGAGATACAATATGTGACAAGATACTAGAGCAAATACAAAAATGCGAGGTTTTCAATGACAAATTTTTGAATCAAGAGATACATCTTCAAGAAGCTCGAGAAATACGTGGGGACTCACACTATGGTTCTCTTATTAATATAATTATATTATATGGATTAGTTATTGATGTTCTTGATATAATACTACAAGATGGATCAAGCAATGAGCAAAAAGGTGAAGTTTACGCCTTACATGATCATATGCAATGTTTCAAATTTGTTTTATTTTGCATATGATGAAGACCATATTGTGATTAATAAATGAGATATCTCTGGTTGTACATAAGAATGATCAAGATATTATAAATGCCATGATATTAGTAACAATTTTAAAGCAAATGCTACAAAATATGAGATATGATGGGTGAAAAACTTTGTTAATAGAAGTCAGTGTTTTTTGTCAGAAGTATAATTTAATTGTTCCAAACATGACTGACAATTTTGTAATGTGAGGATGATCAAGGCATTATTTTCAAGCAAGCACAAATGAGCACTCTTACAAAATTGAGTTATTTCATTTATTTATAATTTGCAACTACAAGAGCTTTATAATAGATTTGAAGATATAAATACTGAATTGCTTATGTGTGTGACATGCTTAAATCCAGGTGACTCGTATTCAGCTTTTCACATACAAAAAAATGATATGCATGGCTAAATTTTATCTGTTAGATTTTTCACATATAGATCTCATTATATTAGATAGTTAACATGAGAGTTTTACTACTAATATGAGATCTAGGTGTGTGTTCTCATTTTTTTGTCTCTAAGGTTATTTGGAGCATGTTAACTAATCTGTATAGTTTTTTGTATCTTTATGGGGGTATCTTTTATAATATGTTGTCTCTTTGGTTTTTTAGAGGCCCTAGCTGTTTTGTTCAGGCTTTCAAGGGCTTAGAGGATTGCTTTCTTGATCTTAATGCTACCATTCTTGGTCTTTCTATCTTTCTGGAGGTTCGGTGTGTCAATCGGTCGTTTTGGTGTCCCAATTTATGCTTTCTGCCCTGTAGTTGCAATTTTAAGGATTCCAGTTGTGGTGAGGTCAATCTTTTTGGGTTTAAGGAGGAGCTGAACCTGGTCTGCTGCTGGGCTATATTTTTGTCATCTAAGACTAATGATTACTGTTTTGAGTTTTGTTGGTCCTTTAGCTGTCATTGGTTATATGATTTGGCCCCGTTGAGGGAGGAGGATTACTAGGTTTACTGTCTGGACGCCTGTATCTCTGGTAACAATGTTTGGTTTTGGTTGGAAACTATCTATAATCCTTGTTATAAGAAACTCATTAGAATTTCGAAACTCTGTCTTTATTGTATTAACTGGTTTCTTATTAATGCTTCTTTTTGGAGAATCTCTAGCAGGATACACTTAAACAGTTTTTTTTGGGAGCTATAATGACTGTGAGGTTCTCTACTTTTCCTTTTGGTATTTCTTTTCCTTTGTTCTTCTGTTTTTTTGCAGGAAGACTGAGCTGAACGAGTTTATTCGAACCTTCTTTTTTTGGGTGTTGTTTACTCACAGCCCGAGTCCTTATTTTTGTTATTTTTGTAAATGTAGGAAAAGGAACCACCGGCTCTTAGGTTTTTCTATTTTCATTTTGATTGTAGCTCTCCGGAGCAGTAGCGAGCTGGTGGGTCCTTCTAAGGACTTTGTAACCGATTTTTGATATTAACACGTAGGCCCCGCTGTAGGTTTAAACAAAAAAAAAACTATGTATTCTGCAATTTAAGAGGTATCGAAGAACTTGCACAAAAAATAGTGGAGACTAATAAAATGATATTTATCCTATTTTATTCTTGTTTATAAAGCTTGCTATGATATTTTCAATTGCTTCAACAGTGGTCGAATGATCATTCTTTGCTATGAAAATATAAAGAATCGTTTGAGCAACCGTATGTGAGACTCTTGAATTAATGATTGCTTAATTACATATATTGAAAAATATATTTTTAATAATATTGATAATTAAGTGATTGTAGAATGGTTTCAAAGTAAAATGATTTCAAAATATTAAGACTTGAACGGAGAAATTATAATGCAAGAAAAATATTAATATCATGTGCTTTTGACTGTAATTTTTTTAATTAAATAATTTATCTTTTTTATTTAACAGAATAAAAAAGGTTTTTAAAACCGTCAATACCAGAATAAAAAAGTTTTAGGATTTTTCTCATTTCAAAATTTGCGCTCCCCACAAAAAAAAATTCTTACTCCGCCGTTGCTTGCTTATGAAGTGAAAATATTTGATATTGATTGTTTAATACTAACGCCGACCTTCAGAAACTGGCTGTTCTTTCAAGGCCAAAAGGAACTTATATGAACATGGAGTCGGATAAGACAAATGGGGAGCCGTATTAATCAACCGCAAATGAAGCAATGCGATATGCAAAAGGAAACGCTGGGAACCAGCATGCTTAAGTACTATATAAACTCAATGGGGACATCAGTAGATGAAGGCTTCGTTTGGGACGGCTTTCTTACTGCTTTTTAAAGTAGCTTTCTAGTACAAATTTTTTTATTTTTTTATTAAAAAGTTGCTGTAAAAAACAGGAAGAAAGCCATCCCAAACGAAGCCGAAGAGAGCATAAATAGCAGTATGGTGCCTATGGTTTTGCTGTTGCATATTTGGCCCTTAAGTCTAATGAGGAAGTGGTGGGAGCAGGAAAAGAAGGGAACCTTTACATGCTTTGTGTGAGTAAATTAGAATCTGTTATCATTGAGATATGAGGTATATCAAGCAGTATTTGATAGTTAAGATATGTGTTAGGCTTCGTTTGGGACGCTTTCTTACTACTTCGTAAAGTGGTTTTCTAGCTAGTACAACATTTTTATTTTTTTGTACTAAAAAACGGTTTTAAGAAGCAGAAAGAAAGCCGTCCCAAACGAGACCTTAGTTTTGTTCCTCTTTGATTTTCGTTGATATTAATATAGATTGGCACATATTCCTAATTAGAATTTAAATGCTCACATAAGATTGATTCTAATATCCAAACAAGATATAGCACATAAGATAATACATTCATAAATATAACTCTTTCAAATTATCTTTTTTATTGAATTCATTACATAGTTATACTAAGCATAAAATTGCTTTAGATGTTATAGTCTAGTATATTGATTTATGAAGAAAAAAAAATTATAGTCTATGTATATCCTGGCATATTTTAAGTGTTGTAACGATGAGGATGCTCAGGTGGATGAGTTGCTTCACTCTTAGAGACAGAATGTGAAGTTAGTATAAGTGAAAAAGTTGGAGTAGCTTCAATAGATATAAGATTAGAGAGAGTAGGCTTTAATGGTTTTGAAATATAAAACATTAGTCTGTCGATGACCTGATTAGAAGAATAAATGTATTACAATTGGTCTATATTAAAAAAATGTAAAGATAGATAAAAAAAGATTTGATTAGAAAATATTAAAAATTATTATCTATTTATTAAATTTCATTGAAAATTTGACTCTTAACAAGAAAATGAAGAAAAAAGATTTATATAGCAGGCCCTACGTAGTGAAATAGAGGCCTGTTGTTTTGTTATTGGAATTGATTACATGTGTCATATGATGTCCTTCAATACAACTAAGATATTAGAAGTTATAATTGAACTATTAGAAAATATAAGGATAAAAAAATCTCAAGATCCAAAATTTCACTGATTGACTAATTTTCACTCAGAACTAATTTTTTTTTTTGTATTATTTACCGCTGCAATAAATTGCTTGATCGAATTTTCTCGCTTCATCACAGTTACAAATATAAGCTATTAATGTATAATGTTCAAAATGGAATACACAATAACTTTCATTTATAATAATTTCACACATAAATGAATATTTTAATTTATTAGCTATTTCTTAAAGTGTTTCTAGATATAAATACTTTTCTTTATTGTGAATATAATGAAATACTAATTTTTAGTAATTTTTCTATAAAAAAGGGGTAAAATCAATGCTATAATAATTACACTTTTGGTTTTCACATGTTTGGTAAAAAGTATAATAAATAATTATGCAACTAAATATTTTAATTATTTTTTTAATATATATTATTTAATAAATATTTTTGAACATACAAACAATTATTTCTATAATTAATAGTCATATTTTTGAAAAAATCGTTAGAAACAAGAAAAAGGATAAAGTTCTATTTAACCGTTTTTATAGGGACTATGTTAAAAAAAATAATTACAATTTATGAAAGTTATGCTATGTGTGGGCATGCATGATATATGTAGAACTTATAACTAGTCCTATTTTTATACTTTTACTTGTCATTTAAAGGCCTAAATACTAACTACAAGGAAAAAAATAAATTAGTATCTTCAACTCTTTAAAGATAAGTTAATGTAACTGACTTATATAATAAACAGAATTACATAAATTTAAAAAAAAAAGAAAAAAAAAGAATTACATGAATTTTAATGAAAATTTAAGGATTTTAATGCTCATTCGGATCTATTTATATAAAAATTATTCTAAATTGACTACACCTCAAACATTACAAGAATATAATAAAATCATTAAAAAAATAGTAATATTATATTTTTTATAAAAAGCAAAAATTAACTATTTTAAAAAAGTTATCTAATACAAGAAAATATTTGTTCGATATCTTGTGTTGACATGGGCGTCCGCTTTGTTACCTTTAGCTTTTTAACAGATTTTGTAAGTTTTTTCGTGTTTGTTTTTTAAATTATTATAATCTTTTTGTAAAATTTCATTTTTGATTGTGGTTGTTATCTGAAAAATTGTGGCTGTTATCTGACAAAATAAAATTGTGAATATTATCTGAAAAATAAATAAATGAAGAAGTTCTCTCAAACAACCTTAAGCTTGATAACATTAATTTTAGCACAAATTTATGAATTTTGAAGCCTATCTATCCTTCAGGCTATTCTGATAAAATTAATATTTTTTATAAAAGGAAAAATACAAATTTATAAAATATGCATAATTGAAGAAAAAATTCATTGGTTATAGCCGTCCGCTTCGTTACAACTTCGTCGTTAGATATTTTACTATAAAAGCCAATAAATTTTTATTTAGCATCTTACCGGCGTATTAATATTTTCTTCATTTGACCCATTAAAATTAGTCCGGCGAATCTCAGCTATTTAAACACCACAAAAATCTCCAATAATTAAAGAAAAAATAAAAGCTGTAGAACATACCAAATCAGCAAATCTCCCCTCTATCTTCTTCATGAGCTATCTCCCTCCCTTCCTCCTCCTCCTTTCCATCCTCCTCCCCCTCTCCAACGCTGACGTCGGCACCGCCTCCTCTTACAGCCCACCGTTCATTCCAACAAGGTGCTTCGGCAACGACCGGTCGCAGTTCCCCTCCGACGGCACCATAGCTGCCGCCGGCTCCGGGATATGGAACAACGGTGGGGCGTGTAGCCGTCGGTATGTTGTCCGTTGCCTGAGCTCACAGACGCCGGCGGCTTGCATTAGCGACGCCACCGTGGAGGTCACCGTCGTCGACCAGGCTGCGGGCTTGGTTCGCGGCAGTCAATGGCGGGGACCACCATGGCGCTTTCACAGGCCGCGTACAGGCGGATAGCAAGCCTGGATGCGCGGGCAATTAATATTGAATTTGCACCTGTATGAAGTTTCTCGGTTTTGCTATGATTTTGATTATTATTTTCCTACAAATTTGACTCATATTTATTCAATACATAATAAAAATATATCTTATTTTTTTTTCCATAAAAAATCGCATTGGGTTAACACACTTGTTCTGTACAGACCCCTCTCCTTTCCTGGCTTTCATCACTCTCATCTACCAAAATCTCGCCTTTCTCTACTCTTTCTCAAAAACAAAATAAAACAAAAAAATTGAAGGAAACAACGACTCGTGCCTCGTAGTAACAGTTCTAATAGTGGAAACCCTATCAACAACATCAGCATAGTATGGTTCAGAAGAGGCATCAGAGTTGCAGACAACCGAGCTCTTGCAGCTGGGGTAAGAGCTGGATATGTGGTGCCTGTCTTCATTTGGAGCTATTATTCTGTGCGAACACCGGACGGTTCTCCGATCAGGTTAAGCGTTCGGTTCGGAGCACAATATATTTTGAGGTGACATGGCACATTTTTATTTGTTTCCGGTCACCCTCTGGACTCGCACAGAATAATAAATTCTTCATTTGGGCTCCTGAAAAAGAAGGCCATTACTAACCTGGTAGGGTTTCAAGGTTGTGGTTGAGCAAAAGCTTGAGGCATCTTGATTCCTTCCTTAGGAGCCTTGGGACTAGTCTCATCACAAAGAGGTATTTTGACACTGCCTCCACTCTTCTTGATCTTTTGAACTCTACTAGCAATGAAATTTATCTTGCATTTTGCATTAGGAGAATATTAGGTTTTATATGACAACAGTTTTTGTATTTTTTTGACTATTTTGACTAATTTTTTAATATAAAAAAGAGAATTTTTTTTTTTACGTCTAATAAATTTTTCTCGCATTTTTTTTTTTGGGAAAATTTGGGCTTAGCCCGTATATTAATGAAGAAGAACATTACAACAGACAACTGTAATGAATGTTACAACAAAATAAGCCAAGGAATACAAAATTTGGCCAAAGGAAGGAAGACCTTCTAAAACAAGACTGTAATAAAACTTTAGGCTTGCAAATAAAACACCATGGGCAACGCCTAATACAAAAAACCAAAACAAGCTCCTAAGCCAATATTGCCGAACTCAGATAATCAACATAATGCATAAAAAGTGGTAGATCCCTGGTTGCCCGAAGACCATCCAAGGGACTGCAGGAGCTTCATCATCGTCCAAACATGGCTTTTGAAGATTCTTGAAGGGACATGGCAGCAGACTCACAAGCCAATCACTTATAAGTTTCCCAGCAAATCCATGCCATTCTTCCATTTAAGCAGCTTTTCAAACAGGATTCTCTTAATATGAATCAGCAAAGTAGTAGTGCAATGAGAGCTATTCCCAAACCTCTTGTTATTCCTCTCTTTCCAGATGATATAAATCATACAGCAAATGACCAGTTTGTAATAATTATTCATCTCTTGTGTACCATTGTGAGCACCATTAACCCAATCAAAAATTTGTAAGATAGTCGGCCTTAACAGAAAGCTTTGCAAACCTGGGATAATACCATTCAAAATAGAGAACAAGTAGGAGCATTCAAAAAATAAGTGGGAAACAGTTTCAGGGTGTTTCCAACAAAGGCCGCAGGTTCTCGGAACCTGTATGTTTCTCAAAAGAAGAGCATCTGCTGTTTTCAGCCCCCCAATTAACGCCAACCAAACCAATACAGAATGTTTTGTAACATGCTTTTTATACCAAATTATTTTGGACCATCTACAATCAGGCAAATCTGAATAGAATTCCTCCAAAAAAAAATTTAAAGTTGTAGTTATCCCTGTTTCTCCGAATCAGACAGTTACCAGAGGAATCCTCTACATTAATATCTTCAAAGATAGCCCGCACCTAGGAATTCAAATTTGCTGGAAGAAGCCAGCCACCATATAACATTAACTCATTTAAAGCAATATCAGGAATTTGTTTAGTGAGATCACCCCCAAGTAGTTCGGACAATGTGCAGTTTTAATACCAGTGATCCCATTTCAAGGAAATTCGGGCGCTGCGAATAATTTTGAACTGAAAACAAGCTTTGGCCAAGATAGCAGTATTACATATACCCTTCCAAAATTTGGAATCAGAAGGTTTAGAAGGCTTCCAAGACGAACTATACTTGTTAAAAAGCCAAGTGGATAGAGGAGAAGAGCAGTTATACATTCTATCAATGACTGAATAGTTAAAAGCAAATTGGAGAGCACTAATAGAAGGAATACCCATACCCCCTTTAGATTTAGGCTTACAAACCTTATCCGAAGAAACCATGTGCAATTTTTTTGAGGTATTGGTGTCCCCAAAAAATAAAAATCTAGAACTAGCTTTCTTAAAAATTTTATGCACAGATTTAGGTAAAATGGCCCCACGAATCCAGTAAGCTATTGTATTTTGAATGGTGAGTTTCAGATATTGAAGCCTACCAGCAAAAGACAACAAGTTGGCTTTCCAACCATTAAGCTTTTTGTGAATGCTATCTATGAGAGGCATGTAATCCTCCACTTTGAGCTTGTAGAAAGACAAAGGAATACCCAGGTAATTAATCTTTGTAGCAATGTTTGTAATGGAAAGAGCATGACAGATATCCAGCTGTTGCCTCAAATGTTTAGGGAACATAATAGCACATTTCTCATAGTTTATATGTAGCCCTGAAGCATTAGCAAAATCCTTTAAAATGTTGTTCAGAATGTGACAGTTTTCAACCGTGGCCTCACCAAAAATGAGCACATCATCAGCATAAAGCAAATGTGTGAGAGTAAAATTATTCGAAGTGATACCTTTAAATCCACTGTCTCGAGAAGATTAGAAAATGCATCCCAAACAGAAAAGATAGGGACTTAGGGGACACCCCTGCCTAAGCCCAGCCGTAGAGTTGAAATAGCCCTCAAGAGCACCAATGAGAGCTATAGAAAAGTTGACATCAAAGATACAAGCTTTTATCCAGTTCACAAAGATGAGAGGAAAACCTTTTTGAATAAGTCTAGCAACCAAGAAATCCCGGGACACAGTGTCAAATGCTTTCTTAATATCGAGTTTAGCACAGAAAATTTTTGCACCACCTTTTTCCCCCGCACAAGAGAGAATGTCACTAGCCAGCAAAATATTATCTGTGGAGACTCTAGATTTAACAAACCCAGCTTAGTTATCTTTAACTAACAAGCTCATAACTGGTTTGAGCCTAGCAGCTAACACTTTGGCTATGATTTTATACAAAACATTACAAAGAGCTATAGGCCTATAATCAGAAATATTGACAGCATTTTTATGCTTAGGAATAATCGCTAGCGTAGTAGCTTTAACACCATTAGGTAAGTAACTTTTTATAAAGAAAGATCTTATAGGTCTACATATTACTGGACATATAATGTGCCAGCTATTTTTGTAAAAATGGAAATTGAAACCATCTGGACCCGGTGCAGACTTAGATGAACCCGAGAAAACAACAGCCTTGACATCTTCATCCAACACATTAGAAATGAAAGTATTAACATAGCAGCCAGGTAAAACAGTCCCAATGGGAAAAATCTCCATCTCCAAAATCGAAGGAGAAGGAGGAGTATACAGATCCTGAAAGTACTTAATAATAGAAGAAACCACCTCAGACCTAGGAGTAGATGGATTGCAAGTAAGAAGGTTAACAACCGACTTAGAGCTACCCATCCTACTCCTAATTTTAGCATAAAGGAATTTAATATCTTCTTCTCCAGCTTTCAACCAATTGGTTTTTGCCCTTTGAATGATCCAGGAAGCTTGGAGATTAGAATACTTAGCTAAATCTGCATTACATTTCTTATAAGAAGTGTTAAGATCAGAATTATATGGGTCAAGATGCAGATTATCCAGCAAATTCCTTTGAGAGGAGAGTAAGAAGTCCAAGTGTCTAGTGATACAATTAGAAGAAACCCACATTTCTTTCTTAATCCCACTTTTTAAAAGCTTTAGAGAATTGCAAAGATGAGAAAGAGGATTACCGTTGCTAGGCTTAGAGAAAACCTCAAGCAGCAAAGCCCAGTATTTGTCAATTTTAGTCCAGTAATTTTTGAAAAGGAATCTGTGATGCACCTGAGTAGTGTTGCCAGGATGGAGAATAATGGGCTATGATCCGAACAAGAGGGACTTTGGAAGGAGCAATAAGAATCAGGGAAAGAACACATCCAACCCTCATTCACAAGTGCACGGTCAAGTTTTATATGAATGGGATTGTCCACATGGTGGTTATACCATGTGTATTTACATCCAACAGAATGGAGATCCAGTAACCCATTTTGAAAGATCATGTCATTAATCTATCAGAGCAGAATGTGAGATGGTGGAACCACCTAACTTCTCATAAGCGTACCTGCAGCAGTTGAAATCTCTGATGATGACCCAAGGAAAATTATCAGCAGGAGCAGCATTAACTAAAGAGTTCCACGACTCCTTACGATCAACACTATTGTTGGAGGCATAAACAATAGAAAGCTGAAATAGAGGTTGATTAGCAACAGAAAATATCCCAGAAATAATCTGAGAAGTAATAATAGAAGGCTTGAAACACACTTTAGACGCGTTCCACTTCACCCAGATCCTAAGCTACGGAGGTTACTTACAAACTTTCAAACCTGAATTAGTTGTGTTCCAAATTAGAGGAGAATTTTTTTCGCATTTCATTATGAATATGTACTAATCAAATGTGAAACATAGTGGATACTTCGGAAGTCCACTGCGAAATGACGGAAACAAAAAAAAATAATAATAATAATAGCCTGCCCGATCCAAAGCTACGGAGGTTACTTACAAACTTTCAAGCCTGAATTAGTTGTGTTCCAAATTAGAGGAGAATTTTTCTCGCATTTCATTATGAATATGTACTAATCAAATGTGAAACATAGTGGATATTTCGGAAGTCCACTGCGAAATGACGGAAACAAAATAATAATAATAATAATAATAATAATAGCCCGCCCGATCCAAAGCTACGGAGGTTACTTACAAACTTTCAAGCCTGAATTAGTTGTGTTCCAAATTAGAGGAGATTTTTTCTCGCATTTCATTATGAATATGTACTAATCAAATGTGAAACATAGTGGATATTTCGGAAGTCCACTGCGAAATGACGGAAACAAAAAAAAAGAGTTATTATATAATTTATAAAAAATATTAAAATATTTGATTTATTTTAAATTTATCATATTAGAATAATAAGAAAATAAAAAGGCTGTTCTGAAAAAAAAAATTTATTAAATGTCAATGTACAAATTGATTGTCAATTTTAAGTTTTGTTTGGGACAACTTTTAAAAATGATAAAAAACAGTGGCTAAATATATATAAATTAGAACTGCCGCCTAAAAGTTAAAGCCGGAAGAAAATGGCCCAAAAATAAAGCTTTAATATTGTCATTATTTGAAAATTAAATCCCACAATAAACTATCAACACAAAACTTTGTACTACGGAGTACTATGGAATACTAAATAAAAATACTATTTACATAAATATATTATCCAAATTTAATAATTAGGTGCCGCAGTTCTCTATGATGAATAGTAGATTAAAATTATTCAATGTAAGAAAAATAAATAAAAATATATCATCTTCAACAATATGTTTTATGTTGCATGTTGATTTTGTCTTGCAATTTAAAAGTTTGACAATTTCATATATATTTTTTTAAAAATCTAATATCAAAACTTTCAATAGAGGAAATAATGATGGTATAATAATAATAGTATTTATAGCTATCTTTACAAATTTATAACTTGAATGGTAATTGTTGAGTCAGCAAATCAACCTTGACATTAAGGGATCAATTTCTGCTTTAGATGCTGCTTTGGGCAATTAAGAAGTTTAATGGATTGCAAAGTAATCGATCATGCTACTATCCTTAGTCTGTTAGTTGGAAGTTTTGACTACTAACTAAGAGGTCTTATACTTGAATCTTGCGTATTTGGTTTGTGTATGAATTTGCCTTAATTGATCTAAATGTCACAAAAAAAAAAGTCAGTCACACATGAATCTACTATGAATAATTTAGATTTATATGATGGCAATGACTACAACATGAAGTGAGGTTCACCAACAAAAAAACATATATTTTTCGAAGAATTACTAGCATATATTGTTTTGTTGAAAACACCAATGAAAAATACATCATTAGCACCAATAAACTACTAAGGGATATTCTATTAAAAATTTATAGATAAGTCATTTGGTCCTTTATGCATAGCTCGATAGGCCTTAAACCCCATTAAACTTCACAACTTGCTTCAAATCATTATTCACGTCCTAGAATTACTCTCCACCATCATTGTCCACTATTTAAACAATTTAAAGCCCAAACTTATAGAAATCATTTAAATCAATACAAATTTCAGCCTTATGCCTCTAAAGCTCTAACCTTTCTACCAAAAACTATAAACCACATACTCACCTAATAATCAAAATATCCAAAAGAATTTCTTAGCATAAATCCCAACAAAATCCCTCTCATCAACAACATATTTGAAATTAGAATAAATTTTTGAAATAGCGAATTCGGTTAGAATATTAACCCTAATCATATATTCATGCATTTCTATATTTTTAATTTCATACACAGTAAATGCTAAAGTATGCTAGTAACTAAAAGAAGGGTTCTAAATTTTTAATCGATCGATACTCAAAATAGCATGAATACAACAATGACAACATCCAGGAGCAGAGCCATAAATTTTTATAATGGGGGCACAAATTAATACTTTCCATTAAATAACTCTACAAATAATATTTTTTTTTAGTGTAATCGTAGATCTTGAGATAAGATTTTTAATAAAAACTTATAAAAAAATTACATTCAAAGTTATAGTTGATCCCATTACAAAAAGTATAGATATATAAGTCTCTATCGTATTATTTATTGAGAAATTAATATTTTTCTCATAAGATTATGTTAATGAATTGAGTTTGAATAAATTAATTACTTTTATAGTTAAGATTATTTTTGTCTGAATTAATTCAATTAAGTCTTAATTTTTAAACAATAATTATGGTAACTTAATTTAAATTAGTTTAAGATAATATTCTAACTTTTTTTAAATTAATTATATATTAACATTGGTCGGGCCTCGCGTCCGGGTTGTTTTGCTGGTGGCAACCGAAGGTGTGCATTTTCGGGATGGATTGTTGGGACGCTTGCTACGCCTTTCTGGACGGTCTGTGCGGGACGTCCTGGTCGCTGGGAGGCTTGACCTTCTGCTGAGCTCGCTCTTAGCTTCTACTTATTTTTTGGTTCTGTTTTTTTGTTTTTTAATTATGTTAGCGTTTATCTTTGCTGTTGTAACCTTTGCTGATGATTTTAATATATTTCCTTTTGTTTAAAAAAAAAAAATAAAATATTTGATATAATGGTTCACATTTTGTTAAAGAAAAATATAAATAATACAAAATTATAAAGTTAGTATTAATTAATTATTTTATTTAATTTCTAAAATTTATTTAAAAATTGTATTAATTAATTAAGTTATTGCAACATAATCTTACCTTACCTTTTTCTACATCATACCAATGCCTTATCTTTTTTTTCCAAAAAAACAAAATTTCACAAAAAAAAATGGCCAAAGGAATAGAAAGAAACAAAGAGAATGGAATAGAGAAATAAAGAAAGGGGGGGGGGGGGGGGGGGGGGGGGGGGGGGGGGGGGGGTGGAGAATATAGTTAGCAAAAAGAAAAAAAATTACAACATAGAGGAGGCGGAGGGATTAATTTGTTTTAGAAATTAGATTTATTGTATAATAAATCTTATATATGCTAAGTGTAATATTAATAGAATTTGAAATGTGTTGATTTTTATTTGTTCAACCATTCAACTTGAATTCTACAAATAATATGCTTATTTGTTTCACCATCACTCTGAAAAATAGACCCATGATATCTAAAATGTTTACTTTTATTAATGACTTGATTGCCCAAAGTCACAATCCCCACACTAGATGTATTACTACTAAAATTACACTAAAAGTATTAAATTTTAGATCTACTCAAATGAAATCTTTTAGAATCTAAGATTGATCTCCATAATTCAAGTTTACCATCAACTAACTCTCTAGTGTCTGTTGCAAATCTAAGATCCCTAGCCTATTATTTTGATGAAGACAAACCTTATTGATTGAATTGTACATTATTATGAAATATGTTGGATATTATTTGTGTTTTGTTCACTAAAGATTATAGGTACAATACTTAAGAAGAATAAAAATTCAAGATTGGGAATGTTAGGATGTCAAGTCAAAAGAGTATTTATTTTATTTTCTTTAATTTTCTATTTTCTTGAGTTAGGCCAATTAGAGAGTATGCAATTGAGTGATCGTGCACACACACACAGGTGGAGAGAGAAATTTTTTTGAACTAATCATACTATACGATTAAAAATTGAACTGTATGATAAGTTATTTTAAATAATAGTTCAATGGTATTTTTAAAAAAAAAAAAAAAAAAAAAAAAAAAACTAATCGTAACATACGATATATATCATACTATATAATTTGTTTCATTATCAAAATCCTAACAGTTAGATTAATTTAAATAAGATTTTAAAATTAATATTCTGAACTAATTGTACTATATGATGCAAATCATACTGTACAAAAATTTAAAATCTTGCTAAAATTAAACCCCATGATTAGTCAATCAAATCATGATTTAATTAATAATAGTTTATCTTACTGTATGATGTCGATCATACCAAATGACTAACAGAGACAAAATATGGTAGCCCTAGATATCGTATTGAACAAAATCTTAATTTTTGACTTAATCGTATTATATGATGATGATCGTACCAAATACTATATGAGATGAATTTGGTCATCCATAAACCATACCAAATAAAGAAGTGATTTTTTAAACTAATCGTAATGTACAATAGTCATATCGTACTCGATTATTTAACTAAAAATAATTAAGTTACCGTACTATACGATAATAAAAGTATGGGTTGAGTGATAGAGGCGACTTTTAGTCATCCCAAAAATCATCCCATACAAATAGATAAAATTAAACAGATCTTCCTAGACGATCTATGGATCATACTATATAATATGTTCATAAAAATTAAGTTGTTTGTTTGAACGACTTTTGCATCAAATTAGATGGGACTAGTTTTGAACTGATCGTAATGTACATACTTAGATCATAATAAATGAACAATAAAAACAAAATTATATTTTTAGGGTTTCTTGAAGCCTATTATAAAAGTAATTCTTTAACCTTTTTTAAAGGAGTTTATAAGAGGCACGTGACTGTAGGAGGAACTCTAAGAGGAAGCTTTTAAAGAAATATAAAGTTTGTGAGAGGAAGAAGAAGATGAGCTTGAGCGTGAGGGAGAAGTGTTGTTAGGGATCATATGATTGCTTCTGGCTAGCTACACGCTTGCTCCTCCTATGACATAGGTGAGTCTTGCGGGAGCTCTCGAGGGAGAGAGGCTTCTTATTCTAGTCCTTAAGGTTATCTACCTTCTCTAAGAGAGTGAAAAAGGAGTCGAGGTTCTCTGCCTTCTCTAGGAGGAGGGAGAAAAATGAGTCAAGTTTCTCTGCCTATAAAAGAAGCTTCGGTTCTCTACCGTACAAGATGGTTGGTGGAAGATAGTCAGTAAAGTCTTCTTCATCATACTGAGGGATTTTTTTTGTGAGTTAGATTCAAGATCATAAGATTTTGACTTTACATAAGGAATTTAGTGTTATGTGGGAAAGTAGCTTATGATATTAAGAATGTTAGAAAAGTAGTGCATGGAGTATCAAAAGAAAGAACTTCCAATAGTAAAAATAGTTGGTGTTGGAAGAAAATACGTTAAAAAAGTGTTAGTGCAATGCATTGATCCTTTAAACTGATCATATTATATGACCGTGATCGCATAGTTTGATCAAATAAAGAAGGATTGCATAATTATGTTTAGTTTGAAATAACTGTTGACCTCATTTTTTAGATAAGGTCATTCAAATCTAAAATTTTTGAAACCCTTCGAAGCCTGACACTGTGTAACTATATTGTTGTATGGCTTCATTAAGCAGTAGTGACATAGTCCTGATTCCTTACCTTAGCCTGTCAAACCCTATTTCATCTAGTTTCCATGTCTTGGATCTAATGACTAGTTTATGTAACATTGATCTAACTATTGGACCCTAAACTCAAATCTCTGAACCCTAAACCATGTTATGGTTGACTAAAGAGCCAAGGGCTAAACCAAATCTATATTGTACTTGCTTGGTAAACTTGAGCATGAATGACACTAGCTTGCTTACTTTAAACTCTGTCAAAACTTCCACCCTAGGCGCTTCATAAAAAAAATTCATTAATCCTATCTACCGAAGCTAGTGGTTCTCCCAGTCATGATACTTTTTTTTACCCAGTCATTCTGCTTAAGCTATCTCAAAAAAGCTTAATAGGTTAAAGCCTTACATAGACATTTAAAGCCTATATCATTCCATAAAACTCACCCAATATAACCTATGAAAATTTGAAAAGGAATAGACATGTTTGTCCCCAATCCCTGGATCAAAGGTTGACCAGGTTAACTCAACCCAAGATTGGTCAAACTAACCTAGCTTGAGTTAAAATCTTACATATAAATAATTCTGAATGCCTCCTTGCTCAAGCCTAGCCCATATAACCACTTAAACACACCTGAACTATGGCCTTATCATTTGAGGATTGAGTTGACTTTGTCAATCGATATAAAGTGGTCAAACCCTGCTAGCGTTGCTCTCATGGTTTTAAATGTCCAACCCATAATATCAAATCCCATGGACTTGACCTAATTAACATTTATAGAATCCTAAAAGTCAATCCTATATGACTTGACTAGCTTTAGCCACTCAAATTAGTTAAATAAGCAAATACTCAAGATAATTCTAAATGATCAAAGTATTTATATTCATTAACTAACCTATTCCATTATTTTAGTATGCTTAGGAATTTTTCTAGAACATTCCTACACACTCCTAAACCAAGCATAAGGGCTAGCTCAGCTTGGACCTAACCCGAATGGCCCCCACATTAGAAATGACCCCAAGTCATTTTCCCCTTTTCACAGCCACTACCCTACTTAGTCCCTACTCCGTAATGGCATATAACACCTAGGAAAAATCTTGGGAACAATCCTAAGACATCCTAGCAATTGGATTGGCCTCCACTACTTAGAATAGGGAAAAGCACTCAAAAACTTTAGACCGACTTTAATGGAGCAATGGTGGTTAAAAAGTAATAGTTAGAGAAAGTGGATCAAGGAATATAATAGGAAATATTGATTATGAAAGATTAATAGATGGATGTGAATTCACTTGAACCTGTTGGTGGAATTTTAAAAAAATGGGCTTTGAAAATCATCAATTTTCTTTGGAAATTTTAAAATTGACTTTTAGATTTGAATCTTGAGATTGAATGTCTTATTAGAAAAAATTATACCACTTTGAGAAGTGGAGATAAAATTTCAAAACAGGGTTTAAAATCAATATTACAAATTCTACTTTGAATATCATAACTAGATTCGAGATGGAACCACATATAACCTCAGAAGGTCAAAATGGAGTTTGATCTAATTTCTAGTTATGATATTTTAAGTAGACTATCGTTAATCACATGCCCAGAATCTTATGAACAAGTGATGTATCTCCCCTAAGGGAGAAGATACTACTATTTGGTAATTATTCGGGCATGACGATAATGATCATCATTGATTAAATTTTTTCCAATGAACACTAATTTAAGTTTTAAAGATTTCTTTTGGAAAATTAAGTTTAAATTTAATTATGAAGTCAAATAGACCATTAGTGATGATATACCACCTCGAAAGGTGGAGATAAAATCTCTTAACAGGTTCAGACTCAGAATTATAAATTTTCTCTTAGTTGTCATAGTTTGATTTAAAGGAGAATCTCAGATGACCCCAAAAGGATCAAAATGAGGTTCAATGTAAAATCGAACTATGACAATTGAGAGAAAAAGGGATCATTAAATTCATATTCGGATTGATGCTAACATAAGACAAATCTCTTTAGAGAAAGAGAGCATCATCTATTAGCCACTATACGAATATGATGATGACGATCATTTTGAAGTAGATTTCCCAAAAGAAATATCAAGTAGATTTAAAAAATCAAGTTTGAAAATTAATGCAGGTTTTAAATCTCCTACGAGTGTAAGCCCTCGTAGTTATTTACATCGTAGGAAGACAAAGTCCACTATGAAAACTCTTGATTAAAATAGTGGCAAAATTTTGTTAAAGATTTTTTAGGAGTGATACGAAGGAGGTGAATTCAGAATTTCAATCAAGATTGGATCAAGATTGAACAATTATTAACGGAATCAAGGGAAGAAAAGTAGGGGACATTTTGAGGTTCTGGAAGTGTTCCATCTTAATCTAAATGTTGGGCTTCATATTTTGGATTGAAATGAGATTTAATTAGAGTTGAGCATTTTATTAGAAATTTGGGATTATATTTCTCAAAGTTGAGGTCTTATAATCAAAGATCTATCCCAGATCCTAAATCTTAATTTGGACACTAGACCACAGTCATCCAAACCAAACTAATGCAGTGTAGAACATAGACTTATCCTGGCCTAGATTGGGGAGCCAGCTAACCATCTAGAGATTTTCCTAATTGGCCCATTTGACTTATGTTAGGTAAAAAATGCTGAGGACTAATGCAATTAAAATTTTGACTCTTTTAAATATGTTTCTAATACAATGCATGCTAGTCGACAACTTCAAATCAGGCATGCTTGAAAGTTAAAAAAGGCTTAAAAATAGTTTCTTAGAAGACAAGACTTCCTTAGGTCCGACATCTCATCCTCATAGGTCAGATTATCCAGAATCTACCTGCAAGAGGGAAAGGGTCTAAAGCAAGGAAAGAAGGAATGCAAAAATATGCATGCGACCCCGGAAGTGATCCCCGACTAATTCCCTAAATTTATTATATTTCTATGTTATTTAACTTCTTAAACTCTAGGCTTTTGATTATGAATATAAAAATTTTCACACCCTTACGAGTCTCACGAATCTAGAAAAAACAAAAGCGACACAAAATGCCAAAAAACTAAAAAAAGTAGGTAATTCTATGCGCAATCACATCAATACATCAAATATAAATTAATTAATTAATAAATGTCTATAGGCAAATTGCCTTACTTATTACAAACTAGGGTCTGCAGAAAGTAAAGTGGCTAGGCACCACTGAAAAAAACCCAAATTCTAAACCTAATAGAGACGCAAGTGGTTTTGAGTGGGATACTTTTTGTCTTCAGTTCTTCAGTCTTGTTCTCCTTCGAGCTCCTTTCCTTCAGACTCCTTGGATCCTTCGTAGCAGGCTACCTAAATGGATAAGAGGGCTATTCCTTTAAGGGGTGTTCTTTTCTCTTTGGAATCCAAGCTTTGGATTTATGTATCTCATATCAAAACTCCACTTTCACAACACTTAACATTTACACAAATTATATTTATATGAAAGTGAAAATTCTAAACTATCCTAAAGGGTTATCCTAAGCATTTAATAAATCAAAATTATTCCCAAGCAATTATATATATTGCAGAAAAATAAATAAACACACTGACCATGCTCTTTTTATTATTTGGGGGCTTAGCAGCTGAAGCACCTATGGAAGCATATTTATAATTGATTTTTTTATTTAGCCCCCTTTTTGTTGCCCTACATGAGTGTGATCACCTACAAAAAACTTAGTGAACATCCATATTATTTCTATCCTAAGGGTAATCTAGTCACCAAAGAGAATAATCATTCACATAGTACAGTAAAAGTAAGTAGACATAGCAAGTATAATCATCCACAATATGTAGTAAAACCATAAAAAAACTGACACACAATAGAAAAATAAACACCGGACTAGCCTAAATCTAGAGTTATTTGTCCTAGCAAATCATCTAAAGTGTGTGTAGGAGGTCGTGTGGTTAGGGTAGATCCTAAGTTGGGTAGTTAGTTAGAGTTATCTAAAGTTTTGATTTGTTAAGGCTTAAAAGAATTTTATGTTGGAGTTTAGGTATTAATGTACTAAAGATTAATTTGAATGTCTTTTAATTGTTAAGTGATCACTATCTTTGTTTCACACCGAGGCTGTCAAGTTTATTTCACATTCCTTGGGGCTAAGCTAATAGCCTTGTAGGCTTGGGTTATCTAGTAGTGATCAGGGTTTATTAAGTTAATTTAAATTGGTTAGCATTAAGGATATATATATATATATATATATATATATATATATATATATATATATATATATATATATATATATATAATATAAGAATTAGTTACTAATTTTAAAGGATTGGTTGAGCATTTTATTAATCAAATAAAAAAATTCTAGAAATTAAAGAATTATCGAATTTTTAGAATGATCTTAATATGCTGATTAAGGGGTTAAAAGTTAGTTTTTAAAATTAGAATGAATATCAAAGGATTCAGATTTTTAATAAATATTAGACCTTATTATGAGTTGTTAGACTATTAGCATGCTTAATTTGGAGTTTTCTATAAAAAATTATGAATTTTTGAAGTTTTGACCCGATTTTGACCTAAGGTTGACCAAATTATTGACTTTTTTTTAACTTTGACCAGATTTTGGGGTTTTAACTTTTTTATAAAATAGTAGATTTTATTTAAAGTCATTAGCCTTTGAGTTTGATTGAATTGCAATTTTTTATAATTAGTTATGAATTTTAGAAATTTAGGAATTTATTGGAATTTTTTTATTTGTTTTAATCAAGTGTCTCTTTTAATGATTTGAACCCAAACAAGTCCTAAACTCATTGAAATCTACTCCAAAGATCTGAAATGATCTAAGGAGAGATCAACAAGTGTTTAAGAAACTTTGGGGATTTTTAATTATTTGTAATTAATTAAATTGATTAAACATTAATTTTCACTTAAAATTAAATTAAAGTTATATTTGATTTCAAATTAAAGGGATCTCAATTTCACTGATCAAGGGTTGAGATAGGGTCAATTAGGATCCTTGAATAAATTTTTTTTAATTTAATAAGAATTTTTAAATGGATTAATTAAGCTCTAAGTTAATTCTAAGGATGGACTTTTTTGGCTCCTATTTGGTGGACTAAATGGGCACAAAATCCAGTGAAATTTGGAACATGAGATCACCTAATCTTAGGGCCTGAACACACCAAATTTGAGCTAAAATGAGATTCTCTAAGGTGGCTAACCATGTCACCTAAAGTGATCTTTAAATCACATTTAAAAAATCCTAGGGAGCTACCCTAAGGTCGGATTGGGGTAAAATCACTGGCCCTAAACTCCTTATGCTAAACATCATCATCACACTCAAAATTAATCCCTAATTCTCATTGGATAGATCATGGTTCCAATTTGAATTTAATGAAATTACCCTTAAACACTTCAAATAGGAGAGGGGAAATTTGGACATGTCAGAGACATGCCAAAATTCAATCTCCCAAAGTCCCAAGCTCTGGTGACTTCAAATTAACCAATAAATACAATAATATATAAAATATTCAAACTAGAATTAAACTTTACACAAATGCAATTAGAGTCTGAGACCATAAGGTTTTTGTAGATATCCCTGAGATCTTTCCAACGAGTCTAAGAACACCTAATTTTGCCAAGTGTGTAGGGAGATATGAATTTTTGAAGATGGCTATGATTTCATGTGAAATTTATTTCCCAATTAAGTAGACAGCCGACGCTTTACACTCAGCGCTCCCTGATTGGAGAGGCAATCATTAGCGGCTAACTGGATAACGGTCAAATTGACCACAGCCATCGGATGGACGATCAGATGGTCATGATCAAACAGCCTCCAGAACCATGGGATTTAATCCAAACCGTTGATTAAAATAAATGACCAGGATTATATCTTCAACCTCCCACACACGTCCGAAGCCATGAAGCTATTTCAGCATGATCCGAACGATCCCGCTGGCGAACTCTAATGAAATCTCATAGGGAAGATCACAAGGGGAAAACCTTCAATCCAATGGTGGAAATCCATTGGGGTGAAGGTTTTCTTCACACTTGACCAGACTACCTATCTAGGGAGCTCGGTAAAAAAATATTACCACATAGAAGGTCTCAATGGATGAGCTTCTTTATCAGGAAGCTTTAGGGGATGGAGGCGAGCAGATCTCCTTCAAACGTCAGGACCAAAAAATGTCCGGAGGTACAACTTTGAGCGGAGTGCTAGATGCTTTCATCGGAGTTTGCTCGAACGAATGGACAGGAGCATCTCAGAGATTAGGGAGTGAGAGAGGAAACTTGAGGGAGCTCTGGGGA
This sequence comes from Dendrobium nobile, assembly GCA_022539455.1. Classification (NCBI taxonomy): domain Eukaryota; kingdom Viridiplantae; phylum Streptophyta; class Magnoliopsida; order Asparagales; family Orchidaceae; genus Dendrobium; species Dendrobium nobile. The sequence goes on from CM039724.1 coordinate 9,861,096, forward strand.
ATATTTTTGAATGCATGGGAACAAATGCTAGCCCCTGGAACGAGCTGCCCTATTCAGCTCACTCCCATAAGCTTGAATGGCTGGGATCAATTGAGCTAGGCCTCGGATGGATGCCAGGTGGAAGGGGACATCATCCCAGAGGGCTCATGAGCTTGAAGCCAGAGAGCTCAGCCTTTGGAAGGCTTTGGGTCTAGGTTAAAGTTGGGGGGACCATTGGAGTTTGAATTCCATTGGTTCCTGCCACCGTCGGCCGGGGTCTGGGTCAGGTTAACCTGGAAAAGGTGATGGGGACATGCTGAACTCAAGGGTGAGCTCAATTGGTCCTGGGGAAGGTTAATCTGATTGGGTGGCTCTGGTTGACCCAAACCTGCTCGGTTTGGGTCAAATTTGGCTCAACCCAGGTTAGGCCAGACTCTGGGCTTGATGTGGGAAGTAGGTCTAGGTCTGGTCCAACCAATGTAACTGGCAATTGGGTTAAATTAGGTCTGAGATGGAAAATGGCTCGTGTCCATGTGGTTTTGGACACTTTGAGCTAGCCCAAAAGATGACCCAAGTCAACCCAAGGCTTGGGCCAGTTGGGGAAGATGTGTTGGACTTAGAGCCACCCAGTGTAGGTGGTTGCTATGTTCAATTGAACTTATGGTAGGAGTTGGCTCAATCCCAAGTTGTTTTAAACACTTTGGGTTAGCCTAACTCTTGACCCAAGTTGATTTAATGGTTGGGCTGGCTAAGGAAGATGTATTGGGTCAAGGGAGACCCAATGACACCTTGGCTTGGATTTAATTTTGCTAGGATTAAAATATGGCTCAAAGGGGGCCTCTCTTTGGGCACTTGGGTCAAACAAGTTGGCCAACCCAAGTGAGCTAAAGACTTGGATTTCCAAGAGGGGGGACTCTTGGAGGCCTAAGGGGTAACCCCATGAGTTTAAATGGGATTTAAATGACTTTGATCAAAGGGTTTGGATGAAAGTAGGTCTATGGGAGATCTTGTCAAACTTGGTTGACTTGGTTAACCAAGTTGACTTAGGACCAAGAGTTGGGTCCATTGAATTAAGTTCGATCACATAGAACTAATGGATGGGGTCTCAAAGTTTAGAGAGGTCATTTAGGTCAAAAAGCTTGTTTAGGTTCTTAATGGGTCATTAGGTCAACCTAGGTTAACTTGGTCAACCATACCCAAGGGCAATGATCATGGTCAACAGGGTTTAGAATGATATTTTGGATGTGTTGTAAGAGATTCCAAGGCATCGGGAGGTCGTTTCAGTCAAAATGACTGTTTTGACCCATAATGGGCCTTTAAGTCAAACTAGGTTGACCTGCTCAACCAAGTTTACCCAAGGTTTGGAATTGGGTCCAATAGGTCCCAAATATTGTTTGAAAATGGTTGGAAAAGGTTTCAAAGATTGATGGATTAAGTCAAGTTGGGTTTAGGCCAAAAGTACAAAAATCCCCTTCAAGGGCATTTTGGTCATTTTGGCCTAAGCTCAATTTTTGGTCAAAATGAATCCAAAAAAATATAGATTAATGCTTAATATGTCAATATCAGAGGCTTGGAAGTGATCAAAGAGTTTGGAGGGAGCTCCAAGGTCAAATTCCACTAAGTGATAGGTCCATTTGCATGGGTCATAAATATCAGAGGCTTGGAAGTGATCAAAGAGTTTAGAGGGAGCTCTTAGGGTCTAGAGTTCAGGAAGGGGTCAAAAGTGACCTCATACAAAAATGATGTCAACAAAAACATGAAATGATACACCACGAGGGTAATAAATGGCATTTTAAAAATATTTTTTAAAAATCCCACTTTAAACTTTAATAACCAACTTCAAAGTTTAAATCAAAATTTAATTTTTTAATGTAGAAGTAATTAATAATACAAACACTTATCTTTTTATATTTTATTTTATAAAAAAAATAATTAATAAATATTTTTTGTTCTTTTATTTTTTAAATTTTTTTCTTTTTCAAGCAAATTCTAAATCTCAACACAATCACAAGGATGTTCTAACACAAAGATAAAAATGCTCAAAAAAGATTTGCAAAAATTAAAAATGCAAGAAAGTAAAGTACATAAAAAAATGAAAAGCACACTAAAATTCTATAGTAGTTTAGTCAACTTGACCATGATCGACTACCCAAAGTCCTCCTCTCCTGGTACTGCTCTAAAAAGTTTGAAACTCTTCATTAGCCCTCACGACAAGGTGTAGAAGCACTTATATAATTACTTCCAACAACCTGGTGTGATAGACTAGTTGAATATCTTTCATTAATATGGTGTAGCAGAGTAGTTGAATCCCTTTCACAAATCCAATATGGCAAAGTAACCAAATCCCTTTCACTCTCTTAGTGAAGTGGATTAGCCCAATCACTTTCACCTTCCCCGGTGTGACAAACTAGATAGAATCCATTTCACCTTTACTGGTGAGATAAAATAATTAATGGCCCTTTGACACCAAAAGGGTCTTCTTCTCAAAGCCTCCCTAAAGACCAACATTGACACATGAAGGACTCAAGTGAAAGTTGGTTGAAGCAACCCTGTGAAACTCACTATCACACTCTCTTGACCCACAAGGATCTCCTTGCTCTCTCATAACTTCACCCTTTCTCTCCCTTTGCTAAAATTCCTCTCTCCAACACTTTCTCACAGAAGATTCAATCCAATGACTGTCGAAGACTCTTACAAAGTCTACTAAATTAGTTTATTTAGTGGGATTCCAAAAACCATAATTTTTCAATTCTGCCAACTCTATTTATAGAGTATGATCAATGAATCTTACAATAAAGTTTAATTATCCCATTATAACACTATATGATGAGACAATCAATTCAGTTTCTTAACTGATCATACTGGATGATGAATAATAGTGTAATACTATTAGTTTAAATTAAGTATAGGTTCATACAAGATAAACCAAACTTCATCCAGAGAGTCCTCGAATGTTTCCTATAATATGAATTTATGATCTTTTATACAAATTGAACTTCACCGAGAGACTTCTTGAGTGATCGTATGGTTCAATATGTACTCAATTTAGATATGATTTAATTCCTTAATTAAATAACCTAATTAAGCAATAATTCAAAATATTGTACAATATGAAAGGCTTCGTATAGTATGAATAGTTCAAATTTTAACATTCAAAGTTACCTATTTTAGGTAGGTTTGAATTGACAGTAGGGTTTTTGGTTATAGCTAATCATCCAATACGTTGTGGTATTCAAACTATAAGATTAGTTATAATTCAAGTTTGACTTTTCATTTAAATTAAATATTTTAATTAATTTTTATTAGAACTGATTGTACACTATGAAATATAAAAATTAAAATATATTTTTCACTCCCCTTGTGTATGTGTGCATGGCTGCTAAGCTAGCATACATTTTTTACATATAGTGACTCAAGAAAAAGTAGAAGTATGGACTCTTCAATACATAATTTAACTCATACACTAAAAAAGCATATTCTTGAGCCTAAATCTTTAGTCTTTCTTCATGTATAATGGTACCTGAAAGGTTAGTAGTATAAAAAAAATATACAAAATAATATGCAAGAATAAATAAACAATCATCCATAAAATTTATAATTATCAAAACACAAGGTCGGGCTTCTAGATTGTAACAATCTCTCCATTTTTATGTTGGTAAATATTATTGTTTGAAATTACAAGTTAACTTTAATTTCCTTAAAATCTTTCCACCTTAGTATGCAATCTCTTTAAGAAATAGAGAGAAACTTAAAATTTTAATTTATTTCAGTAAAATGCAAAAAATAAAAAATGAATTAAAAGGATAAAACTACACAACATATAACACACCTACTTGTAGGAGGGACCTTTATCAGGTAATTGTAGTGGTGGCTAGAAGTTCTGATGAATCGAAACAAACTTGTCACTAAACCGCTGATGGTCCTCCTCATGTTATTATTGGAGATGAATCTAGTTTTGACTAGACTGCTCAATATGAGAATCTACTTTTAGCTCAAGTTAGCAAAAGTACTCTGTCCAAGCATCATGAGTATAATGATACACATTGTCAGGGCTTGTTGTTCTAATGATCCCCTGCTCTTGCTTCTTCATAAAACTTGGATACATATGATGGGACTTGACAGCACTGTATATTTGATGTGGAAAGAATGATTGCTGAAGAACATAGGAAGGTGGTCTTGTTGTACTTTATTTTTAGAATGTAGCTCATAAGGTGTCCTAGAGCTATGTTATACTTTCTTTGGGCTCTAGGATTCCTAGTGGATGTGTGATTTTCTATGCACCTAAGAATCATGTTGCAAACATTGAATTTTGTGTGAGACATATAATAGCAAGTGACTAAGGATAATAGGGGACTGATATTATTTCATTCACCATCTTTAGTTTTGCTATTATTTTGAATAACATATAGAATGACACATTCATTGAAGACTAAAAAACTCATAAAGTGTTGGTATTTTAGTGAAGGTGAGTTCCTAATGATTATGTTTACTATAGTCTAATGTAGTCTAAGGAATCTAAATAAAGTGGGGAGATACACTAATATTTTAGAGGTGGAGGTATATGTTAACCTAATTTCTATCTAACGTCAGTAGGAACAACTTGGGTTTCTTTCTAGTGACCTGATGATTGTCAATTTTTTACATGACAATCATATAGGTCCCACTCAAAATCCAATCCAATCCTAATCAAATCCAATTCTATATTTCAATTAAATCTTCATTCCAATCTTCAGATTCTAAACTCAAGTCCAACCTTCAATCAAACTCCAAATCATATCCAATCAATTCCAATCATCCATTTGATTATAATTGATATGGGTTGTTCAAACTCATACATTAAAGTCCAAAATCTAATCCAAATCCAAGATTCCAAACCAAATCCATAGTTATGGACCCACATCCTTTAACCTTTTTTGGGTGGTTTTTGTACCACCTTAAAATCTAGTCAAATAACCTTTGATTTAGGGTATATAATTACATAATATTTAGACATGTATTTAAGATCAACCCACAAAATCAGAGCACATTCTGAGGCTCCTACCCCTAAAAATAGAATTGATTTCCAAAGGCTATAAAACCTTCAAATATTTACACCATGAGCCACTACACTTGCCATTCAATGGAATTTGACCTTGGGACCCTCCCCAAAGCTTCTAACCACATCCAAGACATTGTTGATGAAATTTTGATTTATAATCCACACTCTGTTGGATCCACCTTAACCCATGGTTGACTAAAGGTCAAAATGACCAAAATGTCTTTTAAGGGAATTTTTGGTATTTTCTCCAAAGTTCAATATAGCTGAACCACATTAAGCCTTAGAACCTCTTCCAATGCATCCTAAATATCATTAGGAACACATTGGACTTAAAACCACCCTTTGGTTTGACCTAGTTGACCAAGTCAACCATTGTTCACCAAAAATCCCTTTAAGGGTTTATACCCTCATTAGAAACCAAATGAACTCCTCTTGATTTGAAATCACTTTCATTGAGTTCATATTATCAACATGAACTCAATGGGCCCAACCCTTGGCCCTAAGTCAAATTGGTTGAACAAGTCAACAAAGTTTGACCTAACCTCCCACACACTTCTATTCCTTTCAAACCCCTTGATCAAGGCTTTTCCAAATCCATTCAAACCCAAGGGATGACCCACTAGGACTCTAGGGAAGCTCCCTTGAGATCGCAAGGCTTTGGGCTCACTTAGGTTAGTCATTTGTCTTGACCCAAGTGTCCAAGGAGGTCTCCTATGAGCTAAATCTGAACCCTAGCCAAATCAAATCAAACTAATTATTACATTGGGTGCCCATTGACCCAATACAACTACTCTAATTGACCTAGCCCTAGGGTTAACTGAGGTTGGAAATTAGGCTAACCCAAAGTTGTCAAAACTATTATAGATTGAGCAATTTTTTAATGTAGGCCACACCAGCCAAATTCAACATTTGCATTGGCTTGCCTTAGACCCAAGGCACCTACCCTAGCAAGCCCAACCCTTGGATTAACTTGAGTCAACCCCTAGGCTAGCCCAAAGTTGTCAAACCACTTTGACCTGACTCATTTCTCACCACATACCATATCATGCCAAATTTCGACATGACTAAACTTACCTCCTCAATCAATCCCATAATATGAATCAACCCAAAAGCTGACCCAAACCATAATTGTTTGGGTCAACCAAAGCTCATTCTAGTAATTAGGCTGCCTTATCCCCAATTGAGCTTATGGATGAGTTCACTAGACCATCAGCAATATTTCCAGCTCAACCTAACCTAGTAGTGGTTTGCAGCGGCCAGAATAAATTGAAATGAACTCTGGTGTTCCCCCCTTTATGAGCCTTAGCTAAAGTCCTCAAAACCTGGGCTCACTTCCTTTGGACTCAAACAACTCCCCGAGGATGTCTCTTTCTAGTTGGAAGCCATACAATGGCTGGCCAGATCAATCCTGACAATACATGTCCATAAAAGCCATTTGAATTGGGTGCCCCAACTAAATGTTCTCATTTTATCCCATATTTTAAAAAACCCTTCCAAAAAATCTCTGAATATTCCTCTTCCTTCCCCCAGTATTTCAACCCTCCCAATAATTATCCCAAGTGAACTTCGGTGAAAGCTTTCTGACCACCACCCGAACTCCTATTTCTGATGGTCCTTAAGCCTTAGCATTTGAAGGAAAAGTACTCACCATCTATCCCTGAAGCTTTCTGATAGAAAAACCTAGTCATTGGGGCTTTCTATATAGTGAAAATCTATTCTTGAGCTCCCTAGTTAAGTTGTCCGATTAAGTGTAAAGAAAACTTTCAATCCAATAGATTTCTACCATTGGATTTAAAGCTTTCACCATCTTGATCCTCTCTATGAAATTTAAAAAAAGTTCACTGGCTAGATTTCTTAGATCATGCTGGAGAAGCTTCATGGTTATGGAGCCTTGCAGGAGCTTAAAGATAAAATCAGAGCCATTGATTTCAATCAATCGCCTCAATTTAATCTCACGATTTTGGGCCATTATTAGGCATGACCATTCAATTACCCATCAAATAGTTGTAGTTAATTTTGCATTATCCAGTTAGGCACCAATGATTGATTGGCCAATCAAATGGTGTATGTACGGAAAACTAGGATTGACTAGGAAATTTTCTATTTAAAAACTCTAGAAATTACATAGAATTTCAAAAATTTATAGCTCTCAATTCAGTTGACCAATTTGGGAGTTGTTAAGCTCATTGGAAAGATCTAAGAGATATATTCAAAATCTCTATAGTATTAGGCTATCGAGCTTCATGAATCGTAGTGAATTTTAATAGTTATCCTCGGGGTATTTTAGGCGTTTCTCATGAAATTGAACTAACCATAACTTGAGACTTTGGGAAATTGAATTTTGGCATGTCTTAGATATGTACAATTTAATTTCCACTATTTGAAAATTTTAAGGGCATGTTTGAGTTAATTTGAACATAGGGGTCATGGTTTAACCCCTAAATTCAAATTAGCCTAATGATCTTTCTAATAGGATTTAGGTTCTATGATTTTGTGAGTTAATTATGCTTAGAATAAGGACTTTAAAGCCACTGATTGCACCCCTCCCTTGCCATAAGTGGTGAGAAAGTATTTTTCTAAGGTAACCTAGTGGTTACCTTTGGTTGTTTGGTTAACTACCTTAGACTATTCAACATGGGCCCAAATTTGGTGGGCTTAGGCCATGAGGTTAGATGAACTTATGGTACATGTTTTACTAGAATTACTAACCATCTAGTCCACCAACTAGGGAACCAAAAATCAACCCTTAGTTTTTAAACTAGAACCGTAATCAATTCATAATTAATTTATGTAAAACCCTAAAACCAACGTAAGGCATCTAATTTCCCTATTATAAGACCTTTAATTTAATATCAATTTAATTTCAAGGATAATAAATAATTAATTAGATTAAATAATTAAAATTGTTTAAAAATCTAAAAAAACCCTAAACACTTGGAAACATCCTCTTAGGTCAATTTTGACCTTTATGGATGACTCTAAAAAGTTAAGAACTAATTTGGATCAGAATTTAAAAATCTCTTTTAATTAAATAATATTTAAAAAAATTCCAAAAATATCCGAACTTTTAATGAACACTATTAATTCTAGAAAAATTTAATTAATCCAAGTTAATGCCATTAAACTCCAATTAAAATATAAAATTTTCTAAAAATTTCAAACCTCCAAATTAATTCCAAATCAAAAAGTCAAATCCCCGACGAATTGTAGTCCAAAACTAGATAAAAAATTTAAAAATTCAAAAGTTAATGTAGAAAAATTCTAATTTAAGCATACCTAGACTCTAATAACACATATTAAGGTCTAATTTTATAAAGAAATATTAAAATTAAAAAAAAAATAACTTTAGTTTTAAATGTCAACTTTTGCCCCTTTAATTAATATAATGAAATTAATCCAATAATTCCAAAATTTAATAATTCACTCTAAATTCTAGAAAATTTAAATTTAATCATTCAAACCAACAATCAACACATTTAATTTAAATTTGTCAACCTTTAATCCTCAACCAATTAAATCAACTTAATCAATGTCGGTGCTTACTGGGAAACTCGGGCCTATGAGGCTGTTTGCTAGCCCCAAGGAAGGTGAAATAAATTTTATGACCTCTGTGAGAAACAAAGGTAGCAACCATTTAACCATTAAAATATACCTAAATTAAGCTTCAACATATTGATACTTAAATTTAAATACAAATTTCCCTTTCAACCTTTAACAAACCCGAGCACTTGATAACGTCAAAAACAACCTAGTTTAGGATATATTTAAGCCACACAACTTACCTAACAAAGTTTAGATGGTTTCTTAGGACAACCAATTCTAATCTAGGCTAGGCCAGTGCTTACTTTTTACTACTGTGTGCAAGACTTTCTAAATTTTCATTGTATGTTATGATTAAAAAATTATTGATATGAGTATTTACTTACTTTAACTGTAATCTTTGAATCGATGTGATGGATGGTAGATTATCCTTAGGTTAGGAATGATCTGATTACTCACTGAGTTTTCTGCAAGTGGCCACTCTCGTACAAGACTAAAATTAAGGGGGCAAAAATATAATTTTAAACTGACACATTTTTATACATGTGCTAAAATTGCTTAAGTCCCCAATGAAATCAAATGAGTGTATCCAAGTGTGGATAAGATTTAATTTAATGCAAATATATAAACTGCTTGGGATGTATTCTACTTTAAACCTCTTAGGATAACCTTGTAGGAGAGTTTATATTTTCTTTTTGATTTGTTTTAATTTCAATTGATTTGTAATCAAATTATTAAAGTTTACATTTGAGTTGGGATATAAAAATCCAAAGTTGGATTCCAAAGAGGAAAGGGCATCCTTTAGGGGAGAGTTTTTTTATCTGGATGCCCAAAATTGGATTACTTTAACACCCAAAGAGGAAAGAATAACATCCCCTTGGAAGGAGAGTTTTCATTTCATTTGGGTATTAAGAAATGAAAAATCCAAGGAGCGCAAAGAGGAGAAAGAAGAAGAGTTGAAGATAGAGAGTATTCTACTTAGAGTCACTTACATCTATCCTAGGATTAGAATATGGGTTTATTATTAGTGGGGTCCAACCAATTTTAATTTCTATAAATTTTTAGTTATAATTAACATAACATTTGCCTATGGTCATTTAATTTATTTAATAAGTTTGGTTGATTGATTTGATTCTTTCACTTTTCTTATGATTAGGACTACCTATTTTTCTTAGTTTTTTTGGCAATTAACATGTTAAGTTTTGATTTAGCTTGGAATTAGATTGGGGGCTCATTAGGTGGGGAATAAAAATATTTTCCACTTAAAATTAAATTTAAAATTTTAGGATAATATATAAACTCTAATGATCTAAGAAGTAAGACCAGGATCATCTGGTGTCTGTATAAAGCATATTTTTTACTTCTCCTCCTTATTAGGCACATCCCTGCCTACGTTTTCTGGCAGGCCACCTAACCTATGAGGGTGCAGATCTATCAAGAGGATGTTGTTCAAACTCTAGGAAAAATATTTTAAATTTTTTTTTAAACTGCTACATATCAATCTATACATTTTATTGAGTCGATCATCTTCCGTTGCATTAAAAATCAATAAAAAGACTTTAAAATTTTAATTATATTTGATTTAAACAATTTTCACCTAGCACAATTCAAGGGACCAACTAAAATATACTCTAAACATTGATCTTAATTCTTAAAAACTTTAATAAACAACAACCTATCATTCTTTCATACATGACCAGATTCATGGATTTTAGTTAACTCGGTGGTTAGCTGGCTCCTTAATATAGGCTGGGGTAAGTCTAAATTTTGCATTATATTAGTTAGGCTTGGGTCACTGTTATCTAATGCCCAATTTTGATTTATGTTTTGGGTAGGTTCTGGTCTTAAAACCTCATTTTCTGGGAATATAATTTCAAATTTCTAAGAAAATGTTTAACTCAAATTAAAGATTTTCTCAATCATAAACCTTAAAACCCAATACCTAGATTAGGTTTGGACTCTTCTAATTTATTTTCAAAATCCAAAAGTTTCTCCTACCCCTCCTTCATTGACTCTAGAAATAAGTGTTCAAAATTTGATATAATTCCCATTTAAATTTCAAACTCACCGCTTTTGATATCACTCATAGAAAATCACTAAATATAATTTATGTCATTGCTTTAATCAAGAGTATTCATATGGAATTCAACCTCCCTACGATGAAATTAACTATAAGAGATTGCGCTCATAGGGGATTTAAAACCCACACCACTTTTTTTTTTTAAATTTTTTTTCAAAATTCAACTAGTCTTCTTTGGGAAAATTAAATCATTAGTGATCATGATCATCATATTCAGATGATAAATTTATAAATTATATTTTTTTCCTTGAGAAGACATATCATTTCTTTTCAAGACCTTGAATATGAAATTAATGATCTCCCATCCAGTATTATAGTTAGATGCTTAATAAAATTTCATATTAACCCTTCGAGTTTATATATCATCCTTCCTTGAATTTAACTATTATAGCCCTATTGAAATTTTCATCTTTATTAGATAAACTCTATAAGGAATGATATATTTGCCTCCCGAGGTGATATATCATTTATAGTGATGTTTTCAATTTTGAGGCTGAAATCTTGAATTAAAATTCCCAAAGAAAACTAAAATTTTTAAAATACTATTTTAAACACCTTTAACCCAACATAATAAAGGTTACCTAAGGTGATGATTACCTGGCATAGGCATACCTTAGATATTAAGGTTGTGCAGTTTGAGGTGATGTGTTGCAAATATGAATTCAAAGATTATAATTTTGATAATAGTAAATATTTTTGACATCTTAATTTTTCTACTATTGCCCTGCCTACTAACATTTCAGGTCCACACAGGCAATTGCAAATCAAGCCAGCTCAAGATTGGGTTGATTATAATTGAGTTAGTTTGTAAGTATACTTCAAGTATTTTTGCCTTTTCTTAAGTCAAATGTAATTTTATGGATCCTGATGCTATGTAACCTTGCACACACACACACACACACACTTAGGGGGAAAAATTCTATCTTTTCTAGAGTTTTCTATTTTTGATCTTATCATCCGGGATGATCCAAAATCATCTTGGACAATTAGTTAAAATACAAACCCTATTTAGGGCATCCTTGTTAAGACATCTGAATTAAGCAATCATCCTAGATGATATTCACATCATCTTGGATAATATGTTCAAATCAGAAAGAATCAACTGCCAAATCTTTTAGGCATGTTATTATTTTTGGGCATCATACATGATATCATCCTCGATGATGAATTATAATTATTCCTAAATTAGTCTGATGATTAAGGAAAGTAATTACAATTTGATTGATTGATCATATCATCATGGATGATCGTAGGATTATCCAGGACAATTAGTTAAACAAATATTAGTTTCTTCCTGAATTGTTCGAGACTAATAGAATGATGTGGTGAATGATATTTATGGATTTGAACTAATCATATAGGATGATCTATTAATCAGCCTAGACGATAATTATTTTTTCATCGTCTAACGTGTAATGTTTGGCTGAATAGAGCGATGATCTGGACGATATTTGACATTTTAACTTATCATCTAGGATAATGTACCCATCATTTGGGATGATCAAAACAAATATATGTTCTCATCATCCAGCCTTCCCCAGATCATCCTGGCTGATTGAGCTGAATTTATACTGATCGTAAAAGATGATCTATCGATTATCATGGATGATCTTTGTCGATTAATTGCAATTTAGAGTAAATTTAAATCCCTCCAATATAAGATCTCTTATTTACTCTAGATGAAATATTTTGCTACTATCCTGACCTAAGAGAGCCAAAAAGGAGAGGGAGAGCATGGTAGAGAGAGAGAGGATCTTGTGATGGGGAGTTTATGAGGGTTTCATAAAGGTTGCTCCAAGCAAGGATTTGAGGCCTCTTCTCCAGTCATCATCCCTAGTTCCATGAAGGTTCTAGAAAGGTACACTTCAGTGATTAATAGAGGTTCTCTGTGTTCTTCAAGAGGAAGCAAAAGAAATCACGTTCTCTGCTTGCTTGAGGAGGAAGCAAAGAGTTGGGTTCTCTTCCTCACTAGGGTCAGTGGAAAAGAATTTTGTACATGCTTCTCTGCCTTATTGTGGGAGTAAAAGGAGAGTCACCGAGTTTAGTGCAATACCCAGAGGAGAGGCTTCATGGAGTGGATATAGGTCAAGTTGATCGATCCACTATAAAATTAGGTGTGTTCTTTCTTATTATATTTCCACATTTAATTTCCACACTTTATTTTCTAGTGAATGATTGTTTGATATAGATCATAATTTCTATTTGAGAATTTTTATAAAACCAATTTACCCCCCTCTTGTTTAGCCTCGGGCTAGTTCATAAGGGCTTAAAATCTCCAACAAACTCTTAAGTGGTATCAAAGCGGGATTCATAAAATCTAGTTTTTGAAAACTTTTGAATTTTGATCTATAGAAAACTATGGTAATAGAAAAACTATGGAAGGATTTTCCTCTACCCAACCACCATTGTTTGACAATGTACCTTTTGGTTTCTAGAAAACTTGCATGTCCATATTTTTGCAATTAATTGACTATCGCATGTGGATGCCTATTAAAGAAGGTTATTCACCACCATCATATAAAATCAATGGCATAAAAACTGAACTTTCATTTATTGAATGGACTTTTAAAGATAGGGATTTAACACAACATAATAAAAGATAATTAAATTATTTTTCAATGCTTTGAAATCAAAATATTACATGTGTATCTCAATTTGTGCTACTAGTAAAGAAATATTGGATAAATTATGTATTACTTATTGCAACTCGAGCTTATGAGTTTATGTTTTTGATGATAACAAATATTATGGCTCACTTTCTATTATCTACTTATATTTGTAATATATGTTTGTTTATGTGTATACTAACTTTTCAGGATTACAATTCACCATTCAAGACTCAAGTTTTGGTAGAACATGTTTTATTTGTAATATTCATTGATGTATTTTTAATTTCTTGAGTCAAGTCCTGTAAGGAAGTATGCTTTCTTGGTGACCATGACACACACTTTTAGGGGAGTGAGATTTAATCAAATCCAAAAGATCAAGTTTTAAACAAAACGTACCGGATGATTTTGGATCGTCTAGGACGATCTTTTATAATATTAAAAAGTTATTGCCACTGATAATTTAGGCAAGGTTTTAAGATTCATTTTTTGCTCTAATCATCCCAGACGATCTAGATCATCCTAGATGATTATTATAAATCATGCCTAAATTGATCATGTAATTAAGGGATTAACTATGATTAAATTTTTCAATCTAATTGTCCTGGACAATCTATATGTTGTACAAGATGATGTTTGCCGATATACTTGATTTCTCTAAATCGTCCAAATCGAAATACCATAAGTTTTCTTCAAATCATCTTGGACGATCCACAATATCATCCTGGATGATTTATACAATTTTGCACTGATCATCCTAGAGTATCCGAATATCATCCAGGACTATCAGGTTAAATTCTACACAGATATAAACGTATTAGACGATCCTGCGATCGTCCAGGATGATATGTTGAGCTAAAATTTAGTTTTTAATGTTTTTTGAAGCCCTCTTTTTAATCACGTCATATGGGATAATCCTTCGATCATCCTGGATGATATGTGGTTCCGATATTAAATTTTTAGAGTTTTTTAAAGCCCTCTTTTTAAGTGCATCGTACGAGATGATCTTGCGATCATCCTAGATGATAATGTCAGTTTAGTGCATTTAAGAACCTTTTTGGAGCTCTTCTATTTAAGCTTTGTCAAAGACTTTGAAAGTGTCTTTGGCAGCCATTATAGCTTTGTTCTTTCGGAGGAAACTAAAAGAGAGAATTTGAAAGGGAGAGAAGAAAAGGTGGAGTTTGAGAGAGGGAGAAGATCCTTGGAGGGGGTTTCAAGGGAGTGTGGAGGGGTTTCATACGATTGCTTCGGCAAGCTCGCACCTTAGTACCATCGGATTCAAGGGTCATCATGAGGGAAGTTTTGGGAAGAAGAAGATCTCTTTGGTGTCAAAAGACCCGGCTACTTCGCCACACCGGAGAAGGTGGAAGTGATTTTGTAAGGGCTTCTCCGCCTAGTTGTGGGGGCTAAAGGAAAGACACTGAGTTTAGTGCAATACTCGAAGGATGCCTCCGAGGAGTTGATGTAGGTCAAGGTTTGACTGAATCATTATAAATCTGGTGTGATATTTTCTTTATTATTTTCACACTTTATTTTTATTGTGATTAACTACTTGGGTGAACTCTTTGATTGATCTTTTTATTATTGATTCAATTCATTTTTGCTGCAAGTTATAAAAAGATTTTGCTTTTATTTAAAGAAATTTTTTAACCCCTCCTCTTGGTTAGCCTTTGGACTAGTTCATAAGGGCTTAATATCCCTAACAAACTTTTAAGTGATATCAGACCGGGATTCATGAGAATGAATTTTTGAAAACTTTTGAATTTCGATACATGGCTAGTTTTTGTAATTGTAATATTGCAGAGGATATTCAATCACCTGATAACTGTTATTTAAAAAAATTACTTTTGATTTTTGAAAAATTTGCATGTCTACTTTTTTGCAATAAGTTGATTACCGAATGTGGCAAATGATTTTAACTAGTAATTATGTTCCATCAAGATGGAATTAAATATGATATTCCTTTTAGTCAATGGAGTAGGAAAGAACAAATCAATACTCAATTGAATGCTAAATCTGTAAACTATTTGTTTTATGTTTTAAATTATGAAGATTGTATATTTGTATCCACGTACACTAATGGCAAGAAAATTTGGGATAAATTATACACTATATATGAAGGCACTAGTGAAATCAAGCAATCCATGTTGAATAGTTTAATGCATGATTATGAATTATTTTACATGAAACCTTATGAGACGATATTAGACATATATACTAGGTTTATTCAAATTGTGACATCATTACACACTTTAGGTAAAGAATTTTCAAACTTTAAAAAAGTCAATAAAATTCTACGTTGTCTACTTGATAAGTTTGATGCCAAAGTTATTGCTATTTGTGAATCAAAAAATTTGAATGAATATTTTATTGATGATTTGATTGGCTCACTCATTACCTACGAGCAAAGTTTTTGCCAAAGACTTTTGGATGCAAGAGAGATGATAGTGCTAAATGCTAAAAATAAGGAGAAATGTGGCTTAGTGGTGATGAATGCGATGACTTATCAAGCAAATTAAAAAGCTCACCAAAGTATAAGCATCAATAAAAGTGGAATAAAGATAAAAATGGTATGCATGTTAAGATTTCTTCTGATATTATTTGCTTTAGATGTAGGAAGCCTGGACATATGAAAAATTAGTGTCCTAATTTGAGAACTCTTTCTGCAAAAGAAAAGGATAAAGCTAAGAAAATTATAAAAATGACAAATAATGAAAAGCAAAAAATCTCTTGTGTAGATCTTGCTTCCGAATCATCAGACCAGGAGCAAGATGATATTTAAATCCTTATTTATGTATTTATTTTTTTGTGTATGCATGTTTTTGTTTACTGTATTTTCATTTGTTTTCTATGTTTTCTTTGGGTTTATTTATTTATTTGTCTGTTTTTCATTTTTTTATGTTAAATTATAATTTTAAATTTATCTTTACTTTTTCATTTTGTGAAGTTCTCTCTGATAAACACATACCTTCACTTTTCTAAAAATGAAAAATCTACCTCTTAATTTTCTTGAATTCATATATAAGTTGTGGTTGACTTCTTTAAAAATAGGCAAAGGAAGGAAACTTATAATTTTGTCTCTCTATCTCTTTTCTTAAAGAGATTATTTTATTTTTTATTCAAAATCTTTATCATATTATAAATTGAATTTTGAAACTGAACTTTTTCATCTCATTATATTTTGGCTATCGCATAGGGATCTTTTGCAAGTTATAGAATCTATCTCATAATTTTCTTAATCAAGTTGTTCGTTTTGTTAATAAAATGAGTTTGCTTTTATTTTTTAAATTTTAGAAATGTAGCATATTTAAAAAATAAATTAGCCAAATATGCAAAATTTAAAGATGCGCAATGACACCAAAATTGAAAAAGATACACAAAGTGTAAAAAAAATTAAAAGATATGCAAAGTGCACCAAAATTGATAAGAGGCATAAAAAGAGACCATAAAATATTAGCTTACCTTTCTTGTACTTTTTAAAGCTTAAGAAAACTCTTGATATTTTTGATACTTGAGCATGAAGATCATGATTCCTTATTCACCAATTTTTGAATTAATCTTCTATTAGATATGTTTTATGAAAGGAGTTTTGATAATTTTGTTTTTCTTTTTCTAATTTGTTCATTGATTTAGATATTTAATTAAAAAGTTTTTAAGCCTTTAAGAGAACTTGAGCTTGGATTAACAATTTCTGAATTTCTAACCTTTCTGGGTTATATGTTGTTAATACATTCCTTACTAAGTTTTTGAATAAAATCAAGAGGTAACTTTCTCATTTTAAGAATACTAGATTTTTTTTTTCTTTCACTTAATCAAGGATCATTTTGTTTTTTAATCATTTTTATTATTTTGATTGTTTGTGCCCCACCTCTTTTTGATAATGTCAAAGGGGGAGAACGTACTGTTATATTTCTATATGTTTTCTATTTTTTAAAAAAAAAAAAAAACAAAAAATTTATCTTCCCTTATTTTTTAATTTTTATTCTAGTAAGGAGGAGATTAGGATAAAATATTTTCAATTTTGCAAATTCAACCAGTAATATTTACTATCATAAAAGAGGAGAGATTATTGCAACTCGAGCTTATGAGTTTATATTTTTGATGATAACAAATTTTATGGCTCACTTTCTGTTATCTACTTTTATTTGTAATATATATTTGTTTGTGTGCATACTAACTTTTTAGGATTACGATACATCATTCAAGATTCAAGTTTTGGTAGAACATATTTTATTTGTAATATTTATTAATGTATTTTTAATTTCTTGAGTCAAGTCCTGTAAGGAAGTATGCTTGATTGGTGACCATGCACACTCACTTTCAGGGGAGTGAGATCTAATCAAATCCAGAAGATCAAGTTTTAAACTAATTATACTGGACAATTTTGGATCGCCTAGGACGATCCTATATGATCTTGGAAAACTACCGCCAATGATAATTTAGACAAGGTTTTCAGATTCATTTTTTGTTCTAATAGTCCCGGATGATCTAGATCATCCTGGACGATTAATACAAATCATGCCTAAATTGATTATGTGATTAAGAGATCAATTATGGTTAAATTTTTCAATTCGATCATCCCAAACAATCTGTATATCATACAGGATGATGTTTACCGACATTCCTTGATTTTCCTAAATCGTCCAAGTCGAAATAACATAATTTTTCTTCGAATTATCCCGGACGATCCACAATGTCATCCTGGATGATCAGTATAATTTTAGACTTATCATCCTGGACTATCCTAATATCATTTGGGACTATCAGGTCAAATTCTGTACATCGTACTAGACGATCCTGCGATCATCCATGACGATTTTTGATGCTGGAATTGAGTTTTTAGAGTTTTTTGAAGCCCTCTTTTTAAGCACATCATACGGGATGATCCTTCAATCATCCTGGATGATATGTGACATCGCAATTAAGTATTTAGGGTTTTATGAAGCTCTCTTTTTAAGCGCATTGTACGGGACAATCCTACAATCGTCCTGGATGATAATGTTAGTTTGGTGCATTTAAGAGTATTTTTGGAGCTCTTCTATTTAACCTTTGTCAAAGACTTTGAAAGTGTCTTTGGCAGTCATTATAGCTTTGTTCTTCAGGAGGAAACTTGAAGAGAGAACTTGAAAGGGAGAGAGGAAAAGGTGGAGTTTGAGAGAGGGAGAAGATCCTTGGAGAGGGTTTCAAGGGAGTGTGGAGGGTGTTTCACATGGTTGCTTCAGCTAGCTCGCACCTTAATACCATTGGATTCAAGGGTCATCTTGAGGGAAGTTTTGGGAAGAAGAATATCTCTTTGGTGTCAAAGGACCCGGCTACTCCGTCGCACCAGGGAAGGTGAAAGTGATTTTGTAAGGGCTTCTCCACCTAGCTATGGGGACTAAAGGAGAGACACTAGTTTAGTGCAATACTCAGAGGGCTCCTCCGAGGAGTGGACTTAGGTCAAGGTTTGACCGAACTACTATAAATCTGTTATGTTATTTCCTTTATTATTTCCACACTTTATTTTTGTTATGATTAACCGCTTGGGTGAACTCTCTAATTTGTCTTTTTATTATTGATTCAATTCATTTTTGCTGCAAGATATAAAAAATTTCTTTTTTATTTAAAGAAGTTTTTCATCCCTCCACTTGGTTAGCCTCAAGACTAGTTCATAAGGGCTTAACATCCCTAACAAATTTTCATCATTTATGAATGCACAAGCGAAGTTAAATAATCTAGGTTGAATATCTTACTGTATGACTACGAACATTTTTAGTATGAATCCTAGTGAATCTATATCTGACATGTATAATAGGTTTACTCAAATTATCACCTCATTATATGCCTTAGGAGGAGAGCTAACTAACTATAAAAAGTTAACAAAATTTTGAGATGCTTGCCTTCTTATTTTGATGCTAATATTACTGAAATAGTTCAATCTAAGGATTTCAATACTTATTCTATTGATGACTTACTTGGATCACTCATTGCTTATGAATACGGAGTGAACCAAAGATAACTTGGTGAAGGTGGGAAAAAGAGGGAGAGACTTATGGTGTTGAAGGCTAACGATATGGATACTAATTCTTCCAGGTCTGAAAGTGATGATGTTGCCTTAATCACTAGGCAATTAAAAAACTTTCTAAGGAAAAAATAATAAGCAGCATTAGAAATGAAATAAATGTAAGGGAAATAAAAATTTTAAAAGTTTCTTAAGTATGGTTTGTTTTGAATGCAAGAAACATGGATATGTGAAAGCTGATTTTCCTACACTTAATGCTCACCCAAGCAAGGTGAAGGGTGAGGAGAAACCCAAGTTCAGGAAGGATAAGAAGTTGTTTAAAAAGGTATTCTAGGCTGATTTTGCATCTGACTCCTTAGATACTGAAGCTGATGAGGAGATAATAAACTTGTGTTTGATGGTGGACGATAACGTAGTCAAGCTAGCCGAGAAGAGGTATATAAACTAACATATAATTATTTACTTGAGGTGTCTGAAAAAGTTCATGCATCATATAGAAAACTAAAAAAATTACATGCTAGCCTAAAATTAAAATTTTTAAATTTATAAAAGAGCATGAAGTTTTGCTTAAAGATTACTCTATACTTAATAGCAATTATATATCATTACTTGATGAATTTGATGAGTTAAATAAACAGCATTATGAGTTGGTCATTGAGTATGATTCATTGAAAGCATCACACTGCACTTGAAAATGATTTTAAAATATATATTAATGAATCTGAGAGTAGGGAGTACTATTTTAATGTTGATAATACTATTTTAGAAAGTGTTAACTTATTTGTTAAAGCTGAATTAAAAGCACTAGAGCAAAATAGGATTTTACGTACACCTAAATATTTTTTCAATCATAATCCAAAGTTAAAAATTTTGAAACCTAGGAAGAGACACCATAACCCAAGTAGATCAGTAAACCCTTTTCCTAACATTATATGTTTTTTATGTAGCATGCTAGGACACATATCCCACACTTCCATTTTTCATCATAGTACACATTGGATGTGGAGACCAAAATTGCATGATTTATAGCATCACACACTTTCATTGTATTATTCTTTCCATAAGAACGGACTCAAACTTGTTTAGGTTTCTAAATCTATTGTTTGATGATTTTGTAGGTGTGCTCTCACCAAAGACCTCATAAGAGCATGTGATACCTGGACAGCGGATGCTCACGACACATGACTGGAGATGCTAATCAATTTATTTTGTTGGAGGCCAGGGCTGGAGATATGGTCACTCATAGAGACAACACCACTAGGAAAGTGGTGGGTGCAGGTATAATCGAGAACTCCAATAACCTTTTTATAGAAAATATCTTACATGTAGATGGGTTAAAACATAACTTGCTCAGCATCAGTCAGCTTTGCGATAAGGGTTATATCATAAAATTTTTGACAAATACATGCATCATTAGCTTGAATAATGACACTATTTTGCAAGGAAAAAGGTTTAATAATTTTTACATGCTTGATTTAAATAATATTGAATGTGCTACATCTTTTTATTTAAAAAATTATTGCTGGTGAGTCTTGGTTGTGGCATCGGAGGTTATTTCATGCTAGCATGAAAACTCTTAGGAAAGTGACCCAAAAGGATCTAGTTTGAGGTGTCCCTAAGCTTAAGTTCTCTAAGGATCACCTTTGTGCGGCCTGTCAACTAGGGAAGCAAGTCCAGTCCTCTTTCCATTCCATTAAGGATATTAACACCTCTAGACATTTAGAAGTACTTCACATGAATTTATTTGGACCTATTAATACTGCCAGCTTAGGGGGAAAACTCTATGGATTTGTGATTGTTGATGACTACTCGAGGTTCACTTGGATTAAATTTTGGTCACATAAGAGTGAATCTTTTAATAAATTTAGATTTTTCTCCACTTGGACTAAAAAAAGCAAGGTTTTGAGATCTTGACCATCCATAGTGACTATGATGGAGGGTTTAAAAATGAGCGATTTGGAGATTTTTATAAGGATCAAGGGATTAGCCATAACTTCTTAGTTCCTAGGATCCCTCAGTAGAATGGGTTAGCTAAAAGGAAGAACAGGACCTTAGTTGAAGCTGTTAGATCCATGCTTGCTGAGTATTCACTTCTAAAATACTTTTGGGCTGAAATAGCAAATATAACCTATTATGTATTGAATAGGGTGAATGCTAGATCTAAACTGAATAAGACACCTTATGAGATTGTTAAGGGTATGACACCCAACCTTACCCACCTCCATGTCTTTAGCTATAAGGTTTTTATTCTTAATAATGGGAAGTCATGCTTAGAAAAATTTGACCCAAAATTTAATGAAGGAGTGTTCTTAGGATATTCAAGTATGGGGAAATCCTTAAGGGTGTTCAACAAGAGGACATTGGTGGTGGAGGAGACTACTCATATTGTGTTTGATGGATTTGATCCTAAGAAGTCTAGAGTTTAGGAAGAAGTTCAAGTTGGAGAGATTATGCAAGGAGTAGAAAATCTGGAGAAAATGGTAGAGTCTCAAAACATTGATGGAACAGGTGAGATTGCCCAAGGAGTAAAAAATGCAAATTTAGAGGAATGGGTAGAACCTATACACACTATGCCTAGCGATTGGACATATTCTTTGAGTCATCCTAAAGAACAGATCTTAGGAGACCCTTCTAAAGGTGTTAGAACTAGGCATGGAATTAGGAAGAAAGTGAACCACTTTGCCATTATCTCAATGACTGAACCCACCAACATCAATAAAGCCCTTTTAAATAAATTCTGGATCTTAACAATGCAAGAAGAACTTAATCAATTTATGAGGAATGATGTTTGGGAGTTAGTAGAAAAACCTAAGAATCAAAGTGTGGTGAGAACTAAATGGGTCTATAAGAATAAAATAAATGATTCTGGTGTGGTGGTTAGAAATAAGGTGAGATTGTTGGCTAAGGGGTACAATCAAGAAGAAGGGATTGATTTTAAGAAGACCTTTACCCCGTAGTTAGATTGAAAGACATTAGAGTGCTACTAGCCTTTGCTTATTATAAGGGATTTAAGCTTTTTCAAATGGATGTCAAGAGTGCCTTTTAAATGGGGTGATAAAAGAGGATGTGTTTATAGAGCAACCCCTAGGTTTTGAGAGTTCCAAATGTTGAAGTTTATGTTTATAAATTAAAAAAGACATGAGAGGCTTAGAACATTTCTATTAGATAGAAATTTTGTTAAGGGGAGCGTATACACCATCCTATTTTTGAGGAAAGTAGGAAACGAGTTACTCATTATTCATATCTATATTGATGATATACTTTTTGGATCTTTTGATAAAAAGTTATGTGATGATTTTTCTAAAATAATGAGTAAAGAATTTGAGATTAGTATGATGATAGAGTTGTCTTAATTTTTGGGATTTAGCATAAGATAGTTGGATGATGAAATCTTTCTAAATCAATCAAAGAACATTTAGGATATCTTGAAAAAATATAAAATAAATAAATCCAACCTAATAAATACTCCCATAAGCTCTAGTGTTCAGTTGGATAATGACTCAAATGGAAAATCTATTGATCAAAAGAACTATAGAGTAAAGATAGGATCACTACTTTACTTGACTGCTAGCTGACCTACTATAGTGTTTAGTGTTTTTCTCTGTGCTAGATTTCTAACTGATCCTAAAGAATCCCACCTAAATGTACTTAAGAGAATCCTTAGATATCTCTTAGGGACTCAAAACTTAGGAATTTGGTATCCTAGGTACAACACTTCTTTTGAGATTATTGGATATTCTGATCATGATTTTACATGATGTAGGTTGGATAGAAAGAATACTTATAGTACTTGCCAATTCATAGGACAGTCCTTAGTCTGCTAGTTTAGTAGAAAAAAAAACTCTATTGCACTTTCCACTGTTGAAGCTGAGTACATTGCCTTAGGAAGTTGTGTAGTCCAAGTCCTTTGGTTGAGGCAATAAATTCTAAATTTAGCATTTCCCGTAGGCACCGTTTTAATCTTATATGACAATACTAGTGTCATCTGCATCTATAATAATCCTATCCAACATTCAAAGACCAAACAAATTGACATAAGGCATCACTTTATCACGGACCATCTTACCAAAGGAAATATTTAGTTATACAATGTAACAACTAAGAAACAACTGGCTGACAACTTTTCTAAATCACTGTCCTTCGATATATTCAGCTTTTTAAGGACCAGATTGGCTGTGATTGACATAAATTCATGAACTTGATGCTTACTGAATTTTGAATTTTATATTTTTTGATATGTTGTTAGTTTTTATTTTTTGTTCTTTCTTTTATGTTAGACTTTTATTTTATTTTTAGTTTTAATTTTTAATTTTTATTTGCTAATATTTTTCAGTACTTTCATTTCTGATGTTCTTATTTATCTTTCAATTTTTCTTTTTCATCACAACTAAAATGATATTTTATATCTTTTTTTTATTTTTGAAAATTTATAGTCAATATTTGATATTCCTAAATCAGTAAAGGGAGAAACACCGCTGATTGTTCTCCTTCCTCTAACTCTTTTTAGCAGTGTAATTTTTTTCTAAACAAAAGTCTATCTCAAATTAATAATTGAATATTGCGATTGAGATCTTTTTTATCTTATTATAGTAATCTATCTTATATAGATAATGTTCAAAGTTATTACTCAACTTTTAAGCTTTCATAATCTTGTTCGTTGCATTTACCATATGAATTTGATTTTGTTTTGTGGTTTACTTATCCTTATATTAGAGAGTGAGTTTTTCTTATCTAATATTTAGAAGATATTCTCACAACTGAGATTATTTAAAAGTTTTAAAAAAGGATTCAACTTACAAAAATGAAAAAAGGACATAAAATGAGCCCAAAAAGAAGAAAAACTAAAAAGAAGCTCAATGATCGCCAAAAAAATTAAAAGACACACAAAGTGTATCAAAAATAAAAGATGCACAAAATGTGCCAACCAATTAACAAGGGGCACAAAATGAGCCCACAAGAAAGAAAGCTTCCTCTCTCTTTCAAACATTTAAATCTTAGAAGAAGTTATGTGTCACTTGATATTTTTAAAGACTTGATTTCGAAATTTTTGATTATGACTAATTACTTTGGTATATTATTCTATAAGATATTTTTTTGTAACCAAGTTTTGAACGGATCACTTTTTCTTATCCAATTATTTTTTTGAGTTAGATCTTTATTTTCAAAAGATGGTTTTCTCTGTAAGAAGTCCGAGCTATGGTTAACAGGATTGGTTGTTCTACCATTTTTTAGATTTTGATGATGTTAACTCATTTTCTTACAAATTTTTCATTCAATCACATGAAAAATTTATCATATTCTTTCTATGATAAAAAACTTTGTTTTTCCTTCTTTTTTATCATTTTTATCATCTTTTTGTTGTTTTATATTTTATTTTTACTAGTTTTTATATTTTGGGGCACCTTCTGATTACCTCCCTCCATCATAAAAATTTCAATTTTTTTCTTCACATCGTCCAGGACGATATCATCAATCCACCCTTCATTTTTCATCTAACAGCTAATCTAACTCAATCATTTGAGATTATACTGGATGAACCCCATCGTCCTAAATGATTTGATCGAATTCTACTTCAATTTTTTGTAATTGTCCTAGATGATTCACCTGTTCGTCCTGGATGATCCACGTGGCCAAACACATTACACATTTTAAATTTGACCAATACGATCTATCATTGTTGATCATCCTAGACAGTCCACCTATTCATCCTAGATGAGCTACTTTTTTAATGGTTATCTGATGTGGCTCATCGGGACGATCGCCTGTGTCTAATTGTCCTGGATGATGTTTTATTGTCTTGGACGATATAACTGCCTTTTGACCAATCATCTCGAATGTTATAATTTTGCCTGATCATCTTGGATGATATGGCTGATTCTTTATAAACAGCCATTTTGAACCATTTTTTCTTCACACCTTCCTTCTTCAATCCTTGATAATCCTTCTTTCCTCTCTCTCATTTTTTAAAGGCAGGTGGCAAGCGCTCGAGAATGTTAGCTAGAAGTTCTTTGAGGGCCATTATGAACCCTCATTTCACTGAGGCGACTGACCAAGCTGCCTATCTTCAATACAAGACTATCGGGATGACACTATCCGGGACTGTCAACCCTCATATGCTCACTTACCTTGTCCTAAATCTTTTTGCTCACTCCTCCCTCACCTTTATTCTTATACTCACTTTCCCTTTCAATTTTGAACTTCTTTATAAATTTTTTACATGACTTATGAACAACTCCACCTACACTGCCCTTCAAACATATGTAAACAAATGACCTATAGAAATTACCTATTAGGATTGCCACGAACTACTTCAACTATCCACTACTGAAGAAACTATTCACTTCTTATATTTAGATACTTATTATGATTGGGCTCTGGCCAATCACCTTCTGAGAAACACTCATATCTCCTATTATAATGAGGCATCTAGCACCTTAATCAAAGATATGGGATAATCCAACATGTACTGTGTACCTCTATAATCCCTAAGGCTAGTGATCATGTCTACATCACTTCTTTCCTTTCACTCACCACCTTCTATATTATGTCCCATAGAGAGTTTAATACTATTGATCTTCTTTTCCAATACATTGAGCATCTGACTACTATTAGGGATCCAGGGCACAGAAGAAAACCTAACCTTTCATTAGGACACATCATAGCCTATGTCTTAGAAACCAAATATAATCTTTAATATCCTCCCCAACCTAATTTTCAACCTACCTTCTACACCAATATCTCCTTCCACATTCTTCACAGTACTCGTCTCCACCCGAAGCATGAGGAGGCTGAGGGAGCTGAGGAGGAAGATGCTCCTACACCTATTCTTGTAGCTGCTCTGATTCACCAGCACTTACATCTAGATCAGCTATTAGACTGGTTAAACCAATGCGAGGCTAGGTTCAACTTACGTTGCTGTATAGGAGCCACATCATATAGAGGATGTAGCTAAATTTGACTCATGTGTGGCACACCAGTAGTAGTAGCACGACTAGGACATGGCTTGGTTTGATGAACACTTCGCTACTATTTCTAGTTTCTTTTAGTGACCACCACCACCTCTTTCGGATGATCAAGGCCCCTCATACTTATAAATTATTTTCTTGTGATGTTTTTTGTGTTGTTGTTTGTTTTTTATTTTGTATTTTCTATTATATTTTCTTTTCTATTTCCTCCTACTTTTTGTGCTGTCAAAAGGGGGAGTAGTGGTAGCATTAGTATGTTTGTATTGTTTTATTATTTCATCATTATTATTTAGTGGTTGTACCATCTACTTGATTTTAGTAAAATTGGAATTACTTGGTTCACATTATTTTCCTTTACGTTGTGTATCAATTAACTGCTTAAGCTGAATTATTTCCTACCAAATGTTTTCCATCATGAAAAAGAGGGAGATTGTTGCAAATCTAGATTCAAAGATTATAATTTTGATGATAGCAAATATTTCTGACATCTTTATTTTTTTATTATTTCCCTACCTACTAACATTTAAGTTCCATAAGGTCAATTGCAAATCAAGCCAGCTCAAAATTGGGTAGATTAGGTCTGAGTCTGTCTATAAGTGTAATTCAAGTTTTTTTACTTTTTCTTGGGTCAAATATAATTTTGTAGATCTTGATGCTAAGTAACCTTAGACAGACACACTCAGAGGAAAAAATTTCATTTGGTCCAGAAATTTATGTTTTTAATTATATCATCCGAAATAATCCAAAATTGTGCTAGATGATCAGTTAAAAATAAAAATCCTAATTAGGGTATACTTGTTAAGAAAGCTAAATTAAGTAAATCATTCTGGACGATATTCATATTGTCCTAGACAATATGCTTAAATTAGAAAGAATCAACTATAACTCTTTTAGGCATGTTATTATTTTTGGACATCATATAGGACATCATTCTAGATGATGCATTACAATTATGCCAAAATTAGTCTAATGATTAAGGAAAGTAGTTAAGATTTGATTGATTGATCATATCATCCTAGACAATCGTAGGATCATGTGAGACGATCAGTTAACCAAACCTTAGTTTCTTTCTAAATTGTACAAGACTAACAAAATGATGTAATGGATGATATTTGTTCATTTGAACTAATCATATTGGATGATCCAATAATTGACCGAGATGATTTGTTATTTATTCATCATCCAACACGTAAAGTATGGTCGAATAGAGCGATGGTCTAGATGATATTCGACATTTTGAACTAATCATCCAGGATGATGTACCAATCATCTAGGATAATCAGAATAAGCATATCTTATAATCATCTAGCCTCTCCAAGATCATCCTAACTGATTGAGCTGAATTTTTGTTGATCATACAGGATCATCCTGGATGATCTTTGTCGATTAATTACAAATTAGGGAAAATTTGAATCCCTTCTATATAAAATCTCTTGTTTACTCTAAATAAAATCTTTTAATGCTATCCTGACCAGAGAGAGCCAAGAGGAGAGGGAGAGCTTGGGAGAGAGAAAGGATCTTGCGAGGGGGAGTTTTTGAGGGTTTCACAAATGTTGCTCAAAGCAAGGATCCGAGTCATCTTCTCTATTCATCATCCCTAGTTCCTTGGATGTTCTAAAGAGGTCTACTTGAGCGATTGATTAAGTCTCTCTGCTTATATCAGGAGGAAGTGAAAGGAGTCAGGTTCTCTACCTACTTTGGGATGAAGAGAAAGGAGTTGGGTTCTCTGCCTCACTAGGGTTGATGTAAAGGAGTTTTGTAAAGCCTTCTCCACCTTACTGTTGGAGCAAAAGGAGACTCACTGAGTTTAGTGCAATACCCGATGTAGAGGCTCTAGGGAGTGGACGCAGGTCAATTTGACGGAACAACTATAAAATCTAGTGTGTTCTTTCTTATTGCATTTAATTTATGTACTTTATTTTTTTGGAAATGATTGTTTGGTTTAGATTGTGATTTTCATTTGAGAATTTTTAAAATACCAATCCCCCCCCACTCGTAGTTAGCTTTGGGCTAGTTCATAAGGGCTTAACTTCCCTAACAAACTTTTATGATGTACAGGTTATTGAAAAGTTTTTAGAAGAAGTTCAATGTGGTAGGGATAGAGTAGAATGGAATAAAAGCTTAAGTACATGGAATGAAAGATTGGCCTGATTAAGGATTTTAGAGTTTGTAACAGAGGTATTCCTTTATCTGATGTGAGCATCTTCATCTTTAACACATTAAAACCTATCATCCACCCTTCAGTGGAGATCCACACAACTATGTGTTTGGGGTCATAAAGACTTAGTGGGAGAGTATAAAGCTTGAGAACTAGAGAATGAGAGGAGTTGATATTGGAAGTGTGAAGAAAATGAATGAAATTCCCTCTCTTTTATAGCTCAGGTCAATCATACAATATGATAGGTGATTCATACAATATGATAAAGTTCATAAATAATATCTCATCAGGAAAATATAGTCAATGATCAAATCGTATAGTCTCATCATGTTTCATCCCCTAGAATCAATGTAAAATTGATCATCCCGAGGAGTCGTAGATATGACTATTGACCAAAAGGGATCATATAGTATGATGAGTAATTCTTATGATAAAATAAACAATAATGAATTTCCCAGAGTAGTTAATATGATAATTATTAGTACCAATAATTAGATCCAGTATATATCATATAGTATGATGAGTGTATCATATAATACAATGTGAACAAAAAAATAAATTTTGAGTGATGACCAGAGAGAATTCTACAAGAAATTTTTACAAACAAACACACAATAACTTACAAACAAAAATAAATAATAAAGATAAACAACAACATAAATTAAACAATGAAAAAAAAATAAATCACCATACCTTTATCTTACCTCTACTCTAATTTCTATAAGTATAAATATCATTGACACCTTTTTTTTTTTGAATATCAATGCCACTAAGGATAATCCTAAGTGTACTGATTGTGTCTTAATAAAAGGGTTTGATAAATATATCTACAGTTTATTTTTAATGAAATGATTCTGTAACTCTCCTCACCTAAATGATCTTTATAAATTGTAGAATATTAAGTATCCTATTTTTCATCAAGATGAAAATGTTTTAACTTTTTCAAATGATCTCTAATACTTTTATCCAAGTGTACCAAGTGCAATAATTAAAACATCATAATTTCTAATTATTCTCTTCCTAGACTAACTATATTAATAAGTCAAAATTGATCTACATGAGATATTTCCAATTGTATATATTGTCATAATCAAATTAATACAAATTCAAATTCTTTCTTCCTAGACTTATGCATTGATAGGTCCTAGACTAAAATACTAACAATCACACATAAAAATTTGTTTTCTAAATAATAATAATCATGTGATTCATCAATGCAATTCAAATTAATTTATTAGTTATTAATCCATAAAACTTCTTTCATTTAATATTTTCAAATATTTTGGTAGAAATAATTAAATTAGAGTTGAAGAATGATTAAAATTATATGTATTCTTTTGTAAAATATTTTAACTCCGAGAATTTATCTATTTAACCAATAATACATTTATTGAAGTGTAATATCCCATTGTAGCACTTCCTGCATTCATGGACTCTAGTTTGATCAAATGTTTCAGATGTCTAGTTAGGTAATGCATCTGCTATCCTAGTATTATCTACTCTCTTAGGACCTGTTGTGAGAGTAGACCTACAAGCATAATAAAAGATTAGTTTTAGAAACCCAAGTGGGTTTTGGTCTCACCCTATGCTTGAATGTATGCATGCAATCCATGCTATGATTTGATGCTAATTCTTTGGGCCTGCAAACTAGGTGTGTTCTAAAGTGTAAATTACAATTGAATGTAAGTTGTCCTAACATATCACAAAAGTAACACCTAACCCCTTGAATTGGGTTAACTAATCTATGTCAAGGATAATGCCTCTTTCTAGAGATATATAATGCATGTAATGTCCTAGGCTATGTCTTTAGTGAATCTATAAGTACGAGTGTAAGTGCTCATATTTTCTTTAATAGATATTCATTTGCACTATTCTCAATGCCAGATTAAACTAAAGCTTCATGTTATTTGCTATCCATTTCTAGTGTAAGTTTTTCATGCTCTTTGAATGCTTCTTCTAATTCAACATGTTCTATTTTCAATGATTTGAGTGATTTTGTTAATTCAATATTCTTCTTACTTAATTCATCAAATTAATTGAATAGAAATTCAAGCTCCTTATCTAATGCAATGTGCTCAATTTAAAAAATAGAATGTTCTTTTATTAAAATATTATGCCCTTCCTTCAAATAAAAAAAAATTATTTTCAATCATGAGTTTTTCTTTTTAGCTTCTTATATGAATCATGTATTTATTTAGAAGTAGAAAATAATTCATCATATGCAAGCTTGCATACCTTATCCTGATTGGAGTTCCCAACACAATCATTTGCTATTAAGCACAAATTTGTTACCTCATCATTTTGCTCTTATTCTGATGAGTCGGAGGTTAGATTCTCCTGGAAGACTTTTTGCATCCTTTGCATGTTCTTTTTAAAACTAAACTTTTCTTCACTCTTTTCCTTGGTTGAGTGGCTCTTAATTGTAGGGTAGTAAGATCTAAAGTGTTTGGGATTCCTACAATAAAAGCAAATAGAGACATTTGAAACCTTATTAAATTTACTTGATTTACCTTTATTGCTGTCGAGGTGGCACCTTTGTTTCCTCTTAAGGAAGCTTTTGAGTTGATTGGACATCAAACCTAGATCATTGCTCCCTTCACCTTGTGAGTCAATGTTATCCATATCATTGGCCTTCAATGCTACTATTTTATCCTTTTTTCTATTACTTTCATCTTGAAGTCTTTGTCTTTAATTTTACATGTAAGCAATGAGAGAGACCAATAAGTTGTCAATATAACACACATTTAATTATTTAATTTCATAAATTGTAATGACTTTTGTATCAAATGAATCAAGTAGGCAACACCATAACATGTTAACTTTTTATAATAGAAAATTAATCTACCTAAAGCATGCAATGTTACTTTCTAAGTGAACAAAGATACATATCAGATATTGTTTCACTAGATTTTATGCAAAAAAGTTCATACGTACGCAATAGTAAATTCAACTGAGATTTCTTGACTTTATTAGTGCCATCATATGTGATACATAATCTATCCCAAATATATTTTTCAGTTGTATAGATTGAAACACACATGCAATCTTCAAATTTTAAGGCATAGAAAAAATAATTTAAGCATTTGGCAATCAATTGAGCTAAATCCCTACCCTATGAACTCTATTCATTAAGAAAGACTTCTAATTTAACACCATTAACAATACAAGAAGGAATTGAATAACTAATTTGTATCACGTGCCACATTTGAAATTGAATTAATTATGGGAAAGCAGACATATGAATTTTCAAAAAATTAAATGTGATTTTTTCAAAAAGTGGTGGGACTAACCATCAACAGTATTCCTATTTCCAAACTATGCCATCAGATCAATCTCAAGGTTTTTAAACCACAATTCAAAGAACTAGCTTTGATATCAATTGAGAGTTTAATAGATGATTGTGAAACCACTTGAACTACGGAATGTCACACTGAGAGGGGGGTGAATTGGTGTTATAAACATCTTTTAAAAATCTCTTTTGAAATTTAAATAATCAAATTCAAACCATAAAATCAAATTCGAAATTTTAATGTAGAAGCAATTAGTAATAACAATACTTATCTTTTATTTTTTATTTTTTAACAAAAAATATTTTATTCTTTTATTTTTTTTATTTTTATTTCATTTTTCAAATAAATTATAAATCCTAACATAATCATGAGGATGTTATAACACAAAGATAACAATGCTCTAACTACGTTTACAAAAATAAAAATGTATGAAAGTAAAGTGTGGAAAGAAAAAGAATAAGCCCACCAAAATTCTATAGTGATTCAATCAACTTGACCTATGTCCACTCTCTCAAGTCTTCTCCAGGTGTAGCCCTAAGATGTTAGTTATTCACCCACAGCAAGGTAGAGAAGCCCTTACACAATCACTTCCACCAATTCAATGCAATGGAGTAGTTATATCCCTTTCACAAACCCAATGTGGTGGAGTAGTTTAATCTCATTCTAAAACATGGTGTGGTTGAATAGCTCAATTTATTTCATCCTCTTGGTGACGAAGAGTAGCCCAATCACTTTCATTATCTCCAGTGTGGTCGAGCAGTCAGAATCCCTTTCACCTTCCCTAATTCAGTGGAGTATCTGATGACCTCTTGACACCAAAGGGGTCTTCTTCCCAATGCTTCTCTTAAGATAAACCTTGACACATGAAGGAACTTAGGTGCAAGGTTGTTAGAGGAACCTTGTGAATCTTGCTCTCATACTCCCTCAAACCCACAAAGATCTACTCCCTCCATCACAACTTCACCCTTTCTCTCCTCTTGCTCAAAGTCGCTTCAACACTTTCCAATAAAAGACTCAACCTAATGACTTCAAAAGACTCATACAAAGTCTACTAAGAAAGCTTAAATAGTTGGCTTCTAGATACCTTAATTTTAAATGTCATTAAATCTATTCGTATAGTACTATCAATGGATTCTATAGTATGATTAGTTAAACAGTTTCACTATAGTATTATACAATGAATTGCTATAGAGTATAATCAATTTAATTTCTTAATTGATTGTACTAGATAAATTAACTATAATACATTATGATTAGTTCAAATCAAACATTAGATCATACAAGACAAACCAAACTTCATCTTGAGAGTCCACTGGTGTTTCATATAGTATGATCTTTTTATCGTACTAGACGAACCAAACTTAATCTAGAGACTCCTTGGGTGATTTATAAAATATGATATGTGATCATAAAGTATGACATGTACTCAATTCATATCCAATTTAAGTCCTTCACTAACTGACCTAATTCAATAATGATTCAAAATATCATACAGTGCAAAATACTTCAAATAATATAAATAATTCAAATTTACCTATTTTAGGTAAGATATATTAGACGACAGGGTTTCTGGTTATAGGTTATCGTCCAGTATGATGTGGTATTCATATTATATGATTATTTATAATTATTTAAATTAAACATTTTAGTTAATTTCGATGTCAACTAATCATACAGTATGATCTAAATCGCATAATATGATTAATAGAAAAATTAAAATATTTCTTTTTTCACTTACCCTATGTGTGTGTGCAGAGTTTATAAGATAGAATACATCTTTTCACATACATTGACTCAAGAAAAAGTAATAGTACTGACTCTTCAATACATAGTTTAACTCACTCACTGAAAAAACACAATCTTGAGCCTAAATCTTTAGTCTTTCTTTGTGTTTGTTAACCTGAAAGTTTAGTAGTGTACTAAATTAATATCCAAAATAATATGCATTGATAAATAAATAATATCCAATAATATTTGCAATCATCAAAATATAAGGTCGGGCTCCCGAATTGTAATAGTCTCTCGGATTAGAGTCTTGCGATGATGTTTAAAAGACTAAAGTTGGCTAACTATGGTTGGAATTCCATATTTTGCAAGTGATAGAGGTCAAAAGACTATAGCCGAGCGATCGACGATAGTGATTCGGTGATGGTGGTCCGTGGAGTGTAGTTGGGCAACTGTTGTCCGAAGACCATAGTCAACAAGTGATAGAGGTTTAAAGAATCATACTTAGAAGATAGATGCCCAAAATTAAGCTATAGTGTTTGAGGGTCATACTCAGTCATATTGGTCCGAAAACTGTAGTCGGGTGATGGGGGTCCAATGATCATAGTTGAGTGACGGTTGTTCGAGGATCATAGTCAGGCAATGATGATAAAAAATTGTAGTGTGGTGATAATGGTTCAAGTACTTTAGTTAAGGAATGGTGGTTTGAGGATTGTAGCTGAGCAAAGGTGGTCGAAGGGCCGTAGGAAGATGGCAAAAGAGAATCAACAATGATGGTCTCATGACGACTTGGTGGTGGTGCACCAAGATTCAACCAAGATTCACAGCGCCCCAAAGAACTTTTGAATCTCAAGCCAAAGTTAAACCTCCAACTTTAAACTCATTCTCCAACTCCCCATATCTTATGTAGGGAGTGTTATTTATAAAATTTTGATAGTGTCATGCTCATAAATAAGGATAAAATATAGAACACTACATTTAACAATGCAAATTAATCCCTTGATTATGAATTGTTCATTGAGCGTTTAAGTAATTTAATGATGTCAGAATTAAGCGATCTTGGGCTCATTGAATCTCGTAGAGCCACTCGATTCAATTAGCATGCTAGATTTGAAGATCATTTTGCCATCAAATTAATGTCATGAAGTTTTCAATTGTGCTTCAGGCCCTTGATTTGGTCTCAGTTGAGCTCAAATTGTATGTATTTATGTATGAGTGTATATATATATATATATATATATATTTGGTTCATCTTGTTGAGATATTCAGTCCAATTATATATTTTTGAAATCAAAGCTCTAACGATCTTGACTTTTAATATGGAAGTTTTCAATTTCAATATGCTTTTGAAGTTTATGCCCAATCAAGATGGTTTTTGATAGTGCGCGCGCGCGCGTGTGTGTGTGTGTGTGTGTCTATATATATATATATATATATATATATTGATAAAACCCACAGAGGGGCCTACGCGTTGATTAGAAAAAAAAAACGGTTACAAAGTCCTTCGAAGGTCCGACCAGATCATTAATGCTCCTCGGAGCTACAATCCAAAAAAAGAAAAGAAAACCTATGATCCGGTCAGTCCTTATCCTACTATTACAAAAATAATACCAATAAAAGATCGAGCTGATATGCAACAGCTCCCGAAAAAGGAAGGACCAGGATATATCATTCAGGACTAACTTCCTGCAAAAAATCGCAACCAAATGGAAAAAAGAGAGCAGGATCAAATATCTGCGTACCTTGTGATCTTCCAAATTTTCCCGAAAACACCAATTGTTTACCCTGCAAAAAATTCTCCACAAATAAAGATTAGAAAACAGATGATTAACCATGTTATCTAAGGTAGTGCTAATACTAAACACACCCCAACCGAGAACAAACATGAAAAACCGAAAGAAGCAGCTGAACACCAACAGCCCCCCAACAGAAATAGTAGAGATCCCAAAAAGAGCCCAAAGCCCCCTAAAAAGCCAGAAAAAAGCTCAAAATTGCTCACTAAAAGAAAAACAGGAACCTCCTTACACTAAAAGAAATGCTCATAAAAAAACTCCCCCCCCCCCCCCCCCCCCCCCCCCCACTCTCACTCTCAACTAAACAGCAGACAACCCCAAAGAAAAAGACCCAACAAACCATCACCAAAAAAATACCACACCCACCAGCAACCTTCAACCCCAAAGAAACCAAGCAGTAAAAGACACGACCAACAATCATTAACACCCAGCAACCAAAAGTATAACTAAACACCAAAAACCTCAACACTAAGACACACAAATGAAGCAAAACCAGATAAGCAACCCAGACGAACCACCCAGCCAAAGCAAAACACAAGAAGAGAAACACAGAACGAGGCAGAGACACCAAAAGCCCACACCACCAGCCAAACTTAATTACAAACATAAGGCACCTCCAGCTCCTCAAGTTTCAGAAACCCCAACAACCTCTTAGGACAATTAGTCTTAGTGAAATCCTTGATATCCATGAGATTACAGCCAAACTTGGCAAGCCAAACAGAACAAAGATTACCCCCATTTAACAAACTAACAAAAGAATAATTTAAACCCGCAAGACAGTTTTTAATCTCCCTGATGAGGTAAAAACAATTAGCACTACAAATAACATCCTTCTCCTCCACAATGAACGAGAAATCAAAAGAAGAAATGACCTCAATAA
Organism: Dendrobium nobile; assembly: GCA_022539455.1. Lineage (NCBI taxonomy): Eukaryota > Viridiplantae > Streptophyta > Magnoliopsida > Asparagales > Orchidaceae > Dendrobium > Dendrobium nobile. The sequence goes on from CM039724.1 coordinate 9,897,151, forward strand.
TCAAATTCCCAATATTAAGGTTAGAGCAAAAATGACAGCCATAAAACAGAGCTTTAAGCATAGCAGGGAAGTACTCAAAATTATCCAAAGGCCCAGCAAAACCAGCCACAAAAAAGCCATTACTATTTCTAATAACCCCACCAAAACCACCTTTAATTCCACTAATGCAAACATCAATATTAAGCTTGTAGTAATTCTGGGGAGGTTTGATCCACTTGAAAGAACGAACCAAAGGGATCGAAGCATTCAGAGAGCCACCAAAACATTCAAAAACATAAAGATAATTCTTAAAATTCTTAACAGAGAGCAAATTAACCGCCATCAGGCCCAGCACCTTATCATTTACTTTCTGAATAACATTCAAATGATCCATCCGGATACCATTAAAAATGGAATTGTTTCTCTCCAACCAGAGGAACCATAAAATAAGACAAGGAATCACATTACGAATATGGCCTTTCAGGTTGACCAACCAACCTTTCAAAAACATTTTAAGGGAAAGATGAAAGTTAATACAATTTAAATTAAATAAGTCATCAAAATAAACCCAGGTTTTAACAGCAACAGGCCCAGAAATCAACACATAATGAATGTTCTCAGAATGATAACAACATTGACATTTTGAAGCAAAATTAAACCCCTTATGAATCAAGTTATCGTCCGTAGGAAGAAATCTATGTAGGGCTCTCCAAACGAAAATAGAAATAGTAGTGGGAATGTTATTATTCCAAATCTTAGAGTAAAGAGAATCATAATCACTTTTACTTCTAAAAGCATTCCAAGCGTTTTTAAGAGAGAATTTACCATCCTTAGCCACATTAAACATAATAACATCCTTAGACTGAATATTAATAGGCACTTTAAGAATCCTATCTTTAATACAATCCGGAACCTCATTAGAAATCTTACTACTATGTTATATATATATATGCTCCGCAAATTGTTTAGAATGTTACGAATCCTAATGATTTCTTGCTGAATGATATTTTCATGTAAACAAGAAGCTATCCATCGTTAGCTTCCCTCGAATATTGCTAAATTACGTGCATGGTATCACTTGAAGCCGCACTTCTCAAGTTCTCAACGCTTCTGATCATGAGGCTCATATAACTAAAATTCCCATACTACCCCTTCCAAAATTTTTATCAAGTGTTTTATAAACTAAAAGTTAGACAATATTCACAACGTCAGAAAAGAGCAAAAGGCAACGAGTTCCAGTTTATAAATCAAATCATAGAAATGATTCGCTGTTTCCTAACTACTTCGGCTGTTGAGGCAAACTTTCCTGCTCTGATCAAAAGATGTCTATGACTCCCTTAATATTCCCTAAAATACTTTTAAATAAGGACTGACGTCCTGTTCAACGGTGTTTGGAAAAATTTTCAATTCAAAATATTATTATCATAGTTTAGTTAGATCATAAGATGAACTAATTTTTGAAATGATAATCAAGTTCATTTCACACTAAATGGATTTAAAGGCTTATTGAATTTTATTTTATTACACAGGTCACTTTGATCTTTTGGTTGGGAGCTTGATTACTAACTAAGTGTTTTGAGTTGTATTCTTATATATAAGATGTGTGTGAGAATTTGACTTAGACTTCGTTTAAGACGATTTTCTTATTGCTTCTTGAAGCAGCTTTATAGTACAAAAATTTTAATTTTTATACTAAAAAGATGCTTCATAAAGTAGTAAAAAAGACGTCCTGAACGTAGCCTTAATTTCTAGTAATCTCCCATGCACTAGGTAAGACTTTCAGGCAGTTGAGTATTCTAGAAGCATCAACTTGTTTGCAATTTCTTTAATAATTATTCTCAGCTGTACATTGGACAAAGAAGTCTGCGTGATTTAACATCAATCATCTTCTTTCAAATCTGGGATAGGATAGCAGCTCTAACGGCCAACAGATTCTTGCCTAACTGCGCAGATACCTTTGAAGTTTTTTCTGCAAAATCTTTTATTTTTTAACGTACAATGTAAACGTAATAAATATTTGATTGAGCACTTATTTGAAGTTCTTCTTGATTGTCCTTTAATAAACTATTTATTACATTAGGACTAGGCATGGATCATGACAAAGATTAAAGTTTTATTTGAGAAGGTTTTCCATTGTCCTTTAAAGTAGCTCTTTACAATAAGAATTTTATAAATGATAAGTTTTCGTATTAGGATTTTATTTTAAAAAAAAATAATAATAAAAAGTTGGCCCAAACAAACATTTTTCAAATCACAATCATAATTTTTATTTAGCCAATAATTTTTCACGGCTTTCAAGAGGTTTTCATGCTATGAAGTTGTGTTTTATAATAATTTAAAAAGCTACTTTCTCCACAGCAACTTTACAATAAATTACTTTCAGCCCCAAATGGACATTAAAGTTTCTTTTGGGAAAACTATTTTATTGTTTTGAAAAGCTGATATAAAGAATGTCCTTAAATCCGTTGGCTATATTTATATATATATTTTTAGAGGAGTTTGACTTAATTAGTTTTCTGCACACCTTCTTACACCATGTTATTATAAAAATATTTAAGAACAAATGTAACACTTATGTTTAATAATAATATATATTTTTTAATTATGACCAACTTGTTTTTTTTGTTAAGACCCTCTGAGGGGCCTACGCATTAATATTAAAAAAAAAGGGATTACAAGGTCCTTAGAAGGAACCTCCAGCTCGCTAATGCTTGGAAGAGATATAAGAGAAAAGAAATAAAGTTCCTTTTTCTAAGAATTACAAAAAAACCTAAGTACAGTCTAGGGATGCAAGAAGGTAGCACCCAAAAAAGGAAGATCAAAGAAATCACGTTCAGCACAGTCTTCCTGCAAAAAGAATAAGCAAATCTCAAGGAGCTCTAAAAAATAGGAGCCGTAAAATCCTTCAAAAATTTGAAAGGCCAAAAATCTGAAGATACTTTTTGCATGTAAGAAACACTCCAAAAAAAGAGATTAATAAGGCAGGAAAGATGTAAGCATTAAATATATAACCAATCGGAAAAGGAAGTAATATTGCCTGTCCCCGATTTCCCACAAGACACAAGCAAAAGGCTAAGCAGGTAAAGAACGAAAAATGTCGTATAGGTAATGCCCCAAACATTTAAGTTGATAGCCTGGATGTTAACAGCAGCCATAACAGAGACAATAGTAATCGTAAAAATTCTCATAGGCAACCTGACATTGCTGAAAATCTGGATGTGCTCATAAATAATCACCAATTTATCACTAGTGGAATAGAAATTAAGGGGGTAAGACAAATGCAGATCCAACAGGCTCACCAGCCAACTATGAATGGCAATCACCTATAGTTGGACGAGACACCATAAGACAGCTGCCCATAGAAACCCGCACCTTAACAGACTCCTAGCAACCTCCAAACCATAAAAGAGAACTCACTTAACAACCACAACAAAATAAAAGACTAGACAATATAGAAGAGGCTCCCATCCCTCTAGAAACAGAATCTAAGAATACCACAAGAACTGTCAGAACATGGCAGAAACACCAAGACAGGGCACTCAAGCTTGTCGAAGATAAGGAAGTCCGCTTTTGTCCAGAGTAATAAGCCCTTTAAAAGGAGAAGGCAGATTACACAACCAATCCGCATTATAAGTATCCAGTTGGCAACCAGATTTAACCAACCAATCCGCACAATCATTAACTCACGATATATATGAGAAATAAAGTAATTAAGCTTAGATAGGGACATCTTGATTTTTCTAATAGTGTAAAAATCATGAGGATAACCTGCATTAACATTAGTAATAATATGAATTAAGAGTTTAACATTAACCTCAATGGCCACATGATCCAAACCCAATCTCAAACAAATGATTAAACCTTGAGATAAGCCCCAAAGTTCAGCAGTAATGACAAAACAGAAATTCAGAGGGCCAGAAAAAGCTTTGATAGGACTACCACTACGGTTGCGAATGATGCCACCCATACCAGCAGCAGTAGCACCAACCGATCCATCCGAGTTAAGTTTAACATAAGGGAAAGTGGGCTTTAGCCACCTCACAACACGGTCTAATTTATCCAAAGAGCCACTATCACTATTAAAACCAAAATGATTAGCTAACTAACGATAATTTTTAAAATTTTTTATCTAAATAAGATTGACAGAATTCAATTACGGAATTTTATTTCTAAAATTGGCAATGATTTGGTTAGCAACCATCTTGATCTCATTATGTTTAGAATCGTTCCTAGACTTCCAAAGGTACCAAATAATCAAAATAGAAATTAAATTATGGATATGGCCTTTGAATTTAGAAAACCATAGTTTAAGAATATCAACAATATCACAATTAGCATTAAAGAAACCAATATCAGTAAGATTAAAGAAATGGTACCAAACTTTTTTGAGCAATCACACCATTAATAAACACATCTTTAATACTTTCAATATTAGAGCAACATTGAAATTTATAAGACAAGATAAAACCTTTTTCCATAAAAGATTATGCACCAGCAAATAGCCTTTAAGACATCTTCACGTTAATATAGAGTAGGATAATGGAATATTATAATGCCAAAGAGAAGCAAAGATTTGAGAAACCTCACATTTAAATCTAATAGCCTCCCACACCTTTTTCATACTGAAGTTACCAAAAGAGGATAAATTGAAAAGAATTTTGTCCTTTCCTGTAAATGTAAAGGGATTTGCACAATTTTCTCAATAGTGTCATTCAGAAAAACCTCCAAGAGTTTGCTCATGTTCCACTTACCATTTTGAATGAAAGAATTAACTATAGTATTTTCAATAGTATGGGTATTAAGATAGATATCAATAGAAGAAGTATCCAACCATTTGTCTTGCCCAAAAGAAGCATCACCTTTGCTAAGTCCCCATTGGATTTACTGTTTAGCCTCTCATTTTATATTGCAAAGCCTTTTCCAAACAAAAGAATCACAAGAGTTACAGTGACAAATCAAAGGATTAAGGTATTTACAATATTGAACATTCATAAATTTAGCCCATAATATGTTATTAGATCTAAAAGCAAACCACAATTTATGATAAGAAACATGAACAGTTTCAAGGATAGTCTTGCAACTCAAAGAGCCCTCATTGTAAACCCCACAGACTTTACTCTAAGTCATCCAATTGATACGAGACTTGTTGTTTTTAGCTCCCCAAAAAAACTTATTGATCATTCTTTCCATCCTAGTACAAACTGTAGAGGAAGGTTGAAGATTGTGAAAAATAAATATAGGAATAGAACTTAAGACACTTTTTATCAAAACAAACCTTCCCCCAAAAGAAAAAAAAACTAGAGGATCAATTAAGAAGCTTCATTTGGAAAATAGTAAAAATATTCTCAATCAAAAGATTTTTTTTCCTCAAAAGATTTTTTTTCCTACCTTTAAATAGAGGGGTGCATAAATACTTAATAGTAAGCAAGGAGAAATTAAAGCCACACACTCTTTTAATCTTACTCATTCTATTGTGATTCATAGATTTTCCTGTAAAGAAGTTTCTCTTATCCCTGTTAATAGATAAACCACTAATATTCTGGAAATGAGACAGGAAATGAATAAAAATTTTAACATTTTTAATAGAGGCATTCAAGAAAATAATAAATTCTTCAGCAAAACTGAGGTGAGTAATAGGAAAACCCCCAGCAGTACGAAAGAGGAGATTAGGATACCTTCTATATAGGTCCTCAAGACCTCTGGAGAGGTATTCCATGGCAATAATAAACAGAGAAGGAGACAATGGATCCCCTTGTCTTAACCCATGCTCAGATTTAAAAAAACCATGGTTATGACCATTGATGATAACAGGAAAAAAAAGTTTTCAATACTATTCTTGATAAGCTTGATGAAAGACTGATTAAAGCTAAACATAGATAAAACTTTATTAAGAAATTACTAGTTCAAATTATCATAAGCCTTAATAATATCAAGTTTAAAAATAAGATTACCTCCATTACCTTTGGCATTAATATCATGAACCATATCTTGAGCTAGTAAAATGTTATCAAATATGTTCATGCCTTTAACAAAACCAGTTTGGTTAAAGGAGATGATTCTCAACAAGATGAGCATTAATTTTGAAGCAATGATTTTAGCCACAAGTTTATTAAACAAAGTACAAAGACTAATAGGTCTAAAATTGTTACAGTAAGTAGTAGAGTCGTTTTTGGGGATAAGCACAATATTTGTGGAAGAGACGAATTTAGGGTAAGGGTTGCCATTAAAAAACTCATTCACAGCTTCAACCACATCAACTTTAATAATATGCCAAGTTTTAACAAAAAATTTGGTAGTGAAACCATAAGGGCCAGCAATAGAATCGCCATTTATATCTTTAACAGTACTCCAAATTTCATCCTCCGTAGTGAGTAAACAATTTTCTTCCTCACTAATAACATGAGGGATTACATTAGGATTAGTAATAGGATTGGTTAAAGTTGAACTATTAAAAACCTTTTTAAAATAGTACACACAATAGCTAACAATTAATTCATCAGTACCATAAACACAACTACGGTTGTCAACCATTCTGTGAATATTACTTATAATTCTGTTTTTATTAGCTAAAGAATGGAAAAAAGAAGAGTTCCTATCCCCTTCCAAAGTCATAGTAGGAGAGGTCTTTTGTTTCCAAAAACTTTCTTCCTGATTTTGCAATTGGAAAAGATGATTTTTAGCATTATCAAGATTGGAAAGATTATCATAAGTAGGATTATCCAAAAACAACTTAACCAACTCCAAAACCTGATCTTCAACTTCCTTAATATTAGTAAAAATGTTTTTGAAAACATGTATATTCCACCATCTGAGAACTTATTTCAGTCTACTCAACTTAGCCCAGAGACGAGCCATCACTTTGATATTATTGTCAGGATAGAGAATGGCTTGCCAATTATTAGAAACCACATTTAAAAATTCAGAATGAGGTATCCATATGTTTTGAAATCTAAAAGCTGAGGAAACATTAATTTTATTGTCAGAAATGGTCAAAAGAAGGGGGGCATGGTCAGATAAGGTTCTACTCAAGTGCTCAACTTTAGTCATAGGAAAGTCTCTTATCCAATCATTGTTAAAGAGAATTCTATCAAGTCTTTGCCACATAGAAGATCTACTCCAAGTAAAAGCACTACCAGAAAAACCAATATCAAATAACTTGCAATTAGAAATCATCCATAGCATTCACATTAGGGGGTTACCCCTTATCCTTTCATTAGCACTAGAGATAATATTAAAGTCACCACCCACACACCAAGGACCATTAGAATTATAAGAAAAATCAAATAAAAGCTCCCAAAGAGGGAGCCGACCCACTCTAGTAGAAGCAGCATACACAAAAGAGGCATTAAAAATGAAGTTGAAATAAGAAATTTGCACATGAATAACTCAATGAAAATCAGAAATCACATTTATGTTGAAGTGACTCTTCCACAAAATCTAGATTTTATTAGAACAATTAGCAAAGCTCATGTTAAAACCCAAACTAGAAGCGATATTAGCAATTTTATTAGAAGAGATAAAAGGTTCAATTAAAACCAAAAGATGAATGTTGTACACACGACATAAGTTCCTAACACAGGTCTTAGAGTCAGACCCCCCCAATCCTCCTCACATTCCAAATAAGGGCTGTAATCATTGGAATTTTTAGTATTAGCTTGAGCCATAGTAGAACGAGGTGTATCAGGTAAATGAACTTTGCCATTTTTCGTTTTCTCCTGAAAGGCTCCTTCCTCCTCATTAGTTTTAGAACCACTATCAAAATGAGCAGATGAAGAGGCAATATTGGGACAATCCCCTTTCTCCTTAATATCAATATGAACCACATGAAGAGGGTCAGGAATTTTACTAGGGATTATTTCCCCTTCTTCACAATCCTCCACACTATCCTTTCCCTTTTCATTAGTATCCACATTAAGCAAGAAGGTGTGTTTCTCTTCATTTTAAAGCATGGAATCAATAGAAATGAAAAAAAATTAGGAAGCTTATCACCTTCCTCAATAGTTTTATCTTTAGGAAACACTTTCTTAGGTGAGTTGCTAGGAGTATTATCCAAAACCATAACATTATCCGAAGCAATGATAGTATCAGTTTTAACCTTCTTTATAATAGAAGGGGTGTCATCCTGATTCAAAGGAATCAGGACATCAACCTTCTCATTAGAAGTAATTGTAGTAGCCACCTTTCTAGTGGAGTTGTTCGAAACGTTTTTAATCTTCGGATGTAGTTTGAAGCAATCAGAAACCGCATGACCATGAGTTTTACAATGACTATAGAAATAAAAAACTTTTTCAAATTCCACCTTTTGTAAATAACCAAAAGCTTTAGATCCAACCCAAACTTCCTTAGCATGTTTCTTAGTTATGTCAACTTCAACTAAAACCCTAGCCACAAATGAACTATTCTTGAAGCTGTTGCTTGATCTGTTTATAAAGGACAGCCAAAAATCGATCCAAGAGCATGCAAAACTTTAGCATTAAAAAAATGAAGTCTAAGATTAGGTAAAGAAATCCAAATAGGTAAAATAGGGGATTCTTCTTTCACGTCAAAGAAAGGCGTCCATTTTAAAATATGTATTTGACAGTTAAGTATGAAATATGATCTACGAGCAAACACACGATTATAGTCAAGATCATTAGAAAGCTGAATCGCAACATGTTTGGAGTCTAAAACACCAACCGAGTAAAAAACCGATAACTTAAGATTACAAAAAAATGCACGTAACGCATCAAGATTGGGCCGTCGGAGACCAAATTTACCCACCAAAGTGAATCAAAAAGGTGAAGCAAGTTTCAGAACTTCATCATCAAAAAGCATAATAGCCGGCACACCTTTAAAAGTAGATTGAGCTAGAGAAGTTAGGGTATCACTTGCTAAAGATCCATAGAGAACATCTTTAAAGCAACACGATTGTGGAGGAGAAGGGACCTTCGAATCCAAGCTAAAGAAATCCTTGTTTGAGTCTTGAACCTTGGAGGCGACAGTCCCCTAAGGCGTCGAGGATGAAGCCCTCGCCATAATAGCTAAGCCCAAATCGGGCCGAAAGCCAAGTCGAACACCAGTAGAGAGCAAGAAGTAAAATGAACGCACGATTGCACTATCAGAGAGGATGCGAGGCGCAAGAAAAATGAAGGATGGAATGGAACCCTAGAGTCGCTCAAGGGTGTCTTTATCTCCTAATACTAAAGTGGATCATCTTGAAATTATGACCAACTTCTTAATTATCTTTTTGCAAAAGCTTTATGAGAACTAAAAAATATATCGTGTAAGTATGTTAAGTTTATTGTAATGAATGTAGCTGTTATAAGGATTGAAGCAATTATTATCATTCCAATTTGATGAAATTATATTTGCTACAATAAAATAGAATAGTTAATTTTATTTAATTGGTATTATAACTTTCTTATCTTAATTTTTTTTACAATTTAAATTGATGGAGGAAGAATATATGTACAATCTACTTTGACCTTATAAGAATAAATGAAGAGGTTAGTAATTTAAATATGGAATGACTTTAATTTTTTTAATTATTAAACTTAATTGTTGTGTAGGTCCTATGATTCATAGTATGATGTTCAAATTTTTTTCACATATTTGCATATAATTATATTATTATTATGTGAATTATATTTTTAAACACATATGCCATGTCTAGTATTTAACAGGTAGTCTGTGGGTCATGAAAAAAGGAGCTCACACCTAATAGACTTCATAGGAAAACTCGTCTATTGATCAAAATGTTCTATTTGACTGGGCCTATAGAATGAGATTTCCAATTATAGGAGGCGATCAAGGATCATCACAAATCAAGTGACTCGATACTTGCCATACAAGAAGTCAACCACTAGTGTCACTCTCTCTCTCTCTCATATAGAAAGGGTATCATCACTCATGCCCAGTAATCTCAACTACAAGAAAGCACTACTTATTGGATCATCAGCTTGTCTAGCCCTGACCATCCAACCTCTAGATCTCCCTTCCCACAACAATGATTCACTTGCCTCACTCTTCTATGGTGATTCAAGGCCCTTAACATATGTCATCAGTAACCTTAGTAGAATAACCAATCATAAACACTCTTAGCTCTATACACATAGATGGATCCACCCAAGCGTACTCGTTTGAACTTACTCCACACAACCAAAATAGCCTAAAAATAGATTAGTAAAGCCATCAAGAACGACCTCCTTCAACCAGTTTGGGAGAGACAAGTTTTATGGAAATCTATACTAAGAAATATTTAAGACAATTTTTTTATTCTTTTTATTTTTATATGGTCTATCATATAGACGATTGAACCCCTATAAATAAAGGGTGGAAATGAGCTTTTTTTTTTTAATCATTTTTGACTCATTAAGATTTATAACTTCTTGAGCACTTATACTCTTAGCTTTTAAAAACAAATTGCTTCCTCTTTATTCTAATGCATAATTTATGTCACCTCACATAGGGTTTGCCTACTAATAATGTCAGGTACTACCTACGAATATTGTTGGATCAGGTATCTTATAAGGTTTGGTGAGCATCAATTAATGCTAGTGGCTTGAAGATAGGAATAACCTGATGAGCTGAGTGACCCTAAACCGTTATTGAATGGAAGAGACTAACCAAGAAAATTCAAGACATCATAGGATGGTTGCTTAGCTATTTAAGTGGATCAACAATCCATAGGGATCTTCTAACTCAGAAGCTCCTCAAAAGGAAACTAGATAATAGAGTGATAACCTGATGAGTCAAAAGTGTTTAAACTGAACATTATAATGCTTTCTCAAGGGAGATCCTAGAAGTAGGGCCAGCTCACTAGTTTAAGATGCCACACATAGAATGCAATAGGGGTAGGACTGACGAAGTGGATTATGTTGCTACCTTTTAATTGATGCCTTCCCTCGAAGATATTTATAATGCTAATTATAATGCTCTCAAGTATTGATAATTCTTCATGACATTGAAAGAGTCAGTATTGAGTTAACTTTCTTGCATGCCTGTGTAGATATCACCTCTTTCTCAAAATTTAGGAGGATGCTTGAGACAAAGTTTTCCAGTGCTTAAAAGCCACGAAAAAGATCAGAAGCTCTCTTGAAGATGATGCATGTGCTCTAGAAGTCATTTAGGAACTTCATAGTAAGTTTCCAAAGAGAAATGCTTGCAATAAAGGACTTAGAACCTACTGTCACCCACAATGCTTTGACCCAAGAATAGAGAGAGAACCTTTTGTAGTAACTAAAGAAACTCACGCCAACAACCATGTAAATGATGAGGAGTAGAACAAAGTGACTGAGTCCCTCATGGAAATGATGTCAACATCAAGAAATAATTCATCCTAGGGAAAGAAGATATAGAAGACCTAACCCACCATTATATCTCCATCACCCTGAACACTATAGAACAATCTTGTAACCAAAGTCATTTAGAATCACAAGTCCACTCATGCTTAGGGTGGAAGAATCTCCCTACATCACTTGACCATATCATAAGAAGTTTTGAAACCCCCAAGTTATTCAACTCGCACTCTACTTAGAGCATCCAAGGTCTAGTTATTTGAGTCCATTTAGAATAAGAAGTTTTTAAGCTTCTAGTGCATATGAAGGTGAATTCATATATAAGAAATTACATTTTAATATATTATGCTTTCCATAAGGATCATGACCACAAAATGTAGGATTATATATCACCATCCTCAAGTACTTGTAAGAATTCATCAACGAAGGAAAATGAAGGAGTTCATGGTTGTTCAACTTGGTCGGTGCATAGGAAAGCTATTAAAATTAGCCAAAATGAATCTTTCTTTATTCACTCAGTTCACATAACATGAGTGGTACCTACCATCATTGGTGGAAAGCAATTCAACTTTCCATAAACTATAAAGAAAATGAGATTATGGGAGATAAACTCATCATCTAGCTCATGTGGTCCACTGTAAACATAAATCAAATCACATTCACAAATGTAAATTAGCCTGTAAGAGAAAATCCTCACAATAACATAACCATCATTATAACCCTAGTCACTAAATATCATGTAGATAACATTGAAGTTGACACAAAGAGTTCAATTAATATAATTTTGAAATATATGTTTTAATAAAGAACCTTCTTACTTCCTACATGGTTTCTAAAAGGAGCCCAAAGAAACAAAGGAGTACTTTTCCTACTAGCCATTTTGGGTGAGGGAAACCACCAATATATTGCCATGACTAAATTCAGCATAGTAAATACTCCTTTCACCTAAATACCATCATTTGTAGATCTCTAAGTAACACCTTCAGGTTTGTCATGTAAACTTACCATGTTGCCATCAAAAATTCAGTTGAGGGAAAAGAGTTAAATGTGAGGAGGAACCTTAACCATGCAATGAATGTCTAGATATAATAATTCATGATTTTTTTAATAACTTATTTTATGTTAATGAAATTCCAAGTTTGAGAGTTAATTATGTTTCTATTAATTTTTCCTGTCTTATATGTGTTACATTGAAAATATAACAAGAATATCAAGATTGGGAAAAACCTTCCAGGGCACTACAATTTTGTGTCAGGAGGCTTTGTGAAATTGAATTGTTTAGATTTTCAATGGAATATGAGGATTTTAAGGGGTTGTGTAATGTTGTATTATAGAGCACTATAATGTTGTAGTAGGTTCTAGTGGTAACTTGGTATAAGGATTAATTCTTTATTTCTCCAAGCATATATTTGATCTTTTTTGTCTGCACACACTAAAATTTTAGATATAGTATATACCACTTAAGATTTTTGAAGACTCAATTTTAGGTAGATTAGGATGTCCAAAAAAAGTGTCTATAATTATAACTTTCTTATATTTCTATTTCTTAAGTTAGGCCATGTAAGGGTGTATGCAAAATTAGTGAGAGTGCAATCACATAAGGCGACTGAGAAAAATTTTAGAAGTAAATTTTTTGAACTAATCATACCGTATTATTTACAATCTTATCATATGATCCATTATATGAAGAAGAGGGTTAACAATTGATTGAATCATTAGTGATAATGAACTAATCATAATGTATGATGAAGGTCATACTATATGATTTGTTTTCATCTAACAAACCCTAACTGCTATATAAATTAAGTAAGAATTATAAAAATTGAGTTTTGAACTAATCATACTATACATTCCTAATTGTAATGTATAATATTTAAATCTTACTTAAACTATCCCCAGTAATAAGTCAATTAAATCATGGTTAATTAAATATGACTAATCATGTTGTTTGATCTTGATTGTATTGTATGATTGATAGAGATGAAATATGGTCATTATAGAGATCATACCAGATGAAACCTTTATTTTTGAACTAATCATATAGTAGAATATTTATATTATACTATGCGACCTATTAGTATTCCACTAACCATATTGTATGTAGTTAATCTTTCATAATGATGGACCAAGGAGACTTTCAATCTTCTTTGTGATCATCCTATATGAATAGAATGAAAGTAAACTCATCATATGGTATAATAAGTTTATTTAAATTGAACAATTTATCATAATGACTTTTATCAAAGTACTAGATGGGTCGTATTTTTAAACTCAATGGAATGTATGAACCCATATCATATTATACGAGTAGAGATAACCAAATTATAAAATTAGGGTTTTTTTAAGCCTAATACTTAAGAAACCTTTTGAAGTCTTTTTCATAAGAGAATTTTTCTATTTAGAGGAAGAAGAAGGTGAGGTTGTGTGTGAGGAAGATGTATTGTGAGAGGTTTCACACTATTTCTCTAAACATGCATGCACTTAAAATCGTGGCCTTAGTGAGTTCTCAAAGATTCTCTTGGGAGAGTAGCTTCAAAGTCAATAGTATTGAATTATCTACCTTCTTTAGAAGGGAGAAAATGGATTGTGGTTCTCCTCAATTGCCAGAATATAGAAGAAGGATTCTAGATTCTCTTTCTTCTTTAGAAGTGAGAAAATAGATTGAAGGTCTGCTGTTGTCACCAAGAGGGTGACATAGCTTCAGGTTCTCTACCGAATCGAGTTTTTTGGAAGTGGTTCTTATAATGGATTCATTTCCTTACTGTGGGGATAAAAAGGAGAAACACTATAGTGAATATTGCAATACTCAGAGTGGAGGACTCCACAGAGTGGACGTAGGCCAAGGTTGATGGAACCACTATAAAATCTCTTGTGTGCTATTTCTTATTTTTACTTTTCTATATTTCTTTAATTTTAATTTACTGCACGAATCTCATTGTTTACCATCAACTACAATTAGGTAAATTTGTGGTTTGAAGAAGGGTGAACATTTTCATATCTGGATTAATATATTTTTTCCTAAAATGAAAAATATTTTAAACCTTGATTTTCTTCCATATGTGTTAAATTAATTATGTATTCAGAATTATTTTCAAAAATTATTACTTCTAGCAAGAATTTTTTTTAGTAGCAATAATTTCTATAAGTACCAATTCACTACCTCCCCTCTTGGTGTGCCTAGGAATAGTTCTTTGAGGTCTTACAATCTCCCCAAACTTTCAAAATATATACTAATAAATGATCAAACTAATAATGTTCATAATTATCAAAATAATAAACTGGGATCCCATATTTCTACAATTCATTTCATATTCTTTAAAATATAACTTCTATTGTAGGCATGAATTTTTGATACACCTAAATGCCATCTTAGGCCAATAGGTAGTGAATATTCCCTTATACCATACACAACAACATTGTTAGTCCAATATATTTCTAACTTACCTCTTAAAACTCTTCTATTTGAAAATTTTTATTTTTTCTTCCTTATTAAAATAGATAGGGAAAATAATGGATGATGCAATTCATGTTTATTAATAGAGCGTCTCATAACTCAGTTAGGTCAACAACATTCTCAACTAAATAATTTTAATCATGATAACCTAAAGTGGTAGTCACATATAGTCCTACAAATTATTTGTAGCTTTTTCTACTCTCCTTATTATTAACATGTCATCCACTTAAGAACATTATACTCATATTTGAATATTTTGATGATTTAATGATTTTTATTGCATAGGCCTTATATGTTATGAGATAGTCATCTCACTTGATTATGATCATTCACCATAGGGCTTGTGGTATAATAAATTACAAAGCATAAACTATCCTACTGACATAATAGTCTTTATATCATTTTCTTTGTTTATTATTAAAATACGTAAATCATGTTAAAGATAGATTTCACTTAATAAGAGTATTTTATTATAGTTTTCATTTAACATAAGTAACCTTAGTGAGCATAGTCTATTTAGGAGATTGATTAGTCTTGATTTTCTACATAATTTGATTTGTCTTATCATAATGATACAGTTCTCATTTGTATTTTACATGAGTTAAAATGAGCTTATTTTTTCTATTCTACCTCTTTCAGCTTCTTTACTTATCTCTTCATTTGGCATTTCCTTATCCGGTTTAAAAAGAGCTTTTCTTTGGAAAGGGTGCAAAGTAATTGAAATTAATTTTTTTTGGAAAGTTTGAAAATGAATTTTGAATTTTAATTTTGAAATCATGCATCCATTGGAAATGATTTACAACCTTAAGAGGGGGAAATAAGATCTCCATATGGAATCAAATTTAGAATTGTAGATTACATCCCGAATATCATAGCCAAATTTACGAAAAAATGATAAATGACCCTAAAGGATCAAAATCATATTCAATCAAATATTTATCTACGATGATATGGTATGCTATAGTTAATTTCATACTCGAAGTCATGATAAAGAATGATATATCTTCCTAAAGGAAGAAGGTATCATCCCTCATCAATTATTTGAATATTATGATAATGATCATCATTGATCTTAATTCCTAAAGAAAATTATTTAAATTTTAAAGTTGATTGGGGTATCTAAATCTCCAATGAGCTTAAGCCCTCATAATTATTAACATCATATTAAACATGAGTTTCCTACAAAAACTCTCAATTAAAATAACAGCAAAAAATTTATTAATAATTTTTAAGTATTAATATCAAAGGAGTGAGGTTTGAATCTCAATAGGGATTATATCAAGTTTGAGAACTTATTTCTGGAGGCCAAAGAACAAAAGGTAGGAGGTGTTTTAAGATTCTAAAATATTTTTGAAATTCTCCTATCTATCCTATATATTGGGCTTTAAATTTTGGGATCAATGAAGAATTTATAATTCAAGTTGTCAATTCATTAGAATGGTGGGATTATATTCCCGAAGGTGGCGTATGATTTTGAGTCTACCCCAGATCCTAGATCCATTTTGGACACTAAAAATAGTGACCTAGACCTAGTTAATATAATGTAAATATGAACTTACCTCAGCTTAAATTGAGGAGCTTGCTAACTATCTATGCGCTTTAGCACCATGTGTCTGTCATTTATAAAAGATTGATGGGTTATTAAATAAGTTTTATGTAAAAGGGCCTGACAGGTGTTGACCTCATTTTTGTATGAGGTCACTAAGGCCCTTCCAAACTCCAGATCAATCCTAGATCCTAAAATCCCCTCAAGACTTTAAGACTCTTTTCTAGATCCAAAACCTTAGGGCCTACTCTAGAGTTTAAGATTCTTTCCTAGAACCAGACCTTAAGGCCTACTCTAGAGCTTAAGACTCTTTTCTAGATCCAGGACCTTAGGGCCTACTCTAGAGCTTAGGATTCTTCCATATTCCAAATTCTAGAGCCCCTCTAGATCCTAGATCTTAGAATTCTTCTAAACCCTTTGATCAACTCCAACCCCAAATCAATCCCTACCTTTGATCAACTCCAACTTCAAATTAATCCCTACCCTTGATCAATTCAAATCTCAAACTTCATTCAATTTAAATCCAAATTAATTCATGCTTTAAACACATCCAAACTTTGACCCAATCAACTTGAGAATCCAAACTTCCATTTAGACTTTGATCCTACCTTTGATATAGCTTTGACCCTATCCATTCATTAACAACCACCACATGATTGTAAATGATTTGGATACTTCAATATTAATCATTCAAACTTGAAATCCATTCCAAATCCAGAAATCCAGACTCAAATCCAAAGTCTTAAGGCCCTGTTCTAAAGACCTTTTTCAAAGATTTTTCAAACATCTCAAAACCCAGTCAAATGACCTCTGATTCAGAGTCTATCACTTGCAAAGTGATAAGACATGTCTCTAGAGGTTACCCTCCAATTTTGAGCCCATTCTGAGGTCCCTAACTCCAGAATCTGAATCAAAATCCAAAGGCTGTAAAACCTTCAAATATTTATAGCCTATGCCATTGGACCTAACACCTTGAAGATTTTGATCTTGGAGCCCTCATCAAAGCCTCAAATCACTTCCAGACCCTTTATTGTAACCCATTGAGCAGTAAACTGCATTTTGTAGACCCATTTTTGACCATAGTTGACCAATGGGTCAAAATTGACCAAAATATCCCTATGGGGATTTCAAATGCCCATTTCAACTCAAATCAACTCCAAATTCTTTGAAACCACATTCAACAAGTTTCAAATACCAAACCCAACTTGTTGAGCTTAAGTCCAAACCTTTGATCAACCTGGTTGACCAAGTCAACCAAGTTTGACCCATTAACCCATACACCCCTTCTCCTTCAAATATTTGAATCAAGTCCATTCCAAGTCCTTTTGAATGTAAGGGATGACCCCTTGGGTACCCAAGAGACCTCTCTTGGAGGCCCAAGCCTTGGGCTCACTTGGGTTAGCCTTATAGCTTGACCCAAGTGACCAAAGAGAGGTCTCCCTTGAGCCATCTCTTAACCTTAATATAATTGAATCCAAATCAAGGTGTCATTGGGTTCCCATTGACCCAATACACCTTCCTTGACCAGCCCAACCCTTGGGCTTACTTGGGTCAAGAGTTAGGCTAACCCAAAGTGCCCAAGATCACTTGAGATTGAGCCAATTCTCAACCTAAGCCCAATTGAACTTGATCAACACCTCCCATAGGTGGCCCTAGGTCCAACACACCTCCTCCAGCCAGCCCATGCTCTGGGCTAACCTGGGTCAGGTTTTAGGCTAATCCAAAGTAGCCAAAAACACAGACCCAAGCCATCTTCCGACTCAGATCAAATTGGACCCAATTGCCACTTGCATTGGGTCCACCAGACCCAGACCCACTTCCCACCTCAAGCCCAAGGTCTGGCCTGACCTGGGTTGAGCCCAAATTGACCCGAACCGAGCAGATTTGGATCAACCCGAGCCATCTTTTAACCTAGACCAAATTGAATCCAATTGCCACTTGCATTGGGTGCACCAGACCCAAACTTATCTCCCATACCAAACCCAGGGTCTGACTTGACCTGGATCGAGCTCAATTCAACTCGAACCGAGCAGGTTTGGGTCCAACCCAGTCACCAACTCAATCCAGATGTTCTCAGGCCAAATTGACTCCACTCTTGACTCCAGCATGTCCCCATCGGCCTCCCCCAGTCAACCCGACCCAAACCATGGCCAACGGCGGTTAGAACCAAAGGAAAACGAGTTCCGGTGGTCCCCCCAGACAACTCTTGGATCAAAGCAGCTATTGCCCACCAGTTTGATCCCCACGACCTCCCTAGGACGTCGCCATCTTCCACATGGCAGCAATTCGAGCCCCCTCGAGCTCAATCTCGACCGTCCAAGCTCGCAAAAGGTGGCCGAATAGGCTCGAGCTCCCCTGACCGCTAGAAGCATCCTCAATCACTCGAAATTGTTTCCCAGAGCTCCTGCGACCTCCCAGGCTCTCGCTTCGAGCTCCCAGACCGATCCCTTCACCCGTTCGAGCGAGCGCCCGTGAAAGCTTCCGGCATCCCGCTCAAAGTCGCACCTCCGGCCATCCTCTGATCCTGAAGTCTGAAGGAGATCAGTTCACCATCATCCCCTAAAGCTTCCTGATAAAGAAGCTCATTCGTTGAAACTTTCTCTGCGGTAATCCCTTCATCCCGAGCTCCCTAGCTAGGTAGTCCGGTCAAGTGTGAAGGAAACCTTCACCCAAACAGATCTCCACCGTTGGATTGAAGATTTCCACTATCCTGATCCTCCCTGTGAAATTTCATCGGAGTTCGCCGGTAGGATTGCCCGGATCACGCCGGAGAAGCTTCACGGTCTCGGATACGAGGAGAGGTTGAAGACGTAATCTCAGCCGTTGATTCCGATCAATGGCTCGGATCAGATCTCGTAGTATCAGAGCGCGTTTAATCCCAGCCATCCGATCCACCATCCGACGGCTGTGGTTAATCGGACCGTTAACGGTTAGCGCCAATGATTTCCCAGCCAATCGGCGCGCGGCGCGTGTAAAGGGCTGCTGACTGTGTAATGGCTGAATTAATAATTCTAGAAATTCAAGGGAACTTCAAAAAATCATAACTCCCTCCACACTTGTCCAAATTAGGTGTTCTTATGCTCATTGGAAAGGTCTCAGGGAGATCTACAAAAACCTCATGGATCTAGGCCCTGGTTAGGTCAGTGTTAGGTTTAATTTCAGTTTGAGCATTTTATCAATTTCTTTAATTACTCTTTAAATACAAGTCCACCAGGCCTGGAATTTTGGGAGATTGAAATTGAACATGTTTTTGACATGTCCAAATTTTATCTCCCCATTCTAAGATGTTCAAGGGCATTTTCTCCAAATTTTGATTTTAAGGGTCATGGTTTGACCCTTATCTTCAAAATGGGGTATAGACCTATCCAATGGGATTTAGGGTTTGATTCTTTGTGTGATGATGATGTATAGGGTAAGGAGTGTAGAGCCACTGATTTTGCCCCAATCCTAGCTTAGGATAGATCCCTATAGTGATTTGAATGTGACTTAGAGCTTACCTTGGGTGGTTTGGTTAACCAGCTTAGTGTACTCCATTTGAGCTCAAATTTTGTGGGCTTAGTCCTTAAGGTCAGGTGATCCTATGTTCCAAATTTCATCAAATTTGGAGTTCATCTGGTTCCCCAAGTAGGAGCCTCAAAAATCCCTCTTAGAAATGGCCTATTAACCCTAATCAATTGATAATAGAATATTTTTAACTCATAAAATCTATTAAAATGTTTATAATTGTCCCTAATTAATCCCTTAATCAATGCGAATTGAAACCCTCTTGAATTGGCTTCTAGATTTGGCTTAATTTAGCCTTTAGGTAAAATCAAGGGTTAATCAGTTTTAATTAATTAAAAATTATTAACAATCCCAAAAAATCTTTAAACACTTGCTGATCTCTCCTTAGATCATTTCTGATCTTTGGAGTTGATTTCAAGAAGTTTAAGATTCATTTGGGTTTCAAATCATTAAAGGAGCCTTTAATTGAAATAATTTAATAATTCCAATAAATACCCAAACTTCCAAAATTCATAACTTATTGTAGAAAATTCCAAATCACTAAAACTCAGTGACAAATGACTCTAATTATAATCTAGTATTTTCCAAAAATATTAAACCCCTGTAATTTGGTCAAAATCAAGGAGTCAACATTTTAGGTGACTTTAGGTCAGAATCGGGCCAAAACTTCTAAAAATAATAACATTTCATAGAAAACTCCAAATTGAATGTACCACCTGTCTAACAACTCATAATTAGGTCTAGTATTTATTAAAAATTTGAAACCCTTGAGATTAACTCTAATTTTAAAAGTCAAATTTTGACCCTTTAGTTGACATATCCGGATAACCTCCAAAATCTATTAACTTCCCCAAACTCCAGAATTTTCTTGATAGGTTAATAAAATTTCTCAACTAATCCATTAAAATCAGTAACCAACTCCCTTTAATATCAATCCACTCCTCTAATTCCAACCAATTTAAATAACTTAATCAACCCCGATTGCTACTGGGTAACCCAGGCCTACGAGGCTATTAGCTTAGCCCCAAGGAAGGTGAAATAAACTTCACCGCCTCGGTGTGAAACAAAGGTAGTAATCAATTAACTTTTAAAATATGTTTAATTAAAATTCTTAATCTATTAATACTTAAATTTTAATCTAATTTCCCTTTTTACCCTTAACAAACCCAGAATTTTAGACAACTTTAATTAATCACCCAACTTAGGACCTACCCCATCCACACGACCTTTTACACACACTTTAGATGATGTGCTAGGACAACCAACTCTAGATCTAGGTTAGGCCGGTGTTTACTTTACTACTGTGTGCAAGATTTTTCGTAGTTTTCACTGCATGTTGTGAATGAAATTGCTTTGCTGTGTCTGCTTACTTTTTCTGCACTCTATGGATGGATTGACGTGTTTGACGACTAGATTACCCTTAGGTTAGGTACGATCTAGATGTTCACACAGTTTTCTGCAGGTGGCCACGCTCATGCAGGGCAATAAAAGGGGGCTAAATCAATAAGAAAAAAATATATCAATTGTTATAAATGCTTGCACAGGTGCTTCAGCTGCTAAAGCCCCCAAATAAAAGGAGCGTGGCCAGTGTGTTTACTTATTTTTCTGCACAAATATAACTGCTTGGGAATAATTGCTTTTCATTTATTAACTACTTAGGATAACCCTGCAGGTGAGTCTAGATTTTATTTTCAAATAAATGTAATTTGTATAATTGTCAAGTGTTGTGAAAGTTAATTTTGAGTTGGGATATATTGGTCCAAAGTTTGGATTCCAAAGAGGAAAGGATGCCCCTTTGGGAAACATTCCTTCTCCATTTGGGAATCCAAATTTGGATCATACCTCTTCTATACCCAAAGAGGAAAGAGTAGCCTTCCCTTTTGAAAGGAAGTGCCCTCTTATCCATTTGGGTAGTTTACCACGAAGAATCCGAGGAGTTTGAAGAAAAGGAGTTCAAAGAAGAACAAGATTGAAGACTTGAAGATTGAGAATATTCCACTCAAAATTACTTGCGTCATTATTAGGTTTAGAATCTGGGTTGTTGTTAGTGGTGCCCGGCCACCTTACTTTCTGCAAAATTCTGGTTTGTAATAAACAAGGAAACTTTGCCTATGGACATTTATTGATTAATTAATATTTGATGTGATGAATTGATTGCATCTAGGACTGCTTGCTTTTAATAGTTTTTGGCAATTGTCTGCCGCTTTTGTTTTCGCCTGGATACGTGAGACTCGTAAGGGTGCGAAAGTTTTATACTCATAACTTTAAAAGTCTAAAATTTTAGCGAGTATAAACAACATAGAAATATAACGAATCTAGGGAATTAGCCAGAGATCGACCCCGGGGTCGCATGCATATTTCTGCATTATTCTTTCCTTGTTTTAGACCCTTCCCCGCCTACGGGTAGAGTCCGGATAGTCTGACCTATGAGGACGAGGTGCCGGACCTGGGGAAGCCCAGTCTTCTAAAAAATTATTTTCTAAGCCTGTTTTTAAAATTTCAAGCATACTTGATTTGAGGTTGTTAACCAGCACGCATTGCATTAGAAACATACTTAAAGAGTCAAAATTTAATTGCATAGTCCTTAGCATTTTGCACCCAATATAAGTCAAAGGGGCCAATTAGGTAAATCTAGATGTCAGCCCCAACTCTCCAAAACTTTAAGTGTAACGTCCCTACCACTCTTTCATAAAAGATCGGACTCATCTCTTTTAAATCGATTAGGTGGTTAGCTGGCTCCCCAATCCAGGCTGGGGTAAGTCCAGGCATTGCACTGCATTAGTTAGGTTCGGACGACTGTGGTCCAGTGTCCAAATTAGACTTAGGATCCGGGGCAGATCTTTGATTATAAGACCCCAAATTTGGGATTAAATTTCGAGAATATAATCCCAAATTTTTAATAAGACGCTCAACTTCAATTAAAATTTCCTTTCAATCCTAAAATATAAAGCCCAACACTTAGATTAAGTTGGGACACTTTCAGATGGTTCTGGAATCTTAAGGTGTCCCCTACCTCTCTTCCCTCGATTCTGTTAATAAATGTTCAATCTTGATCCATTCCCTCTTGATTTTCCAAAAATATTTCCATTCGTCTTTGATATCACTCCTAAAAAATCTAACAAAGTTTTATTATTATTTTAATCGAGAGTTTTCATAGGGGACTCTGTCTTCTTTCGTAGGGGACTCTGTCTCGCTACGATGTAATTAACTACGAGGGCCTGTGCTCGTAGGAGATTTGGAACCACACGCACCTGATTTCAAAATTAATCTTTTTAAAATCTTCTTAAATTTCTTTGGGAAAAGTTAAGGAATGATCGTCGTTATTATATCAGAAGAATTATCATTGAAAGGTGTCATCTCCCTTTGGGGAGGTATATCCTTATTTGATAAGGCTTCGGATATGAATTCGACGATCATACTTCTTGGATATCATAACTGGATACTTAGTTGAATTTCACCTTGTCCCCAAGGGGCCATATAAAGTTCTCCTTAGAATCTGGTCATGATATTCAAGATGAGTTTCATAATTCTAAGTCTGAATACCGTTATGAAATTCTATTTTCATCCTTCGGGGTGATATACTTTTTCTACCAAGTTGATTCGACTCTAGAATTGGAATCCAATCTAGATTTTGAAATTCCCAAAGAAAGCAAACATTTTCAAAACATGTTTTTTTAAAATTCCACCAACAATAGGTAAATAATATCCTAATTGGTCCGTTATCTTATATAGGTTAAGTAATGCTCTAAATGTAATTAAATTTTTTTACTCTTTTTAATTTATTTATAATTCAATGCATGCTAATTGACTCAAATACATAAATAGTATGAAACAATTTCAAAAAGGCTAAAATATATTTTATCTTCGAGATTATATAACATAACCATGATAATACTGCATCTTAATAGGACAAATGGTCTATTAGAAACCACAAGTAGGGAGGTGCCTAATAGGGAGGAAGTGAAATTAATATTAAGCATGAGAACTCATCACAACCTTGATCTTACTTCTAGATCATTAAAGTTACTATATGAGCCTAAAAATTTTATTTAATTTAAGTATAAAAGCTTTTTAATCATACCATGAAAATAATCTATGAATTTTAAGGCTAAATCAAAATATAACATGCAAGAAAGAAATCTAAAAAAGAATGGAATTTCTATTGCACAATCAATGTAAATAACTCGAATCAATCAATTAATTAAATTAAATATTCATGTGGCAAGTCAATCAATTAAATAAATTAAATAATTTGAACCAAAAGTCTTGATATATTAAAGTGGTTGGGCACCATCGACAATAACACAGATTCTAAATCATGAAATGATGCAAGTGACTTTAAGTGTGATATTCTCTATCTTCACTTCTTTATATTCTATTCTTATGCGAGCTCCTTAAGATTTATCGGGTTTGGATATCCAAATGAAAAGAAACTCCTTCTCGAATGGGAATTTTCTTTTCTCTATAAATTTTCAAAACATCCTAACTTAAATCTATAAATGGAAGAGAACTGTCCCTTAATGGGATGTTCCCTCCTCTTTGGATTCCAAATTGTATATAATACCTAATTTTAAAGTCAACTTTCACATTACAACTTGATTGAATTAAATTATATCTCAAAGATAAAAAAAGATTCTAAACACCCTATATAGTTCTCTTAATATTGATAGAATTAATTCACATCCCAAGCAGTTATATAATTTTGCTCAATTTAATTTATAGCAATGTTTGGCCATGCACTTTAATTTCAAGATGCTGAAATTACTAAATGACAAGAGGGGGGGGGGGGGGGGGGTGAATTGTGAAAAACTTTTTCTCAATAAAAAGAAACCCTAAACAAGAGTTCTAATCTTTTTGTTATTTTTGAAATTTTACAACAAAAACTTAACAAATTTTCTTCCACAAATTTCACCACGCAATAATTATGAAAAATTAAGTGCAAGTAAAAGTAAATGACGATAAGGAAAAAACATACCAAGGATTTTTATAGTGGTTTGGTCAAAATATGACCTACGTCCACTCCCCGGAGTCCTCCGCTCCGGGATTTTCAGTACCAAAAATAGTTCTCCTTATGCCCCGCTCGGCAAGGCGGAGAAGCCTTTACAAACCTCCCTTTCACCAACCCGGCGTGGCGGAGTGCCAAACTCTGTTTTCGCCCTCCTGGCGACGGCAGAGAACCTTCTTGTTTTTCTCCCTCCTGGAGAAGGCAGAGAACCTCAAGGTCACGGATGTAGATGAGCCTTTCCCTTGGAGATCCTCCCTCAAATTCTTCTAGGGCCACAGGAGGAGCAAGATGCAGCAAGTTCGAAGCAACCGTGTGATCTCCCTCACACCTCTTCTCTCTCACAACGCTCATCTTCTCCTTCCTCTCTCAACCCTAAAGAACTTCTCTAGAGCTCTCTCCACCTTGGAATCCCTCTCTAACCCCGTTCTCCCTCTCTATAATTCTTTCTGAAAAAAGATGAGATTAACTCCTAAAATGGGCTCAAAAAACCCTCTGATTTCAAAAGTAGTCGTTACTGTTCGTACAGTACGATTCGACATCGTACAATATGATCTTCATAAACAGACTTCTTCCTGGTACGAAGATGTACGAACAGTTAGAAAATAATTCGTACTGTACGATATAATATCGTACGGTACGTTCCACAAAATACTATTCATACAGGACAATGGTCTGGACGATCAGAAGTCATCTCTGTTCATCGTATGGTACAATTAATATCGTACAGTATGATGAGACAAAAACCAACAGATCGTCCAGGACGATATCCTGGACGATCATACTTCGTCTCTGTTCATCGTATGGTACGATCTGGTTTGTACAGTACGATGTTCAAAATATAATTAGGCCTGGATTTCATGCACTAATCACGGGTTAATTTAAGTAAGTATTTAAAATAAATCGTACAGTACAAAAATGTTCGTACAGTATGAATGGCGCAAAATCACTTACTTAAACTAAACAACGGCTAGGGTTTTTGGATCTAAACATATCGTACCATACAAATATATTCGTACAGAATGATCTATTCACAGAATCGTCCATATAGCTTGGATTGTACGGTACGAATTAAAATCGTAAAGTATGATATCCAGAGAAGAAATTCTATTACATTTTACATTTAAAAACAAACTCTCCCCCTATGTGTGTGCATGATTGCTCATACTCTTATGCATTTTGTGGCTAGACTCAAGAAAATAAAAATACAATAAATAGAAAATTACAATATCTGACTCATACTCCTAATCTACCTATTCTTGAGTCTTCCTTTCGTCCTGAGTCACTTGTGATCTTCCTGAAATGTTAGTACTCAAGGACAATAGCAAATAAAATAATATCCAATGAAAAGTTGTTTCAAAACAATCATTATTTGGCATCATCAAAATCTCAAACTCGGGGTCATGGGTTGCAATAATCTACCCTTTTTTGATGATGTCAAATAATTTGTTGTAAGAAATTACGAATGACATTTCTTTTATTTTTTTTTTAAAATTAAATTAAACACAAGAAAAAAGAAAGATACTAAATGCAAGTACAAAATAAAAGGAATGCATTTAACAAACTATAACAAGCACAACAACAAGTATAACAAACTTCTCCCCCTTTTGACAGCACAAAATGGAGGAGAACCTAAAGCAGAAAACAAAAGAAAGAACCTACAATAAAAAGACAAATAATCTAAATAGAAGGGTCCTGATCAGTTGGTGGTGGTGGATTCGGTTAAAAATATTGAAATAGAACATCGAATCGGTGATCAATTGCAGTAAAGTGTTCTCCAAACCATTGCATATCTATCTCGTGTTGCTGAAGTTGTTCTTAAATATGCGTATCGAGACGAGTCTGTAGTTGGTCGAAGCGTGCGACCAAATCATCGTTAGGGTGTGCTGGTGCAGGTGCTCGTGGTGCGGCATGTCGTCGTGGTCAAGCTGGAGCTGCTACTGGGGCATCTTCTCCTTCTTCTTCGTCAAAGACTGGTTCTTCAGGCTCGTGTCGCCGATGAAAGAGAATATGGAAGGAGGCATCCGTATAAAAGATAGGAAGAATGTTGGGTTCACCAGGATAGGTCAATTTATATTTATGTTGGAGGATATATCTTATTAGGTAACCAAGAGCTAGATTTTGTTTCCGTCGAGTGGTAGGTAGACGAACAAAAGTCATGTGGCGAATGTAGTTACTAATTAAATCAACCTCATCGAATTTTATGTTGGACATAATAAGATAGGTAGCGACGGATAAGGTCGGGGTCAGATTGATACGATCGCCACCTTTGGGTGTTATTGAGGTTCGAAGGACATGTTGAATTATTCGGGCATTTCGAGTTAGGGATTGAACAAGAGGTTGGTGTTGATGGAAAGTAGCATTCCTAAGGACTCTATTAACATCGCTCCAATAAAATTTGTCAGTAAGAAATGAGCGAACCATAGGCCCTTCAGTGGACAACCCAATATATTGGGCAATGTCAGCTCTAGTGATCTCAATGTTTCGGCCACAAACAAAAGAGTGAAAGGTGGTGTTGTCGACAGTGTAGGTGAGATTAGCGAGAAATTCAAAGAGAAGTTCAGAATTATAGGGAAATGTCAGGGTAAGTAGGAATTGGAAGGTGGTGGAAGCGAAGAGGCCCATTACCTCGAAATTAAGAGCAGCTTGATTAAGCATTTTTTAAGGAGAAATTTTACAAGCTTTATACCTGTGGTAGGCTTCCTCGTTTTCAGTATTCAAAAAATAATCAGGTGGGCGACTCGACAAGAATGAGCTTCCAGCAGTCAACTGACCTCGTTTAGACATTGCAAGAGGGCACGAAACTAGGTGAAGGAGTGAGTGAGGAAAGATTTGAGTGAAAGGAACGGCCTAGCAAAGGGTTCTTATAAAAAATTTTGACAATCGTACAGGATGATAGTTAATCAATATCCTTACCGGTCGTTTCGGGAAAAGGCAGTCAAACCGTACAGTACGATACATATCGTATAGTACGATCAGATGAATCCCGATCATCCCGAGGCCCTCAGTACGACTTTTGATCAAAAGTTTCGTACTGTACGAACAGGTGTATCGTATAGTACGATCCATAATAAATATCATACCAAACAGCTTTAACTCAAATTTATTCATTGTGCTGATGTGTATCGTACAGTACGAAATGTAAGTATCGTACAGTACGATAATCAGTAATGTCATACCAACCGAATTTAATTCGTCCCAATCCATTGCTGACGTGTATCGTATCATACGAAGAAGAGATATTGTACAATACAATAGGCAATAATGTCGGAAGCATATCGTACCGTACGATGTTGGTCGTATCGTACGATCAACAGAGCCGAAATCTGCTTGTTGGTGGGCATTATGTAGATTGAGATGTATCGTACGGTACGATATGTGTATCGTATAGTACGATGAATAGTAAAGGTCAGAGTTGTTGTGTGGTGAGTGTGTGATGATCAGGAGCAGCCCAAAAAAAAATTTTTTTTTTGTTTATTTTCTGTTTTTTTTAATGCAATAATGTTAATGACACCTAATCTAGTCCTCAAGGTACTAAAGGTGTCGAAAGGTAGTGGTTTTGTGAATATGTCCGCCAATTGATCTCCTGTAGCGATGTGATGTAATTCTATATCTCCCTTAGCAACGTGATCTCTAATGAAATGGTGTCTAATGTCTATGTGTTTCGTTCGAGAGTGTTGAATTGGGTTCTTAGAGATACAAATTGCACTTGTGTTGTCACACATGATCGAGATGGTTCCAACAGGTAGTCCAAGATCAAAAATTTGTTGTTTTAACCATAGTACCTGTGCAACACAACTTCCTACTGCAATATATTCTGCCTCTACTGTGGAAAGTGCTACTGAGTTTTGCTTCCTACTGGACCAAGAAACTAATGATTGTCCTATGAATTGGCAGGTACCAGAGGTACTTTTTCTATCTATCCTACATCTTGCAAAGTCAGAATCTGAGTACCCTAGGATTTCAAAGGAAGTGCTGTGTCTAGGATACCAAATTCCTAAGTTTCGAGTGCCTAGTAGATATCTAAGAATTCTTTTGACAGCAGTTATTTAGGATCGGCTTGTAAATGGGCACAAAGGCACACACTAAACATTATGTCTGGTCTACTGGTAGTCAGGTAAAGAAGGGATCCAATCATTCCTCTATATTTTTTTTGATATATTGATTTTCCACTAGGATCTTTATCTAATTGGATTGTCGAACTCATTGGGGTGTTCATGGGTTTTGCACTATCCATTTCATATTTCTTTAAAATATCCTTAATATACTTTGATTGGCTAAGAAAAGTTTCATTATCCATTTGTTTTACACTAAAGCCAAGAAAGTAATTAAGTTCTCCCATCATGCTCATTTCAAACTCATTACTCATTATTTTTGAAAATTCATTGCATAACATTTTATCTAAAGATCCAAATAAAATGTCATCCACGTATATCTGAACAATGAGAATTTCTTCTTTGACCTTTTATAAAAAGAGTGTAGTGACTACACTACCCTTTTTAAATCCTCTATCCAAAAGAAATGAGCTAAGTCTTTCGTACCATGCTCTAGGTGCTTGCTTTAATCAATACAGTGCCTTCTTTAATTTGAATACATGGTTTGGAAATTATGAACTTTCAAATCTGGGGGGTTGCTCAACATAGACATCTTCCTTGATTACGCTTTTCAGAAATGCACTCTTTACATCCATTTGATATAACTTAAAGTTCTTGAAGCAAGCAAAAGCTAAGAGCACTCTTATGGCTTCTAGTCTAGCAACCGGGGCAAAGGTTTCTTCAAAGTCTATCCCCTCAATTTGGTTGTACCCCTTAGCTACTAGTCTTGCTTTATTCCTTATTATTGTTCCTGAATCATTCACCTTATTTTTGAAGACCCATTTTGTTCCAACAACACTTTGTTCTTTAGGTCTCTTGACTAACTCCCAAACATCATTCCTGGTGAATTAGTTCAGCTCTTCTTGCATTGCTAGAATCCAAAATTCATCTCCTAAGGCTTGATCTATACTTGTAGGTTCTATCATAGAGATGAATGCTGAATGACTAACCTCCTTCCTAAGTCCATGCCTAGTTCTTACACCTTCTAAAGGGTCTCCTAAAATTAACTCTTTAGGATGACTAGAAGAACATCTCCATTCTCTAGGCAAATCTTCTTGAGGTTCGACCCTTTTTCCTAAGGTCATAGTCTCTACTCCTTGAATTGCCTCTATTTCATCATCTTCAATTTTAGATTCTGAGGGCTTATCTGATTCATCAAATATCACATGGGTGGATTCTTCTACTAAAAAGGTTCTCTTATTAAAAATTCTATAGGCCTTACCTACAGAAGAATAACCTAAGAAGACACCCTCATCAGACTTGGGATCAAATTTTCCTAAGGGATGTTTACCATTATTCAAGATGAAGCACTTGCACCCAAAGACATTTAAATGTGAAAGGTTTGGTGTCCTACCCTTAAGGAGTTCATATGGAGTTTTATTCAACTTCGATCTAATGTTTACTCTGTTTAAAACATAACAGGCTGTGTTGACTGCTTCTGCCCAAAAGTATCTAGGAAGGGTATACTCCGCTAACATTGCCCTAGCAGCTTCTACCAAAGTTCTATTCTTCATTTCTGCTATACCATTTTGTTGGGGTGTTCTAGGGGATGAGAAATTGTGTTCTATTCCTATCTCTTGACAGAATGACTCAAACCTATCATTTTGGAACTCTCCACCATGATCGCTATGGATTGTTGATATTTCATAACCTAATTTTTGTTGAATCCATATGGAGAATACTTTAAATTCCTCAAAATACTCATTTTTGTGTGCTAGGAATCTTACCCAAGTAAATCTAGTGAAGTCATCTACAATCACAAATCCATAATTCTTTCCACCTAAACTGGCTGTACTAATGGGTCCAAATAAGTCCATGTGTAGAATTTCTAGTGGCCTAGAGGTGATCACATCTCTAATTGAGTGAAAGGATGATTTGAGTTGTTTTCCTAGTTGGAAAGCATCACATAAGTGATCCTTGGTAAAGTCTAACTTAGGTACACCTCTAACTAGGTTTTTCCGAGTGATGTTTCTAAGAGTTTTCATACTAGCATGGCATAGTCTCCTATGCCATAGCCATGAGTCATCAACAATTATTTTCAAACAAAATGAATTTGAGCTATCAATGCAATCAAGGTCTAACATGTAAACATTGTTCATTCGTTTTTCTTTCTAAAACTAGTTTATCAAATAAACTAATCAGGCATTTATCAGATAGAAATTTAACATCAAAACCTTTGACACACAGTTGACTAATGCTAAGTAAATTATGTTTCAATCCATCAATTAGTAAGACATTTTAAATTAAAAAATTTTTAGCATTACCAACAATACCTGAGCCAATCACCTTCCTGGTAGTGTTGTCTCCCAACGTTACTTTGCCTCCAGTTTTGGTCTCTAGTAGGATGAACTTCTTCATATCTCCAGTCATGTGTCACGAGCAGCCACTATCTAGATACCACATGCTCTCACTAGGTCTTTTGTCAGAGCATCCCTACAATTTCATTCAAAGATTAGTTTTGGGAACCCAAGTGAGTTTGGGTTCCTCTTTATGCTTATATGAATGAGATGTATGCATGTTATGCTGTGATGGATGCAGTTTAGGTCTCCACACTAAGTGTGTCCTACGGTGAATTGTGCATGTGCGGGCTATGTGATCTAGCATGCCACAAGTGAAGCACCTAACACCAGGAAATGGGTTTACTAATCTATGTGGGTGGTGGTGCCTCTTCCTAAAGTGGTGTGATGCATGCTGTGTTGGGGGTTGACTAGGTTGGGCTAATGTGGGTGATGCAATTTTTTCTTCTAGTTATTTGATTCTTTCTATAAATGTATTATTTTGATATATCAATCCATGAACTTCCCTTTCCAACAAATGCTCACTATGATCTATCTCCCATGCAAGTTTCTCTAGTTTTTCAAACTCAACTTTTAGTTCAATATGCATTGTTTTCAAGGATTCATGCACTTCTTTAATTTCAATATGCTTCTTATTTAATGAATCATACTCATCGAGAAGTAGCATATAATCTCTATCTAAATCATAGTTCTCCTTAAACAGGTTAGCATGCTCAGTTTGTAAAGAACTAAATTTAATATTAAGTTTAGCTTTCATCTTTTTCAACTTCCTATACGAGTCATGAATATTCTCAAAAATAATTAATAATTCTTCATATGAAAGTTGACATACCTCATCCTGATCCAATTGATCAAGGTTATCATTAGCCATAAGACACAAATTTGTTACCTCCTCCTCTGCTTCTTCTTCTGATGATTCTGAGGCAGAGTCGGCCCAAAAAGCTTTCTGTGTCTTTGTCTTTCCTTTCTTGTATTTTGCTTTGTCATCTCCTTTCTCCTTAGCTGGTTGACTCTTCAGATTGGGGCAATCGGCTCAAAGGTGACCTGGCTTCCTGCATTCAAAATAGATTATATCAGATGAAACCTTATTAGACCTTGAGCTCTTACCTTTGTTCCAGCTGTTCTGATGACGCTTCTGTTTTCTTTTCAAAAAATTTTTGAACTGTCAGGTCATTAGTGCTATCTCATCCTCTTCCTCCCCTGTAGAGCTTTCACTTTCTGAGTTAATAGCTTTTAATTCCACCGTTCGCTCCTTTTTCTTTTCACCTGCATCACTTTGCCTTTGGCTCACTCCTTGGTCGTATGCAATGAGTGACCCAAGGAGGTTATTAATAGAATAAACATTAAGGTCTTTGGACTCAGTGATAGCAGTTATCTTAGCATCTAAGAATTTTATTCACTTTCTCAGAATTTGAAATTCTCTACCTAATGCATGCAAGGATGTCACGATTTGGGTGAACCTAGTGTACATGTCAGAAATTATTTCGCTAGGTTTCATACGGAATAATTCATAATCATGCAGTAGAATGTTAAGCCTAGACTGTTTTACTTCATTTGTTTCTTCGTATGTAATGCACAATCTATCCCAAAACTCCTTACTAGAAACACAGGTAGATACTCTCATATAGTCCTCAGATTTCAATGCACAAAAAGAAAAACAGTTTAAGCACTTAGCATTTAGTTGGGCTAAATCCCTATCCTCATTGCTCCATTCATTAAAAGGTACAGGAGTTTTCAAACCATTAACAATTTTAAACGGTGCAACATATCCATCATTTACTAACATCCACATGCGATAATCTATAGATTGCAAAAATGTAGACAGTCTAATTTTCCAGAAATCAAACGGAATGTTATCAAAAAGTGGTGGACGAGTTATTGAATAACCCTCCGCAGTGTTACGATTACCAAAAT
Source organism: Dendrobium nobile (assembly GCA_022539455.1). Lineage (NCBI taxonomy): Eukaryota > Viridiplantae > Streptophyta > Magnoliopsida > Asparagales > Orchidaceae > Dendrobium > Dendrobium nobile. The sequence goes on from CM039724.1 coordinate 9,930,217, forward strand.
TCAACATGATCGTTTTTTTTTCAAGGTTTCTAAAACACTATTTTTGAAAAATAAGCTCTGATACCATTATAAATTACTAAATGACAAGAGGGGGGGGGGGGTGAATTGTGAAAAACTTTTTCTCAATAAAAAGTAACCCTAAGTAGGAGTTCTAATCTTTTTGTTATTTTTGAAATTTTACAACAAAAACTTAAACAAATTTTCTTACACAAATTTTACCACGCAATAATTATGAAAAATTAAATGCAAGTAAAAGTAAATGACGATAAGGAAAACACACACCAAGGATTTTTATAGTGGTTTGGTCAAAATATGACCTACGTCCACTCCCCGGAGTCCTCCACTCCAGGATTTTCACTACCAAAAATAGTTGTCCTTATGCCCCTTTCGGCAAGGCGGAGAAGCCTTTACAAACCTCCCTTTCACCAACCCGGCGTGGCGGAGTGCCAAACTCTATCTTCGCCCTCCTGGCGACGGCAGAGAACCTTCTCATTTTTCTCCCTCCTGGAGAAGGCAGAGAACCTCGAGGTCACGGATGTAGATGAGCCTTTCCCTTGGAGATCCTCCCTCAAATTCTTCTAGGGCCATAGGAGGAGCAAGATGCAGCAAGTTCGGAGCAACCGTGTGATCTCCCTCACACCTCTTCTCCCTCACAACGCTCACCTTCTCCTTCCTCTCTCAACCCTAAAGAACTTCTCTAGAGCTCTCTCCCCCTTGGAATCCCTCTCTAACCCTGTTCTCCCTCTCTGTAATTCTTTCTGAAAAAGGATGAGATTAACTCCTAAAACGGGCTCCAAAAACCCTCTGATTTCAAAAGTAGTCGTTATTGTTCGTACAATACGATTCAACATCGTACAGTACGATCTTCATAAACAGACTTCGTCCTGGTACGAAGATGTACGAACAGTTAAAAACAATTCGTACTGTACGATATAATATCGTACGGTACGTTCCATAAAATACTATTCGTACAGGATGATGGTCTGGATGATCAGATGTCGTCTCTGTTCATCATATGGTATGATTAATATCGTACAGTACGATGAGACAAAAACCAAGAGATCATCCAGGATGATATCCAAGATGATCATACTTTGTCTTTGTATCGTATGGTACAATCTGGTTCGTACAGTACGATGTTCAAAATATAATTAGGCCTGGATTTCATGCACTAATCACAGGTTAATTTAAGTTAGTATTTAAAATAAATCGTACAGTACAAAAATGTTCGTACAATACGAACGATGCAAAATCACTTACTTAAACTAAACAACGGCTAGGGTTTTGGATCTGAACATATCGTACCATACGAATATATTTGTACAGTACGATCTATTCACAGAATCGTCCACATAGCTCGGATCGTACGGTACAAATTAAAATCGTACAGTATGATATCCAGAGAAGAAATTCTATTACATTTTACATTTAAAAATAAAATCTCCCCCTGTGTGTACATGGTTGCTCATATTCTTATGCATTTTGTGGCCAGACTCAAGAAAATAAAAATACAATAAATAGAAAAATACAATATCTGACTCATACTCCTAATCTACCTGTTCTTGAGTCTTCCTTTCGTCCTGAGTCGCTTGTGATTTTCCTAAAATGTTAGTACTCAAAGACAATAGCAAATAAAATAAACTCCAATGAAAAGTTGTTTCAAAACAATCATTATTTAGCATCATCAAAATCTCAAACTCGGGGTCATAGGTTGTAACAGATGCCCTTCACAATTTTTGCACCTACAAAAAAATTATCATTTAAATTTTTTATTTTTCCACTATGATTTTATAGCCCTATATGAGCATGGCCATCTACATAAAACTAATTGAGCATCCATAATTCTCATTTCATCAATTCATAGATCGCATAAAATTAACAAATAAATAAACAATCACATCAATCAAATAATTACAACCAACATGTAGTAAAAACCATGAAAAATCTAGCACACAAAGGTAGGAAAATAAAATATTAGCCTAGACTTAAACTAGATTTGGTTGTCCTAACAAACCATCTAAAGTTTGTGAAGTAAGTTGAGTGGATTGGATGTGTCATATACTGGGTAGTAAGTTGAAGTTATCTAGTGTTTGACTTGTTGAAGGCTTAAGGGATTTTAGTTTGAGTTTAAATATTAATGGTTTAAATTTGAATTTAAAGATTATTTTAAATGTTGAGTGATAACTACCTTTATTTACACCAAAAATGTGAAATTTGTTTCGCTTTCCTTGGGGCAAAGTTAATAGCCTCGAAGGCCCGAGTTACCCATTAGTAACATATATTATTAATTAATTTAATTATTTAACTTAAGGAGTTAATAATTTTTAAATTAATTAATTTGTTGTTGATTTTAAGTATTTAAATAATTAAGTTTTCCTTCAACCGGTTCATGGCATTATTACAATGAGCACGAGGAACCAAGCCTCCTAAAAACTTTAACTATGGAGTTTTGTTGTATATTTGAGGGTTGGTTAACTAATTTTATTAAACAAGTAATTGTTTTTTTTAAGTTCTAATTATTTATTGAATTTTTCTGAATTATTTAATACAATAAATTAAGAGGTTAATTTTTCACTTTATAAATTAAAAAGAAATTAAGAAATTTGGTATTTTTCATAGATACTAGACCCTAAGATGGGCGAGTAGACACTAAATTTGCTGGATTTAGATTTTTCTAGATTAAGTTATGAATTTTTAAATTTTTGACTTATTTTAGAACAATGATTGGGCAAAATGTTGACTTTTGACTTTAACTTATTTATGGTAGTTTGATATTTTTATTCAATATTGGACCCTAAATGTAGTCTAATACCTTTGAGTTTATTCAATTTATTTTTTTTTGGGAATTACTTATGAATTTTTTAAATTTAAGTATTTAATTTAATTTTTAAATTATTTAATTGATAGGGTTTTAGTGGTTTTCATCCAAACTAAATTCCAATATTCATGAAATCTCGCTCAAAGGTTAAAAATGACCCATGGGAGTGCTTTCAAGTTTTTAAGAATTATTTGGATTTTTTAATATTTTTTAATTAGTTAAATTAATTAAATATTAATTTTTACTAAAATTTAAATTAATTTTAATTCAATTCTAAGGATAGATTTTGAGGTACCTAAATGATGGGTCAAATAAATAATAATTCCCAAAAAAACTTGAGGCATAAGTTCACCTAATGTCAAGGCCCAAGCCAACATAATATGGGCCCATGGTGGATCCTCTAAAGTGCTTAACTAAACCACCTAGTCTTACCCTAAGGACAGCTTTAGGGATTTAATGTGGGTTATCAAAGACACGGAGGGGGATGAAATCAGTGGCCATCTACTAACTATCCTAAATATAGGCAACACACCAGAAATCAAACCTTAGATTTCATAGATAGTTCACCAAGTCTATTTAAACTTAAGGTCAAATTAGGACACCTAAGCTTAAATTGACTTAATTATGACCTTAAACACATTAAATAGAGGTGATAAATTTTGGGTATGTAAGAGACATGCCAAAAATTAACCTCCCAAAGTCTCATGCCAGGCTTAATTGATGTGATGCAAAAATTTAAAAATACCCCTAAACCTATTATTGGAATTGACTATGTTACATTCATGATCATGACTTAAAACCATAGAGATTTGATAGGTCTCATCAAGACCATTCTAATGAGAATAAGATCACCTAATTTGGTTAAGTGTATGAAGATTTAGAAAATTTTGAAATTTCTTATGATTTATGGAATTAATAAATCCATATTTACGTAGTTAACCAAAGCTTTCCATGCCAGTGCCTTTCGATTATTCAACCAATCATTGTGATTGACTATATATATATGTAGAATTTACTATAGCTATCTAACGGCTATGATAAATACTACTTTCGAACAACATGATATAATCCAAACCACTTATTGAGATCAATGGTTGAGATTATGTCTTCAACCTCCCACATGTATCGAAAGCCGTAGAACTTCTCTTATGTGATAAGAGAGCTCCCACTAGTGAATCTTCACCAAACTTTATAGAAGGGATCAAAATGATGCAAACCATCAATCCAACGGTCAAAGTTTGGTACTTTGATAGGTTTTCTTCACACTTAACCACCACCTCCTAATAAATAGCTAGGGATAGAGTTTATACCTCATATAAAGCCTCAAAAAAAGATTTTCTTTATCAAGGAGCTTAAGAGGAGGATGGTGACCACTTCTCCTTTAGATGTCATGGCTAGAGAAAGAGGTATGTATTCAAGAAGTGGGCTAAAGTATTATTGTGAATTTAGATTCAGGAATTATAATTTTGATGATAACAAACATTTCTGACACTTATATTTTTCTACGGCTGTCTTGCCTATTAACATTTTAGGTCCACAAGCCCAATTGAAAATCAAGCTAGCTCAAGATTGGGCACATTAGGATTGAGTTTATATGTAAATGTTCAATAAGAATTTTTTAGCTTCTCTTGAGTCAATTATAAATAAAGTGGGTCCTGATGCTAAGTAACCTTGCACACACACACTCAGGGAAAAATTTTGTCTGTTTTTAGAGTTTTATATTTTTTATCACATCATTCTGGATGATCCCAAATTGTCCTGGATGATCCGTTAAAAATAGAAATCCTAATTATGGCATCCTGGTTAAGGCAGCCACAATTAAACAAATCGTTCTTGATGATATTTATATCGTCCTGGACGATAGGCTCAATTCAGAAAGAATCAGCCGCCAAATTTATTTTAGGCATATTTTATTTTTGAAAATAATCCTAAATGATGCATTATAATTATTTCTAAATTTGTGTCATAATTAAGGTAAGCAATTAAGGTTTGATTTCTCGATCATATCAACCTGGACGATTAGCTAAACAAATCTTAGTTTCATCCTAAACTACCAGAACGATGTTCTGGACGATATGTTTTGTTTTATACTAGTCATCTAGGATGATCAATTATTTTTTCATCATCCAGAGATGCAATCAGGGTGATGTTCTAAACAATATTTGATGTTTTGAGCTAATCATCCTGAACGATCATGAAATTATCTAGGATGATCGTGAAATCGTCTAGGACGCTCAGTTTATTTTTCCATCTTCCAGATATGAAATTAAGGCAATATTCTGGATGATGCTCAATATTTTTAAACTAATCATATAGGATGGTGCCCTATTATCCTGGATGATCTAAACAAATAAGTCCTTTAATCGTCCAGGCTCTCTCAGATCATCCTGGCTAATTGAGCTGAATTTGAATTGATCGATCAATTATCCTGGATGATAATATTAGTTTTTAAAATTCAGAGAAAATTTGATCCTCTTCTATATAAGACCTCTTATTTTCTCAAGATTGCATCTTTTATTGCTGTCTTGACCTAAGAGAGCCAAGAGGAGGAGAGTAAGGGAGAGAGAAAGAGGATCTTATAAGAAAGAGTTTATGAGGGGTTTCACAATGGTTGCTCTAAGCAAGGATCCGAGTCATCTTCTTCGATCGTCGTCCCTAACTCCTTGGAGGTTCAAGAGAGGTCTACTTCAGTAACTGATCAAGGTTCTCTGCCTACTTCAGGAGGAAGAAAAAGAAGTCAGGTTCTCTACCTACTTCAGGAGGAAGCAAACGGAGTTAGGTTCTTTACCTCACCGGTGTTGGTGGAAAGGAGGTTTATATAAGATTCTCCACCTTACTATGGGAGCAAAAGGAGAGTCAGTGAGTTTAGTGCAATACCTAGAGGAGAGGCTTCAAGGAGTGCACCTAGGTCAAGTTGACTGAACCACTATAAATTTTTGTGTTCTTTATCGAAGTGCCCTATTTGAACCATTATTGTGGCCTTGGAAACCTCCTAGATAGAGCCCATAAAGGTGGTGCCACTAGAGATCATTTTGATTTGGTTTGAATGATACTTGCAACTAGCTAGGTTATGCCTAGGTAGAAAGGATGTTGGAGGTTTGGCAAGCATAATTATGAAGTCAATTGGGCTTGGTGGAGCCATTTTAACATGTCTCGAGATGACCCAAACTTGGATGATTTGGGTTGGTTTAGGTGGAATTTGAGTAAATCCATGTAAGTAGTTCGATGGGGAAGATAAATTGAGTCAAGGACTATCCAATGCAACTGAGAATTTAGTTTGATTTGTTTGTGGTGGAAAATAGCTCAAGTAAAAATTGTTTGACTACTTTGAGCTAGCTTAGGTCTTAACCCAAGTCAACCCATGGGGTGGACTGGCTTGGGTAGGTGCATTGGGCCTATATCCACTCAATTTAAGTGTTGGTTTGTCCTATTGAAGCGTAGGTCGAGAAATGACTCAACCCTTAATTGTTTTGATAACTTTTGGCTAGCTCAAGTTCCAACCTGAGTTGCCCCAAGGCTAGGTCAACTAGGTAAATGTATTCGGTCATGAGTAACCCTAATGGGAACATTGGCTAGACTAAATAGTGCTTAAGGACAAACTTAGCTCAATGGGGACTCTCTTTGGACACTTGGGTAAATCCATATGGCTAACATAAGTGAGCTCAAGGCTTGGGTCTTTCAAAGGTACACCCCTAGAGGTTCAATGGATCATTCTATATATTTAAATTAAATTAAGATTGCCTTGGTCAAATGGTTTGAAATGGATTGAATTATGTGTGGTGTTTGGTCAAACTTGGTTGACTTAGTCAACTAAGTTGAAATAGGATAAAGAGTTGGTTTTATTTAGTTAGTATTAAAGGTATGAATTCAATGTAAGTGGTTTCAAAAGATGAGAAATCCATTTGAGTTGAAATACATTATTAAAAGGTTAAAGGGCACTTTAGTCAACCATGGTTGACTTTGTCAACTTGGTCAAACTAAAGGCAAATTTTGGTTTCAATTCATACTTAATGATGTTTAGAATTAATTATAGAATTTTTAATGTTTTGATGTGATTGAACTATATCAAGCTTTTGGAAAAAAGTTCAAATTTTTCCTTAAAGGGCATTTGGGTTATTTTGACCCCTATTCAACTATAGGTTGAACTAATTCTAACAAAATATAGTTTAATGTTTAACATATCATAAGAGAAGATATTTGACATGGTTAAAGGTCTTAGGAATGGTCCCAAGGTTAAAATTTATAAAGTGGAAGGTATAGTGGCATAGGCTGTTAATATTTGAAGATCTTTTAGCCTTTGGATTTCAATTCAGTTTTTGGGATTAGAATTGTTAGATTGGAATGAAATTTGGAGGGTTGATCGAAGGGTTATACTTAATAAATATGCAATTTATGTATCATGAATAAAAGATCATTTGGTTGGGTTTTGAGGTTATTGAAAAATTGCCTAGAAAGTTTTCTAGGACATAGACCCTTAACCTTGGATCTTAATCTAAGTTTTGAGATTTGATTTGAATTTGGGTTTGATTAATTAAATTTGAAATGCCCACATCAATCATAATAGAATGAATGATTAAGATTTATTGGGATGAATGAAGGCTACTTGGATATTGATTGAAGTTTGAATGGATTGTTGAATTGAAGTATGCATTTGAATTTGATGGAGAATTTGATTGAAGGTTGATCAAGGGCCATGATGGTTGAAAAGTGGGTGATTGTCAACCATTAGATCACTAAGAAGGAGTCTGGATATGTCCTGATTACCTCAAACAGAAATGAGGTAAACACTCCTATATGAAGAGAAAACGCTCATATCATCACCCAACTTAAACATGGGCCAAATGATTTGATTAAAATTTGTTAACTTAAGTGGTGGTTCCATCAAACATGTAAGATCATCTTGAATGTGTTGGCCTCATTTTTGAATGTGGTTAATGTTATACTCCTAATATAGGCCTAAGTGTTTAAGTCTTTTCCTTAGTTTAGGTTCCTATGAGACCTTTTATGTGTAATCCTAATGAATTTATTTTGGATACCCTTAGAAAATAAAAAACCTTAGGGTATCATCTTTTTTAACACCATTGATAACCTTAGACTAATTTCACCAAAGTTTGCTCTAGATCACATTCATGACACATAGGACTCTGTCTTAGACCACAAAAAACTATTATAAGACACTTTAACCCTTTATAAACGAATGTGTGAAGGATTAAAATTAAATTTGAAACCTAAAGTTAACCTTAAGTAGGCCCTTTAGCTTTACTAGCCTACTTATCATCGATTTAATGATATACTAGCCTACAAACCTCTTAAGGGACCTAAGACACCAATTATTCACCAATGATAAATAGTTGAATAAATGAAGTTAACCCAAAATTAACCCTAAGTAAAACCCTAAAATATAAAAATCACCCAAATACTATAAACATTAGGCTCACCCATGTTAACCCATGAAAGGTCTAAGACCCAATGCATAGGTAAATGAGTCATTATTAATTCCTTCGACCAAGTATGGTGCCACGATGGGAATACTCTACCACTAGAACGTCTAATCCTAAGGAAAGAATATAAATAATCTTAATGAAAAGAAAGCTATATTTAAAACTAGGATGGTACCACTATATATGAACTCCACCACTAGCACGTTTAATCCTAACGAAAGGAAACCCATGACCTCAAGGAAAAGTAAACTAGATTTAAAACTAGGATGGTGTCATGAAGGGCATTCTCCACTACTAGCTTGTTTAATGCTAAAGAAAGGAAACACCTAGCCTCAAGGAAAAGAAAATTGGATTTTAAACTAGGATAATGCCACAAAGGGCGTTCTCCACGACTATCATGTCTAATCCTAAGGAAAGGAAACACCCAGCCTTAAGGAAAAGAAAAGTGGATTTTATATTAGGATGGTGTCACAAAGGCGTACTCCACCACTAGAACATCTAATCCTAGGGAAAGGAAACTCCTAGCCTTAATGAAAATAAAATTAGATTTAAAAATAGGATGGATCAACAAAGGGCATAGTCCACCACTAGCACATCTAATTCTAAGAAAAGGAAACATCTAGCCTTAAGGAAAAGAAAATAGGATTTAAATCTAGGATGGTGCCACAAAGGGAATTCTTCACCACTAGTGTGTCTATTCATATGGAAAGCAAACACCTAACCTTAAGGAAAAGAAAACTGTATTTAAAACTAGGATAGCGCCACAAAGGGCATGCTCCACCATTAGTACGTCTAATCCTAAGGAGAGGAAACACCTAAACTTACAGAAAAAGAAAATTAAATTTAAAACTAGGATGGTGCCACAAAGGGAATTCTCCACCACTAGCATATCTAATCCTAAGGAAAGGAAGAAATTAACCTTAAGGAAAAGAAAACAGGATTTGAAACTACGATGTTGCAATAAAGGGTGTTCTCAACCACTAACACGTTTAATCCAAAGGAAAGGAAATACATAGCCTTAAGGAAAAGAAATCTAGATTTGAAAACTTGGAGATTAAAACAAAGTTGATTAAATCTTATTCTAAAACTTGAAAATAGTTTTTTTGATTAAAAAATCAAGCTACATCAATCATATATTTTTTATGAAACTCCCATTGACTTGCAACATTGGGTGATTTCCTTTATAATCAACTATCTTATATAAGCCTCCTTATTAGACTATCTCTATGGAAAAATATCCTTCCCATGTTGGCTCAAACTTCCCAGCAATATTTTGGTGAGCTAGGATAGGCCTCTGAAGAACAAAGACCAAGTCTCCTACTTGTAAGGTTCTAGATTGAGCTAACTTATCATGAGCTTGAACCATTCAGGCTTTGTACAATTTTAAGTTCTGTTATGTTTAGAGATGACGCTTTTTAAGGTCTTTGAGATCTTCTAACCTGAGTTATGTGTTTGGTTTAGTTATAATTTGATTCAAGGTCATAATTCTGAGTGAAGGAATATGACTTATTAGATAAAAAATGACATCAGCCCATACACGAGTGCAAACGAAGTGGATTGGGTCTGGTTCCTATAAGTGGTCCAATAGGCTCATTAGGCTTCCTCCAATCTCATCGCATTAAAGCTTATTATTATAGGGGATCTTTTTAATGATTTACACTTGGTTTTAGATAAAGGCCTTAGCCAACCCATTAGCTCATGGGTAATATATTGTTGATTATCTCTAATCAATATTATGACATCTTATAAAATTATTGATTTTGGTAAACTTGAAAGCAAACCCATTATAAGATATTATGCTGTGGGGTATGTTGAATCGATATACAATATGATCATGAAAGAACTTCATGACTTGGTGTGATGTTACATTATGTAGGGAAATTGCTTATTCCCACTTTGAAAATTAATTAGCTGCAGTTGATTTTGGTAAACTTGATAGTAAACCCATTATCAGGTATGATACTGCAGTGTATGTTGAATTAATATACAATATGATCATGAAGTAACTTCATGACTTGGTGTGATGTTACATTATGTAGGGAAATTGCTTATTCCCACATTGAAAATTAATTAGTTGCAGCTAAAATTAAGTGATGACCCTTTGTATAAGGAGGGTTTATAGACTCAATAACATCTGTACCCCAACTCTTGGAGGGCCATGAAGATATTATGGGATTCAACACATTAGGAGGTTGATATAAAAAAAAAATAATGTACTTGGCATTGATGACAATGTTTTGTAACATTCATGCAATCGTCAATCATCGTAGGACAGTAGTACCCCAGTCTTTTGATTTTTATTTTTCTTGTAGGACCCAATTGATGGACACTGTATTGTCCAGAATGGACATAATTTATGATCTTCAATGACTCTCATTTGTCTAAACAATATAGCCACATCTGATCAAATAATCGAGGGTAAAGAGTATTGTTCACAAGTACATATGAGAGGGCAGTTTTCTTAATTTTATTTATAAGGGATCTATTCAGAGGAAGCTTGCCTTCTTAAAGCTAGTTGATCATTGGTTATCTCAAATTGCCTTCTTCATCAGTTTTTGAAGAGGCAAATAGGACCCGGGAAGATTGTTCATTGATTTGCTCAAATCTATAGAATATAGGACCTTATGATCCTGAATCCCTATAGGAATGGAATCTTCTTCTAGACAGGCGAATTCCTTTGCAAGCTTTGCTAAGGCATCCACTGCAGAGTTGCTTCTATAGGGAATTCTATATAAAGCCATGATAGAAATCTATTCGAGGAGGTGACTGGTGTACTAATGGTACTTGAGAAGTTTAAGATTATAAACCTTAAAGGTTCCCACAATCTAATTGATAACCAAAAGATAATCACCAAAGATTTTATTCTCTTTTATCTCTATAAGTACTCCAAGTTTAATACCAGTTATCAGAGCTTCATACTTAACCTTGTTGTTCATGTAATGCTTTGATAAGTGGTAGAAAAAGCGTATCATTTCCTTTTCTATTGTTATACAAATCAAACCAATTCAGTCTTTTCAAAAAATAATAGATTTCTATGCTTTACCCCACTAAGGGGATGTTGCACCATCAAAATAAAATTCTAAAACATGATCATTGGATTCCTTTAAACTCATGATTTGTATGATAAGTAAATTATCATTTAGATAAGAATCTACTAGTAGCAAGTGTGTTGCAAGGATGTTAGCAACAGACTATCCTATCTCAATACATAGGGAATGAAAATCATTTCAAATTAAAGCAATATCATAGACTAATATGCAAGAGGTCCTGATAATATAGGACGGGTCAAAAAATATTGCAATGGGTTGACTCTAGAAATGATACCCAGTTAGTGAGAAAGTATGTAATTCTTGAATTTTAGGGCAGTAAATACTAAAGCAATACAAAGCTTCTCGATTGAAGGATATCAAATTTTGTAGGGAGGACTCTTTGGCTTATGTTATATACCACATTCTCTTTCACCTCATTATTAACTTGAGCTAGCAGGGCAGCGATCAACTCATCCCCAGTGGTGGTGTAAAGTATAAGAGGTTCCCCATAATAGGGACTGCCAAGGATAGCAGATTTATAAGGTAATCTTTAATATTTTGAAAAGCATTTTGACATTTCACATCCCATATAACCTTTGCATCCTTTTTTGCTAGAATGGAAAAGGTTGACATCTTCGATAGAGGTTAGAAATGAACCTCCTTATTTACGCCAGCCTACCTTAAAGAGACCTTAGTTGAGTAAGGAGATAAGGAGGCAATATATTTAAGATGGCTTTGATTTTAGCAGTATCAATCTCAATTCTATGGTTCCTCACTATAAAGCCATAAAATTTTCCTTAAGCGATGCTAAAACTGCATATTAAGAGATTAATTTTGAGGTTATAGCAGTGAAACTACTTGGAAATGATTATTAAGTCATAAAAGTGAGCTTCTTTGACTTTTCACTTGACAAACAAATCATCGATGTTGAAATCAACTTGATTGTGGATTAGGTCGTCAAAGATGTGAGTCATGGCCCACTAGTAGGTTGCACTAGAATTTTAAGATCGATGGCATCAACTTATAATAGAAGATTCCTATAGGGGTTTTGAATGTAGTATTTCTTTCCTCTTAGGGCCATCGTGATTTGATTGTAACTAGATGAGTCATCCATGAAGGAGAAAATATCATGCGATGATATAATGTCCACCATGAGTTTGGATATGGATAAAGGAATTTCATCCTTGGGGCACATCTTATTTAAATCCTTATAGTTGACACAAATTTTGATTTGATTATTCTTCTTTTGAAATGAAACCATGCTGGCTACCCAAGAGGGATACTATTCCTCTAAAATGAATCCAGCCTCGATTAGTTTCTTAATTTCAAAAATGTCTAGCTGCTCGATTTATAAATACATTTGTCGAGGATCTTATTTAACATGAATGGAAACTTATCAAATTTTGAGTGTATGAACTACTACATCGGTGAACAAGCCTGACATTTCATCATACGTTTAGGTGAAGCAGTCCTTAAACTTAGCAAGGAGGTGAATTAGATCCGTAGACTTATCCTTAATCAACAAATAACTTAAGAATTTGGGGCAAGGGTCATCCTCTATTCCAAGGTTAATTTCTTTAAAATCATCGAATGAAAATTTAATCTCTTCTTCAAAATTAAGGGGGTGCATCCCAAACTTGAAGTTCATCGGAGGCATATGTAGTCTCCAAACAACATTTGTTGAGGGGATCAATAATTTTTTTGAGTCATTCTCAAATTCAAGATAATTTATTATCATAAGATAATATTCATCATCATCAGATAAACTAATGGTACCAAAGCTAATACCACTTTTCCAAAATTTCCTTTTTTTGAATGCCAGATATTCTCATGGTATTTAGCTTGACCCTTAGTCCATTAACTGGTGTGGCACCTTATAATACATAATTTCTAACACCCATAGGAAAGTAGATAAAAGGTAATTCCATTAACTCACTGAAATCTGCCTCCTAAAGAGTTGTATCAACTTATTTCCTTGAGGTGGAGAGGCTAGGATAAAACTTCTTGGCTCTCCTTACTTCATCATCTAAATTAGGAGTTCCCTTAATCACTGACCCTACAAACTTGCTTGCAAATAGTGGAGTTAGGGTTAAGGCTTTGATTCTCCTACTGAGCTTTTCATACATAGTCAATTTAGGCTCATCACCTTAAACTTCTAAGGTATCACTGTTTAGGTTACTATCCTATTCTAAAGTGGGATCAAATTTAGGAGGAGGATTAATTCTTCTATAATCAAAAGGAACTATAACACCCCATATTTTTGGTTCCTTGTCAAAACATAATTCCATAACAATATACACTAGGGGCGTTCTTCAATAAAATGAATCATGACCTCGACCACATGTCCTTTTGGCCATCCACCCACCTCTTTGAGGTAACATGTTTAGAGGCCTAAGGACCACGATCTTGAGGTCCTCTCACTATCTAATGATTATATTTCTTAACTTTTCTCTTTTTCTCCTTCTGATTCTTTATTTTCTTTTGATCTTTGATCACCCACTTTCTCCTCTTTAATCATAATCTAACCTTTAGAACTGGTAGAGGACCCCTTAGGTGTGTAATGTGTAGCATCCTTAAAGATCTTGATCTCTTGAATAAAGAATGGTTGCAGATCATCCTTAACATATTTTCAATTTTATCTCATTGGCACTTGATGCATTGGTGTAAGTTAGACTGAGCTATCCTATAATCATGTATCCATGGCCTTCCTAGAAGAGCATTGAAAGACATTACCAAGTTGATAATATGAAATTTTGTTTCTATTTTTACATATCCTATCTCTAAAAAGAGGGTGATCAAAACCTAAAGCCTTCTTCCCCTTTTCATTGAACCCTTGTAACGCCAACTTATCAATGGTGAGCTTACTAGTATTGACTTTAAGGTAATTAAGAGTCTTTACATTCATCAAGTTGATTAATGCACCTAGATCAATAAGGATTTTGGAAAACTAGAAATTGCCCAAAATTATAGTAATTTAAAGTGGGTGATTATGATCAGTAGTCCCATAAGTAAATCCTTGTTAGAGAAAGTTACTCTTTAGATTTCCTTGAAGTAGAGAGCTTCATCTTATGAGGTTGAAGTCAATTTAGATAGGAAAATCTCCTGGTCAGGAAGTTCATTGATTGAGGACTCTTCTCATCTCCTTCAAGAGGATGAGGGCATCATAGATGCTCAACTTGGTAGCCAACATCCTAAGATGAGCTAAGACGTTGTTATAAACCTTACAGATATTAGAATCAGGACCTAGTGGATTTGAGGGAGGATTTGATTATTAAGGAGAATTTTTTAATTGGATCACTGAGACAACTTATTGGCCTTTTTCCTGAGGAAGCCTATAAGGTAAGACATCATCGTTATAAAGTTATACCACCATGATCTCCTCAGGAGGACGAATTGTGCTATGGTATACACTCTCCCTAAGCAATTCATCATTGTTTTTTGAATGGGAATTCAATTCTTAGAAATATATAATAATAGGACTCCCATAAAAGTTAATTTTAGGGGTGTCAGCATTTGATAAGATATCAGATTTTTCTCCCTCTTTAGAGGTCTAATTTGGAAGGTCAAGTTTTTGAATATCTTAAACAATATAAATTGGAATTTGATTTTTTTAAGAAGTGTCATTTTGCATTTCATTCTCAGGGTTATTCATCAAAATAGATGTAGAAGGATCTTTTTTATTTAATTTTTGACCCTTTACCTTTAATGGGGATAAGTAAAAGTTAGATAACATAAGTGAGAAAAGAGTTTTTATGTCCCATCCACTGCATGAATACATCTTTCATCATAAAGTATATTCTCTACAAAAATATCACTCCTTTTTTAATTAATGTAGTAGTTTCTACAATGACTGAAGAGGAAAGCAACTTAATGACCTCTTACGAAATCTCTATGCCAGCCTCTCATATCGGGCCACTAGCTCTCATCGGTAGCTATTCAGAAAGATGAAAATACTTATTAATCAACTTTTTTTATTCTTAGGATAAAGCAATATCCCTACCATCTTCGATGGAAAAAGAAAAGTTAGAATTATTACCTGAAATAACCTTGACCAACCCCTGTTTTGGATCTACTTGGTATTCCTTATGAATTACAATGTTACCTTGCCAGAAGTTTCTCTTAATATAATCTTTAAAGATAATATAGACCATGATTGTGTGGCCCAGAATGCTGTGGTAGGGCAAAAAATGGGATCATACATTTTATTTGCCTATTCTGGCCTATTGGCCTCCAATAATTTGAAATATTGCTACTTTAGAAGACTTTTAAAGCTCTTCTTTACTGGGTCACTTTTAATTATATAACACTTTGCCAATATGTCATTAAAAGTGATCAAGTAAGGTTCCCTAGTGGGCTGAGGGGCTACCTAGAATGGCTTCTTTAAAGTTGATTGTTGTGGAGGAGCACTGAGCTAACTTAAGGCAGGATGCTTCATTTTATCTATCAATATAATTGTAGCTAGTCTTTTCTCAAAATAATTAAGAGGTTTTGCAATTTTCTTCTCATTGGATATATCTTTTAATAAAGGCGTTCGAGGAGCCTCTTCCTATATGTTAATTGCCTTATTAAGAAGCTTTTAAAAGTTTTGATGGTGAACCCTTTTAGGAGAAAAGTAAAAGACCCATGAATGTTCTTCAAAGAACCTTTACTGTGTGTTACTCTTACAATTGAGTTTTACTCTTCATCAAGATGTTTCTCCACATCAAGATGTACTCAATCAAAGACTCTCCTGGCATCTATTTCTCAATGATCAGATTCCCATTATTGTAGGATGTTGAGCTCTATAGAATCTCTTTAATAATATATTTTTTATATCATTAAAGGTACTGAATGAACCATTGGTAAGGTCAGCATGCCTTTCAAAAGCAATGTCGGAGAGACTACTAACAAACTTGAGAAATATTAGAGCATCTGACTCTACTACATTGCAACAACTCCCTTGGAAGCGAGCTAGATGCAATCTTGGGTTTTTGACACCACTAAAAACTTTAAAAGATGATGATACAAAGCCCTTTATATAAGGGACTAAGTCATATTCTTTGGGGTATAGCCTTCCCTATCGAATAGAGGTGGTCCCTTGAAAACATGCTAAGCCCTCCCCCCTATCATCTTTTTGCTTTAGCAGAAGAAATCTCCATGGAAATTGTTGAATAGTTAAGGTTAATTCAAAATTTTCACTTCTTTGATTGATGTTAGGAATGACTTCTTAGAGTGCTTTGCTTTTTCTTACAGTTCCTTATTTTGATTATGGTATTGACGTGATAATTTATACCACAGCAGAGTTCCCCTTGGGAGAATTATGATGTTAAGGTTAGCTTCATACTCTTTAGCAACTTGGATGTTCATGCCTATTTCATCTGTTTTCCATTGGATGTTAAAGCAAAGTTTGCTGATTGCAGTAGTTGCTCTTTTAACTGTCAAATTTCTTGGTCTAAATGACCATTTTTCTACAAGATAGAATAAACATAATCTTTTCTAACTTGCAGGTTTTAGCCCCCCCCCCCCCCCCCCCCCCCCCCCCCCCCTCTCTCTTATCTTAGCCTCAATCATCCATTTAATATATTTTAGGCTAGGTCCTGGTGGGACTGAAGAAACTACTAGTTAAACTAGCTGGACTGTTGGCGTTAACTCATGAATTTTTAGGCTTGACGCTCACTTTCTACACTGCTCAACCACTGTATGTACTCCAGTTTATGGTTGCTCAAACTAAAGCTATTTTTCCTTATCTAATTGACCTTTTATTTATTTATCACTTTAAAAAATTTCCACAACTTGTCTCTGTAGATCATTAATGTATTCATCTTTATTCCTCAGTTTGATCGATCCTTCAAAATCAGATTCAATAGTGGAAAAATCTTCCTCCTCACTTGAACGGTGTCTACTGAGCACGACACGCTTAACTAATGCCCTGGTATCCATCGTGTTGTTGCTACCAGTAGTAGCTTCATCCTCATCCATCGGTACATCATCTAGGTCTTGATTGAAGGTTTCTATGGCCTCCTTCTTCATAAGAATGATTGTGATCTCTTGAACCACCTCATCAACTAGTCTTCCTTCTATTGACTTAGGATCAATGTGTGTGTACCCCTTGTAATCCATCATCTCATCGAATTCTCTATCTTCCAAATTATAAATAACATCTTAGATCTTGAGGTCATAAGTAGTGAGAGGCTCTATAACTATCTCATCAATCATTTCTTAATCTATATTATAAAACAATCCCTTCCTCTTTAACTATCCTTGGGTTAGTTGTGTCAAGGGTGGCATCCTCAATAAGTTGAAGGACATCCTCCTTAGGATGTGATGGAGGAGCCTGCGGAGTTGAAACTCCCACATCATGTGAGGTAGAACCCTCACATCGATGAATAGGGAACATGGGGATAATAATCCATATTTAGGGGTCTTCAACTTTGCTAATATTTTTTGGAATATAGTGCTTTCAGGATACTCAGGCCTCTTGCCCTAAATTTCAGTTAATCTTTTATCTTTATCTGCCACTTTGGGCTTAACGATTACTAAAGCAAATTTTGTAGTTCTTGGAGGAGGGATTGCTATCCTTCCAGTGGGATGGCAGCCCTTACCAGATTTAATCAACACAATCTACTCTATCTTGACAAATGGGAGGTGAGGCACCTAGTGATAACCATCCACCAACATAGAAGTAAATGGATGTACTACAAACTTTTTGTTTCTTCTCATAGGTTGAGGAGTCAGATTTCCTTCTTTTGCTCTTTCATCCTTAAGAATTTCCTTCTCAATTTTATGAGAGATCACCCCCTTCAACTGTCTTATATATTGCTCCTTTGTTTCACCTGCATAGGAAGCACATGTGTGGATGGTGTTTCTTAGTATTCTAGTTCTTTGAATATATTTCTCTTTTGGGGTTCTCTTTATTGAATAATCCATCAGGCATGGTGGAGATCTAGCTTTCCGAGTACTCTCTCCTCCCCTACGGTGGTAACAAGGGGGTATAAATGACTCCCCTTAAGGAGTGGAGAGGAAGCAGGAATAGGTAACTCCTCAGTAACCTCTGGCTCGACCATGCCCCGATCCTTTAACTCAATAATTTACTTTGAAGAGGTTATTTTCTTTCAACACTCATTAAGTAGTTCTTCCTCTAGTTTTTTTATGTGAAATAAATGCCATAACCTGATCCCTTCTCAAAAATTGACTTAACTTCAGCATTCTCAGCATGAGATTTTTGTTTATGTACCTCCCTAGTGGAAGATATAGTGGGCACGAAAGCTGAAGTAACAT
The DNA here is from genome assembly GCA_022539455.1 of Dendrobium nobile. NCBI lineage: Eukaryota > Viridiplantae > Streptophyta > Magnoliopsida > Asparagales > Orchidaceae > Dendrobium > Dendrobium nobile. The sequence goes on from CM039724.1 coordinate 9,948,762, forward strand.
CCTTTTTGGGAGCAGGAGAGTCAATCCCCGACCCAATAGAATCCCTTTCCCTTTTTGTTAGCAAGGTCAACAACTACACCTCTATTAACTTATAGCTTAAGAGTCTAAAAACCCAAACCAAAATGGATAGTATTATTACAGATCAACTCCTCAACATGTATGTATTGATCTTGGGAGAAAATAATTTTTTTGGCCATTGCATATGAGTCAATTCTCTAGATTTGAAAAGAGAGAGTTTGAATTAGAATTTTCAAGTGGAATTTGATAAATCATAAGGGATCCTATTTCTTATTATATATGTTGGGATATAGAAGCTAAAACCCAACATATAATGATAAAATGTAAAGGTTGCCTATTAATTGGAGAGATATGAATTTTCATTGCATATGATAGGCTACAAGAGAATGTTGTAGTATAACCTATAGCAATGATAATCAAAGCTTATTTGAATCATTTTGAAAAGGAACTAGAATTTTAAAACTAAGGGATTTTCTTCAAATTTTGAAACTCGGCATGTTAAGTTTTGCTAAATCATGAAGGTTTAAAAAATTCATATGAAAACCACCAAAAAGTTGACTTGGCTCTTTAATTCCACCAATTGACATGGAGTTAAATGTCAAAGCCTGATTTGGAGGAGGTATCCTCGCCCACCTCTCAATTTTTTCCAATTAATAAATTTTTTATGTTATCCACACTCACCCAAGGGAGAAATGAGTAGACGGACCAACAGAAGGAAGGTAGTCAAAACTACTGATACAATAAAATTTCTACCATTATTAAATATGGAGAGAGATATTCTCTCCTGCTGAGTCACCATTTTTTTTGTTTGGTTGAAAAGAGATTTGCTTTGTAAAGGGTACAAAGCAATTAAAATTAATTTCTTTTTTGAAATGTTTAAAATTTACTTTTGAATTTTAATTTTGAAATCAAACATGCATTTGAAATGATATACCACCTCAAGAGGTGGAAATAAGATCTCCTAATGGGTTCATATTTATAATTGAAAACCCCACCCTTAATATAATTGCCAAATTCAGGAAATTATTGCAATCCAGGATCTCTAGTATGTGATTTTGATGATGAAAAGTATTAGTGATTAAATTGTCACATTTCTAATTAAATACTTTAGATATTTCTTCTGTCTTTGAGCACTGACATTGTAGGAAAGACTTACCCTGCTTAAGGTTACTAAAAGCTCAATAATGGGTAAAATTGGAATTTTAAGTAAATAATGTCTGTAATTTTTTTATTTTTTATATCTTGAGTCTAGCCACATAAGAGTGTATACAATTGGGAAATCATGCACACACATATAGGTAGAGAGATAAATTCTAAAAGTTAAAATTTTTGTACTAATCCTATTGTACGACTTATAGTAATACTATACAATCAGTATACAAAGAATGGGATTAATGGCTAATTGAATAATTAATTTATGTGAACTAATCATACCTCGATCTGGATCATACTTTATGAATCGTTACAGTTTAAAAACCCTACCACAGGAAAAATTAAGTAAGATATTTAAAATTCAATTTTTGAACTAATCATATTATATGATTTGATTCATAATGCATGAAAACTTTAAATCTTACATAAATTAACCCCCATAATTAGTCGATCAAATCAAGGTTTAATTAATGATAGCAAATCATTCTATATGATATTGATCATACCGAATGATTGACAAAGATAAAATTTGGTCGTCCTAATGATCATACCAAACGAAACCATAATTTTTGAACTAATCATTATGTACAATATTTATATCATAAAGGATGACTTAGTTAAAATCAACTAACCTTTTTGAATAAAGATAACAGTACGAAATGACTTATAGAGATGATTTTTAATCTTTTTAGGAATCAACATGTGCGAATAAGAGAAATAATCTAATAGATCGTACTGTATGATATGTTCAAAAAGTTGAATAGTTCTTCTGAACAACTATTTACATCATACAAATTGAGTCTAGTTCTTGAACTGATCATACTATATGAACTCAAATCATATTATACGAACAATGATGGCTAACCATAATTTTTAGGGATTTTTAAAGCCCAATACTTAAGCAAAGCATAAAGATTATCTTTGTAATGGTGGGAGGATTATGTGACTATTGAAGGAACTCTGAGAGTGAAGCTTTTAAGAAATCTAGGGTTTGAGAGGAAGAAAAAGGTGAGGTTTAGCGTGAGGGAGGAGTGTAAGGGGATCACATGATTGCTCTAGGCTAGCTACACCCTTGATCCTCCTTTGGCCTTGGTGAGTCTTTGAAAGCTCTCTTAGGAGAGAGACTTTTTAGTCATGTACTCGAGGTACTCTTCCTTCTCCAAGAGGGTGAAAAAGGAGATGAGGTACTCTGCCTTTTATAGGTGGGAGAAAAAGGTGTTGATGTTATTTGCCTTCTCTACGAGGGAGAAAAAGGAGTTGAGGTTCTTTGCCTTCTCCAAGCGGAAGAAAAATGAGTCAATGTTTGATTCAGTCACCAGAAGGGTGACATAACATTTGGCATTTCACCGCATCAGTTTTTGTGAAAGTTAGTCTGTAAGAACGTCTCCGCCTTATTATGGGAGCAAAAGGAGAATCACATAGTGTTAGTGCAATACGCGGAGAAAAAGACTCTAAGGATTTGACGTAGGTCAAAGTTAACCTTACCACTATAAAAATCTCTGGTGTGTTTTTTTCCTTTTCACAGTTTTTTTTTCCTACATTTTATTTCTATTATAACTGCATAAAAAAATCTTAGATTATCAATTCATTTTGTTAATCAAAATATAATCATAATTAAATTAATATTTTTGATAAGCTCATTCGCTTCCACAATCAATTAGAATTTGGTATTTCAAATTCTAAAAACATTTTAAAAAATATTATCATCTTTATATTGAAGTTGGAAATTTTTTAAAATTACCAATCCCCTCCCTCTTGGTGAGCCTTAGGCAAGTTTCTTAAGGTTTAACAACCTTCACGAACTTTCAAGTGGTATCAGAGCCAGCTTCAAAAACTAGGTTTTAGGAAACTTTTGAGGAACGATCACTACGGAAAAATCGCCTATGACAAAATCACTTATAATTAGTGGCATTTTAATATTATTTTTAATCATTTTTTGTTAAATTCATTTAAGTAGTTAAATTTTTAATCATTTTAGTGTAATTATTTAAAATCTACTAGAAATCTAGAAAAGCTGCATGAAATGTCACCAAAAAATTATACCATAAAGAAACCACTAGAAACTCCCACTGGAAAAGCTGCCTCATTGTCTTCCGTAAAAAAATTGCCAGAAAGCTGTCAGAAAATTGACTGTCAGAAAGCCTCCAAAAAATTTCGTTGTTAATGGGTGAGTTCCCTGTAGTGGATTAATGGCTCATTTTGGTAATCATAACACTTCAGAGCGTTACTCGATAACCTGTCCACTACGGTTTGATAATATTCCTTTTGAATTATGGAAATACACATGTATGCTTTTTACAATTCATTAACTATAGTATTTGACTTATGATTTAAACTAGATATTCACTTCCATCACATGTAGTTAATGGTGTCAAAACTTATATTCCTTTTATTGAATGGATTTATGAGGATAGGAAACTTGCACAATTAAATGCTAAAAATTTTAATTGTTTCTTTTCTGTTTTAAAATCCGATGACTATATGCGAGTTTCTACATGCACTATAAGGAAGGAGAATTGGGATAGGTTATGTATCACTTATGAGGGAACTGATGAAGTAAAATAGTCTAGGCTAAATTTCAACTACATGACTATGAACTCTTTCATATGAAACCTAGTGTGACTATATCTAAAATGTACACTAGGTTCACCCAGATAGTGACATCCTTACATACACCAGGTAGAGAACTATCAAACTCTAAAAAAGTTAATAAGATTCTATATTACTTACCTAGTTTTTATGGTGCCAAAATAACTGCAATTTTTGAATCTAAAGACTTGAATGTTTATTCCATTGATAATTTTCTTAGGTCACTAATTGCCTATGAGCAAGGAATGAATCAAAGGCAAAGTGATGAGTGAGATAAGAAGAAGGAGAGAACCGTACCACTAAATGCAAATAATTCAAACAGTGACAAATCTTTATAGATGTGGATGATGAAATCGCATTAATGACATGACAGTTCAAGAGTTTTATGAAAAGAAAATAGAGACGTCATCAACACAATTGGAGCAAAAGGTAAAAGCAACAAAATATTAAAGCTTCTCCTGACAAAATTTTCTTCTAGTGTAGAAAATAAGACCACTTCCGAGCTGAATGCCCCAACCTGAAGACTCAATTGATCAAGGAAAAGGGTGAAAAGAAGTTAAAGTTCAAGAGGGGTAAGCAAACAAAACACAATATTTTTTGGCCCGACTACGCTGCTAAATCATCAGAATAAGAGGAGGAGGTAAGAAACATGTGTGTTATGGATAACGTTATTTCTGAAAATATTCATGATTTATATAGAAATCTAAAAAGATGCATGCTAGTCTTAATACTAAATTGTTTACTTTATAAAAAGAGAATGCTAGTTTAATTACTAAGCATTCTAATTTTGATAATGATTATATGACATTGCTAAATGAATATGATGCCTTAAACAAGAATCATATCAATTTAATTAATGCACACTAATCTTTGAAAACATTGTATCTTGAACTAAAAAAAGCATACAAAGTATTAGAAACATTTGAATTAGAAATGAATGGCAGGGAGTATGTATTAAAAATTGAAATGTCTATTCTTGAGAGTGCAACAAAAAAAATGGAAGCAAAACTAACGACACTTGAGAATAACAAACCACCACCTACCATAGATGAATTTTATCAGCCCTTAACACAATATGCATCACATAAACCTAGGAGAAGGCACAATGATCTATGCAGGTTAAAAAAATCTATTTCTTGGTGTCTGGTATTACTCTTGTGGCATGTTAGATAAGAAAACCCGCACTTGCACAATCTACTGTAGGTTACATCTAAGTGGAGGCCTACATTACATTCATCATAGCATAGCGTGAATTCACCTCATTCATTCAAGCATAAGGTGGAACCCAAACTAAGTTGGGTTTCTAAAATGCAACCTTTGAATAACTATGTAGGGACGCTCTTATAAAAGACCTAGTGAGAGTATGTTGTAACTATATAGTGGATGTTAAAGGCACATGATTGGTGATATGAAGCAATTCATTACACTAGAGGCTAGGTCAGGAGGATGGGTGACATTAGGAAACAACACCACTAAGAAAGTGTTAGCCTCATGTATAAGTAGAAACTCTAAAAATTTTAAATGTTTTATTAGTTGATGGTTCAAAGAATACTTTATTAAGTATTAGTCAACTATGTGATAAAGGCTTTGATATAAAACTTCTTTCTGAAAAATGCATGATTAGTTTAAAAGGAAAACTTGTGTTAGAAGGAAAATGAATGAAAAATGTTCACAAGTTAGACTTGAACTACATTGAATATTCATTTTTTTGTTTTTAAAAACTATAATTGATAAATCTTGGCCATGACATAGGATACTATGTCATGCAAGCATGAAGACTCTTAGGAATATCTTCCATAAAAACCTATTTAGAGGCACACCTAAGTTAGGCTTCACTAAGGACCACCTATGTGATGCCTACTAACTAAAAAAATAAGTTAGGTCTTAAATTCATTCAATCAAAGATAATAACACCTATAAGCCACTAGAAATTCTTCATATGGACCTATTTCGACCAAGTACAGCATAGAAGGAGAGGCATTTAGGTTTGTAATAGTATATGACTTCTCTAGATTTAATTGGATTCGATTCCTAACACTTAAGAGTGATTTATTTGAGGAATTTAGAATTTTATCCACCTAGATTTAAAGAAAATTAGAATGTGAAATTTTAACAAATTATAAGGATCATGAAGGAGTGGTTGAAAATGATAATTTGAATATTTCTATCAAGATATATGAATAGAATATTAAAAGTGCTCAGATGGCACTAGAAAGTTCATTAGGGATGTTAAGCCCTATAGAACTGGCCCAAGGCTAAATAAAGAGAGAGGTGCATTGAAAAAGAAGAATCTTTAAATCAAAACACAAACCAAAATCACCACAGAAATCAAAGTGCAGAAATTAAAATGCGGAAGCAGTAAAAAGAAAGAACACACCGGATTTACAGTGGTTCGGTCAAACATTGACCTACATCCACTCCTTGGAGGTACCCTCCAAGTATTGCACTAAAATAAGTGTCTCTCCTTTAGCCCCCACAGCTAGGCGGAGAAGCTCTTACAAAATCACTTCCACTTTCCCCGCTGCGGCGTAGTCGCCGGGTCCTTTGACACCAAAGAGATCTTCTTCTTTGGTGAACTTCCCTTGAGATAAGCCTTGAATCCGACGGTATTAAGGTGCAAGCCTGCCGGTGCAACCGTGTGGAATCCCCCTCCACACTCCCTTGAGTCCCCCCTCATAGGATCTTCTCCCTCTCTCAGACTTTAACCATTCCTCACTCCCTTTCAAGCTTTCTCTTCAACTTTCCCCACAAGAATGAAGCTACAATGGCTGCCAAAGACACTTACAAAGTGCCTTATCATAGCTTAAATAGAATCTCTCAAAATGAGCTCATTAATGCAAGTTGCCGACTTTATCATCCAGGACGATAGGTATATCATCCTGGCCGATCATTATAAATTCAGCTCATCAGCCCGGGATAATTTGGGACAATCAGAAGAAAATTGGTTACATCGTCCTGGCCGATAACACGATCGTCCAAGATGATTAGTTTAAAACTGATTTCAATCGTCCTGATCATCACCCTGAATTCGAGCTATCCGATGTAGATCGTTCAGGACATCGTCCCGGCCGATTAGATGATCGTCCTGGATGATGTGATTGTATCAATCAACCATTAATGGTTTCCAAAGATACCAGATCAATTTAGGCATAATTGAGTTAGATCGGCCTGAACGATATAAAGATCGTCCTGGCCGATTTCCTAAAATAAAAAAATCCTAAACTGATTATGGCGGCTGATTCTTTCTGAATTGAGACTATCGATCTGGCCGATACAGGTATCGTCCAGGCCGATCAGCTAATGACGGTTGCCTTAATGAGGATGCCCTAACTAGGGTTTCTATTTTTGGACAGATCGTACAGGACGATATAAATATCGTCCCGGCCGATATTACCAAAAATAAAAATCTCATAGGGAACAACAGGAAATCTTCCAAGATACAAATCAACAGATCCCACTCCAAATACAACAGACTCAAGAAAGCAAAAAGATTACAAACACACTCAGACCTAGTCTACCCAATCTTGAGCTGATTCCAAATTGCAGTCCGATCGTTTGAACCTGAAATGTCAATAGAAAAGGCAGTTGTAGAGAAAAGAGAATGTTTGATATCATCAAAATCATAAGCCATATATCCACAACAATCTCCCCCTTCTTGATGATGACAAACATTTCAATTTGAATTTATAAAAAGGAATATTTTCTCCTAATCTCCCCGTCACTAGAATAACACTTTTTAAAAAAAATAGGGAAGATTAAAATATTTTTTGTTGTTTTAAATTTTTTGAAAAGAAAAAAAAAACGGATACAAATTCAATAGTACATTCTCCCCCTTTGACATTATCAAAAAGAGAGAAGGCACAAAATGAACAAAAGATAAAAAAACGTTCCCTGATCTAGTGAAAAAAATAAATATTCTTAAATTGAAAAAGTTACCTCTTAGTTTTAATAAAAAATCTTAGTAGAATTGGATTAACAACGCAAAGCCCAGAAAAGGTTTAAAAATTTAGAAATTGATAACCCAAACTCAAGTTCTTTAAAAAGGCTTAAAAATATTTTAATTCAATATCAAAATCAAGGAATAAATTAGAGAAAGAAACAATCATTTTTCAAAAAACTCCTTCCATAAAATATATCTAATAGAAGATTAATGCACGAATTATTGAATCAAGAATCAAGATTTTCAAAATCAAGTATCAAAAGAATCAAGGGTTTTCTTAAGCTTTTAAGAAGTACAAGAATGGTAAGCAATAAAATTTTGTGGGCTCATTTTATGCCTCTTGACAAATGGTTGGCGCACTACGCAACTTTTGATACACTTTGTGTATTCTATTTTTTTCAATTTGGAGTCTTTGCGCTTCTTTTATTTTTGGAATCATTGGCCAATTTTTTGAAAATGCTACTTTTCTGAAATCTTAAAAACCAAAAGTAAACCCATACTATTGACAAAAATGAAATTCATGATTAAGAAAATTATGATGTAGATTCAGCACCCTGCAAAAGATTCCTATGCGATAAATAAAATGTATGGAGTTAAAAAAATTGTTTCAAAAACTAATTTAAAAGATGAAAAATATTTTAAATCAAAAGTAGAATAACCTTTTTTTAGGAAACAGAGATTGAGAGTCAAAAACATGAGTTTCCTTCCTTTGACTGTTTTTAGAGAAGTCAATCGCAACTTACCAAAGATTTCAAGAGAAAATAGGAAGTAGAATTTTCATTTTTAGAAAAGTGAATGTGTTTGTTGATCAGAGAAAAAATTTCATGAAAAAAAAAATTTTAAAGAATAAACAAAACAAAAACACAAAATAAAAATAAAAAACATAAAAACAAAAACACAACACAAAAAACATGAAAGGCTTTTAACCATTATCTCTCTCCTGATCCGATGCTTCAGAAACCAGATCTGCCCATAAGATTTTTTGTCTTTCATTATTTCCCCAGTTTAAATATTGCTTCGCCTTGCCCTTTTCTTTCGAATGAAGAATTCTTAAATTAGGGCACTGATTTTTCATATGTCCAGGCTTCCTGCATTGAAAGCAAATAACATTAGAAGGAATATGAACATCCTTACCATTTTTACCTTTTTTTCTACTTTTGCTTATGCTTTGGTGAGCTTTGTGATTTGCTTGACAAGTCATTGTATTCGTCACCAACTAAGCTATCTCTTTCTGTATCTTCAGCTTTTAGAACAATCATTTCACCTGTATCCAAAAGTCTTTGACCCAAACTTTGCTCGTAGGCAATGAGTGAGCCAATCAAATTATCAATAGAATAATTATTCAAATCTTTTGATTCACAAATAGCAACAACTTTGGCATCAAATTTTTCAAGTAGACAACGAAGAATTTTGTTAACTTTTTTAAAATTTGAAAATTCTTTTCCTAAGGCATGCAATGATGTTACAATTTGAATGAACCTAGTGTACATGTCTAAGATCGTCTCATAAGGTTTCAAGTAAAACAGTTCAAAATCATGCATTAACAAATTCAACTTGGATTGCTTTATTTCACTAGTGCCTTCGTATATGGTGTGTAGTTTATCCCAAACTTTCTTACCAGTAGTGCACGTGGATACTAACATAAAATCTTCAGAATTTAAAGCACAGAAAAAATAGTTTAAAGATTTTTCATTCAATTGAGCATTTACTTGTTCTTCCTTATTCCATTAATTAAAAGGAATATCCATTTTAACTCCATTAAAAATACGTGACGGTGATGAATAACCAGTTAAAATCATATGCCACATGCGAAAATCAATCGATTGCAAGAAAGTAGTCATGCGAATTTTCCAAAAATCAAAAGGAATATTTTCAAATAAAGGTTGTCTCGTGATTGAATATCTTTCCGCAATAGTATGATTTGAAAAATTAGCCATGGATCAAAATTCAAAAGCTTTTAAAAACTAAATTTTATGAATACGGCTCTGATACCACTTGAAAGTTATTAGATGACACTAGATAGTGCTCTGATACCACTTGAAAGTGCTCTGATGGCACTAGAAAGTTCGTTATGGAAACACAAACTAAAATCACCACAGAAATCAAAGTGCAGAAATTAAAATGGGGAAGCAGTAAAAAGAAAGAACACACCGGATTTATAGTGGTTCGGTCAAACCTTGACCTACGTCCACTCCTTGGAGGCACCCTCCAAGTATTGTACTAAAACAAGTGTCTTTCCTTTAGCCCCCACAGCTAGGCCGAGAAGCCCTTATAAAATCACTTCCACCTTCCATGGTGCGGCGGAGTCGCCGAATCCTTTGACACCAAAGAGATCTTCTTCTTTGGTGAACTTCCCTCGAGACAAGCCTTGAATCCGATGGTATTAAGGTGCAAGCATGCTAGAGCAACCGTGTGGAATCCCCCTCTACACTCCCTTGAGTCTTCCCACACAGGATCTTCTCCCTCTCTTAGACTTCACCCGTTCTTCACTCCCTTTCAAGCTTTCTCTTCAAGTTTCTCCCACAAGAACGAAGCTACAATGGCTGCCAAAAACACTTACAAAGTGCCTTATTATAGCTTAAATAGAAGCTCTCAAAATGAGCTCATTAATGCAAGTTGCTGACATTATCATCCAGGATGATAGGTATATCGTCCTGGCCGATCAGTACAAATTCAGCTCATCAGTCTGGGATAATTTGGGACGATCAGAAGAAAATTGGTTACATCGTCCTGGTCGATAACACCATCGTTTAGGCTGATTAGTTTAAAACCAATTTCAATCGTCCTGATCATCGCCCTAAATTCGAGCTGTCCGATGTAGATCATCCAGGACATCATTCGGATTGATCAAGCGATCGTCCCGGATGATGTAATTGTATCAATCAACTATTAATTCTTTCCAAAGATACCAGATCAATTTAGGCATAATTGAGTTAGATCAGACTGGACGATATAAAGATCGTCTTGGCCGATTTCCTAAAACAAAGAATTCCTAAACTGATTATGGCGGCTAATTCTTTCTGAATTGAGACTATCGTTCTGGCCGATATAGGTATCATCCAGGCCGATCAGCTAATGATGCCTGCCTTAATAAGGAAGCCCTAATTAGGGTTTCTATTTTTGGACAGATTGTCCAGGATGATATAAATATCGTCTCGGCCGATATTACCAAAAATAGAAATCTCATAGGGAACAACAGGAAATCTTCTAAGATACAAATCAACCGATCCCACACCAAATACAACAGACTCAAGAAAGGAAAAAGATTACAAACAGACTCAGACCTAGTCTACCCAATCTTGAGCTGATTTCAAATTGCAGTCCGATCGTCTGAACCTGAAATGTCAGTAGATAAGGCAGTTGTAGAGAAAAGAGAATGTTTATTATCATCAAAATCATAAGCCATAGATCCGCAACAAATATAACTTATTTGCCCTTAGGTGTGACACCCCAGGCATCCATAGTGAAAGGATTCGTCGACAGTCTTGATCAACCATCACTTCCTGCTCCTTGCTCTGACCTAAAATTGTTTACCACATATAATGAGCTTCAAAAAGCCCAGCAGATTACTAAAGCCTACAATTGAAATCAAAGCACGGTATTGAAACAATATGCATGTCAGTTAATCAAATTCATAACAATTAGTTGCACATGATCAGTGAATCTATCAGCAAATACAAAAATCAGTAATCAATGCATGATCGATACAATCCATAATTATCGGTAAAAGAATCGATAAACAGTGGGAAGAAATCCATAAAGTTCAATAAATCAGTACATACGTCAAATCTCGGAAGAATCTATAAATAGTAGAAAAATCTATATTCGGAAGAATCTCAGTTAAATCGATCAGTTACATCGATAGAGAAAAATCGTCGTCTTGATAATATCAGTTAAATCAATATCGTATCAGTAGAATCAATCATCTCTGGTCAATAATATCAATTGGTATGAAATCATATAAACAATCAAACTAATACATCGCAAGAATGGTTGAAATCAAATCAATACAATAAAACCTATTCCATAACAGTCAATGAATCACATGCAGAAGTTCAATATGGTGTATAAATGAAGCGATGGTATCAATGAATCAATATCAATGAATTAATAGTATCCATGTCCATAGTATCAATAAGTCAATGCAATATCGATATCCATATCAGATCAGTATCAATGCTCAGTGTCACGATGCAAATATCATTGAAATCATACAGTAACAATAAACTCGTAAATCTGTCAGTAAATCCATTCATTAGTAAATCCATTTAAAATCAATAAATCAATAATCAATACAAGAAGTATGTCGATATCAATAAATCTATAAATCCATAATGAGATCAATAGATCAATACCGTACACAAATAATTCAATACAATAGTCTTACTGAACAAGTACAATCACTGGCTATTAAGGCGTTTTTCAATATCGATAATCCATTATGCTGTTGTAGAAATCCATAGAGCTGTTGTAGAAATCCATAAATATATTTGTTGGCTCAATAAGTGTCGTCACTCTGCGCTCGTCGGCCGCCCGTCAGCATAATAAACTCCTTATGACTCCCAATCATTGTATCAATGATCAATAGAGGATAACACCAAACCCTTTTTAAAGGAAACCCCATCGGCCCACCATCCTGTACAGGTCAAGTAAATCTCCAACCAACGGTTCAACCAGTCTTCACTTGTCTTTCAGTAATATAATAGTATATCAATCATATATCCACATTCGTATGCAAATCAATCATTCAAATCATCAATTTAGAAAATCATAAGTCATACGAGAAATAGACGACATAACGGCAGTACACGGAATGTACACAGAAATCACAAATTCACAAATTTACCAAATTACCACAGATTATGGAAAACAATAATATAAGACTTTTATCGTACTAAAGCAACATTTTTCAACATCCTGATAATTTTCTATTCGATAAAATTCGCACAGAACTCAAAATCGTGTAAAAATATCATATCAGAAACATATCAAAAGTTGTGCGGTAAAACTTTCGTCAATACCTAATTATGCGCGTTATTCGGTAACGAAAATACAAAACTGAGCACAGAATTATCAAAACTTGAAATCAAAAATAGGATTCAGAGTCCTTACTTCGAGACAAACAAATCTTCCAACAACAACGACGGACGAAAAGCGCTCCGCGGCCTCCAAAACCAAGCTTCTTCTTTCTCTATCCTTCTCTTTCTCTCTCCTTCCTTTTTCTCTCTCTTCAAAAATATCACAAAATATCTCAAATCCTCAATTTATCAAGAAGGATCGTCCCGGATGATGCCCAGATCGTCCCGGGATGACCTCCTCTGGACTCAAAACATCCAGATGAAATTAAATCCAATTTTCTTCGTCCATGGATGAAACTCTCTATTCGGTTCATCCCGACGGTTCATCCCGACCCTTACAGGATCGTCCAGATGAAATTGACAGATTCTTCACAATTTTCTTCAGTTCGTCCGGGACTAAGGCCAGTTCGTCCGGACTAACAGCACTCACAAAAATCAGCTTCGGAGGAATTTTATAATCTACCCACCTTAAGAAAAATGTCGTCCTCAATATTTCCCTTAAGGGCTCAAAACAAAATTGACACAAAATAAATTCGTCCAAACAAAACTCAAATCAAATCGAATCAAAATCAAAACTCGTCGAAAACCATACGGTCATACAATTCATTCAATCACATGCCATTCACTATGTAAATGATGCACTTGAAACTATCCATTCTTTCAAACTTTCAATCAAATCCTTTCACTACATTTGCTCTGATACCAATTGTGATGCCCCAGTCATCCATATTGAAAGGATTCGTCGATAGTCTTGATCAACCATCACTTCCTGCTCCCTTGCTCTGACCTGAAATTGTTAACCACATATAATGAGCTTCAAAAAGCCCAGCAGGTCACCAAAGCCTACAACTGAAATCAAAGCATGGTACTAAAATAATTTGCATGTCAGTCAATTAAATTCATAACAATCATTTGCACATGATCAGTAAATCTATGCAGCAGATACGAAAATCACTAATCAATGCATGATCGATACAACCCACAATCATCGGTAAAAGAATCAATAAACAGTAAGAAGAAATTCATAAAGTTCAATAAATCTGTACATACATCAAATCTCGGAAGAATCCATAAACAGTAAAAAAATCTATATTCGAAAGAATCCCAATTAAAACGATCAATTACATCGATAGAGAAAAATCATCGTCTCGATAATATCAGTTAAATCAATATCATATCAATAGAATCAATCATCTCTGGTCAATAATATCAATCGGTATGAAATCATATAAACAATCAAACCAATACCTCACAAGAACGGTTAAAATCAAATCAATACAGTAAAAACTATTCCATAACAGTCAATGAATCACATGCAGTAGTTCAATATGGTGTATCAATGAATCAATATCAATGAATCAATAGTATCCATGTCCATAGTATCAATAAGTCAATGCAATATCGATATCCATTTCAGATCACTATCAATGCTCAGTGTCACGATACGAATATCAATGAAATTGTACAGTAACACTAAACTCATAAATCTGTTAGTAAATCCATTCATCAGTAAATCCATTCAAAATCAATAAATCAATAATCAATACAAGAAGTCCGTCGATATCAATAAATCTATAAATCCATAATGAGATCAATACCGTACACATGCAATTCAATACAACAATCTTACTGAATAAGTACAATCACTGGCTATTAAGGCATTTTTCAATGTCGGTAATCCATTATGCTGTTGTAGAAATCTATAGTGTTGTTGTAGAAATCCATAAATATATCCGTTGGCTCAATAAGAGTCGTCACTCTGTGCCCGTTGGCCGCCCGTCGGCATAATATTCTCCTTATGACTCCCAATCATTGTATCAATAATCAATAGAGGATAACACCAAACCCATTTTAAAGGAAAGCCCGTGCCCACTATCCTGTACAGGTCAAGTCAATCTCCAACCAACAGTTCAACCAGTCTTCACTTGTCTTTCAGTAATATAACAGTATATCATACATATATCCACATTCATATGCATATTCAATCATTCAAATCATCAATTTAGAAAATTATAAGTCGTACGAGAAATCGGCGGCATAACGGTAGTACACGGAATTTACACAGAAATCACAAATTCAGAAATTTACCAAGTTACCACAGATCATGGAAAACAACAATATAAGACTTTTATCGTACTAAAGTAATTTTTTTTAACATCCTGATACAAAATATCCTGTAGAAACTTTACAGAATATACTCAAATCATGTAAAAATATCATATCAGAAACATATCAAAAGTTGTACGGTAAAACATTTGTCAATACAAAATTATGCGTGTTATTCGGTAACAAAAACACAAAACTGAGCACAGAATTATCAAAACTTGAAATCTTTGAAATCAGAAATAGGATTCAAAGTCCTTACTTTGAGACAAACAAATCTTCCAACAGCGACGACGGACGAAAAATGCTCCGCGGCCTCCGAAACCAAGCTTCTTCTTTCTCATTCCTTCTCTTTCTCTCTCCTTCCTTTTTCTCTCTCTTCAAAAATATCTCAAAATATCTCAAATCCTCAATTTATCAAGCAGGATCATCCCGGATGATGCCCGAATCATCTCGGGATGACCTCCTCTGGACTCAAAATGTCCAGACAAAATTAATTCCAATTTTCTTCGTCCCTGGACGAAACTCTCTTTCTAGTTCGTCCTGACCCTTACAGGATCGTCCAGACGAAATTGACAGATTCTTCAAAATTTTCTTCAGTTCGTCCGGGACTAAGGCTAGTTCGTCCGGACTAACAACACTCACAAAAATCAACTTCGGAGGGGTTTTACATTAGGACCCCCAGTAGAATGGAATATCTGAAAGAAAAAATAAAACCTTAGTAGAAGCTACTAGGGCAATGATAGCTGAGTATTCACTCCCCATGTATTTTTGGGAAGAAGCAATGAATACTTCTTGTTATATTTTAAATAGGGTGAATGTTGGTTCCATGCTTAATAAGGCATGCTATAAACTCCTTAAGGATATAATACCTAACTTTTCTCACTTGTATGTCTTTGGTTATAGATGCTTTATCTTAATCAATGGAAATCACCCTTAGAAAAATTTGATCCCAAGTCTAATGAAGTTGCCTTCTAAGGTTACTCGTCTTTAAGTAAGGCCTATAGAATTTTTATTGAGTGGACCCTAGAAGTAGAAGAGTCTACCCATATGGTATTTGATGAATTAGATAGGATTTCTAAATCTAAACCAGAAGAAGAAGAAGTGGAGGTCATTCAAGGGGTAAAAGCCATTGTTATATGAGATCGAGTAGAAGTTCACGAAATATTATGTAGAGAATGGAGATATTTTTCTAGTTATACAAAAGAACTTATTTTAAGAGACCTTTCTAAAGGTGTTAGAACTAGGCATGGACTTATGAAGGAAGTTAGTCATTTAGTTTTATCTCTATGATAGAACCCACCAATATAAATCAAGCCCTAGTTGATGAATTTTGGATCCTAGTAAAGTAAGAAGAACTAAATATATTTTTTAGAAATGATGTATGGGAGCTATGAAGGTTCTCAGATGACACTAGAAAGTGCTCTGATACCACTAGAAAGTGCTCTGATGGCACTAAAAGTTCGTTAGGGATGTTAAGCCCTATATGAACTGGCCCAAGACTAAGTAAGAAAAGGGTGAATTGGTTAACTTTAAAAAATTTCTTTTCACAAAGAACAAAAATCACATAAACCAAAATCACACCACGAGAAAAATAAATGCGGAAATTAAATAATGCGGAAGCAATAATAAGAAAAGAACACGGCGGATTTATAGTTGTTCGGTCAAACCTTGACCTACGTCCATTCCTTGGAGACACCCTCCAAGTATTGCACTAAACTAAGTGTCTCTCCTTTATCCCCCATAGCTAGGCGGAGAAGCCCTTACAAAATCACTTCCATCTTCTGCGGTGCGGCGGAGTCGCCGGGTCCTTTGACATCAAAGGGATCTTCTTCTTTGGTGAACTTACCTCAAGACAAGCCTTGAATTCAATAGTACTAAGGTGCGAGTTCGTCGGAGCAACCTTGTGGAATCCCCTCCACACTCCCTTGAGTTCCCCCCCTCACAGGACCTTCACCCTCTCAAACTCCATCCTTTCCTCTCTCCCTTTCAAGCTCTCTCTTCAAGTTTCCCCTACAAGAACGAAGCTACAATGGCTGTCAAAGACACTTACAAAGTATCCTGAAAAGCTTAAAAAGAAGCTCTCAAAATGAGCTCATTAATGCAAGTTGCCGACATTATCATCCAGGATGATAGGTATATCATCCTGGCCGATCAGTACAAACTCAGCTCATCAGCCCAGGACGATTTGGGATGATCAGAAGAAAATTGGTTACATCGTCCTGGTCGATATCACGATCGTCCAGGCCGATTAGTTTAAAATTGATTTCAATGATCATCGCCCTGAATTCGAGCTGTCCGATGTAGATCGTCCAGGACATCATCCTGGCCGATCAGGAGATCATCCCGGACAATGTAATCGCATCAATCAACCATTAATGCTTTCCAAAGATACCAGATCAATTTAGGCATAATTGAGTTAGATCGTCCTGGACGATAATAATATCGTCCTGGTCGATTTCCTAAAACAAAGAATTCTTAAACTGATTATGGCGGTTGATTCTTTCTGAATTGAGATTATCGTCCTGGCCGATACAGGTATCGTCTAGGCCGATCCATTAATGACGGCTGCCTTAATGAGGATGCCCTAATTAGGGTTTCTGATTTTGGACATATCGTCCAAGACGATATAAATATCATCCCGGCCGATATTACCAAAAATATAAATCTTATAGGGAACAACAGGAAATCTCCCAAGTTACAAAATAACAGATCCCACACCAAATACAACAGACTCAAGAAAGGAAAAAGATTACAAACTGACTCAGACCTAGTCTACCCAATCTTTAGCTGATTCCAAATTGCAGTCCGATCGTGTGAACCTGAAATGTTAGTAGAAAGTCGTCATAGAGAAAAAGAATGTTTGCTATCATCAAAATCATAAGCCATAGATCCGCAACAATCTCCCTCTTTTTGATGATGGCAAATAATTCAATTTGAATTTTTTAAAAAACATAATTTCTCTTAATCTTCCCCTCACTAGAATAAACCTTTAAAAATAGGAGAGATAATTTTTTTTTTAATTTTTTTTGAAAAAAAAGTATACAAAAAATATACAAATTCAACAATACGTTCTCCCCCTTTGACATTATCAAAAAGAGAGGAGGCACAAAAAGCAAAATGAACAAAAGAAAAAAAAACGTTCCTTGATCTAGTGAAAAACAAATATTCTTAAAATGAGAAAGTTACCTCTTGGTTTTAATCAAAAACTTAATAGAATTGGATTGACAACGCATAGCCCAGAAAAGGTTAGAAATTCATAATTTGATAATCCAAACTCAAGTTCTTTAAAAAGACTCAAACACTTTTTAATTCAATATCTAAATAATAAAATAAATTAGAGAAAGAAACAATCATTTTTCAAAAACTCCTTTCATAAAATATATCTAATAGAAGATCAATGCACGAATTGTTGAATCAAGAATCAAGATTTTCAAAGTCAAGTATCGAAAGTATCAAGGGTTTTCTTAAGCTTTCAAGAAATATAAGAATGGTAAGAATTAAACTTTTGTAGGCTCATTTTATGCCTCTTGATAATAGGTTGTCGCACTGGGCATCTTTTGATTCACTTTGTGTATTCAACTTTTTTCTTTTCAATTTGGCGTCTTTGCGCATCTTTTATTTTTGGCATCATTGGCCAATTTTTGAAAATGCTCCCTTTCTTAAATCTTAAAAACAAAGGAAAACCCATCTTAGTGACAAAGCGAATTTCTTGATTAAGAAAATTATGAGTTAGATTCAATAACTTGCAAAAGATTCCTATGCGATAAATAAAATGTAGGGAGATAAAAAAAATTTGTTTCAAAAACCAATTTAAAAGGTGGACATCCTTACCACTTTTACCTTTTTTCCACTTTTGCTTATGCTTTGGTGAGCTTTGTGATTTGCTTGACACGTCATTGCATTCGTCACCAACTAAGCAATCTTTTTCCGTATTTTCAGTTTTTTGAACAATTGGTTCACCTGCATCTAAAATTCTTTGACCCAAACCTTGCTCGTAGGCAATGAGTGAGCCAATCAAATTATCAATAGAATAATTTTTCAAATATTTTGATTCACAAATAATAACAACTTTGGCATCAATTTTTTCAAGTAAACAACGAAGAATTTTATTGACTTTTTTAAAATTTGAAAACTCTTTTCCTAAGGCATGCAATGATGTTACAATTTGAATGAACCTAGAGTACATGTCTAAGATCGTCTCATAAGGCTTCATGGAAAATAGTTCAAAATCATGCATTAACAAATTCAACTTGGATTGCTTTATTTCACAAGTGCCTTTATATATGGTGTGTAGTTTATCCCAAACTTCTTTACCAGTAGTGCACGAGGATACTAACATAAAATTTTCAAAATTTAAAGCACAGAAAAAGCAGTTTAAAGCTTTTGCATTCAGTTGAGCATTCAGTTGTTCTTTCTTATTCCATTGATTAAAAGAAATATCAGTTTTAACTCCATTAACAATACATGACGGTGATGAATAACCAGTTAAAATCATATGCCACATGCGAAAATCAATCGATTGCAAGAAAATAGACTTGCGAGTTTTCTAAAAATTAAAAGATATATTTTCAAATAAAGGAGGTCTGGTGATTGAATAACATTCTACAACATAACGATTAGCCATGGATCAAAATTCAAAAGCTTTTAAAAACTTATTTTATGAATACTGCTTTGATACCACCTGTAGGTTCTCAGATGACACTAGAAAGTGCTTTGATACCACTTGAAGGTTCTTAGATGACACTAGAAAGTGCTCTGATACCACTTGAAAGTGCTCTGATGGCACTAAAAGTTCGTTAGGGATGTTAAGCCCTATATGAACTGGCCCAAGGCTAAGTAAGAGAAGGGTGAATTGGTTAACTTTAAAAATTTTCTTTTCACAAAGAATAAAAATCACATAAACCAAAATCACACCATGAGAAAAATAAATGCGGAAATTAAATAATGCGGAAGCAATAATAAGAAAAGAACACATCGGATTTATAGTGGTTCGGTCAAACCTTGACCTACGTCCACTCCTTGGAGGCACCCTCCAAGTATTTCACTAAACTAAGCGTCTCTCCTTTATCCCCCACAGCTAGGCGGAGAAGCCCTTACAAAATCATTTCCACCTTCCCTGGTGCGGCGGAGTCGCCGGGTCCTTTGACACCAAAGGGATCTTCTTCTTTGGTGAACTTACCTCAAGACAAGCCTTCAATTCGATAGTACTAAGGTGCGAGTTCGGCGGAGCAACCGTGTAGAATCCCATCCACACTCCCTTGAGTTCCCCCCCTCACAGGATCTTCTCCCTCTCAAACTCCACCCTTTCATCTCTCCCTTTCAAGCTCTCTCTTCAAGTTTCCCCCACAAGAACAAATCTATAATGGCTGTCAAAGAGACTTACAAAGTGTTATGCCAAGCTTAAATAGAAGCTCTCAAAAGAGCTCATTAATGCAAGTTGCCGACATTATTGTCCAGGATGATAGGTATATCATCTTGGCCGATCAGTACAAATTCAGCTCATCAGCCCAGGACGATTTGGGATGATCAGAAGAAAATTGGTTAAATCGTCCTGATCGATATCACGATCGTCCAGGCCGATTAGTTTAAAACCGATTTCAATCATCCTGATCATCGCCCTGAACTCGAACTGTCCGATGTAGATCGTCTAGGACATCTTCCTGGCCGATCAGGAGATCGTCCCGGACGATGTGATCGTATCAATCAACCATTAATGCTTTCCAATGATACCAGATCAATTTAGGCGTAGTTGAGTTAGATCATCCTGGATGATAATAATATTGCCCTGGCCGATTTCCTAAAACAAAGAATTCCTAAACTGATTATGGCGGTTGATTCTTTCTGAAGAGATTATCGTCCTGGCCGATACAGGTATCGTCCAGGCCAATCCATTAATGACGGCTGCCTTAATGAGGATGCCCTAATTAGGGTTTCTGATTTTGGACATATCATCCAGGACGATATAAATATCATCCCGGCCGATATTACCAAAAATAGAAATCTTATAGGGAACAACAGGAAATCTCCCAAGTTACAAAACAATAGATCCCACACCAAATTCAACAGACTTAAGAAAGGAAAAAGATTACAAACTGACTTAGACCTAGTCTACCCAATCTTGAGTTGATTCCAAATTGCAGTCCGATGTGTGAACCTGAAATGTTAGTAGAAAGTCGTCATAGAGAAAAAGAATGTTTGCTATCATCAAAATCATAAGCCATAGATTCACAACAAGCTAGTCAAGAGACGTAAGGACCAGAGTGTGGTTAGAACAAAATGGGTTTTCAAAAATAAGATGAATGATTCTAGAATAGAAGTAAGGAATAAGGACATATTAGTAGCTATAGGGTATAACCAGATTGAATGAATAGATTTTGAGAAAACCTTTGTCCTTGTAGATATACTAGAAGCCATTAGGGTGCTAATATCCTTTGCTTTCTTTAAAGGTTTTAAACTATATAAAATGGATGCTAAGAGTGCATTCTTAAATGGGGTGATTCAAGCAGATGTCTATGCTGAGAAATGCCTAGGTTTTGAAAATCATAATTCCCAAATCATGTATTCAAACTAAAATAAGAACCTAGAGGTTGGTATAAAAAGTTGAGTACATTCCTTCTAGATAGAGGCTTTGTTAATGGTAGTGTAGACACCACCCTCTTTCCAAGGAAAGAAGGCAAATATTTACTCATTATCCAAATTAATATTTATGAGATATTTTTTGGATCCTCAGATAAAAACCTATGTGATAAACTTTCAAAAATAATGAGTAGAGAATTTGAGATGAGTAAGATAGGATAGCAAAGCTACTTTCTTGGATTTAGTGTAAAGAAGATGGATGATGGAACCTTCCTTAGCCAACATAAATACATCAAGTACATCCTCAAAAAGAATAAAATCGATAATGCTAAGGCCATAAACACTCCCATGAGATCTACTGTTAATTACATAAGGACCCAAATAGAAAATTAATAGATCATAAAAAGTATAAGGGGGGATAATTGGATCATGTCTTTATTTTACTTTTAGTAGACCAGACATAATGTTTAGTGTGTGTCTCTATGCAAGATTTTAGGCTTATCCAAAAAAATCCCATGTGACTGCCGTTAAGAGAATCCTTAGATACCTATTTGGCACTTCAAATTTTAGAATCTTATATCCTATACACATCTTTTGTTTTAAAATCATAAGATATTTGGATTCTAATTTTGTAGGATAGAAAAAAGCAAGGTCTAGTAGAAAAAAGCACTTCTAAAAATTACCAATTCAAAGGAAAATGTTATGTCTCATGGTCTAGTAGAAAAAAAAAATAATAGCCCTTTCCACAACAGAGGAAGAATATATATCAGTAGGGAGCTTTGTGACTCAAGTATTATTACTAAAGCAACTACTCTTAAATCTTGGACTACCTATAGGAACCATTCTAATTATGTGTGACAACACTATTATTATTTGCATATCCAAAAATCTAATTTAATACTCTTTCACAAAGCATATAGACATTGGGCACCACTTTATAAAAGATCATGTAGCCAAGGGAGATATAGAATTGCTTCATATAGCTACTCGAGATCAATTGGCAAACAACTTCACTAACCTTGACCTATTACACCATTTTCACCTTTAGGACTAAACTAGTTGTCATACATATTCATGCTTAACTCAACATAAATAAATAAAAATTATTTGGCATAATTCATTCATATGTGTTAAACTCTATGTATTTATTCTTGTGTATGTTTATGTGATATTATATATTATTTATGATTTTTTAAATAAATAAAAAGAATTTGTTATAGATATTTCCTAATCATCACACACACTCCTCACTGACTCACATAATCTTTTAAATTTTTATTTATATCATGCTATATGATCCACATTCATATTGTATAACATATAAAGATAATAACTCTTAGTTTAATAAACTGTTCATATTAGATCCATGATATGTACATTATACTATACAAACTGCTATTCATACTATATGATTTATACATAACTAACCATTAAGGAATTCAATTTGTTTGGTATAAAATTATTGCCAACTGTACGGTATGATACCTCTCTTCGTACTGTACGATACATGTGTGAAACTAAATTGGGATAAATTCAATTTGGTCGATATTATAATAATTACATATCATACTATAAAAAAATATGTTCATACTATTCAATACCTTTCATCAAATGACTTACTGAAGACTCCTCGGGATGAATGTAATTTCTTAAGATCATCCAATATGATACTCAATTTTATTGTACTATTTGACCACCTTTTATAACAAGACTTCCAAATAAATTAACCTCTCTGATCATACTATACAAAAATAGATTGTACCATATGATCTACCCTAAAATCTATAAATTAAATGGATTTTCACATTTCAATTCAGTCAACTCTCTCAATCTCATACCCTCTAAACATTAACTGCCCAATGGCCGGTGATAGCAAACATGGAAGAATGACCCAGGGGAGCTTCTCCTCCTTTTATCACTTTGATGATCATTTTCCATCAGCAAGGTATGAATATGTCTACAAAAGTTCAAGTATTCTCGAATCACCCATCTAGAATGTTAAATCAACCAGCTCTTAACTTAGAGGTGATGCACCTCTTTGCCTCCACCACTCTTCTAAATCTACTCACACTAGCTTTCCCTTTAACTCCGAGCTAATTTATGAATTCATAGCCAACCATAGGTTAAATTTGGAAGCCTTTGTCATGACATCACATGTTTACCGACAACCCGTAGAGATCACCAAGGAAGATTTAGGGGAATATATAAATCTTTCTACTGAAGGACCACGTCCATAATCCCTTATCTCTACAACTAACTTTATAGAGTTCCATAAACTTAACTTTTAGGAATGTGGACATAAACCATCAAAAACCATTAGTCCACACCTTTAATCAGAATGCCTGGGTTATCCAACATGTCCTTAGAACCTCAATTATACCCAAAGCTGTGGATCGGGTTAACATAACCCCACTTCTTTCCATAATCACCTACCTAATAATGTCGAATACCCAATTTGATAAAGCAAAAATGATTCTTGATTATATCCAAAATATGACTTCTATTCAACATCCCAATACCCAAAGAAAGAAAAATGGCACATTAGGATACCTCATAGGATATATCTTAGACAAAAAGTACCAAATAAACTATCGTGCTCCACCCAATAGAATTCAAATTTTTTACACGGATGCCTCATCTCAATTTTTTTTTTCTATTAGGGGCCACACACGATGAGCAAAATTTTACTAAAGAAGGGGAAGCTGGTCTTATAGGTGGACTTGCACTGCCACTAGTACCACCACTTAGACCTGCTTACCCTACCTACCCTAACAATGATATAATTTAGTAGCTTGAGCGATCAGAAACTAAGCTCAACTATCACATTCAACAATAACAATAGCACAAGGAAGAAATGAAATGTTTTGGAGAAAGGTTTTCCTCAATTTCCAATAAATTTACCTCCATCCATCAATAATTTCAACTACCACCACCTCATCAGGGTCATTCTTACCTTAGGTGTTGGTTTTATTATGTATTACTACTTGTAATATTCACTTTTTCTTTTGTTCCTCTTCTTTTTGGTGATGTCAAAAGGGAAAGAAAATGTATGTTTTGTTGTATAATTTAGTTTAATATATTCCTATATTTGTTTTACTCTATTTTCTGTTAATTTTTTTTTCCTTTTGTATTTCATTGAAAAAAATGCAACCCCTAATTTTTAAAACTATCACCTAGTGAGGGAGAAATAAGTAGTAAATAATTTTTATCTTGCCTATCAACCAATATTATTTGTCATCATAAAAAAGAGGGAGATTGTTGCAATCCAAGACCCCTAGTCTATGAATTTGATGATGACTAATATTAGTGATTGAATTATTACTTTTCTCATTAAATATTTTAGATATTTCTTTTATCTGTAAGTGCTAATATTGCAGGTGAGATGTACACTGCTCAAGGTTACTGAAAGCTCAAGAATGGGTAGAATAAGAATGTCAAGTAAAAAAAGTTTGTAATTTAATTTTTCTTTTTTTTCTTATTTCTTGAGTCTGGCCACATAAGAGTGTATATAGTTGGGTAATTATGCACACACACATACATAGGTTAAGTGAGATAAATTTTAAAAGTTAAATTTTTGTAATAATCATAATATATGACTTATAATCATATTATACAATCAATATAGAAAGAATGGTCTTAACGATTAATTTAACAATTAGTTTATATAAACTAATCAAGTTGTATAATCTGGATTGTACTATTAGATTTGTTATGATTTAAAACCCTAGCCACAAGATAAATTAAGTAAGATATTCAAAATTTGATTTTTAAACTAATCGTACTATACAATCTGATTTGTATTGTACAAAAATTTAAAATCTTACTTAAATGAACTCCCAACATTAATCAATCAAATCATGGTTTAATTAATAATAATAGATTATATTATATAATATTGATCATATTGAATGATTGACTGACATAAAATTTGGTCATCTAAAAGATCATTTAAAATAAACCCTAGTTTTCTAACTAACCAAATTATACGACATGTATATTTTACTAGATGACCTTGTTAAAATCAACTAACCATATTGTATGATGA
Organism: Dendrobium nobile; assembly: GCA_022539455.1. Classification (NCBI taxonomy): domain Eukaryota; kingdom Viridiplantae; phylum Streptophyta; class Magnoliopsida; order Asparagales; family Orchidaceae; genus Dendrobium; species Dendrobium nobile. The sequence continues at coordinate 9,974,266 of CM039724.1, forward strand.
TAATAATATGGATTGACATATAGAGATGATTTCTAATCGTCCTGGAAATAATCCTATATGAAAAAGAGAGAGAAGCTAACAAATTATAATAGATGATATTTGGATTGTATTGTATGATGTGTTCAAAAAGTTAAATAGTTTGTATGAATAACTATTTACATCGTACTAGAAGGGTCTAGTTTTTGAACTAATCGTATTGTATGAACTCAAATAGTAATGTATGAAAAATGATGGCTAACTTAAATTTTTAAGCCCGCTACTTAAGCAAAGCTTAGAGATTCTCTTTGTAATGGTGAGAGGATTATATGATGGCTAAAGGAACTTTGAGAAAGAAGTTTTTGAGAAAACCAAGATTTGAAAAGAAGAAGTAGGTGAGGTTGAGGGTGAGGGAGGAACTTGAGGGGATCACACGGTTGCTCTAGACTAGCTACACCCTTGCACCTCCTATGGCCTTGTTGAGTCGTTGAAAGCTCTCTTAGGAGAGAGGCTTCTAAGTAAAGTCCTTGAGGTACTCTTCCTTCTCCAGGAGGGAGAACAAGGAGACGAGATATTCTTCCTTCTCCAGGAGGGAGAAAAAGGAGCTGATGTTCTCTACCTTCTCTATGAGGGGAAAAAATATAGTTGAGTTTCTCTTCCTTCTACAGGTGGGAGAAAAATTAATCAATGTTCGCTTCCATCACTAGGAGGGTGATATAGCATCTGGCGCACCACCACATTAGGTTTTATAAAAGTGACTTTGTAAGAGCTTCTCCACCTTGTTGTGGGAGTAAGGGGAGCATCACATAGTGTTAGTGCAATACTTGGAGCAAAGAACTATAAGGAGTGGATGTAGTTCAAAGTTGACCAAACAACTATAAAAATCTCTAGTGTGTTTTTTCATTTTCACAATTTTATTTTTCCTTAATTTTATTTCTATTATAACTGCTTGGAAAAATTTGAGATAATCGCTTCAGTTCATAAATCAAAATATCATCACAGTTAAATCAATATTTTTGATAAACTCATTCACTTTTGCAATCAATAAGAATTTCGTTTTTTCAATTTCTAAAAATATTTTAAAAAAAATATTATCATAGTTATTTTGAAGTTGGAGAAAATTTAAAATTTCCAATTTACCTTCCCCTCCCCCCCCACCCCCCCCCCCCCCCCCCCCCCCCCCCCCCCCCCTCCTTATGAGCCTTGAGCTAGTTCCTTAAGGTTTAAAAACCTTTACAAAATTTGAGAAAGAACAACATATGGCCCTAAAGGGTCAAAGTGATTTTCAATAAAATATTTAGCTATGATGATCTAGATATGCTATCGTTGATTTCATACATGAAGTCACGATAAAGAATGATATGTTTTCTCAAAGGAAGAAGGTATTATCCCGTTATTCGAATATTATGATAATGATAATCATTGAACTTGATTTTCCTAAAGAAAATTAATTATATTTTTAAATTGATTTTGGGCCTTTAAATCTCCAATGAGCATAAGCCCTCATAATTAATTACATTATAGGAAATCTATATTTCCTATAAAAACTATTGATTAAAATAATTACAAACATTTTGTTAAGAATTTTTAAGCATTGATATCAAAGAAGCTAGGTTTGAATCTCAACATGGTCTGGATCAAGTTTGAGGACTTATTTTTGGTGGCTAAAAAAAGAAAGGTAGGAGATTTTTTGAGATTCTGAATTTTTTTTAGAAACACCCCTATTTATCCAATGTGTTGGGCTTTAAATTTTTGGATAAAAGAGGAATTTTTAATTAAAGATTTCAATTTTTTAAAATGGTGGAATTATATTTTCAAAGGTGGGGTCATATGACTTTGAGTCTGCTTGAGATCCTAGATCTTTTTTGGGCACTAAAGAATAATTGCCCAAACCTACCTAACGTAGTGCAAATCTGGAAATATCCTATCCTGAATTGGGGAGCAAACTAACTATCTAGGCATATTAAAATCATGTGGCTGATCTTTTATGTACTACTGATGGGTTGTTGATTAAGTTTTGAAGAAATGGGGTTGATTCCTAGAGTAGATACTAATTGGCACCTTAACTTATATAGGGTGATTAATAATTGATATGATATTACAATTTTTTACTATTTTTAATTTCTTTCAAATATAATGCATTGTAATTTACTTGAATTCATAAATGGTAAGAAGAAATTTTAAAAAGGCTTAAAAAATTTATCCTTGAGTTTGCACAACATCCCCTTAACAGAACTGCACCCAAATAGGTTACATGGTATGCTGGAACCCGCAAAAAGGGAGATGCCTTACTAGAAGAAAACAAAATGTAATTTTTTTTCTTTTTTTATTTATATTTATATTTTAATTTTTTTGGAGAAAAAAATTAATATGTATTCATGACAACTTTCAGCAAACCCAATCTTACTTCATATATTATTAAAGTTACTACGTGAGCCTAAAAATTTTATTTAATTTATGTAGAAAAAGCTTTTTAATCGTGCACTCACGAGACTCTGCACATTTGCCAAATTAAACATGATATATAGGAAAGAAACCTAAGAAAGTATGCAATTTTTATTATGCAATTAATATAAATAAATAAAATCAATAAATTAAATAAATTAAATGTTCATGTGGCAAGTGTCACTTAATTACAACCTAGGGTTTGCAAAAATTAAAAGTGGTCAGGTACTAATGATAATACCCCATATTCTAATTTTAGAACTAACACAAGTGACTTTGAGTGGGATATTCTCTATCTTCACTTCTTCATCTTCTATTCTTCTAGATTTGTTGGGTCTGAATATTCAAATGAAAAGAAACCCCTCTCCGAAGGGTTTTTTTTTTCTCTTTGAATTTTTAAAACATCCAATCTAGAATGTCCAAAAGGAAGGGAATTCTCCCTAAAGGGATGTTCCCTCCTCTTTGGATTCCAAATTGGATGTGTATCTCTTTTCAAAGTCAACTTTCACAATACAACTCGATCAAATTAAATTACAAAACACATCCTAAGTAGTTATATATTTTTGCTCAAATTAAATTATAGCCATAATTAGCCATACTCTTTAAATTTTAATGGGGACTTAGCAATTTTAGCACCTATAGAAAATGTGTATGTTAAAGCTTTAATTTTATCCCATGATTTTATATCCCTATATAAGAATAACCACCTATAGAAAATTAGGTGAGCATCTAGATCATTCCAAACCAAAGGATAATCTAACGCCCATCATAGTAATTTACAGATTGCATAAAATTAACAAACAAATAAATAATTAAATTAATTGATTGCAACAAACATGTAGTGAAATCCACGAGAAATCTAGCACACAATAGTAAGAAAGTAAAACAATAGCCTTGACTAAAACTAGATTTGGTTGTCTTAACAATTCATTCAAAGTGTGTGTAGTAGGCTGTGTGGTTTAGATAAGTCCTGTGCTAGGTTAGGTAGTAGGTTGAATTTGTCTAAATTTATGATTTGTTAAAGACTTAAGGGATTTAAGTTTGAGATTAAGTATTAATGGTTTGAAGTTAATTTTAAAGTGTATTTTAAGTTTGGAGTGATTACTACCTTTATTTACACTAGGGCTGTGAAATTTATTTCACCTTTGTTAGGGCTAAATTATTTACCTCGTAGGCCCGAGGTACCTAGTAGTAACCAATAATATTAATTGATTTATATTGGTTAAACTTAAGAGGTTGATAAATTTTAAATTAATTAATTAGTTAATGATTTTAAAGATTAATAATTAATTTTGTCATCAACTAGTTCATGGCATTGTCATAGTGAGCACATGGAACCAAGCCACCTTAGGACATGTAGCCCTACAGCCCAAGGTAGTTCATTCTAAAAAATTTGTTGATGTAGTTGAATTAGAGTTTTTATTTTTTAAGTAATTAATTGTCAATTAATTTTAATATTTTCACTCTATTGATTCCGTTCGTAGCATTGTCATTGTAGGCTTGAGGAACCATTCCTCCTTAGTATTAACCTTACAGCTCAAGGCAATACATTCTACAAAGTTTATATTTAGAGTGCCCATTATATATTTTGGGGTTGGTTGACTAATTTAATTAATAGAATTAATGTTTTTTGAACTTTTAATTAATTATTGAATTCTTTAAATATTATAAATTGTTTAATACATTAAATTAAGGGGTCAAAATTTGGCATTTAAAATTAAATTAATGTGTAGATTTTTAGTGTTATTCATAAATACTAGTCCCTTAGATGAATGATTATACACTAAGTTTTATGAATTTAGATTTTTTTAGATTAGTTTTTGAATTTATGAAGTTTTGACCTATTTTTGAACTATGGTTGACCAAAATGTAAACTTTTGACTTTGACTTATTTCTGGTGGTTTGACATTTTTATTAAATAATATATCTTAAATGGAGTCTAATGCCTTTTACTTTTTTCAATTTGGAAATTTATAGAATTACTTATGAATTTTTGAAAATTAAACCCAATAATAAGGCTTTTATTTTTCCCTACTTGGGGGTTTAATTCTAGTCAATTTTATATATTATTTATAATTTTTTCTCAATTTTAATGAGTGATTTAGAGTCATATAAATGGGGGGTCAATTGGATTCCAATTCCAATAAAACTTGGGCTATGAGTTCACCTGATCTCAAGGCCTAAACCAACTGAATTTGGGCCCATAGTGGATCCTTTAAGGTGGTTAACCAAAACCCCTAAGGCAACCCTAAGGCCACCTTTAGGAATTTAATGTGAGCTATCTAAGACAAGGAGGGGGATAAAATTAGTGGTCATCAACTCACTATCTTAAACATAAATAGCACACCAAAAATCAAACCCTAGATTTCATTGGATAAGTTAGTAAGTCGATTTAACCTTAAGGGTCAAATTGGGACTCCTAAGCCTAAATTAACTTCATTATGGCCATAAACACATTAAAAAGAGGAGAGGAATTTTGGTTATGTTAGAGACATGCCCAAAATTAAACTCCCATAGTCTTAAGACATGGTTAATTGATGTGAAGAAAAAAATACAAAAATACACTTAAGGTTATTACTTGAATTAATTAGATTCTCTTCATGATCATGGCTTGAAACTAAAAGGTTTTGATATGTTCCCTCAAGACCTTTTAAATGAGCCTAAGATAACCTAATTTGGTTAAGGCTGCGAGGAGTTATAATTTTTTGAAGTTTTGTGTGATTTCTCGAATTTTAAATCTACATTTATACAGTAAGCCAATGCTTTCCATCTAGGCACCTTCTTATTGGTCAGTCAATCATTGTGGCTGATTATGAAAAAATAGGAATGATTGTAGCCATTAGATGGTTGACCAGACGGCTACAATTTATAAGACTCTAGGACTATGGGATATATTAGGAATCGTTGATTGAGATTATTGATTGAGATTACGTCTTTAACCTCCCACATGCATCAGAAACTATATACCTTCTTATGCATCATCCAAAAGATCCCACCTACAAATCTCAACCAAACTTCACGGGAAAGATCAAAATGATACAAACCATCAATCCAATGGTCAAAGTCTGGTAGTTTGATGGTTTTCTTCACACTTGACCACTACCTCCTAATAAAGAATGATATTGAGTTTATACCTTAGAGAAAGCCCTAACATATGAGTTTCTCTATCAGAAAGCTTGAGAGGAGGATAGAAACTACTTCCCTTTCAGACGTCACAGCCTGAGGATCATCGAATGTATGAATTCAAGTAGAGGGAGGAAGGATTTTGCTAGAGCCCACTCGACCTGGGCTCTAGAGAAGCTAGGAAGCTAGGAGAGAGAACATGAATGCTCAAAGAGCTCTAGGGGTAGATTTTGATATGTTGGGAGAAAATGAGAGGGTTTTGAATAAAGTGCCCAATTCAGACCATTATTATGACCTTAGATGCCCAGGATGGATTAGGCAAACCACTAAACAGCTACCAATTAGAGGGGTAAGCCTCTCTAAGCCTTATTAGCCTTAATATAATGAGCTCATCTCCTAGAAAGCCTTTTGATAGGGCCCAAGAAGGGGGACCACCTGATCTTATTCTAATTTTCTCCAACCATCACTAGCCACTAGCATGGTTAAGCCAAGGTAGAAAGGCTATTGAAGGTCTGGCAAGCCTAATTATAATATCAATTAGGTTTAGTGAAGCCCAATTTTCCAATATAGCTCAAGAAAACCAAAACTTAGATGATTTGGTGCATTTTGGGTCCAACCTAGGTTAAGCCAGGTGGTGAGTTTTATGGGGAAGCTATATTTAGTCAAGGGATTCCAAATGCAAGTGAGAATTATGCTTGATTTGGTCTGTGGTGGGAAATAAATCAAGTAAAAAATGGTTTTGAATACTTTGAGCTAGCTTAAGTCTTGACCCATGTTAACCTAGGGGTTTAGGTTACTTGGGTAGGTGGATTGGGCTTAGGGCCACTCAATATAAGTGCTAATTTGGCTTAGTGAAGCTTAGGTTGAGAAATGCCTCTACCCTTAGCAGTTTTAATCACTTTGGGCTAGCCCAATTTTCAACCTGAGTTGACCCGAGGATTGGGTCAACTTGGGGAGATGCATTGGGCCAAAAAGAACCTAATGGGAATAATGGCTAGATCCAATATGGCTTTGGACATTTGGGTTAAGCCATATGGCCAACACAATTGAGCTCAAGGCTTGGCTCTTTCAAAGGATACCCTTATGGGTTCAATGAATATATGTGTTTAAATGGATTTGAGATTACCTTAGTCAAAGGGTTTGAAATGGATTTAAGTATATGTATTGTTTGGTCAAACTTGGTCGACCTGGTCAACCATATTGACCTAGGGTCAGGTAATAAGCCCATTGAGTCTGGATTGAAGGTATGAATGCAATGGAAATGTTTTCGAATAATGAGAAAGCCATTTGAGTTAAAATGCATGTTTGAAAGTTTAAAGAGCACTTTAGTCAACCAAGTCAAACCAAAGGTTAATTTTGGCTCTAATGCATTTTTAATGATGTTTAGAAAGCATTAGAGAAGGTTTCAAGGCTTGATGTTATTGAACTATGTTGAGCTTTGGGAAAATGTCCAAATTTACCCTTAAAGGACATTTTGGTCATTTTGACCAATGGTCAACTATGGTTCAAACTGAGTCCATCAAAATGAAGTTTACTTTTCAACATTTCATAAGAGAGGTGATTGGCATGGTTAAAGGTCTTTGGGAAGGTCACAATGTCAAATTCCATGAAGTAGAAGGTTTTGTAGCATTTGGATTTAAATTCAATTTTTGAAGGTAGAAGTGTCATATTGGGTTCAAATTTGAAGGTTTGACCCTAGAGACATGCCTAATAAACATTTATTTGATAGATTATGAATCAAATGTCATTTGTTTAGTTTTAGAGGTGATTGAAAAATCACCCAAAAAGGGTTTCAGGACATAGCCCCTTTACCTTAGATCTTGATCAAAGTTTCTTGATTTGAATTGGACTTTGGGTTTGATTAATTAAATTTGAATTATCCACATCAAATGAAATTAAATGAATTAATAAGATTGAATGGACATGATTGAATGCTGGATGGAGATTGATGAAGGTTGAATAAAAGGCTGAATTTAAGGTTGAATTAGAATTTAATTGAGAACTGGATTGAAGGTTAATCAAGGGCCTAGATGGTTGACAAGTGGGTGATTTTCAACCATCAGATCACCAAGAAAGATACTGAATAGTTTTTTATTACCTCATACTAAAATTAGTTCTACATTCCTATATGAAGAGAAAACCCTCATATCATCGCCCAATTTAAACTTGGGCTAAGTGATATGATCAAAAATTATTAACTTAAGGTGGTTCCATGAAATATGCAAGGTTAGCTTGAATGTGTTGACCTCATTTCTTATTGAGGTTACTGTTATCCTCCTAATATAAACCATAGTACTTAAGTTTTTTTCCTTACTTTTAGGGTCTTATAAGACTATATTATGTGAATTCCTAATGAATTAGTTTTAGATAACCTTAGAAAACATAAACCTTTAGGTATCATCTTTTATAATACTTTTGAGAACCTTAAATTTATTTCAACCAAGTTTTCTCTAGCTTATATTCATAATACTTAGGAGTCTACCGTATACCACAAATAACTTTTAGAAGACACTATAACTCTTTATAAGCCAAAGTACGAAGGGTTGAAATTAAATTTGTATCCTAAAGTTAACCCTAAACAAGCACTTTGGATTAACTATACTACTTTTCATTGATTTAATGATGTACTAGCCTAAAAAGCTCTTATTGGACCTAGGACACTCATTATTCACCCATGATAAGTAGCAAACTAAATGAAGTCAACCCTAAATTAACGCTAATTCAAACCCTAAAATATAAAAAAAATACCTAAATACTACAAACCATAGTAGGGTGTTTGTTAGGATTGTTTTATTCCTCATCCTCAACTCAAAAACAACAATGTTACCACAAAAATGAGGTTTTCCCAAATAATGGTGAACCGAATGTGCATGGAGGTCAGAATCTTCCTAATGCAAAAGTTCAAAACCTACATTTAGAGGATTCCAAAGCTTCTGGGGATAACATAGAGATTGGCCCTATAGATATTTCCATAAGGAGTGAAGGTTTGTTGGAAAAGGAAAGTGGCCAATAAAACTTTAAAAATGTGGATGGCATGGAGGAACATGATCTAGTGGATGTGAGTGAGAATGGTGTAGGGGAGAAATTTAAAGACGATTAACATATTATCAATGCATTAGTTAATCAAGGAATTAAGGAGAGCAATAGGGATGAGAAAGAAATGAATCTTTGTAAAGAAAATGACCCTAATGATTATGATGTTAATCTTGTTATTGAGGATAAATGTGAGAGTGGCTCTTAGCATACTTTTATAAACAATCAGAGGAATGATGATGATGAGCATGGAGGAAGGGGAAATCAAGTCTCTTAACACTTTCACTCCTAAGGTTAGTCTTAAGGGTTCCACTATTAACTCTATGCCATCTCCTAATGGTAGGAGAGGCTAACATTAATGAAGAAGGTTCTACTTTTTACTCTAAAAAGATGGGTAAGAATAAAAGAAATATGCTGGGCATTACCCCAAGGGTCACTAGAGCTTCTACCCAATCTATTAATGGTTAAAGATCTTGTGTGGAATATTCGAGGTGTGGGTAGCTCTCTATTTATGGATAGAGTGAAGAATTTATGTAGAATTCTTGATATTCAACTTCTTGTTTTAATTGAGCCTGTAGTTATTACTTCTAAAATGGATTTTGATCGCACTTAATTGGGGTTTGATTTTTCTTTCGGCAACTGCTCTAGTAAAATATAGATTTTTTAGAAGCACTTTATTACTATAGGCATTATTATGGATTTACCATAATTGATTCATATTAACATTAATTTTAATCAAGTTTATTACTATGCTTCTTTTGTTTATGCCTCCTTGTTAAGAGAGTTGCTATTTGCATGTTTTATATTCTTGCAACTTGTATAGTTTTGATGATTCCAAATATTATTATTTTAATTTTTATTTTTCTCCTAACACAGTTTGGAAGATTTATTTTTTGCTCTTGTGTGAACTAACAATTCAGGAAAGTCGAACTCCAGATTAATGTAGACTTCAATTCATATTCAGCATGAGATAGTTTGTAAATTGAAGTTTGTACTTATCTTTGAATTGAGTTTGAGAGGGAGTGATTGTAATTGTGTAGATAATCACACACACACTTGGGGAACAAGAAAATTATATTGATCGTACGGGACAAACATAGTTCGTATGGGACGATCAAGTCGGTTATCCCCTTGGTATAGCAATAGATCGAACAAGAAGTGAGAAAAATTTTTCTAAGTCTTGATCATCCGGACGAAATTCGAACTCCTCTGGATTTTTACTTTACACTATTCATCCAGACGAAATGCATGATTCATCTCTCGACGAAATCCTCTGGATTTCCAATTTGGTCAGTTTGTGAAGACGAAGTCCAAGTTTGACCCTGGATGAACTCCTCTGGACTTTGAGTTTACACTAATCGTCGAGATGAAATTCACTATTCATCTCTGGATGAAATCCTCTGTCCAAAATTTGTCCAGGACGAAGATACGTTCGTCCCAGGACGAAGTGAATCAACACTTCAAATTTTGATGTCGTTCTGTAGTTTTTGGAAGCTAACATATGAAATATAGTTCGTACGGGACGAAATGTGAGTATGAAGCCATTTCGTACCCATATACATTAGGATCATTTCCGACACTTTAACTAAAATTGTCCAGGACGATCCATGATCGTACGGGATGATCCACTGTGTGTTGACTTGAAAATTTGCAATTTTTGAACTATTTTTCTTATCTCTTCTATATATAGTCCAATTTAGACTGCCACCAAATCTTTTTGCCCATTGATCTTTGTGCCTATTGAAAGAAGAGTCAAGGAGAGAGGGTGAGAGAGCATTCGAAAGAAGATTCTTACTACTGGAGCGAGAAGGCTTCACTTGGTGGTTAAAGGTAAGAGTCTATACTTTTGATTTGGAATTACTTCACTCTTTTCTTTCTTCCTTCTAGATTTCTTGTGAGAAGATCTGTCAAAGAGATCTAGTTCTCTACCGACACTTGGATAGTGTGAACAGCCGAAGGGTTCTCTACCCACACTAGAAGAGTGTAAAAGGACAAAGGGTTCTCTGCCCACACTAGGAGAGTGTGAACAGCCAAAGGGTTCTCTGCCCACACTAAGAGAGTGTGAAAGGAAGGATGGTTCTCTGCCATCATTGGGGATAGTGTAAAAGGACGACAGTTCTCTGTCGCACCGGGTAGTGGTGGAAAGAGTTTTTGTAAAGGCTTCTCCGCCTTGCTGTGGGTGCTAAAGGAGAGTCACTAGTGGTATTAGTGCAATACTCAAAGGGTGCCTCCGGGGAGTGGATGTAGGTCCGGTTTTGATCGAACCACTATAAATTTGGTGTTCTTTAATTTTCTGTTATTTTTATTTTAACGTTTACAACTTGTGGTTGAAAAATCTATTTCTATAAAACTCTCTAAAGTTAGTTTTCATTTCTAAATTTTATGAGTGTAATTTTTTTTTTAATTACCAATTAATTCCCCCCCCCCCCTCGCTTGGTTAGCGGTGGGACATAAGCTTATGTTTAACAACCTAATTCTTAGTGAACGAGTTTCAACAAGTGGTATCAAAGCTTTGTTTCAAAATCATAGATTTAGACTACTTTTTGATTAACATAGATGGCTATATTTCGAAACCGAAACACACTTGAGGGTTAGTCTATAACTAGACCTCCATTGTTTGACAATATACCTTTTGATTTTTGGAGAACATGCATGTCTACATTTTTACAGTCACTTGATTATCGTATGTGGATCTCAGTTCATGAAGGGTATACAAAACCAACTAGACTAGTTGATGGAGCTAGAGTTGAAACACCTTTTGTAGACTAGACATTAGAAGAACGTGACTTAGCATAACTAAACGTCAAATGCTTGAATAGTTTCTTTTGTGCTTTAAAATCGGAAGACTACATGCAGGTTACCACTTGCAAAAGTGGAAGGACATATGAGATAGACTTTGTATAATATATAGGGGAGTAACGAGGTTAAGTAATCTAGACTCAATATCTTGTTGCATGATTATGAATTATTTCGCATGAAACCTAATGAATCCATTTCTGATATGTACACAAGATTCATACAAATAGTCATCTCTTTGCATGCACTTGGTAGGGAACTAACGAATGCTGAAATGGTTAATAAGATTCTTTGTTATTTGCCTACTGCTTATGATGCTAAAATTACTGCAATTATAGAGTCTGGAGATCTAAACATTTATTCTATTGATAATCTTCTTGGTTTGCTAATTGTTTACGAGCAAGGAGTTAGCCAAAGAAAGATTGATGCAGGTGAACCACGAATGGAAAAGAACATTATATTATAAGTGGAAGAGTCTGAGAGTGAGCATTCACAACCTGAGGATGAAGATGATATAGCATTGATGATTAGACAATTTAGAAGCTTTTTGAAGAGGAAGCAGAAGAGACGCCTTCAATGAAATAGAGGTAAATTCAATAAAAACTCTAAGGCTTCAAATGATGTGATTTGCTATGAGTGCAAGAAACCTGGCAATATCAAGACTGAATGCCCAAAACTCAAAGCCACTCCTAGCAAGGAGAAGGTAGAGGAGAAACCAACTGCAAAGAAGGGAAGGAAGAAGTTTCAAAGAGCTTTCTAGGCGGACTCAGCTTCAGATTCATTAGAGACTGAACAGAAAGAGGAAGTCACTAATCTGTGCTTAATGGCTGTTAGTCTTGATCAGTCAGATCAAGAAGAGGTATGTGACTTAACTTATAATGAACTGTTTGAAGTTTCTGAACACATGCATGAAGGATATAAGAAGATGATGAAAATGCATGCTAGTCTAAGGTTAGAATTTGAAGAACTTAAAAAGGAACATGATATCCTTAGGAAAGATCATGCCTTAATTGACAACAACCACATGGATTTACTTGACGAGTTTGATGACTTGAATAAAAATTATGAGAATTTAAAATCATCATATGCAGAACTTGAGAAAGATTTTAAGAACTTTAAGGATGCATTAGAGAGCAAATTATATAAAATCAGTTATATGAATCGTGTCTTGGAAGATATGAATTCATCTTATAAATTGAAAATAAAAGCTCTCGAGGATAATAGGATACCACCAAGACTTGAAGATTTTACTAATCCTATTTCGTATCCTAAATTTATGCAATCTCTGAATAGACAAACAAATGATAGAAGACTTAGGAATTCTTTTCCAAAAGTCAAATGTAATAATTATGGATTGTTAGGACATATAGCACACACCTGTACTTTGAAGATGAAAACTAATTTGGTGTGGAGACCCATGATGCATAAACCTAGACATATCATATATGCATTTGATTATAAATTTCCAAAAGGTGAACCCAAACTTGTTTGGGTTCCCAAGTCTAACGTTTGATATTTTTGCAGGGTCGCTCTCACACAAGACCTCGTGAGAGTATATGGTACCTGGACAGTGGATGTTCAAAGCATATGACTGGAGATACTGCTCAATTCATAACGCTGAAAGCCAGGAATGGAGGCAAGGTTACACTTGGAGATAATACCACAAAGAAGGTGGTTGGATCAGGTATGATTGGAAATCTTAAGAACTTTTTTATAGAAAATGTGTTATTAGTTGAAGGCTTAAAGCATAATTTGTTAAGTATAAGCCAGCTATGTGATAAGGGTTATTGCGTAAAATTTTTTCCTACTAGCTGCATCTTAAGCCTAATTGGTAAAGATATTTTGAATGGAAAAAGGGTAAACAATGTTTATATGCTAGATTTGAACTGCATTCAAACTTCTACTACTTTTTGTTTGAAAACTGTATCAGATGAGTCATGGCTTTGGCATAGGAGACTTTGTCATTCTAGCATGAAAAACCTTAGGAGGATTATCCAAAAGAACTTAGTGAGACGTATACCTAAACTAGACTTTATTAAGGAACACCTTTGTGATGCATGTCAATTAGGGAAGCAGGTGAAGTCTTCTTTTCAGTCCAATAAGGATCTTAGAACTATTAAAGCATTGGAGATTTTGTATATGGATCTTTTTGGACCAGTTGGAACTGTGAGTCTAGGAGGAAAGGTATACGAATTTGTGATTGTGGATGATTACTCAAAATTCACATGAGTTAGATTTCTATTTCATAAGAGTGAATAATTTGAGTAATTTAGAAAATTTTCGACTTGAATTCAAAGAAAACTAGGGCGTGAAATTAATTTTATACAAAGTGATAATAGAGGAGAATTTGAGAATGAGAAATTTAAGAAATTTTGTAAGGAGAAAGGAATTGATCACAACTTTTCTACACCTAGAAGCCCTCAGCAGAATGGGGTAGTCGAAAGGAAAAACATAACATTAATAGAAGCCACCCGAGCAATGTTGATAGAATACTCACTTCCTAAATATTTTTGGGCAGAGGCGGTTAACACTGCAAGTTATGTTCTGAATAGGGTGAATGTGAGATCTAAATTGAATAAAACACCCTATGAGTTGCTAAAAGAGAGAACACCAAATTTGTCACATTTGCATGTTTTTGGTTGCAAGGTGTTCATTCATAACAATGGAAAATCTGCCTTAGGAAAATTTGATCCAAAATTAGATGAAGGAATTTTTGTATACTCAAGTGTTGGAAAATCTTATAGAGTATTCAATAGAAGAACTTTGGTAATTGAGGAGACCACACATGTTGTATTTGATGAATCTAGAAATATGGAATAGCCAAATGTTGAAGAAGATGAAATTGAGATTAACTCCTAAAAATTTGATAAAATGAATTTGGAAGAAAATTTGGAGATAGAAAATCCTTTGCCTAGAGATTTGAGATTTTCTAAAAACCACCCAAGGTAATTGATTATAGGTGAACCAAGTGAGGGTGAAAGGACTAGGCATGGATTAAACTAAGAAGTCAATCATTCAACCTTCATTTCAACTATAGAACCTACTAATATTGATCAAACACTTTTTGATGAATTTTGGATTTTGGCCATGCAAGAAGAGTTGATTGAATTTGTAAGAAATAAAGTTTGGGAATTAACTACAAGGCCAAAGGATCAAACTGTAGTTGGAACTAAGTGGGTATTCAAAAATAAAATGAATGACTCAGGAGTAGTCATTAGAAATAAGGCTAGATTAGTTGCTAAGGGGTATAATCAGATTGATGGGATTGATTTTGAGGAGACTTTTGCCCCTGTAGCTAGACTTGAAGCAATTAGGGTTTTGCTAGCCTTTGCCCATTTTAGAGGATTTAAATTGTATCAAATGGATGTCAAAAGTTAAATGGGATAATTCAAGAGGATGTTTTTGTAGAATAACCTCCAAGTTTTGAAAATTCTAAATACCCAAATCATATTTTCAAGTTGAAAAAGGCATTATATGGATTGAAACAGGCACCTAGGACTTGGTATGAGAGGTTGAGCACCTTCCTACTTGAAAGATCTTCTGAAAAAGGAAGTGTGAATACAACTCTCTTTTTGAAGAAATGTGGAAAGAATATACTCATTGTTCAAATTTATGTAGATTATATCATTTTTGGATCTTCAAATAAAAATTTTTATGTTGATTTTTCTAAAATAATGAGTAGTGAATTTGAGATGAGTTTATTGGGAGATTTAAGTTACTTTCTAGGATTTAGCATTAAGCAAATTGAGGAAGGTACATTTCTTAGTCAGTCAAAGTATGTTAAGGACATCCTCAAAAAGTATGAAATGGACAATGCTAAACCTGTTAGTACACCACTGAGTTTCTAAGTTCAGTTGGATAAGGACCCTAAGAGAAAATCAGTTGATCAAAAGAAATTTAGAGGGATAATTGGATCTTTGCTTTACTTGACAGCTTGCCGCCACGATATCATGTTTAGTGTCTATTTGTGTGCTAGATTTCAATCAGATCCAAAAGAATCACATTTGACAACACTGAAAAAGATTTTAAGATATCTTTTAGGAACTCAGAACTTAGGAATTGAGTATCCTAAGTTTAGCTCTTCATTTGAAATAATTGGTTATTCAGATTCTGACTTTGCAGTTGTAGGGTGGATAGGAGAAGCACTTCTGGAACATATTAATTCATTGGAAATTCTTTAGTCTCTTGGTTCAGTAGAAAACAAAATTCAGTAGCCCTATCTACTGCTAAAGCTGAATTCATTGCATTAGGAAGTTGTGTGGCACAAGTACTTCGGTTGAAACAACAGTTGATTGATTTATGATTAACTATAGGCACTATACTAATTTATTGTGATAACACTAGTGCTATTTGCATTTCTAAAAATCCTATTCAACATTCAAGAACCAAACACATAGATATAAGGCATCATTTCATAAAGGATCATGTATCCAAAAGAGAAATTGAACTCAATCATGTTTCTACTGAAAATCAACTTGCAGACATTTTTACAAAAACTTTAGCCTTTGATACTTTCATTGCATTAAGAACAAGGCTTAGTGTGATTGATTTGAATGCTTAAATAAAAGTATTTTTGCAACATTGATGTTTGTTTACAAGTCAAATATGTTTGTGTGTTTTTATGTGTTTATGAACTTGTTTGTGTGATTTTCTTTATTTAGAATTTGTGTTTTTTTGGTGTTTTGTATTTTTTAGTGTGTTTGTGTTTACGTTTTTTGATTGAATACAAAAATTTGAAAATTTTGAGTGACAATCGTCCGAGACAAAATGTTTTCGTGTGGGACGATTTGTGTAATATGACAAACTGTAGGATTTTGAATCTTTTGAGTGCAGTTTTCAGTGTTTTATTGTCATTTCGTCTGTACGATCATCACGATCGTCCGGGATGAAATATTTTTCAAACGACGGGATGAATGAATAAAGCGGTTGAATGGATAAGGTAGTTTTTAATACGAGCTTCGTACCTACGAACCTTTGGTTTGTCTGAACCAACACATGTCGATTCGATGTAGGGGACGAATTCAACTGCCATTAAAATGATATAAGTTCTGATCATCCCAGGACGAACACGTGTTCATCTGTACGATCAGACTGGTCATAAGTCTATACGAAAGGACACTTCGTAAGTTGTGTTTATTATAAAAAGTAGTTTCATTTTGAGGCTTTGGATCGTCCAAACGAAATTTTTTCGTACAAGACGAATTGAAAATTTCGTACGGGACGAACTTCTTTTGTCTGATACGAACGTATCATTTTCAATAAATAGAAGGGCTTTTAAACTCAACATTCACACTCACACATCACTTTCAAACCTTTCTTTCCTTAGATCTATCAATGGCAAGTTCTAGCAAGCGTCAAAAGAGTCTGGCTAAGGGTCCACCTAGAAATTCGTCTGAAAATTTTATGTCTAAAGCTAATGAAGAATCTTTTGCTAGATTTGTCTCCGCAAAATCACCCCGTCTAGAGTACTTCTTCAGAAACAGTTAACTTTTAAGGTAATGCACTTATTTGCCTCTACCCAATTTGGGTTAATCCTCACTTTAGTCCACATCTACAACAAACATATCTTTCAACCCCATCCATTCTGTCATCATTTCCTTTGTTTTTACAACGAGAGTTGAAATTACTAAGGCTGACCTAGGTATCATTTTGAACTTAAGGACTGAAGGAATAAGACCACACACCTTAACCACTTCTAATTTTTATTGGACTGAAGTAAATCGAGTGATTAGAGAAGTTAATTTTAAGGATCATATGTCTAAGGTAGCAACTCTAGTTCACGATGCTTATATCATCCAGCATGTTCTTAGAACTTCCATAATACCTAAAGTTGGAGATAGAGTCAATATTACTTCTCTTCTTTCTACTGTTACCTACTTAATTATGACCAAACAACCTATAGATGAGGCCCAACTCTTAATTGATTACATTTATGGACTCTCTGAAATTGGCCATGTTGCACATAAAAGAAAGAAGAACATTGCCTTAGGACATCTAGTAGCCTACATTATAAAAAAGAAGTACGATTTCATTCATCCAGACTAAGAATTTGAAGAACTGCTCTATTACAATGATTCATCCTTTAGAGCAATCTTCAATAAGAAGGAACCACAAAAAACTCATGTTGTTATTAGTGAATCAGAAGAAGAAGCTGAGCCTACACCTGTTACTAAACCAAATTATCAAGATTTGGTTCAAAGATTTGATAGTTTAGAGACTCATTTTGATCAAAGGTTTGATCAAATTGAAGCTCATTTGCAGCAGCAGGATATACAATACAATCAAGATATGGGATTTATGTGCGATCAGATAAATGACATAAATTCTAATATGCTTATGATCAGTAGTTATTTCAACTTCTTTGGTGCTACACCTCCTCCTCCTCCTCCAAATCAGGGTCCATCTGAGTGACTGTTGCATTTATTTTGCATGTTTTCTGCAGTTTATGTGTTAGTTGTTCTCTTAAGAAAGTTTGTTGTATTTTCTATTCTTTAGATGTTTTGTTTTTATATTGATATCTTGAGTTAGATTGTAATTTCATCACATTGATATCAATATATGATCTTGTGTTTTTGGCTTTAATATTATTGAAATGTGTGGTAGCATTATGAAAATCATTAGATTTTTATTCTTAATAGTGCTATATCTTGAATTGTAAGTTAAAATTAAATTCATTAGAAAATCTAATTTTTTAAAATTTAAGTTTTGCTTATAACTTGATGTTATTAAGATTATCAATCCATGTCTCTTATTTAGACTATCTTATTGTTAATATTATTATTGCAAGTGTGATGTTTTTCTTATTTTGTATTTCACTTATCAATTAATATTTATGCACTTAGAAAGATTTAAAATTTTAGATTATTGTTTTTGGAAAGAATATGATTACTCTTGAAAATTATAAAAATGTACAAAAAACAAAAGTAATGTGCAAAGGTTCGCAATGTGAAAAAGCGGCACAAAATAAGCCCAAAGTGAAAATATGCACAAAAATGTGCCACAAATTTGAAAAAGATGCGCAAAGCACCACATGTGGTAATTATTTCTTTCCAAACTCTTTTAATCTCTTAATTCAAATTGATCTTATGTTCATTTATATTTCATATTGAAATTTGAAATATACAATTTTTTATTCATCCTTCTTGCAATGATTTTCTCTATATTAGTGTCTAAATTAAACCATGCTTCTGATAAATTCTTTTTATTATCTAAGTTATATTTCTTCTTAAATTTTATGAATTTTTATGATTTGCCTAAAATTTTAATTTTATTTGCATAACATATTTCAATAACTTTCAAGATTAAATTATCATTGCTTTTCATATCTGTGCTTACATTTCAAGTCTTTTTCTTCTTAACTTTTTGCTATTGTCAAAAAGGGGGAGAAATTTTTTGTTTAGTTAGTTTGTATGTTATTGTATGTGTGTTTTTATTTTATTTTGTTTTTGTATAAAATTTTTTGAAAAACAAAAGTTTTGTTTCAACTGCCTCCTTATTTTCACGTGTTTATCAATTCAGGAAGAGTTTAGGAGATTCTTAGAATTTGAAATCCAACAAATAATAATTATTTTGCCATCATCAAAAAGGAGGAGATTGTTAAAAGAGTTGCTATTTACATGTTTTATATTCTTGCAACTTGAATAATTTTGATTATTCCAAATTTTATTATTTTAATTTTTGTTTTTCTCCTAACACAATTTGGAAGATTTTTTTTCTCTTGTGTGAACTAACAATTCAATAAAATCGAACTCCAGATTAATGTAGACTTCAATTCATATTCAGCATGAGATAGTTTGTAAATTGAAGTTTGTACTTATCTTTGTATTGAGTTTGAGAGTGAGTGCACTACAGGAAAATGACCCAAAACCGGCGGTTTTTACAGGCGGTTTACAAATATTTACCGGCGGTCCTCCGGCGGGAAGTGGACCGCTGGAATATTCGGCATAGGAAATTTAGTACCGGCGGTTATTACCGGCGGTCTATGTCGGCGTCGGTTTGCCGACGATTAATACCGCCGGCAATTCCACAACTATATACCGGCGGTGTACCAGCCGATTAACCGCCGGTCATAACACCGGCGGATTACCGAAGGCCATGATACCGACGATATTATGGCTTCGGCAGTTCTTGTGAAACCGCCGTAAATCGTCGGTAAGCCGTCGGCACGTTACCGACGATGACCGGCGGTCATGCCCCTCGCTAGTAACGGTGGTCGAGACCGCCGGTAGTCCGATGCCTAACCGCCGGGTACCGTCGGATGACCGTCGATTTTCTACCGGCGGTTGAAGGTAGTTACCGGCGGTGGTAGATAAGCCGTCCGGTATCGTAGTTTCTGGCGGCCAGACCGCCGGCAAGCCGCCGGAAACCTGTAGCACCTGCAAAAAAAATTATCAGCCTCCCCTCTATTTGAGAGAGGTTCACCCTAAATTCTAAACCTGCACATAAAACAATATATAACAAGTTTTGAGCAACACGCTGCTATATTCAATCAACAATCATAACTTTATTCAATCAACAATTATAACTAGCACAACCAAACATAATATTAATGTAAACAAAGCTAAATTGTTCAACCATAAAACATAAGTTCACAAATTCACTGATTGTTCAGCCATAAAACATAAGTTCTCAAATTCATAAGTTCACAATAAATATAAAAAAGTTCTAGTCCTCAGGTGTATCCTTGCTGTCTTGAGATGTTCATCGCTGCTCTTCCTCTTGCCTCCTTTGAACTCTGTAGGATTGCAGCTCTGCTTGCATTTCATTTTGCACTTTTCTCATTTCTTCAATCTCTCTAGTCAGCGTTGCAACCCTCTCGCTGACAGATTCTTCAGCTCCACTTACATCATGAAATGCAGAGGTAGATGAACTGCCCTCTATAGCATAGCCCTGTGCGCCCAAGCCATATACCCTCCCCTTTTATCTTCCACCTACAACCTCTGATCAGGTATGATACTCAGAAATATGGGCCGAACCTGAAGATGATCCCTCGCCAGTGGACTGCCGACTGTCTCGAGCTCGTACAAAATCATCCTGCAATCCATAAAATATATTGATATTAAAATTAGTTTTATAAAATCAAATTTTTATTCCAAATTTCCAAACAAAAGTACTCACATGAGCCTTCTTAGCCTTTTCATCAACCCACCTCTGATCAGCTTGGTGTTGATGTGTTCTTGCATGCAACTCCAATGGGGTTGGCTCTCGACCAAAATGCTCTTTCTGAAAATTTAAGAAATAGTTATAATAATATAAATATATTTAATAAAATAATTTAAAACTCTTACCAGTCGCCGCCTATGTTCTGTATGAGGTACTGATCCACCAGTATGAAGAGAGCTTCCTAAACCTCCACAGTCAGAGGCTCTGTTCTGTTTATTCTGCTCTCTCATTTTTACAAATTCAGGGGTCGCCCAAGCACTACTTAAATCAGCCCAAACGCCCTCTCCAATCCAATTAGGACGCTGCCCGGACTTTCTAATATCCGTGAACATGTCCCTGAGACGGGTCGCTCCTCTCCTCTTGAAATTTGTTCTGATCCTCGTGTTGTGCTCAGGCAACCACCTAAATTCTTTCTGTAAATATTTAGACAATAACAAAAAGATTAGTACAAATTAATTCACATATTTGAAATCATACCAGAAAAAGCATACCTGAAATTCTCCAAACCACATATCTCTAACTGGCTTTGGGATCTTCTTCTAGGATAAGTAAGGAGCATCATATTTATTCTTTATTATATCCCGGATCATATGAATAGGTGGTCTTGAAGGATTGAAGCTGCAGGTAACTTTTTTTTATCAATAACATGTAATATAACAAAATAAAAATAACTTAATAACTTAACTTGAACTTACTTATCGCCATCAGGCTCAATGTACTGACGCTTATCTCTTGTAGCTACATGATCGCTAGTGCCAACATCTGGTGGTCTTGATGGTCCACTCTGTTCATGCTCCACCGGATAGGGGTAAGGATGACGTGGACCAGTGGATGTACCTCCTACCTGTGATGATTGTGGAGGGTAATATGGATAGAATGGAGCGGCATGTGTCTGATCTGGAGAGGGGTAGTGAGGACTCATCGAGGGAGGAGGGAAGTGACCAGGGAAGTGGCCAGGGAAGTGTGGAGGTACAAAAGCAGGTGCATTTGTCTGACCCTGCTCTGGGGATTGCTGCTGGCTCCTGGTAGGTGGTGGTGTAGGATCTGGTGGAACTGAAGGCCCCTCACCTACCTCAGGCTGTGTGACCCTACTAGTAGTAATCTTCTTCCGGCGGAATTTTGATGCAAATGATTTGCGAGGCGGATCGTCGCCTGAAGCCATCTGCAATATTAAAAAAAAATTCAATTAGTAAAGCATTGTAAACAATTAATAAAGCAGGTAATGAATTACAAGAAGCAGTTAATAAAGCAATTAATAAACTACAAAAGCAGTTAATAAAGTAATTAATAAATACAAGTTGAAAAAAAAAATTTAATTCCTTAGAATTCAAAATATTACAAAACATTTAAATTCTACATTTCTAAATTACAAAAACTAATATGAATCATCTAAACTATTTTTGCTGGTCTCAATGGTATCTTCACTTTGATCCTCGTTCTCATCTTCGCTTAAACTAGTTGAACTATTCACATCTTCTAACTCTATTTCAATAGTAGAGGTTGTAGCTGTCATCTCCTCAATTTCAATAGGCCTACAACTTGACATCTCATCCTCTTGATGTGTTGTTGCTACAATGTATTGTTGATCAATTATCCCCCGTACTTTTGTTTTTATGACAGCTAGCCAATCTTGTTTGTCTCTACGGCCACTAGGATAATTGCTAAAATAAACTTGAATAGCTTGACTTGCTAACACAAATGGATCAAACTTCCCGTATCTTCTACTTTATTTTACATCTACTAAACCATACGCAGGATGCACCCTTGTGCCTCTATTCTGTACTGGATCAAACCATTGGCAGTTGAACAAGCATACAAAGTTCTCATCTTCGCCAGGGTATTGCAAGTCAAGGATCTCATTCAGAACACCATAATAATCACACTCGTTTTCTTCATGAGTGTTCCCTCTAACACATACTCTACAATTTTCAGTTTTTCTTCCTTCACTCCACGATTTGGTATGAAATCTGAACCCATTCACTATATATATTGGCCAAGTTTTTACTTTTTGCATTGGACCCCATGCTAATGCTTGCAAACCCTTATCGAAACATTTGTTATCAGGGTTTTGTACCTAGAAGTGTGCTCACATATTAGTATTTCTTATAATAAATAAGATTTAAATTTGCAAAAGAAGTGTGCTCACATATGATCTAAACCAAGTTGGGAATTCGTTTGCAACAGCTTGCTCAATATCCCTCGAATCTGTCAAAGGCAAATTGCTTACGAAATACTTGGTGACAAATAATACTTTAGTATTTTAAATAAACATTACTAATTATTAATATTATGCAAGAACTTACTCTAAGATTGGCTCAACTTCTTCACAGTTCAGTAGTATATACAAATTCGCTGTATTTATTTCTAAATCGTTGAGAAATCTTTCAACACATTTCCCACTGGGCATTCCTTGCCTTTTAAATACTGATAGTTCAGCATGTGATTGTTCTTCTACATCGAAGTCAATGTTACGACAAATTTTTGTTCTTGTACTCCTTACATGGGGCTCGAAATAGTAGGAGTAAAAGTGAGTTGTTTCTTTAGACAAATATGCTTCACATATTGATCCTTCTGGTCGTGCTTTATTCTTAACATATCTCTTCAACTTGTTTAAATATCTATTAAACAATTACAATCATGTTATCACAACTGAATAAAATTTGAACATAAGATAGAAGGACTGGAAGATGTTCTTGAACTTAATAAAAATTTGAACATATTTACCTTTCGAAAGGATACATCCAACGATATTGTACAGGTCCACCAACTCTAGCTTCATAAGGTAGATGGACTGGAAGATGTTCCATAGAATCAAAAAAACCTGGGGGAAATATCTTCTCTAACTTGCATAGGATGATTGGTATGATATCCTCGTACCTCCGTAAAGCATCTTCACTTAGTTTAGCTAAACATAAATCTTTGAAGAAGATGCTAAGCTCAGTCAACGAATTTGATTTGTAATCGGGTAACATACAGACTATGATCAGAAGAAGAACCTCCATAATTATGTGACAATCATGACTTTTGAGTCCAAATAACCTTGCATATTTCAAGTCAACACATCGGCTTATATTTGATCCATAGCCATCAGGCATTTTTAAACTTTTAAACCACTGACATATCAATCTTTTTTTCTCTAAAGTGAAAGAGTACGGAGCTTTGGGCTTCATTACTTTACCGTCAATTGTTATTACTAACTCCAGATTTTTTCGCCGACAATACTCTTTAATGTCCATCCTCGCTTTGACATTATCTTTACTCTTGCCTTTAACATCCATAATTGTATTAAAAATATTATCCAGAAAGTTCTTCTCAATGTGCATAACATCCAAGTTATGTCTTATCAAATTAGTTCTCTAATAAGGTAATGTCCAGAAAATACTTTTTTTATCCAATTATGTTGAACGTCATAACCCAGAAATTTAGATTCTGATAGCATTGGATAATCAATAATTGTTTGAATGTCGGAAAGTCTCTGTAGTATATCATCACCACTTAAACTGGGTAGAGGAGGTGATCGCTCAATTCTGTTTTTAACAAATGCTTCCTTATTTCTTCGGAACTGGTGATTAGCATTTAGAAACATACGATGACAATCAAACCAAGTATTTTTCCCTCCATGTTTTAATGTGAAAGCTTTACTGTTCTCCATGCAGTAAGGACATGCTAATTTCCCTGCTGTGCTCCAATCAGACAATATACCATAAGCTGGAAAATCACCGATCGTCCACAGCAAAGCAGCTCGAAGGAGAAAATTTTGTTTTGTTGATATGTCATATGTGAGCACTCCTTCTTCCCATAATAATTTGAGGTTATCAATTAATGGTTGCAGAAAGATATCAATCTTTGCTTTCGGATTATGTGGTCTAGGTATAATCAGAGTTAAGAACATGAACGGAGTAGTCATACACATCTCTGGTGGAAGGTTGTATGGTGTTAATATAACTTACCAACAAGAATACGGTGTAGCTGTTTAACTATAGGAGTAAAACCATCAGTACATAATCCCAATCTTATGTTGCGAGGTTCAGCAGCAAATGAAGGATGCACTCGATCAAAATGTTTCCACGCTTCAGCATCTGATGGATGAGAAAGAACATCACTTTTTGCTATTTTCTCCTTATGCCATCTCATATGGCCTGCTGAACTCATTGATGCATAGAGCCGCTGAAGTCTTGGAATGATTGGTAAATAAAACAAACGGGAATATGGCACATCTTTCTTTGGACGACGTTGTTTTCCCGAGTTTTGCTTAAACCGAGGAGCATTGCAGGTGCGACAAATAACTTTTGCTGCATCATCCTTATAGTATAACATACATTCATTGATACAACAATCAATCTTTGTAGCAGTGAGATCCAGCTTGGATACTAATTTCTTTGTTCGGTACAAGTCTGAGGGAATTAAATTGTCAGCTGGATTAGTTTCCTTCATAAGACCAATAACGTCATTAAAACACTCACGGGGAATATTATACTCAATTTTAATACTTAGCATCCTCACTACAATGGATAATTCTGAATGTGTACTGCAACCTTCCCAAATTGGCTTTTGAGCTGAATGTAATAACTCAAAGAATTTTTGTGTATCTGCATTTGGTGGCTCTTCCACATTAGATCTTAAATTATGACCTACTACATCAAAAATAAGGTCTTCATAGGGTCTACTCATTTAATCTTTATCAAATGTTTCATAAGCTGCAGATGAACCGGCATGAGCATCTCTATGTGGCTCGTACTCGCCATGTGATGTCCAAATCTAATAGTTTGGAAGAAATCTCCTATGATATAAATCAAGCTTCACATCATCGGGCTTGAGGAATGCTAGATTTTTATGCTTCGAACATGGACATCTAAACATTTTATCAAACTGAAAGGAAAGCAGTTGAGATGCAACTTGAATGAAAGTTTCAACTCCCTCTATAAATTCAACTGTCAATCCTTTTCGACCCGGCAACAATCTGTTATACATCCAATATCTCTCTTCTTGGATAGTCATTTGGACGTTGAAGCAAACATCACCCTACATAGTTATGAAAATATTTATTATAATATAATATTCTGTATGCTTTTTGTTGATGCTATTCTTCTAGTTGATAAGACTAGAGAGGGGAGTTGAAGGTAAACTTGAATTATGGATCAATCTAAACTTGATAAGAGTAAACTGCCGGTAACACCCTAGACTTTCTTCTTATTTTATGGCGCCTATCTTCTAAATGTTTCCTCCATTTAATTTTTCTTTTATTTTAGTAAATGTCTCACTAATTAAAATTATATTATATACAAAAATATACACTAAGTCATCTCACTTTAAATAGCCGTTGTGTAAGAACATCTATGATTAATGCTAAAAGATGTAGAGTTTTGGCTATCAACCTTCAATAATTGAAAACTATTTAGTCACTCTACAATTGCTTGTAGTATTTTGTCAATATTGGATTACATATCTTTAATACCACTACATATCTTTGTCACTCGTTTTATAGCTTATATTACTCGGTTATATGCCCTTGCAAGTCTTAAAATCAATAAAAATCACATGCATATCTTTCTTTTTTTTTCTATGCATCTCTATTAATTGTTGTAACACAAATATAACATTTATGGCAAATCTTCCTAGCTTGAATCTAAATTAGTTCATCAAAATTCATTTCAATTTTGTAACCTATGTTTTGTCACACTCTCCCATAATGCTATTGCATGACTCATAAATCTTATTTCTTTATAATTAGCATAATATTGAGCGTTATTTTTATGCTTAAATATTAGCATCAAAAGTCTTCTTCTCCAATTATTTTACACCCTTTTAGTTTTCAAATTTCTATAGAAAAGATTTTTTTAACCAGACTACTGAAATACATGCATAACTCACCACTTCTCAATGGGCAATTTATATGTACCCTAAGTTTAATATATATGTATTTTTTAGAGTTAGATCCACTGCATTTTTTATCACCTATAATATTCTTCCCTTCTTTTTCTCTATTTTTTCCTTCTTTTTCTCTATTTTCTTATTCTTCCTCTTCACCATTTCCTTGTTCGTTCTCATTTTCATCATTCTCCTCACCCTAAACTTAGATTTATGTTGAATTCATTCTAAAGTTAGTATCAAACCTAACACATGCTTATGTCTAGTGAGAAACAAATCTAAACAATTTAGATCTACCAAAATTATAACAACATTTACTATCTAAATCATCCAAAATAACTCTAACACATGCTTATGTCTAGTGAGAAAAAGGAATCAAAGAAAAAACATAAAATATACCTTAAAATAGAAATCTAGGGTTGAAAACTTGAAGTCGGCCGGCGGTTTGGGGTCGGACTGGGTCAGCGAGGTCGGACGTCGGAGTGCCGTTCGGATCTGGGTCGGCGGTCGGAGAAGTTTCGTCGGTGGCGGTCGGAGAACCTTCGTCGATCGCGGTCGCACGAGCAGAGACGAGCGGAGGCGAGCGAAATAAGAGAGAAAGAACGAGAAAGAATGAGATGTGAGTCACGGGCCTGGTCGTTTTAGGGCACTAACCGGCGATTTTCCGGCGGCAGTCCAAACCGCCGGTACAAAATTACTTATCAACGGCGGTCCAGGCCGCCGCTAAACCGCCGGTGAATATTAGAATCCGGCGGTTTGCCGGCGATTTTTGGACCGCCGTTAATACCGGCGGTTTAACATATAAAAAACATCGGCAGACCGCCGTTAACAGACGGTGGTTTAACCGCCGGTGACACCGGCGGTCCATAAACCGCCGGTTGGAACCGCCGGTAATAGCCATTTTTCCTGTAGTGGTGATTGTAATTGTGTAGATAATCACAAACACACACTTGGGGAACAAGAAAATTATATTGATCGTACGGGACGAACGGGACGATCAAGTCAATTATCCCCTTGGTAGAGTAATGGATCGAACAGGAAGTGAGAAAATTTTTTTGAAGTCCTGATCGTCCAGACAAAATTCCATATTCGTCCCGAGATGAACTCCTCTGGATTCTCACTTTACACTGTTCATCCAGAAAAAATGCATGATTCATCTCTGGACGAAATCCCTTGGATTTTCAATTTGGTATGTTCGTCCAGACGAAATGCATGATTTATCTCTGGACAAAATCCTCTGCATTTCCAATTTGGTATGTTCGTCCAGATAAAGTCCAAGTTCATCCTTGAATGAACTCCTCTGGACTTTGAGTTTACACTAATCGTCAAGATGAAATTCACTATTCATCTCTAGATGAAATCCTCTATCCAAATATTGTCCAGGATGAAGATACATTCATCCCAGGACGAAGTGAATCAACACTTCAAATTTTGACATCATTCTGCAGTTTTTGAAAACCGACCTATGAAATAATCATTTATACCGGACGAACCTTGTTCATACGGGACAAAATATGAGTACGAATCCATTTCGTACCCATATACATTAGGATCGTTTATAACACATTAAGTAAAATCGTCCAGGACGGTCCACGATCGTACGGAACGATCCACTACGTGTTGACTTGAAAATTTGCAGTTTTTGGACGGTTTTTCTTATCTCTTCTATATATAGTCCAATTTAGACTGCCACCAAATCTTTTTTCCCATTGATCTTCGTGCCTATTGAAAGCAGAGTCAAGGAGAGAGTGTGAGAGAGCATTCGAAAGAAGATTCTTACTACTGGAGCAAGAAGGCTTCACTTGGTGGTTAAAGGTAAGAGTCTATACTTTTGATTTGGAATTACTTCACTCTTTTCTTTCTTCCTTCTAGATTTTTTGTGAGAAGAACTGTCAAGGAGATTCGGTTCTCTCCCAACACTTGGATAGTGTGAACAGCCGAAGGGTTCTCTGCCCACACTAGGAGAGTGTAAAAGGATGAAGGGTTCTCTACCCACACTAGGAGAGTGTGAACAGCCGAAGGGTTCTCTACCCACACTAGGAGAGTGTGAAAGGAAGGACAGTTCTCTGCCAACACTGGGGATAGTGTAAAAGGACGACGATTCTCTACCGCACCAGGTAATGGTGGAAAAAGTTTTTGTAAAGGCTTCTCCGCCTTGTTGTGGGTGCTAAGGGAGAGTCACTAGTAGTATTAGTGCAATATTCGGAGGGTGCCTCCGGGGAGTGGAAGTAGCTCTGGTTTTGACCAAACCACTATAAATTTGGTGTTCTTTATTTTTTCGCTATTTTTATTTTAATGTTTACAACTTCTGGTTGAAAAATCTATTTCTATAAAACTCACTAAAGTTAGTTTTCATTTCCAAAATTTTAAGAGGATAAATTTTTTTTTTTAATTACCAATTCACCCCCCCCCCCCCCCCCCCCCCCCCTTGGTTAGCCATGAGACATAAGATTAGGTTTAACAACCTAATTCTTAGTGAACGTGTTTCAAAACTCCTGTTATAGATCTAGGAGAAAACTTTTGTGGGATCAACTTACTGATTTTTCTACTTCCATTAAAGACCCCTGGTTAGTTGGGGGGGCTTTAAATATATTGCTAATGCTGCTGAAAGAGTTGGAGGTAAGCCTCGTAATTTTCATGCTATGGAATTTTTGAATGATATGGTGATGAGTAATAACCTGCTTGATATTGGTTTTACTGGAAATGGTTTCACTTGGAATAAGGGTAATATGTGGTAAAGATTGGATTGCATTCTTTCTAATAGTTATTGGATTTCTTCATTCCAAACTACTCACATTGAGCATTTAACCATGACATTATCTATTCACTCTCCTTTATTGTTAAGAATTAATAAGACTAGTAGTATTAATTTCCAATCCTTTAAAATCCAAAATATGTGGCTACTTGATGATAATTTTTACATAATGTTCAAAGCAATTGGGATGACCCTCTTTCCCTCTCTGATAATGTTAATGGTATAACTAGGCTTTGGTTTAAACTTGAAAGGCTTAAACAAGAACTTTCATGGTGGAACAAATTTATTTTTAAGAATATATTTTATTACAATAACTAAAAAAGAAACACAAATACACCTAGGTATTACACCCAAATAGTTCCTCATTTAACAAATTAAAGAAAGAAGGAGGAACCTTATTAGAACTAATATTTTCCCAAATGAAATCACTAAAGATAGCATTGTTAGCACAAAAAATTCGCTAACTTATTGTTATTCCTATCAACACAATTGAAAATAACATTATCAAATTCTTTTAGGAAATCAAAATTTTTCATCACTCTACCTCCTGATCTGAAGCTTTGTCGAAAATATTGAATAACATTAGAATTATCACCTTCGATGATAATCCCCTTATATTGAAACATCCAATCTTTGAGAACTTCTTTTACTAGATGAATTGATGAGAGTTCTAGCTGTGAGATGTCAAAATGTACACACTTTTTCCCAAAAGCCATCAAGAATACCTTTACAATCTCAAAATATACCTCCAATGCCCGCCTTGTAAGAAGGAAATAAAGATGCATCTACATTCACTTTGATCCATTCTGGTGGAGGGGGTGAAAATAATTAAACAATTGAAATGACTTATTAACACCCTAGTGGCCCGAGCTTATGTTGCCGTAAGAATTAGAGAATGAAGACCAAGAAACTACTTGAGTAGCAATGAACTTTAAACTTTCTCTATGACCCTCATGTATGAACTTATCCCTTACCTTCCACGTTAAATAAACTGTATTATAAAATAATTTAGTTAAGAAGTTGTTATCTTTAGAGGATCTTTCTA
This sequence comes from Dendrobium nobile, assembly GCA_022539455.1. Lineage (NCBI taxonomy): Eukaryota > Viridiplantae > Streptophyta > Magnoliopsida > Asparagales > Orchidaceae > Dendrobium > Dendrobium nobile. Next base: position 10,004,469 of record CM039724.1, read on the forward strand.
GCCAATTACATCAGTCTTCGAAGTTAATGAACATCGGAATCTGAAATCCCCATCTGTTATTTAGTCCAATGACATTCAGTAGCTTCTCACATTTTGTAATAACATGATCCATATCCTCCACCACATTACATCCTCTTGGACATGCCAAATTCTCTTGAATCCTTCTGTAATATAAAAAGTGATTTGTTGGAATTGCTTTGTTGAATACACACCACTAGAAAACTTCCACTTTCGGTATCAATTTCAACTTCTTAGTCCACTTCTAGTAAACAATGCTAACATTGTTATTTAATGCATTCTCCGTGACTAGATATGATAGAGATTTCCCCGAATGCATATGGATCATTTCCATCTCATCTTGCTCCAGATTTTGCATTATTTGAATTTATAAGATCACTTTCATAAGTTCATTGCCAAAAAAATTATGAAGGAAAGCTATGTTCCAATCACCATCCAACATAAGCTTATCCACTATCAACTCTTCATTTTCTGAGATAGCCACAAAAGTAGGCCACCTATTGATGCATTTATCCCAAATCAAAATATCATTGAAGACATTTATGGATTTTCTATCCGTGATATTCCATCTTACAATCTTTTTAAGACATTTGAAACCCTCCATAATGATCTTCCATGCTACAGAATTTTCCTTCCTAAAACTAGTTTCCACAATTCGATTACCATATTTTGGTTCTAGGATTCTATGGAGCAACGAGTTCCTATTTTGGAGAAATCTCCATGCCATCTTGGTCCTTAAAGGACCCAATTTATTAACACATGAGTGTAATCCACATCCTCCCCATTCAATTAGTTTACACAACACATCCCAACTAACATAATGCATGCCCAATCCTCCATCCCTTTTGATCCAAATGAAATTTCTACACAACTTATCCATCAACATCAGAACACTTTTAGGAATAAGAGAATGTGTAGAGTGAAAATTCGGGTATGATAATAGAACTGATCTTACCAATGTTAGCTTTCCAGCTAAAGATAAGAATTTGCTACTCCAAATATTAAGCATTTTTAAAGCTTTATCCATCATGCTTTGGTAATCTAAGCCCAACAATCTTCTCATCACCACTTTCACTCCAAGATACATGAATTCTTTTACTTCTTTGAACTCCATAATCTGAGTTATCATCTTTTTCTTTCTTGTCTTGACAAATTTACCAAACATAATTATAGATTTGTTTGCATTTATCTTTTGCCCTGTCCACTCACAAAAATCTGAGAGAATACCTTTGATTTCCTTCACCATTTTAACTTTAGCTTCAAAAAAGATGATCATATCATCCGTATACAGTAAATGAGAGATTCATGGACCATTATGAAAATTACGAATACCAATTGAATTATTTCTTTGACGAAAAACATTTGAAATAAGTTGAGAACACATAATGAAAAGGTAAGGTGATAAGGGACAACCTTGATAGAATCCACTTTTGCCATTGGTCCATGTAGAAGAGTTACCATTGATTAGCAAAGAGAACATTTGATTTTCAAGACATTCCAAAATAAGATTTGAGAATATCCAAGGAAATCCATAGTCTTCTAGAACTTTTCTCAAAGTCAATCATAAGCTTGTTCCATATCAATTTTGAAAGCAATTAACCCCTTTAAAGCTTTAGAATGTCTGAATTTGTGGAACATTTCTTGGGCAATCAACACATGTTCTAAAATCGATCTTCCTTTAAGAAATGCCACTTATTCATCTGAAATTAGTTTAGGCAAAATATTTACCAATCTATTCAAAATTACCTTGGCCGCCACCTTTTACACCGTCTTGCATAAACTGATAGGTATATAACTTGCTGGTTTTACCAGATTGAGAACTTTCAGTATTAGAATAATTTGTGTTTCCTTTCATTCCTTATTCATCTTTCCTGATTCAAAAAATTGAGAAATTGCAGTCTAGATATCTACCTCACAATCTCCCAACAATATTTTAAAAAAAGATTATGTGACTCCATCTAGTCCAGGTGCAATGTTCCCTGCAGCTTGGAAAATGACTCCCTCCACTTCATCCCAAGAAACTGCTCTATTCAGACATAATATATCAGATTCCTCCAGTGAAACCGAAGGCTCTGGCCAACCGTCCATAACACAATTTCTCTCCTTCAATTTCCCATTAAAAACCTGCATAAAAATGTCTTCAATCAGATTTTAGTCTTCCACCATATACCCATCTTCATCCTGCACCTTGATTATCCACTTAGATTTTTTTCTAGAACTTGCAAAGGAATGAAAGAACTTAAAATTAGAATCTCCATCCATCATCCACTTGACCTTAGCATGTTGTCTCCACCAAGTGTTTAATCTAGCTAAGGTAGAATTTAGTTCCGATATCTTCACTTTGAGTTGCCAACTCTCTTCATCCGAAAGCTGTCCAACCTCAGATTCACTCAATTATAGATCTAGAATCTCTTTGAAAAGACAATCTATTAATAGAGAAAAATTTTTCAACTTAGCTTTGCTTAAAAAAAAAAAAAATTTTAAAGCTCTTCTACATTTTGTATTCAATATTTCCAAGCAATTCACCCTTACATTTTTCCTCCAAACATTATTGATAATACCAAAGGAAGTTGGAAAGGAATACCAAGCATCTTCAAATTTAATAAACTTTTTATTTACCAGTTTTATCTCAAGTAACTTCAATAACACCGGATAGTGGTCCGAAGCTACCCTCGCTAGATGCCTAACAACCAATTTTTGATAGGCATTTATAGCTTCTGGATTCAAAAAACAACTATCCAATCTTTCTAGAATTTGTGCTCCTCCATATTTGTTATTATTCCAAGTGAATCTAGGTCCACAAAACCCAACTTCATGAAGATCATTATTGATTACAAAGGATTTCATATCCTTTGACCCTTGAGAAAATAAAAATTGATTACCACCTCTTTTGTCTTCTTTTGATAGCAAATAATTAAAGTCACCCCCAACAGCAATAGGGATGTCTTTAGTTGAGAAAGCTTCCAAATCCCTCCAAAGCTCTCTCCTCTTATAGACATCTTTACTTCCATATACATCTGAGATCCTCCAAGATTCTCTATTACCTAATAAGAGATCCTGTTACGAATCTGTCCATGGATTATGATTTTGATGATAGCAAATACTCTTGTTTCTTTATGACTACCTTGCCTACTAACATTTCAGGTCCACAAGATCAGATGGCAATTGGAACCAACTCAAGAATGGGTAGACTAGGTCTGAGTCACTTTGTACACTTTTTCCTTTCTTAAGTCTATTGTAAAAGGTGTGGCTCCTAATGCTAAGTAACCTTGCACACACACACCTTGGGAGAATTTCTGACTGTTTCATAGAGTTTAATATTTTTGGTAACATCGTCCGGGATGATATTTATCTCGGCCTGGATGATCGGTTCAAAAATAGAAACCATAATCAGGGCATCATGGTTAAGGCAGCCATCATTAAGCCGATCAGCCTGGACGATATTATATCGGTCGGGATGAAAGGCTCAAATTAGAAAGAATCAACCACTAGATCTATTTAGGCATTAGTTATTTTTTGACATCAACCAGGACATCAGCCTGGACGATGAAGCACAATTATGCCTGAATTGATCAGGTTATTAAGAAAAGAAATTAAGGCTGATTGCATGATCACATCGGTCGGGCCGATCACAGGATCGACCGGGATGATGTCGTGGATGATTGACATCATCCAGCTTCTTTTCAGGGCAATGTTTCGGATGATTTTCCTCGGATTTGAACTAATCGTCCAGGATGATATCCTATCGGCTTGGATGATATAACCAAAAATTATCTAATCGTCCCAAACTGACCGGGGTTAATTGAGCAAAATTTACGCTGATCAGCCCGGGCGATACCCCTATTGGCCTGGATGATAAAGTCAGTTTGTTTAAAATAAGAGCTATTCTAAAGCTCTTCTATTTAAGATCTCTTGTTCTAACTTAGAGGTGATCTTTTGCTGCTATCTTGACCTGAGAAAGCCTAGAGGAGAGGGAGAGAGAGAGAGGATTTTGTGAGGGGGAGCTTGTGAGGGAACATGATAATAGTCCCAATCCACATCAATTAATCATCAACTTCCCTTCTACTTATAGAAGATAACTTTGTTTCTTATAAACCCACAAATAGAACTCCATGCTCCTTAACAAACTCTTTCAGATAAAGAGAAGCTTGCTTATTCTTAGCTCCTGTACAATTCTAGAATATTATCGAAGCCATTAATTATTGAAAGGGGAAGAAGTCCCCGGCTTATCTCCCCATCAATATTTTTATTTCTAAGAGAAGCTTTTATAGGCCCCAATCCTTCAAGTTCCTTTGTAAGTTTCTTCTTAACACAAGAAGAGCTCTCATCCTTCTTGTTTGGTTCTATATTCACACCATATAAACCAAATGGCGAACCAACAATTCCTTCTCCTTTATCATTAAAAAGAGAAAATACTATATCTTCTTTTTCTAAGATCTCCCCCTCTTCTTCCAACTCACTTAACACATCAATTTTATTCAAGTTAGAAGGAATGCAAACATTTTTTGAAATCCTACCAGTTTCCATAATCGGAACCTGAGACTTTTTTGGTTCAATGCTAGAGACATCAGCAACCACCTTTGAAGGAGAAATAATAACTTCTACAGCACCAACAACTATTGTATGTTCTTCTACCATAATTATATCATCCAACCCCATTTGATCCTTCATCTCCACAGTCGCTATTTTGGAATTATTCATAACTTTAGTATAGTTTGTAGAAACTATTTTCTTCATAACATTCGAGTCTCGTACCAATGGTTTCCAAGTGCCATTATTCTTGTATTTTCTTTGTCTTCCATAGTTAACATGGATCCAAGGTCCATAGTTATAATCACCATCATAAGAATCCTCTTTCTCCTTGCAATTAATAACTATTTTAGAATTAACATTAGAAATATCCACTGCTATAGACTTCACTGGTCACCTTTAACATGATACAGTTTCAGATCAGGACATTTGTTCTTCTCATGACCAACTCTATCACAATTAAAGCATAGAGAAGTCATTCTTTTAGTGGATAAAGCTAAATCTCTCGCATCGTATGGAAGCAAATGTTGCCTTCCTTATCCTTTTCTACTGTTTCTCTTTTAAGCCTTCTCCGTCCAACTTTTGAATATAAAGGATTTGCAGAATGACTTCTCAAACATAACTACTCCATTGGAACATGTTACCATCAATCAATTATGGAATACCAATTTTCAAAGCAATCCTACATACATTGATCTTCTCCCAACATTGGAGAGGGAGGTTAGGCATTCTTATCCACACTAGAGCTAATAACCCTTTCAATGTTGAAGGGGAAAACATCGGTGACCATTTGTCTATACCAATAATATGCCCTTTAACATACCACATACCACTGTTAAGGACTAAATCCAAAGCTTGTTATTCGTTAAAAGCACATAATGTTCATCCATTACCAAGAACCGTAAGATGGAATTTGCCATATTGAGTCCACTGTCTTCTTAGTTCTCCACTGATAGCATGGGTAGGTACATTTTACCCAAATAATTTAATGACTAAAGCATTTTTGAGTTTCTTAGCATTATCTTCCTCATTATGCAAATGAAGTCTCACTATAGAACCATCTTCAGATATACAATGCCTATAATCCAAATCGGATACCCATATGTTTTCTTTCTTCTTCCAAGCATTATTTCTAGTGGGTTCATTAGTCTTCACAATCAATTCATCATACATTTTGTCTATATTTTGATCTCCCAATTCGTAAATCCTGACAAAGTTTATGTCTTCAGATACATTAATCGCACGAGCATTCGACGAAACCTGCTGCATACTCGTGACATAATCAGTAGTTTTGCCACTACATTTATTTCCAACAGAGCTCTTATTTTCATCAACAGCACTAACCAGAGATTCAACAATCTTCACTTGAGTAGCATTCTCCCTTCATGTGGAAGGATAGAATTATTTACCTCCTTTAAGCCAGCAAATAATCAAATTGATTCATTAATTTGATTAACATTCACAGCTCTAGGTGTAGATTTCTCACATTTGAAACTGCTATCAAAAATTTTTTTCCCCTTTTTGATCTTAGGTAATATCTTCTTAGTCAAAACAAGACCACCTTCATTTATAACCAGAGCTTTGTTGTTCTTCATCGTAAATCTCATGTCCTGAGCTGAAATATTTAAACCGATACCTACCACACCATCACCAAATGCTGGTAGCAATCGAATAGGAATGGAAGCACTACCAGATGATTGTCGTCGAACGTCGCTAGGACCACCAATCAAGGTAGTCCGACAAACTTCTGCCACCATCTAGTAACCAGCCAAAAAATTCTCAACATAATTTTTTTAAAAAAAATTGAATTCTCTCTCTAGAAATTATCCAACACTATATGCCTTGGGACAGTACAATAAGGTCTAACAACTTACTCAAACTTTCAAGTGGTATTAGAGCCTATTTAAAAAATTAAAGTTTAGACTAATTTTGAAAAGGATCATTGCTACTTTTGGAAACCGTAACACCCCTGAAGGCTAACATCCCTTTTGATTATTGAAAAACTCACATGTCTACTTTTTTGCAATCCCTTGACTATCGCATGTGGATATTAGTACAAGAACATTATACTAGATCCACTAGACTTGTTGATGGCATTAGAGTTGAAACATCATTCAATGATTAGATGCAAGAAGAAAAAGACTTAGTACAGCTAAATGCTAATGTTTAAATAGTTTTTTATGTGCATTGAAATCAGAAGACTATATGTGTGTTTCTACCTAAAAACCTGGAAAAGAAATATGGGATAAACTTTGCATAACTTATGAAGGGATAGATGAGGTTAAAAAATCTAGATTGAATATTATATTACATAACTATAAACTATTTTGCATGAAACTAAATGAGTCAATTTATGATATGTATACACATTTTACTCAAATTGTTACCTCATTTTATGGTTTAGGTTGTGAACTAACTATTTCAGAAAAGGTTAATAAAATCCAACATTATTTACCTACTACTTATGATGCAAAGATAACTTCCATAATAGAGTCAAAAGATATAAATGTATATTCTATTGATAATATGCTAGGATCACTAATTGCTTATGAGCAAGAAGTGAATCAAAGATAGATTGATGTAGGTGAAAAGAAGAAAGAGAAGAATATTGCTTTGAATATGGATGATTTAGAGAGTGATCAATTAGTGTCTGGGATGATGATGATATTGCACTCATGACTAGGTAGTTCAAAAGTTTCCTTAGAAGAAAGCAACAGAGATGTCAACATTGTAATAAAGGTAAGTTCAATAAGAATGCAAAAGTTTCTAATGAAGTCATTTGTTATGAATACAAGAAGCCTAGACATATAAAAGTATATTGCCTAAGTATCAAAGCTAATCCTAGCAAGGGGAAAGTTGAGAAGAAAACAAATGTTAGGAAGGGCAAGAGAAAAATACAAAGAGCTTTCTAGGTTGACTCAGCTTTAGACTCCCTAGAAAAGCAGAAGAGGAAGCCACAAACTTGTGCTTAATGGCAGGCAAACTTTATCATTTAGATAAAGAGGAGGTATGTGACTTATCCTATGATGAATTATTTAAAGTTTTTGAGAAAATTCATAATGCATATAGGAATCTTAAAAATTGCATGCAAATCTTTACCTCAAGCATTTGAATTTATGAAAAGAATATAAAAATCTTAGGAAAGATCATGCATCCATAGATAGAAACCACATGGCATTATTGGATGAATTTGATTATTTGAATAAGAAACATGACTTATTGAAAACATCTTATTCTAATCTTGAGAATGATTTTAAGGTGTTTATAAGTAAAGCAGATCAAAGAGAACATCAGTTGAAGGTTGATAATTCAGTTTAAAAAAGTGAAAACTCATATCTTAAAGAAAAACTGAAGGCTTTTAAAGAAAATAAGACACCTCCCACACTTGAATAATTTTACAATCCTGATCAAAATCATATAATTTCAAAACCTAGGAAAATATATTATAACTCACATAGATTGGTAAATCATTTTCTTGGTGTTAAATGCTTTTCATGCGGAATGATAAGACATATTTTTCACACTTGCAAAATTCATAGTAGAACACATCTAGTACGGAGACCTAAGAGACATAAAACATAACATATCAAGCATGCATCTGGATTTTTATTATCAAGAGTGAACCCAAATTTAATTGGGTTCCCAAGTCTAACATTCGATAATTTTGTAGAAACGCTCCCATATAAGCCCTCGTGAAAGCATTTAGTACCTGGATAGTGGATGGTCAAAATATATGACTGGAGATACAACTTAATTCGTGTCGTTGGAGGCAAGGGCTAGAGGCAAAGTGACACTAGGAGATAATACCACTAGGAGAGTGGTAGATATAGGTATGATTGGCAATAAGAATAATTTTTTATTAAGAATGTTTTATTGGTTAAAGTCTTAAAATATAACTTGTTATATATTAATTGGCTTTATGATAGGGGTTTTAATATTAAATTTTTACCTGCAAGCTATATTATAAGCCTAAATGGAATTGATGTGCTACATGAAAATATGGTCAATAATATATACATGCTTCATTAAAATTCTGCTAAATCTTCTAATGCTTTTTATCTCAAAACTATTACTAATGAATCTTTGTTATGGCATAGAAGACTTTGTCATGGGATCATGAAAAATCATAGGAATATTATCCAAAAAAATTGGTTAAAAAAATACCCAAATTAATCTTCACTAAAGATCACCTGTGTGATGCATATCAATTAGGAAAATAAGACAAGTCCTCCATTCATTCAATTAAAGATCTTAGAACTATCAAAATCACTATAAGTCATACATATGGATCTTTTTGGACCGGTTAACACTATAAGTTTAGGAGGAAAAGTTAGCAGGTATGTAATTATTGATGATTATTAAATTTTCACTTGGATTAGATTCTTATCACATAAGAGTGAATCATTTGAAGAGTTTAGAAAATTTTCTACTTGAATTAAGAGGAAGCTAGGTTATAAAATTCTTTCAATACAAAGTGATTAAGGTGGAGAATTTGAAAATAAAAATGTATAAGTTTTATATAAAGAGCAAGGAATTGATCATAAAGTTTCATCACCTAGGACCCCTAAATAGAATGGGGTTATTGATAGGAAGAAAAAAAAAACATGATAGAAGTCGCTAGAACCATGTTGGATGAATATTCACTTTCAAAATAATTTTAGGCCGAAGCGATTAGTATGGCTTATTATGTTTTGAACAGGGTGAATATTAGATCCAAGTTGAACACGACACTCTATGAACTTCTTAAGGAAAGAGCACCCAACCTTTTACATCTACATGTCTTTGGATGTAAGGTGTTTATTCTTAACAATAGTAAAACTCTTTTAGGAAAATTTGATCCTGACTCTGATGAGGGAATTCTTCTGTGATATTCAAGTGTTGGAAAATCCTATAGAGTTTTTAACATAAGGACTTTTGTAGTTAAGGAGACCATTCATATAGTTTTTAGTAAATCTAACATTTCAGAAGGGTCTAAGTTGGAAGAAGAAGAAGATGTCAAAGAAATAACCCAAAGTGTTGAAAATGTAAATCTTGAAGATATGATTGAAACAGATAATGCAATGCCTAGAGAATTGAAATTTCCTAAAAGTCATCCTAAATAACTGATTTTAGGAAACTTGAGTGAAGGTGTTAAGACTAGGCATGGACTTAGTAAAGAAGTAAACAACTCAGCCATTATTTAAATGATTGAACCCACTAATATAAATCAAGCATTTTTTGATAAATTTTGGATTTTGGCCATACAGGAAGAATTGAATTAATTTATTAGAAATGATATTTGTGAGTTAATTGAAAGACATAAAAATCAAAGTGTTGTTGGAACTAAGTGGGTTTTCAAAAATAAGATGAATGATTCAAGTTTAGTGGATAAGAATAAAGCAAGATTGGTGGCCAAGGAATACAATCAAGTAGAAGGGATTGATTTTGAGGAAATGTTTGTCCTTGTAGCCAAACTTGAAGCAAAAAGGGTACTACTAGCCTTTGCATTTTTTAAAGGTTTTAAATTAATTCAAATGGATGTTAAAAGTATCTTTCATAATGGGGTTATACAAAAAGGAAGTTTATATTAAGAAACCTCAAGGTTTTGAAATTTCATAATTCCCTAAACATGTGTTTAAATTGAAGTAGGTATTATATGGACTAAAATAGGCACCTAGGGCATGATATTAAAGGTTAAGCTTGATCCTACTAGAAATATCATTTGTTAAAGGAAGTGTGGAAACCACTATGTTCATAAAAAGAGTAGGAGATGATATACTCATTGTTCAAATATATGTTAATGATATCTTATTTGGATCCACTAATAAAAATCATTGTGATGATTTTTCAAAAATAAAAAGTAGTGAATTTGAAATGAGTTTGTAGGAGACTTAAGTTACTTTCTTAGTTTTAGCATAAAATAAAAGAGGATGGAACAATCAAAATATATTAAGGATATCCTTAAGAAATATAAAATAGATAAAGCTAAACTAATAAGTACACCAATGAGTTCCTCAGTGTAGTTAGACAAGGACTCTAAGGGAAAATCTGTTGGTCAAAAGAAATTTAGAGGAATAATTGGATCATTAATTTACTTAACTATTAGCAAATCAGATATCATGTTTAGTGTTTATCTTTGTACTAGATTTTAAGCTGATCCAAAAGAATCCCATTTGACTTCTGTTAAAAGAATTTTGAGATATCTTTTGGGAAATCAAAACTTAGGGATATGATATCCAAGGCATAGCTCTTATTTTGAAATTGTTAGATATTCTAATTCAAATTTTACAGAATGTAGAGTTGATTAAAAAATTACAATTGGAACTTGTCAATTTTTTAAAAACTCTTTAGTTTCTTGGTTTAGCAAAAAATAAAATTCATTAGTCCTTTCTACTGCAAAATCTGAATACATTGCCTTAGGTAGTTGTGTGGCACAGGTTCTTTGGATAAAATAACAATTTATTGATTTAGGATTTTCTATTGGCACTATTCTAATTTTCTATGATAATACAAGTATCATATGCATTTCAAAGAATCCTATTCAATATTCTAGAACCAAGCATATAAATATAAGGCATCACTTCATTAAAGATCATGAAACTAAAGGAGAAATTGAGCTACATCATGTAGCTACTAAAAATCAACTAGCAAAAATATTTTCATAAAACCACTTGCGTTTGAAATGTTTAGCACCTTAAGAATAATATTGGGTGTAATTTATATTTATGCTTAGGAATTTCATTTCTACAAATTCCATTTGTTATGTAACTTATTAATGATGTTTATGTTTTGTTATTTTTTATGATTTATTTTTGTTTATTTTTTTATTTTTGTTTTTCTTTGTTTTTGGTTTGATTTTTTCTTTAGTATTATTGTTGTTTTTTATCTTGTGTCTCATGGATCTTGTTATGACTTTTTTCTTAAAAAAAGAGTCATGATTTTCATGTGCAAATTTAAAAATTCTTTTTTTTTAGTTATATACGATATTACTACATTTTGCATGATGTTTTTTCTGAGTTTGTACGACAAAAATGTGTTTTGTAAATATATCATACTATATGAATATGTCATCATATAGTATGAATACTTCATTTTTTTCTATTTGAATAGGAAGGAAATTCGAGTGTAGTTATTTTTTAAAATCATCATAGATGAACACTTGTTTGTCTGTATGATTTTGTTATCATTCAGTATGTGGACAAACATAAATACAAGAGTATGATCTATTTATGTTTATCTGATAATCCTAGATGAACACCTATTCATCTATATGATCATTTTAGTCAAAAAGTTGTATGAAATGACTCCTAGAAATGGCAGTTTATAAAAAGTCATTTCATTTTTGGTAGTTTTCTATTGTATGTACGAAAAGATTTTTGTCTTATATGAATGTATAGTTGTACGTATGAACCCTATTTCATATTGTATGATCTTGCCATTTTTCTTTAAATTGGATGGTATTCGTTGGTTTTTCTTCACATTCTCTTTCAATCTCAACCTTTTTGTGTTCAAACTTTCAAAATGGCAACCATCAATAAGCGGGCTTGAACCTCCAAATGCTCTTCCTCTTGTTCTAGTCAACTAAATGAGAACTTCATTTCCAAAGAGAATGAAGAAGCCTACTTTCATTTCTTTGAGACGAAGATGACTCCATCTCGTCTCCTTATCTAAAGAGACATTAACTTTTTTGTAATGCCTCTTTTTGATTCTTCCAAATTCTCTTTCATTCTCACTTTAATATATGCTTTCCGTCATGAAGCATTTCGCTATTTCTTGGACAATCTAAGAATGAATGAAAATAATACCAAGATGTCATCTTATGTTTTAAATAGAGAGTAAAGATCACCAAGGAATATTTAGGCACCTACCTACACCTTAGAACGGAAGGGGTAAGGGCACACATAATGACTTCTAGGTTTGATTTTGATTGGTCAACTATTAATCATACCCTTAAAGGTGTTTCTTTAGTCAATCATCCATCTCGTGTGTATACTTTAAATCAAAATGCTAGGATCATCCATCATGTATTAAGAACTTCCATTATTCCTAAAGCTGATGATTGTATCAACCTAACTAATTTGCTTTCTACAATCACATATCTTATTATGATAAACACTCCAATAGATAAAGATCAATTGATTCTGTACTATATCTATAAGCTTACTAACATTGGACTTCCTAATAATAGAAGAAAGAAAAATATGGCTTTAGGACATTTGGTGGCCTATATTCTTAAAAGAAATACAACTTGATTCATCCTGATCCACCTACTCAGCTTCCAATCTATTTCACTGATGCTTCCTTATGTTTTCTTTTTAACCAAGAACAAGGGGATGAAGGAGAAGATTTTAATGAAGAATAAGGACCTACATCAACACCTTCTCCAGCACCTGCTCCTAGACTAAGCATCATTTCTATCAAGAAATGGTTCAACGATCTGATAGACTTGAATCTCATTTTGATTAACAATTTGATCATATTGAGACTCACTTAGACCAGCTAGATGCAATATATAATGAAGATATGGGTTGTTTCAAAGGACAATTTTGCTCTTTGAACACTCAAGTAGCTACAATCAATGGCTACTTTTCCTCCGGCATACTAATTTTCATTTTATGTTGTGCTTGATGTATGTTTTGTTTCTTTTTGTATTCATGTGATGTCTTTATGAAGTTTTGTTGTTCTGTATTGATCGTATTTAGGTTATATACTTAATGAAAGGCTTGTTTGTTTTTTAAACCTCTAAAATTGTTCTTAAGTTTCTATTGTGCAAATTATTAATATTGATCTAAGAGAAAACTTTAAAATATTTTGCAATATAACTTAGTTTCCTAGCAAAACTATTTTTCTTTTCCCAATCTTTAAATCAATTTAAAAATTATATTTAGATAATAAAATCATTTCAGTGTTTGAATAGATCTGTATCTTATAGTTATAATTGTTGCAAAATTAGTTATTTATGTTTATTTTATTTTCTTATTCAATGTGTTCATTCTAGACTTGACATTAGGATTTTATTTTGTGGATTATTCTTTTTTATAAAAGAAAAGTTTTTCTTTTATTTGAAAGATAATCACACAAGCTAAAATTTACTAAAGTAGGTTTTGAAAAGAATGAAATGTTAAAAGATGCACAAAGTGTGCCAAAATTTAAAAAGTGGCACAAAACGAGCCCAACATGAAAAGATGTGCAATGTTCGCCACTCAAATATTTCTTATTTATAAAGAGGCATAAAATGTGCCCACACTACATTTAGTTCTTTTCTATACTTTAATTCTTAGAAAAATCCTTGCATTAAATGATAATTTTAACTATTGAATTTAAAACTATAAGATCTCTAATTAATTTATTCTGTGATGATTATTCTATTTGATATTTCTACTTTCTAAAGAGAACATTGAACATGTTCAACTTTTCTTGCCCAAAATGTTTTCTGATTTTAAAATTGAGTCTTTATTTTTCTAATCGTGACTTTAATGTTGTCTATGCAAAAAGTTTGAAATTCTCTTCTTTATCATCCATTAGATTTTTTCTATAATAACTTATTCATTTTCAGGGGATTATTTTTTTTCTAATGTCAAAATAGGGGGAGGTTACCATTTATTTTTTTGTTTGAGTTATTGTTGGTATTTTGGTTTGAGTTATTGTTTGTGTTCTATTTGAAGTCTTTTGGTTTTGTGTTTATGTTTTTACTTGTTTTTTATTTGTATTTTAAGTTTGTTTAGAATTTATATTCTCAGGAGGAGGTTGTTTATGGTTTATGGATTTTGATTTCCTTGAGTTTTCTTGTGTTTCGTGTACATTATTTTATATTTTTTTTTATTTATAAACCAAAATTTTAAAAATTGGGATGAAATTTTATAATCCTTATGTTGTTTATTTTTTAACTACATTGATGGGTAGTTTAAGAGAAAAGAATTTTATTTATAATTATAACAATAATTATTTCATCATAAAAAAAGGGGGAGAATGTTACAACTAAGGAATCCATCTTGAGAATGTGTTTTTAATGATAAAAAATATCATTGTTTTGATTAATTTTATCATTTCTCCAGAGCACATACTGGACATCTTCATTTTGTTGTTTGTGTGTACTAAAATTTCAGGAAAATCATACTCTAGATTATTGACGATTTCAAGATAGAGTAGATTAGGGTTTCATGTAATGAAGTCTATAAATTTTTTTATTTTTCTTGAATCTAAGAGAGTGTGATTGTAATTTGGTAACCATGCACTCACACACTGGGAAGAGAGTAAAAACTTAAAATTTTAAAACTAATCATACTTTATGATTTTCAATCATACTGAATGATTTGATTCATTTTTTCTCCTAAATAAATTTAATCAAATCATGTTTTATAATTTTTGAACTATTCATACTGTATGAAGTTTGTTCCTACATACGACTCATAAAGTACAAAATGGGTGCATACTAGTTCATCCCAAACAAACTCATTTATTTTTTGTGCTAGTCTTACTGTATGATGTAAGTTTATACAAACGACTGACATAACACCATACCAATCTGTTCCAAATGAATTGATTTATTTTTATACTATTCGTACTATATAATGTTAGTTCGTACATAGGACTGACAAAGTATGAAATGGGGTCATCTACATTCAAACCAAATAAAGCATTATATGTGTTAAATATTTGTACTGTATGATGCAGATCATATAGATGATTGATAGAGTACAAAATTAAGTTTGTATAGGATCATACCAAATGAAAAGTTCAATTTTGAACTATCTATAAAATACAATGTCAATTTGTACAAATGACTGACATAGCACAAAATAAGATTCATACAGGATCGTACATGCACTTTTTGGACTGTTCATATAGATGATCCTCGATTGTACTGCACGATCTTAAGTCGGTTGACTTATAATTTCCAATTTACTAAATGGTTTTTCTTATGTTTTATATATAAGAGTCCAAAAAACTAGCACTTAATACCTTGGCTATAATTTTCTCTTGAGAGTGGCCATTGAGTGTGAGTGTTTGGGAGAGATTGTGAGAGTGAAGTGTGAAAGATCAAGTGAGGGGGAGTTATGGGAGATTCACAAGGTTGCCCAAAATGAGGTTCTCTTTTCTTTTTCAAATTCTTTTGCATCTCCACTAAAGGCTTTTGAGAGAAGATCTTCAACATTGTATCATGGCACTTTGCCATCACCAGGAGGGTAAAAAAAGACATTGATACTATGCCATCACTAGGAGGGTGAGAAAGGATGTCGGTACTCTACCGTCACTAAGAGGGTGAGAAATGACGTCGGTACTCTGTTTTAGCCTAAAATTATATAAAAGCTTATGAGGGTACAATTAAATACTTTTTCTACTCTAATTAATTAAAAAAATATCATGCTCACATAGAAATTTAAGCAATTTTAAGAGATAAGTTTAGGAACGACAAGAGAGTTCGCATGCATTATTTTGACTCTTCTCCTCCTTGTTGGGCACCTCCCTGCCTACGGGTTTTGGCAGACCCCCTAGCCTATTAGGTTGCAGTTTTGTTAAGGGTATGTTTATGTTATCTCATGGAAAATTTTAATTTTAAACCTTCTAAAATTACTTGATATTTATTTATATATTCAAAGTCAACCAGTATACATTGAATTAGAAAAAAATTAAAAAGTGACAAACATTTTAATTGCATTTAGAATATTTATCACCCTACATAAGTCAAGGGGATAATTAGGATCTACTCTAAAAAATGGCCCCAATTCCTTAACACTTAAATAACAACATCTCAACTCATATTTCATTAAAAAAAATTAGATTCAGTGTTTTAAAGCCCATAGGTGGTTAGATAGCTCCCAAATTCAGGCAGGGGTAAGTCCAAATTTGCACTACATTAGCTAGGTTTAGCTAACTATCATTTGGTGCCCAGTTTAGACTTAGGATTCAGGTGGAACCAAAATTATAAGACCCCAACTTCTGGAATGCAATTCCAGCTTTTAATAAATTGATAACTAAAATTAAAATTCCTTTATAAGCTAAACTTTAAAGCCCAACACCTAGGGTAAATGGGCATTTCTAAATTATTTCAAAATTCCAAAATGCCTCCAACTTCTCTTTCTTTGACCTTCACAAATAATTGTTCAAATTGATCCAGTTTCAATTGAAAATTCCAACCTCACTCCCTTCGATATCACTTCTTGATAATTCTAAATAAAATTTATGTCATTAGTTTAATCAAGAGTTTTTGTGGGAAACTAAGCTTTTGTACAATGTAATTAACTATGAGAGCTTACGCTCATAGGATATTTAAAGTCCCCATTTCAATTTTTAAAATTTAATTAATTTTCTCTTTGGGAAAATCAAGATCAACGACGATCGTGATCATCATATTTGAATAATTAATATGGCAAGATATCTTCTTCTCTTAAGAAGATATATTGTTCTTTCTCATGATTTTAAATACAAGATTAATGATATCAAATCAAGATCAATGTAGTTAAAAATTTTGTTGAATATCATTTTGACCTTTCAGGGCCATATATAGTTTTTTCCTGAATTTGAGTACGATATTTAGTGTGAAATTTACAATTCTAAATCTAAACCCCATTAAACAATCTTATTTCCACCTCTTGAGGTGGAATATCATTTCTAATGGTATGTTCAAATTTAGAATTAAAATTCAAAAGTCAATTTCAAGTTTCCCAAAGAAATTTAATTTCAATTTTTTCACTCTTTCTAAAGCAAAACATCCTTTTTCAAAACCAACAGTGTGATAACTTTATATTCACTCTACATTAATTATCTAGAAGCCCTAATAAATACTCATTATTAATTTTCTTTTTCAATTTTCACTCATCCCCCAAAGGATCAAGCGAATAAGGGAACAAAATGTATAGTCATATATGTTATTTTTAAATATTTGATATATAGTCGAAGGGGCATAGAAGATGGACTCATACATTATGGGCCCATAAGGGAGTTTGTCTAAGGACCACAAGATCCAGCTCAATTGAACCCTTAAATGGGGCTTACATTTTATAAATATAGCCAAGGGTCATCGAGATTAGTCAACTCACCATGCATCCTCCGATAAGAGGTTACCACTTATAATTATCTATGATGAACTGTCATTATCTCAACTATATGAAAGCATTCATACAAGATGGTCCCAGCTTGCCCATCATGGTTATCCATCTATAAAGACCATTATCCCAAAACATAAATAAATTTACTTTTTAATCATGGACTACATGGAGCTCCATCAAAAGTCACGACTGCCCTCAAGGCATTTTCAGATATGACCCTCTCGATTGAACAATAGCTAGCAAATTCATTCATCCATACTCACTGTAAGGTAGTTTACACTACAAAACTCTTTCAAAGGTAGAGAATGGTGATTATGAAGAGTATTCATCATCATAGATAGTCAATATAAGACATATGTCTAAGGGATGAAATTACAGAGACTCATTATCTTATGTATTTTAATTTATTTATTGAAGTAACCTTTAATATAGCCATCAACTTCCTATAAATAAAAGTGAAATGAAATATTTTGGATCATATTTTCATTATTATGCATTCCTTGGCATTTGTATTTTAGATATTTGATAGATTAAACAACAGACTCTTTTTCGATCAATAAATATATCTATCTATCTCTCCCTCCCTCCCTCTCTCTCTCACTCTCTCTTTCTCTATCTTCACAAAGAATTTCATATCATATTCAATGAGCTCCCCTACTAGTGAGGTCAAGAATCATAGATTATCAAAAATTTGGATACAATAGGGATCACATAAAAAACTCAGTGAGGGGTTCAAGAAATTAAGTTTGTGCATCCCAATCTATTAGTTATATTACTATTTATAGAATATGGTCAAAGCTTGTGGACAAAAATTTGACCATTACAGCCTTATATGGTATCCAATCCATTAGAAATAATCCAATGGAGATTAAAAAAGTAATGAAGATCATTCTCCTAGTTGAAGATGAGCATGACAAATGGTTGGATTTGGCTCATTGAGATGCATGGAATGACAAGTTCAAGGTGAAGTTAGCTCTAAAGTCAACTGTATCATCCTAATAAGGCTAGTGAATCTAATTGATGCATTAGCTTGACTTGAGAGAGTTTATGGTTAGCTAATTTGGCCAAATAAACTATTGTATGGCTAAAACAAAAGGGTTTGACCCACATGGGCTAGCCATTTGTATAGTGTAAAGTTCAGAGCTATTTAATTGGGTTTAGGTTAAAGATGACCAAATTCAGCTCACTTAGGATCCATGGTAAAAAATTAGTTTTCTATAGTCCACATGGCTTAACTTTTGGCCAAGCACAGCCCTAAGTGAATCTAGATTGGTTTAAGGACATTTGAAATTAATTCTAAAATCATTTGATTTAAACAAAAAAAAGAAGATTTTCATTATTGGTAAATTAGGCTAAATGGAGGATTTTGGTCAAACATTATTTTACCATGGTTCAAATGGTCAAACCTCCTTGATCCAAGGGTTGAATCCAAGAAAGGTCCAAGGACACCTAGAATGGATCTTAAGGCCTTAAGGTTGCTTATAGGGCTTAGTTGGATTAGTCATACTAGGGATTTTTAGGATTTGGTATCATTTGTCCTAGAGTTAATCTAGGATTTGAAATCAATGCCACAACTAAAATAGGAAGTAAATTGGTGCTTTCTCAAAAAATATTTACACTCAATATTTTAAATGTTTATTGGATTAAAAACTTGATGTGGGAGAAGCTATGTTGATACAATTTTTAATAAGAATGCAAAAAAGTGAAAATTAAGGACAACTCAAACAAAAAATTTACAAGATTCGGCCCTCACCTACATCATTTTGTAGTCCTCCCTTTTCTAGGGATCCACTATTTCGATCTTACAACAACAAGATCCCCTCCTTCCCACGGTGGGGAAATTCCTTACAACTTATTCTATTCCATGACAAGCAAGAGCTACCCCGAAAATTAGTTTACAAATATTATATAACTCTCTTACAAAGTTCTCTAAAACTTTGTAAGAAAAAGAAAAAAAAAAAGCTAAGATCTAACAATTTTGATATGGTCAATATGTTACAAAGAAAATTAAAACTCTTATAGCAATATTACAATTTTGGTGATCACTCGACTAACTTTAATATGCTTGCAAATGATGTGGATTCTATGAACTCGAACTTTAGAGAAATTTTTTATCAACGTTTAAAATTAATCAAGAAAAATATTTTCTTTTAGAAGAATTTTGAGAGGGAATTTGAGAGTTTTCCACTAGTTTTTCACGCTCTTGCAAAAGCTGAGAAGACTTTTTTTTTTTAGTAAAATATTATTATTAAACATCTCCTAAAATAAGTTTCACCATTATGGCTTAGGCTTTATTTGGGACAGCTTTTTTGTTGCTTCTTAAATCACTTTTTTAGTACAAAAATTAAAATTTTCATACTAAGAAACTGCTTTAAGAAGCAACAAAAAAGTTGCCCCAAACGAAGCCTTAGTTTAGGATGGTATTCTTACTGCTTTCTAAAGTAACTTCTTAATACAGAAACTTCTAGCTCAAAAAATTTTTGTTCTAAAAAACTACTTATAAAGCAATAAAAAAGCTATCCCAAACCAAACTTAAATAAATAATACAACCGTTTCAAACAATAAAATAAAATTTTAAAGTTGGAAGAACTCTTTTTAAAAAAAAGTTAGCTGAAAAAGTGAAGTTTTCAATCATCAACATATGGATGGTTTAAATGAAACGTAATCGCAGTCGTTGCGCTTAAATGGATGCTGGAGTTCAGCTTTAAAAATTCAAAAGGAATCAAATGAAGTTATATAATTCAAGTAATAAAGTATCTTCGTATAAAGCCATATGGCTAATAGAAATGATTGAAAGGGATGTTTTAATTAAATCAAAGCTTCTGACAAATTATATTTATATAAAAATGAACAAGTATAAGAAAAACATATAGGAATGAAATGCCAACAATAATGATATAAAGGTAAAAAATATTTTGTTTAAATTATAATTTTTTTGATATTTTAATAATTATCAAATATAATTTACACATTTTATACATGAATTTGTGAGACAAATTCAATGAAATTTAAATCAATCAAACTTTTTAACTACAAAAAAATGTAAAAAATGTTTTATTTATAAATTATAGAAATTTTAACCAAATTATATAAATTTTAACCAAATTATAAAATTTGTCAATGAATTGACTCTAAAAATTTTCAAATTTTTATAATATTTTCTAAATCAAATAAATGAATTGTAAATAAAAGTTGATTATATGTATAGCATATATACTTAATTTTATATATATATATATATATATATATATATATATATATATATATATATATATATATATATATATATATATATATATATATATATATATATATATATTGGTTAAAACCCACTGACGGGCTTACGCGTTAATATAAGAAAAAGGTACAAGGTCCTTAAAGGACCTCCAGCTCACTACTGCTCTGAGGAGCTACAAGCAAATTAAAAAAAAAGCTAAGAGTAGGGAAGTTCAGACTAAATTCCTCATAAAGATGATATTAACCTTTGAAAGAGTCGGGCTTTAAAAGCTTCTCAACAAATAATTGATAAATTTTATGCTTAATTTTGGAAATAATAGTGCTCGCATCCATTTTAACGTTCTCATATTTAGAAGCATTTCTACTGTTCCAAATATACCAACAAATCAAGACCAGAAGAATATTACGAATGTGGCCTTTAGGTTTAGTAAACCATTCACTAAACACCTCAGTGATAGAATTAAGTTGAAAGGTGGATAAAACTTTGAACAAGTTGTTAAAGTGAATCCAAACTTTCATCGCAATAGGACCTTGAAAAAAAATATGGAGCAAATTTTCAGTATGATAGCAGCATTGACACTTGGATACAATATAGAGACCTTTCTTAATAAGCATCGAGTCAACATGAACATAGTTATGTAAAATCCTCCAAATCAGAAAAGAATAAGTAGGGGGAATACTAGCATGCCAGAAAGCCACATTAATAAAAATTTTTGGCAAAGAATGCTTAATAACTTTCCAAACATATATAGAGCTGAAGTTACCGTCATTAGAACAATTATATAGGATACAATCATCCATCTCTGAATGAATAGTAATCTTCAAAATTAACATGATAATGAAATCATGCACCATAGTAGAAAGTAAATCAAGGTTCCAACTCTCATTAGTATAAAACTCCTTAACTTTACAATAAGAAATGGAACGAGTATATAAGAGATTATCAATAGAAAAATTATCCAACCATTTATCTTGCCAAAAATGAATATTACCAATACCTAAGCCTGTTGAATTAACTCCTCGGCTTCCCATTTGATGTTGCATAATCTTTTCCAATTAGGGGAATCACCAAGTTTAAAAGAACAATTTAAAGGATGCTTCATGCCACAATATTTAGTAACCATAAATTTAGCCCAAAGACTCTTTTTGGCTCTAAAAGTATACCACACTTTATGATTAAAAGTAGTAGCCATGTCTTCTATAGTTTTAAACCCAAGGTTTCCCTCTTCCAAAGACCCAGAATAGTTTTTCGAGGAACCCCAAATAATAGCATTAGAACCTTCCTTGGAACCCCAAAGGAATTTATTGAAAAGAACCTCTAATCTCCTAGAAACATTCACAGTCGGGACCAAAGTGTGGAGCAAACAAATCGGAATAGAACAAAGAACATACTTAATGAGAACAAGTCTCCCACCATAAGATAAAAAATTGAAAGCCCAAGAGCTTAATTTCTTCTGAATGGTAGATAAAATATCATAAAATAAGAACGAGCATTTCCTACCTTCAAATAGAGGAGTACCCAAATATTTCAGGGGAAGGAACTTATTAATTAAACCAGTTTTCCTTTCAATGTTATGGATCTGAGAAGCAGAAAGCGATTTAGCAGTAAAAAAAGAACTTTTAGATTTGTTAAAAGTTAAACCACTAGTGTTCTAAAAATTTTCAAGAATAGCATTTGAATCATTTTAATAGAACCATTAAAAAGATAAAGAAATCATCCGCAAAAATCAAATGGGTAAGAGGCAAAACACCACCCGTACGAAAAAGTAACTCAGGATTCATTCTGAAAAGTTGATTGAGACCACGAGAAAGAAATTCCATAGAAATTATAAAAAGAGCAGGAGATAAAGGATCACCTTGTCTAGGCCCATGAGAGGAACAAAAAAATCCATGAGGTTTGCCATTAATAATAATCAAAATGTAACAAAATTCAATGCTATTTTTTATCAAGATAATAAATTGATAATTAAACCCAAAAAACTTAAAAATAACATAAAGATATTCCCAATTAAGGTTTTCATAAGCTTTGGTTATGTCCATTTTAAAGACAATATTCCCACCAACAACCTTCTTATACAAATCTTGAATTAATTCCTACGCAAGTAAAATGTTATCAAATATAGATCTGCCTTTAACAAAGTCAGACTGCTCCATAGAAATAATTTTGGGAAGAATTAAAGCAATTCTCCCAATTAAAATTTTAGTAATCAGTTTATTAAAAAAGGAACACAAACTAATAGGGCAATAATCATTCCAATAATTAATATTTTGAGCTTTAGGAATGTGGGCAATAGAAGTGGTGGTTAAAAATTTAGGATACAGAGAACCACTAAAAAAATCCACCACAGCATTAATAAGATCCTCTTTAATAATATCCCAAGATTTTTGGAAAACTTTATTAGTAAAACCATCAGGCCCAGCAACATAATCAGAGTTTATACTATTTAAGTTATCCCAAATCTCCTCAATAGGAGTCTTAGTGAGCAAAAGATTATCCTCCTCAAAAACAAGAGAAGGAATAAAAGAAAAATCAGTATGAAGTTTGGGAGTAAAGTTAGAATTAAACAGTTTAAAGAAAAATTCGGCTCCTGTGGAAGCAATTAAGTTGGGGTCCTCAATCAGGCAAAGTGATCTTATGAATATGTCTACTGATTTTATTATGATTAGTAATATTGTGAAAATAGGAGGTATTACAATCACCTTCAACAAGGAACTTCTAAGAAGCCTTTTGCCTCCAGAAAGCTTCCTCCTGTTCTTACAGCTTGTATAAAGCAGTTTTAGCATTGTTAAGAAGAGTCAAATTATTAGAGGAGGAATCATGCTAAAAGATCATATCAGCTTTATCCACATCTTCTTTCTCCTTCAAAATATTAGAAAAAAATATTTTTAAAGATACATTTATTCCATCACGTAAGCTTTTGTTTAAGTCTCTTAAGTTTAAACCAAATTCTAACCATCCCATGCACATTATCCGAGGGGGCAAGAGGCACCTCCCAATTCTCTTTCACATTCTGAAAAAAGGAATCATCAAGAAGCCACATATTTTGAAATCTGAAAGGCAAAAAACTATTTTTATTGGTGTTACAAATACTTAAAAGAAGAGGAGAGTTATCAGAAAAAGTACGAGTAAGATAAGTAATGTGAGTGTTGCGGAAATTACTAATCCAATGATTATTGAAAAGAATACGATGAAGTCTCTGCCACATCGTCCCTTTGTTCCAAGTAAAAATGTTACCAGAAAAACCAATATCATGTAAATTACAATTCCTTTTCATGTCATTAAAATCCTTCATATTGTGAAAATTGGGAGATTTACCTCCAATCCGCTCATTAGCATTGGTAATACAATTAAAATAACCCCCCACAAGCCAAGGGGCATTCACCAAAAAAAAAAAATATCAATGAGCTGATCCCAAAGAACCTTTCTCCCACCTCTAGAATAAGAGGCATAAATAAAGGAAGCAAAACAAGAAATTTGATTCAACATAAAATTAATATAAACAACTTGGGGTAAGTACAAAACCACATTTAAAGAGATCGATTGTTTACAAAAAAGCCAAATTTTGTTAGTGCAATTACAAAAGAAAAAATCAAAACCCAAGTAAACTTTAACAGACTCCAATTTAGTAGCAGCAATCAAAGGTTCAGTTAAAACAAGTAACTGAATATCGTGAATTCTACATAGATTCTTGACTCTATCCTTAGATAGAGAACCACCCTCACCTCTAATATTCCATAAGAGGGCTTTAACCATCGGTGGATTGGGTAGAAGATCTAGTGATTCTTGGGGTACTATTGGAAATACCTTTAGTATTCTTGCCTTTCTTTTTGGAGTAGGAATTGTTCCCATCTTCAATGAATTTATTCTTCCCCTTGGATGGTGACAAAGAATTGGTCGGATCCTTAAATTCTTCCATAGGAATCCATATTTCAATGTTACCTACTTCCCCTTCCTCCAACGCATCGGTACTACACCTATTTCCATGCTTATGATTCGAAGTAAGTGCTTTCACTCCCTCTAGAAAAGTTACTCTTCTTTAGTTTAATATTGTCTTCCTCAATCTCCAAGTTTTCCACACCAATTTCCCCATTATTGATTAGGGCCCTTTCTTGATTAACATCCATGTTTAATGTGTCTAATACTTCCTCCATTTTATCTTCAACATTCAATTTACTATGTTCCATACCATCACTTTGCTCTCCTATAGTCTCATTCTTCTGCACTTCACCACACATTCTTATGGAAGAATCTAAAGAAAGACCATCTATGTCATCTTTACCTAGTATGGGATCCTCAACATGTTTAAAGGAGCCATTCTCTTTCGAAGAGTTAGAGCCAGGGTTCATATTTTGCTCGGGCATGACATGTTCCACCAAACTTTTTGGGACCTTAGTGTTATTTCTAAGTTGGGGATGCACCACAAAGTAATCAGCAACCGCATGACCATGAATTTTACATTGTAAGCAGAAATCAGGAATGTTCTCAAAATCAACTTTTTGTAAATAACCCGCATTTTTAAAACCAATCCAAACCTCTTTTGGATGTTTTTTTGGTTATGTCAAGTTCAACCAAAATCCTAGCTACAGACGGTTAGGATCAAGATGCTGTAGCTTAATCGGTTTGGAGTGGCCTACCAAAGATCGATCTTAGAGCATGTAGAACATGAGCATTAAAAAAATGTAGCCGCAAATTCGGAAAGGAGATCCATATGGGAACAATTGGAGACTCTTCCTTAACATCAAAGAAAGGAGTCCATTTATGAAGTCTCATTTGGCAGTTAAGGATAAAATATGAGCGTCTAGCAAAAACCCTATTACAGTTAACATCATTAGATAGTTGAATAGAAACATGCCATGCATCTAACATACCAATAGAGAAATTACCATATAGTTTAAGTTTACCGAAACAATTCTGAATAGCATGGACATTAGTATAGCTGGAACACCTCTAACCGTAGATATAGTAAAAGATAAGGTAGGGTTTTGCAGAGAAGCCGATCCTGCTAAAACATCACGAAAAGAATGAGAAGAAGGTACGGATTTACCATCAACCAGCAAACCTTTCGATGTGACAATAGATCCAGATGGAGGAGCACCCCAAGCATCTGGGATTATAGAGGACGAACCCATCTCCACGCAGAGAATAGAGCGACCGAAGGCTGAAGCCCTCCAGGGAGAGTTTAAATGGGAAACAAACCAGTGATCTAAAATTAGGACAAAACTGAAGAGGAACCACGGGAGAACCAAGAGAGCTCGAATCGCAAAAAAATTGCCAGAGATAGAGGGAGATGGCTAGAGCGTGTGACACTTGCTAACTTCTTACTATATATATATATATATATATATATATATATATATATATATATATATATATATATATATGTTGAGAAAGTTGCTACTTAGCTTTGCATGATTTATATTCGTGTAACTTGTATATTTTGATGATTCCAAATATTATTATTTTTTATTATTATTTTCTCCAAACATATTTTGGAAGATTTGTTTTTGGCTCTTGTGTGTACTAACTTTTCAGGGAAATCATACTCTAGATTGTTGAAGACTTAAAATCAAGATCTGTTGTAAAACTGGAGTCTGTATTTTTTATTTTATTCGAGTCTAAGAGAGTGTGATTATAAATTGAGTAACTTAGCACACACACTGGGGGAGAGTTAAAATTCATAATTTTTAAAACTGTTCTTACAGTATGAACCATGTTCATACGGGATGATCTAGTCAATTAACTCCTGAACGAGCAAAAGAACGAACATAGAGGTTTAAAATTTTTTTAAAGTACTATTCATCCGGATGATGTTTTTCGTTCATCCCAGGACGATGGGCTCTAGATGCGTTCATTCAAATGATATTTATCATTCATTCTGGGATAATGTTCTCTGGATGCATTCGTCCAGATGAAAATTATAGTTCGTCTAGGGATGATGAGCTCTATATTCACCAAAATGAACTATTCATCCAGACGATGTTTTTTATTGTCCCAGGGTGATGGGCTCCAGACGCGTTTATTCGAACGATATTTATCATACTTCCCAGGATGAGGCCCTCTGGATACGTTCATCCGAATGATAATTATAGTTCGTCCAAGGATGATGAGCTCTATATTTACCAAAATGAACTATTCGACCAGACGATGTTTTTATTGTCCCAGGGTGATGGGCTCCGGACGCGTTTATTCGAACGATATTTATCATACGTCCCAGGATGAGGCCCTCTGGATGCGTTCATTTGGATGATAATTATCATTCGTCCCAGGACGATGGGCTCTCGATTGGTCAAAATGAACTATTCATCCAGACAATAATTATGGTTCATCCCAAGATGAGGTTCTCTGTTCTGGAAACTTAATATTCATCCTTCTTTTTTGTACCAACAAACTTTGAGAAAAATTATTCGTACTAGACAAACCATGTTCATATGGGATTATGAGCGGGTACGAAGGCTATTCGTACCAGTTCACATTGAGTTCATATACAATAATTTTTACACTATTCGTACGTACGAAATTGGATCGTATGGGATAATCATGAACGGCCAGAAATTAAAAAATGCAGTTTTTGGATGATTTTTGTGTCTTTATTATAAAAGGTCCACTTAAGACTGTCATGCAATCTTTTTGTCATTGGTCTTCGTGCATGCTGAAGGAAGATTGAAGGAGAGAGTGAGAGAGAGTGTTTAAAGAGAGTTCTTACTACTGGAGCGTGAAGGGTTCAATTGGTTACTCAAAGGTAAGTATCTCTATTTGTAATTTGTGATTACTTCACTATTTTCTCTTGTCCTTCTAGATTTCTTGTGAGAAAATCTTTCAAGAAGATCTGGTTCTCTGCCGACACTTGAGGAGTGTGAAGAGCTGAAGGTTCTTTACCGACACTCGAGGAGTGTGAACAGCTGAATGTTCTCTGCCTACACTTGGAGGGTGTAAAAGGACGACGATACTCTGCCTACACTTAGAGGGTGAAAAAGGATGACGGTTCTCTGTCACACCTGGTAGTGGTGGAAGAGAGTTCTTGTGAAGGCTTCTCTGCCTTGCTATGGGGGGAAAAGGAGAGACACTTGTGATAATAGTGCAATACCTGAAGTGGGAGACTTCAGAGAGTGGATGTAGGTCATATTTGACTGAACCACTATAAATCTTGTGTCTTTTATTTTCCGCTGCTTTTTATTTTCTTTCTATTTTTGTGTTTATCTGTAGTTGAAAATTATTTCTAAAAATGCACTAAATTTAAATCGTTTTAAGAGGAAATTTTTAAAAATCAAATTTACCCCCCCCCCCTCTTGGTTAGCTGTTGGGACATAAGCTTAGGTCTAACAACCTAATTCATATTTAACAAGGTTCAACAAGTGGTATCGTAGCTTAGTTTCAAAACCAAAAGTTTAACCTACTTTTTTGATTAATGACCATGGCTACATTTGGAAATTGAAACACACCCGAAGGTTACTTCATAACTAGACCTCCCTTATTTGATAATATTTCTTTTGATTTTTGAAAAACATGCATGTCAACATTTTTACAGTCACTAAATTACCATATATGGATCCTAAGTCAGGAAGGGTATACAAAAATAACTAGATTAGTTCATGGTATTAGAATAGAAACATCCTTTGTAGATTGGACATTAGAAGAATATGACTTAGCACAACTAAATGCTAAATGTTTAAATAGTTTCTTTTATGCTTTTAAGTTAGAAGATTACATGCGGGTTTTCACTTACAAGAGTGGAAAGGATATATGGGATAGACTTTGTATAACATAAGAAGGGACTAATGAAGTTAAACAATCCAGAATTAATATCTTATTGCATGACTATGAATTATTTTTCATGAAACCTAATGAATCCATTTCTGACATGTACACAAGATTCATACAAATAGTCACCTCTTTACATGCATTGGGTAGGGAACTAACAAATCCTAAAATGGTTAATAAGATACCTTGTTATTTTCCTGCTACACATGATACTAATATAACTATGATTACAGAGTCTAAAGATTTAAATGTGTACTCTATTTATAATCTTCTTGGATCACTAATTGCTTACGAGCAAGGAGTGAGTCAAAGAAAGATTGATGTAGGTGAACTATAAAGGGAGAAGAATATAGCACTGAAAGTGGAGGAGTCTGAGAGTGATCTATCACAACCTGAGGATGAAGATGACATCGCACTAATGACTAGACAGTTCAGAAGCTTTTTGAAGAGGAAGCAAAAGAGATGCCAGCAATAGAATCGAGGTAAATTAAATAGGAATGTTAAGGTTTTAAATGATGTTATTTGCTATGAGTGCAGGAAACCTGGACACATTAAGTTAGACTGCCCAAAACTCAAAGTCACTCCTAACAAGGAGAAGGTAGAGGAGAAACAAATGCTGAAGAAGGGCAAGAAGAAATTCCAAAGACCTTTTTGGGTGGACTCAACTTCAGACTCGTTAGAGACTGAAAAGGAAGAGGAAGTCACCAATCTGTGCTGAATGGTCCATAATCTTGATCAGTCAGATCAACAAGAGGTATGTGACTTTACTTACAATGAACTTTAAAAGTCTCTGAATGCATACATGTTGCATATAGTAAAGTAAAAAAATGCATGCTTGTTTGAACTTAGAGTTACAAGAATTGCAAAGAGAATAAGAGATCCTTAGGAAAGATCATACTTTAATTAATAACAACCACATGAAATTGCTTGATGAGTTTGATGATTTAAATAAGATTCATAAAAAATTTAAAATCATCTTATGCAGAACTTGAAAAAGAATTTAAAAATTTTAAGGATGATTTAGAGAGAAAAATTTATCAGATAAACTATACAAATCGCATATTGGAAGATATGAATACCTTTTACAAACTGAAGATAAAAGCTCTCAAGGATAATAGGATACCCCCAAGACTTGAAGATTTCATAAATCCTCTTTTATATCCAAAATTTATACAATCCATGAATTGACAGAATAATTATAGAAGTTTAAGAAACTCATTTCCAGGAGTTAAATGCTTTAATTATGGATTATTTGGACATATAGCACACACATGTACATTAAATAGAAATACTTATTTGGTATGGAAGCCTAAGATGCATAAATATAGACATAACATATATGCATCTGTTTATAATTTGCGAAAAGGTGAACCCAAACTTGTTTGGGTTCCCATGTTTAATGTTTGATGATTTTATAGGATCTATCTCACATAAAGCCTTATGAGAGCATATGGTATCTGGATAGTGGTTTCTCAAAACATATGACTGGAGATACTGCACAATTTATATCGCTGGAAGCCAGGAGTGGAGGCAAGGTTACACTTGGAGATAACACCACAAGGAAGGTGGTTGGATTAGATATGATTAAAATTTTTAATAACTTTTTTATTGAGAATGTACTACTTGTATAAGGCTTAAAGCATAATCTATTAAGTATTAGCCAGCTATTTGATAAAGGATACTGTGTTAAAATTTTCCCTACTAGTTGCATATTAAGCCTAAATGGTAATGATATTTTGCATGGTATACAGGTAAACAATGTGCATATGCTAGACTTGAATTGTATCAAAACTCCTACTTCTTTTAGTTTAAAAACTATTTCTGATGAGTCATGGCTTTTGCATATGAGACTTTATCACTTTAGCATGAAAAATATTTGGAGAATTACCCAAAAGAACTTAATGATAGGTATACCAAAACTAGAATTTCCTAAGGATGACCTTTGCGATGCATGTCAATTAGAAAAATATGTGAAGTCTTCTTTTCAGTACAATAAGGATCTTAGAACTAGTAAACCATTGGTGATTTTACATATGGATCTTTTTGGACCAGTTGGAATTGTAAGTCTAGGAGGGAAGGTATACGGATTTATAATTGTGGATGATTTCTCGAGATTCACATGGGTTAGATTTTTATTTCATAAGAGTGAATCATTTGATGAATTTAGAAATTTTTTAACTTGGATTCAAAAGAAGCTAGGATGCGAGATTTTGATAATTCAAAGTGATCATGGAGAAGAATTTGAAAATGAAAATTTTGAGGATTTTTGTAAGGAGAAAGGGATGGATCATAATTTTTTTTGCACCTAGAACCCCTCAGTAGAATGGGGTAGTCGAAAGGAAAAATAGAGCATTAATAGAAGCCACTTGAGCCATATTGACAGAATATTCACTTTCTAAATATTTTTGGGATGAGGCGGTCAGCACAGCATGTTATGTTCTGAATAGGGTGAATGTAAGATCAAACTTGAATAAAACACTCTATGAGTTACTTAAGGGGAGAACACCTAATTTGTCACATTTGTATGTTTTTGGATGTAAGGTGTTCATTTATAACAATTAAAAATCTACCTTAGGAAAATTTGATCCAAAATCATATGAAGGAATTTTCATATGATACCTAAGTGTTGAAAAATCTTATAGAGTATTCAATAGAAGAACTTTGGTAATTGAGAAGACTACACATGTTTTATTTAATGAATCTAGAATTTTGAAAGTGCTGATTGTTGAAGAGGATTAGATAGAGATTGACTCCCAAAAGATTGAGAAAATAAATTTGTATGAAAATTTGGAGATACAAAACCTGATGCCTAGAGATTTGAGATTTTCTAAAAATCACCCAAAGGAATTGATTATAGGTGAACCTAGTTAGGGTGTTAGAACTAGGCATGGACTGAATAAAGAAGTCAATCATTCAGTCTTTATTTCAATGATAGAACCTACAAATATTGATCAAGCACTTTCGGATGAATTTTGGATATTGACTATGCAAGAAGAATTAAATGAATTTATAAGAAATGAACTTTGGGAATTAACTGCAAGGCCAAAGGATCAAAGTGTAGTTAGAACTAAGTGGGTATTCAAGAAAAAAATGAATGACTCAGGAGTAGTCATTAGAAATGAAGATAGATTGGTGGCTAAGGGGTATAATCAGATTGAAGGAATTGATTTTGAGAAGACTTTTGCCCCTGTAGCTAGACTTAAAGCTATTAGGGTTTTATTAGACCTTGCCTGAGATTTGGAGGGATTCCTGTGAACTTCTAAATTTTTTGGTTTCTTGATTTTGCGGTTGGTTTGTCCGGCCACGTTTCCACCGTCTCGCCGAATTTGTGAGCTTACAGCAATGGATGGAAGAAGGTTGGCTTCGTCTGAAGCTTGGGCTAACATCAGACGAGGCATCAGTGCTCCGGAGCGATCTTCATCGGAGGTCTTTAATGGAGGTCAGATTCCTTCTTCAGGTTTTAAATGGCATCCGAAACAGAGGCCTCTAGTGATTAAGGAAGGAGGACTAAAAATTAACATCGTCAAACCAATTGCTGTGGGAAATGGCAAGGATGTTGGCAAAGAAGATGATATTCATAAGGATATTCTGAGTCCGAAGAAAAGTTTTTCTTCTGATTTTCATAAGAAAGGAATTAATGTTCTTAATTGGGAAGCGTCATCGTCTGTAGGGAAGAAGAATTTCATTGTAGGATTCAAATCTTTATCTCTTCCGTCTTCCCCTATTAATGGCAATGATCTGGTTTCTGAAGGAGACATAGATAATGAGGATAAAGTGACCGAAGAATTTCTGACTCTAGCAAAGGAAATTGATACTACGGAAAAGGAAATTTTGAAAGGTGATAACATTTCTATGGAAGGAAAAAAAGTGGGATCCTCTGTATGGAAGAAAAAGGAAAATATCAAAGTGGATAGGAACTTGGGTCCTTTCTTAATGAGGATGGTAATACTGTTATGTTACATTCTGAGAATGAAACTAATAATGCTATGAAGCTGAAATGTGCTTTAGTGGTGAAGGCCTTTGGGGATAATATAATGTTCTCAACTATTTGTAATGATTTAAGAAGAGAATGGAGCAAATTTGGCAAGTTCCATATCACAGGTTTAGGCACTGGTAGGGTGCTTTGTTCCTTCGAAGTTCCTGCTTCCATGGAGGAAGTTTTATCAGGTGGACCTTGGTATGTTAGAGGTCATGGGGTGCGCTTGGACAAATGGTCCACACATTTTTCCCCAACATCTTTGAAAGGTATTTCAGCACCGATATTGGTTAGATTACCAAATTTACCTTTGCACTATTGGGACGACATCAACATCTGTAGAATTGCTTCAATTATTGGTAAGCCTTACCTTCTTGATGGAAATTCTTTCCAATGGGGGAGGAGAGAATATGCTAGAATCTGTATTTGTGTCCCTTTGAATGAAAAACTCCCTTTGGGAGTATGGGTGGAAGGGTTAAATGGTAAATTTTACCCAAAATTTGAATATGAAGGTATTGCTAAACTTTGCTATGAATGTGGAAAGATGGGGCATACTATTTCGGGCTGTGGAGATTTAAAAAAAGAAGTTTTGAGGACGAATACTGGCTCTGGTTCTTCAGACAGAAATGAAATTCTCAACAATTCGGAAACTACAGAAGAGCTGAAGCATGATAATGAAGGTGCTACATACGGACCGTGGCTTCAAGTGAGATATAAGAAAAATAGAAGAAGAAATGATATGGGTCAAAAGCAACAAATCAATACTAAGAAGATTTTTGTTCCTAAACAGAAATCTATGGTGACTAAGGAAGTTGGGCATTTAGAAATTTGGAAGTAAACCATAATCATAATTAGGATATTCAGGAGGTGAATGATCTACTTAAGGTAGATCGGATCTATGAAGAAGTGGATGCTAATAAAACAGCTCTATCAGAAATGGACCTGGAAATGGTAGCACCAGTCCCTATAGGTAACAGCTTTGGTATTTTATCTAAAATGGAGGATGACACTTTGGATGAATTAACAACAGTTATAGAAAACAAAGATGTTGAAGAAGGAG
Source organism: Dendrobium nobile (assembly GCA_022539455.1). NCBI lineage: Eukaryota > Viridiplantae > Streptophyta > Magnoliopsida > Asparagales > Orchidaceae > Dendrobium > Dendrobium nobile. The sequence continues at coordinate 10,038,077 of CM039724.1, forward strand.
AAATTAGAGAACTGGACAGCCTTGGTACAATCCCTGCTGAAGAGATCTTGGAAGGCAATTTAAATGTTTCTGACTCTCGTGCTATTAAGGAAGTTGATTCAGCTTCAGGGAAAAAGATTAAACTTCTGAAAGAGTTAAAATCTTTGGGATCAGGTAACATAGTTAATCATAATAGAAAGTTGGAGGTGAGCAAAACTAAAAAAGGTGGGGGTCCTTCCCCCTTGGTTAAATAATGACTTCTCTTGCTTTTTGGAATTGTAGAGGAGCCAAGAAGAGAGAGGCTGCTCTTTATCTCAAGGAATTTATTAGAGAGAATAATGTTTTTTTTTTGTGGGGTTAGTTGAAACAAAACTTAGCTCTTTGGAGAATATTCAGATTTTGAATTATTTGGGAACCAATTGGGACTCTTATATGGTTCCTGCAAAGGGACTCTCGGGAGGTATTTTAATTGTTTGGAGAAAGGATTTGGAAAACTTTAATGTTCTGGATGTTTCAGCTCAAGTGGTGACTGGGGATCTGGAAATTTTTAACAAGAGTAGCTTGATGGTCTCCACCGTATATGGCAGCAGGAATTCGATGGATAGAGCTATTTTATGGGAGAAGTTAGAGATGTCTAATGGTGCTAATAAATCGGCTATCATAGGGGGAGACTTCAATTGCATTTTGTCTCAAGAGGATAAAAAAGGAGGTAAAAAATTTGTTTTCTCTCTAGGTGCTAGGGATATGAAGATGTTCATGAGCAATAACAACTTCCATGAAGTGGGATTCAAGGGACCTAAATTTACATGGTGCAATAATAAATCAGGTGGCAGTCATATTCTTGAAAGGCTTGATAGGTGCATTTTGAATTCTATTGCTTTAAATTCTATCCAGGTTGCTGTGGTAAAGCATTTATCTCGGGTGGCCTCAGACCATTGCCCTATCATCTTGGAGATTTTCAAACCTATCAATTCTAATCATAAAGACATACGCTTTGAAGATTTTTGGGCTTCTTATCATGGAGCTACTGCTATTGTGGAGAAATCTTAGAAGAAAATAGGGGGAGGTGATCCAACCAAATTACTGGACTTAAAGTTTAAAAGAACTTTGAAGGCTCTTTTTTATTGGAGCAAAGCTAAATTCAAAGTCTAAATTCCCTTAGAGATTCTTTGAAGAAAGAAATCTTTGAGATGCAATTGGAGGAAGCTGAAGGATTGTTTGATGATTTTAAATTGTTGCTTTTTAGATCCAAAATCAGTGAACTCAATAGTACGTTTGCTAGACTTAATATTTGGTGGCAGCAAAGAGCCAAGTGAAATGGATGGAGGAAGGAGATGCAAATTCTGCTTTTTTTCATTCCTTTGCTAATGGTAGAAGATGCTCTAATTTGATCAAATTTGTTACCAAAGCTAACGGTGCAGTAACAGAGGAACCAGAGGAAATTGAATCGGTTTTCACTGATTTTTTTAATCTGAAATGGAAACACATAGAATGTATTTAAAATGGGTGGCCTAAGCCGTTTGCTTCATTAGATATAGCTGATCAAAGCAAACTGGATTTGAAATTTACTAAGAATGACTTACAGCAGGTTGTAGACAGCTTACATTCTAATGTATCTCCTGGTATAGATGGGATTACTTTCTCATTCATTAAATTCTATTGGAAGATTATACATCAAGATGTATGGAAGGCAATTGAAAACTTCTTCAAAACAAGTTGTATGAATCAATTTTGGAAGGAAACTATGATAGTTTTAATTCCCAAAATTCATAATCCTCTTTGTGCAGCTAATTACCGACCCATCAGCCTTTGTATGACCACTTACAAATTGGTTGCAAGAATGTTACTGAATAGAATGGAGATGGTTATTCACAAGATTATCTCTACAGATCAAGTGGCTTTTTTAAAGGGAAGATCGATGTCGGATCATGTGCTCTTGGCTCAAGAGATTTTCAACAAAATTCGTCATTCTAAAGCAAGGAAGGGATATCTGGCTATCAAAGTAGACATGGAACAAGCTTATGACAGCATGGGGTGGCAAGCTTTGAGGCATGTTCTTATCCATTTTAATTTTCCTTACAAATTTTCTGAATGGATTTTGAGCTGTATTACAAACCCGAGATTTTGCATTTTAATTAATGGGAAGAAATCTAATTGGATTGAGGCTAGGAGTGGGTTCCGACAAGGATGTCCCCTATCTCCTTTTCTATTCATTTTGTGTTCTCAATTACTTTCCGATGCCTTTTACCATAGTGGGAAGAACATTGGAAATCAATTAGTTCTAAAGCACCTAGAGTTTCTCATTTACTCTATGCCGATGACATCCTGGTTTTCTCTGAAGCTAATTTGAAGAAGGTTAAAAGGGTGAAGAAGGTGTTGAAAAATTATGGTAACTGGACAGGTTAAATGGTGAATCACAACAAATCTTTGGTGCTGTTTGGAAAAACAGTTACTAAACGGAGGAGAAGTGATATTGTAAGCATTTTGAAATTCAACTCTGTTAAAGAGTTTAACTATCTTGGCATTAAGCTTACTCTTAGGAGTTTGGTGAAATCAGACTTTAATAATCTGATGGAGGTGGCAGCGGATAGATTAAACATTTGGGGGAAGAAATTTATTTCTTTGGAAGGCAAAATGGTTTTGGTAAAATCGGCCTTTTTATCTCTTCCTTTGTTCATTTCCTCTCTTACTTTGGTGCCCTTGGGTATCTTGAAGGACTTTGATAAAATGTGTAGAACATATTTGTGGAGTAAGAAGAATGGAACTGGAGGTCTTCATTATGTTTCTTGGAAGAAGCTTTGCCAACCGTAACAAAAGGGAGGTAGAGGGCTGTTTTCAGCTGTTAATAAAGTTGGTCATCTTAGGGCCAAATTTGCTTTGGATTTCTATACTAACAAAAACTCCTTATTAAATTGAATTCTTAGAGCTAGATATGGTGAAGATTTATGGAAGAAACAAAGGAAGGTTGGGTGCTCGGTTGCATGGAAGATTATAAGTCATGGAGCTATGCATCTTACTAATATAGTAAGATGGAAAATCTACAATGGTACATCTATTGATTGGATGAATGATACTTGGTTGCTTGATAAAAGTATCTCTAAATGTCCAACCTTTGTTAACAATTTAGAGACGGAGAACAATGTTTTGAATTATTTTATTTTTGATGGCAGTTGGAGACTTGACCGGCTCAGATTATTTTTTAACAATGATCTTATCAAAATCATTACTGAAGTTCATATTTTTCCAGATCATGGAGCTAGTCAGCTGGATATCAAATGGAAACATACGGGCAAATTTGTTGCTACTCTCTCACAAAACTCAATACATATGTATGATATGGATTGCAAGTTCTGGAAATGGATGAAATTAGTCAAACTTAAACCGAAAGTGGAACTATTTTGGTGGAGATTATGGAATGCTGCAATTCGTACTTTTTCATTTCTTTGTCATAGAAAGATATCTCATATTACTGGTTGCCCGAGGGGTTGCAATGGTGTTGAAAATGAAGATCATATAGCTGCTGGTTGCACCAAATTGAAAACTATTATAGCTTGGCTGGTTAAATGGGGATATCAAGTTCCTCAGTTTAACAACTTTGAAGATTGTTTAAATGCTTTGCAATTACTATCAAGGAGTAATCCTTTCCTGGTTAACATCTATTGAAATTCGGTTTTTATAACCTGGAAAAGTCGGAACCTGTTAATTCATGAGAGAAGAGAAGAATCTGACCTTCACATTGCAGCCAATTCTCTATCCTTGGCTGCCACTATTCCTTCAATATACATCCATTCGGAACACTGGGAAGTCAACCAACAAAAGCTGTTTTCATCTTGGCATCCTCCTCCTCCCGGATGGGTTAAAATCAATGTTGATGCAGCCTTGTGTAGCAATTATTTGGCCGGTACAGCTGGAATTTGTAGAGATGATAAAGGTAGAATGTTACTTGCTTTTGGAAAACAACATGTTCATTGGGACATAAGCTACTTGGAACTGCAAGCGGTGTACATGTTAAAGAATTTTTTACAAGATTGGATGATGGAAGCTCATGGAGTCATTATTGAGGGAGACACTTTCAACATCATCAAAAGGCTTCAACTTGCTTGGAAAAGATTCAAGAATAAAGGTACACTTGAAGAAGATTTATCCTTTGTTAGTGCATTTAATCAAGTTGCTTTTAGTTTTACTACTAGAAATGGTAATAAGTTAGCGGATTGTGGCGCTAATTTTGCATTGAAGAAAAACTTTATTTGGCATGATTTGTCTAGCTCTGAAATTCCTCCTTCATTCTTGTACATTTTGAAGGAAGATTTCAATTTACTAGAGGAGTCTACTTAGTTTGTAATTTCTTTCTTGCTTTTGTTACTTTTAATGCAATGGTGCATTTCTCCTCAAAAAAAAAAAATAGATGTTTAAATTGTCTTTTTAAATGGGGTGATTCAAGAGGATATTTATGTGGAACAACCTCTAGGCTTTGAAAATTCTAAACACCCAAATCAAGTTTTCAAATTAAAAAAGGCATTATATGGATTGAAACAGGCACCTAGGGCTTAATATGAGAGGTTGAGCACCTTCCTACTTGAGAGATCTTTTGAAAAAGGAAGTATGGACACAACTCTCTTTCTAAAGAAATTGGGAGTGGATATACTCATTGTACAAATTTATGTTGATGATATCATCTATCGATCTACAAATAAAAATCTTTGTGATGATTTTTTTAAAACAATGAGTAGTGAATTTGAGATGAGTTTAATGGGAGATTTGAGATACTTTTAAGCTTTAGAATTAAGCAAATTGAGGAGGGTATATTTCTTAGTCAGTCAAAATATGTTAAGAACATCCTCAAAAACTATGAAATGAACAAGCTAAACCTGTTAGTACACCTATGAGTTCCTCAGTTCAGTTGGATAAGGATCCTAAGAGAAAATATATTAATCAAAAGAAATTTAGGGGAATAATTAGATCCTTGCTTTACTTGACAGCTAGCCGACCCGATATCATATTTAGTGATTATTTAAATGCTAGATTTAAATCAGATCTAAAAGAGTCACATTTGACAGTAGTGAAAAGGATTTTGAGATATCTCTTGGGAACTCAAAACTTAAGAATTTGGTATCCTAAGTTTAGCTCTTCATTTGAAATAATTGGATATTCAGATTCTAACTTTACAAGTTATAGGGTTGATAGAAAGAGTACTGCAGAAAAATGTCAATTTATTAGAAATTCTTTAGTTTTTTGGTCCAGTAAAAAATAGAATTTCATAGCACTATCTACTACTAAAGCTGAATACATTGTCTTACGAAGTTGTGTGGTACAAGTACTTTGGTTGAAATAATAGTTAATTGATTTAGGATTAACAATAGGCACTACTCCCATTTATTGTGATAACACTATTGCCATTTGTATTTCTAAAAATCCTATTCAACATTCTAGAACCAAATATATAGACATCAGGCATCATTTCATAAGGGATCATGTATCCAAAGGAGAAATTGAACTCAATCATGTTTCAACTAAAAATTAACTTGCAGGCATTTTTACTAAACCATTAGCCTTTGATACTTTTGGTACATTAAGAATGAGGCTTGGTGTGATTGATTTGAAATCTTAAATAAAGGTTTCAACAATATTGATATGTGTTTTTTTTTTTTGTGCTTTGTGATTTTATGATCGTATGTGTTTTTTTTTAGTTTTTATTCATGCTTATTTTTTTTAATTTCCTGTATGTTTGTTTTATGTACTCTCACATCAAAATTCATGTTTTTGAGCAATGGCATGAAAATTTATAAGTGTGACATTAGTCTGTACGAAAATATCTTCGTATGGGACGAATACTGTAGCGTATTAATTATTGTGTTGAATGGTTAGCACGCAAATTTTCAGTTTTCAATACAATTCATCTGTACGATCGTAACGATCATCTAGAGATGTGTATTCAATTATATATATGCATCTAGATAGTTATACGGATAAGGATAGTTTTAATTTCTGATTGTACGTACAAACCACAAGTTCGTACATACGAACCACATATCACTCTAAATGGGGGACAATTCAAACCATCATAAAAATGATCTTAAATAACCGATCATCCCGGATGAGAACCTATTCATCTGTACAACCATCTGGTCAAAAAGTCAGTATGAAAGGGTGCCTCGTAACTCGTATGATTACAAAAAATCCTTTCATTTCTAATGCATGCAGTCATACATATAAAATTTTCATTCGTACATACGAACAAAATATCGTACGGGATGAATCAATTTTCGTCTGTACGAAAGGTCATTTTTCCTTTAAATTGGAAAGGTTTAGAACCAATTTTCTTCATTCACCTCAAAAGCCTTTTCAATCTTCTATTTCTTTTTTATCCTTTCTAATGGCTAGTTCAAGAAAGAAGGTTAGGCACGCTAAGGAACTCACCAGGGGACCTAAGAATGCCAACGAAAAATTTCTTTCCAAGGAAAAGAAGAAACTTTCCCTAGGTTTGTATATGCGAAAATGACCGTTCCAGAGTTTTGATTCAGGATAATACAGTCTATCAGATACTACCACTCTTTCCTTCTACTAAATTTGATTTTATCATTACTCTGATTTACTCCTTCAATATATCTACATTTCATTATTTCCTAGCAAACATAAGTTTTAACTGTAATCAAGATAGGATTAGATCCTATGTTCTTGGAAAGAATGTTGAAATAACCAAGGAGGATTTGTGAGCTTTCTTAAACTTAAGGACTGAAGGAATACGAGCCCACACTTTGACTTCTTCTACAACTTTTGATTGGAGTGAGATTAACCGGGTACTTAGAGGGATTAGACAAGAATGCCATTTTCCCAAAGTAAACACTCTACATCAAGATTCTAGAATCATGCAGTATGTGCTTAGAACTTCAATCATTCCAAAAGCTGGTGATAGAATTAATATCACTCCTCTTTATTCCAGTGTCACTTATTTGATTCTTAATGGTCAACCCATTGACGAAGCCCAACTCATTCTTCACTATCTCTATAGGCCTTCTAAAATTGGCCATATATCTCATAAGAGAAATAAGAACATTGCTCTAGGACCTTGTGGCTTATATTCTTGATAAGAAGTATGAATTAGTTCATCCTGATCTGTATCATCTTAAAGAGCCTTTGTATTATAATGATGGTTCATTCTGAGCTATGTTTACAAAACATGATGAAGGTGCTGACACTGAGGGGGATGAGAGAGCACCAGCACCTGTGCCTGCTCATAAACCAAACTTACAAGATATGGTTCACAGGTTTGATCTTCTTGAGACTCATTTTGATCACCGCCTTGATCAAATTGAAACTCATCTACAGTAGCAGGATGCGTAGTACCATCAGGACATGGGCTGGATGTGAGCCCAACTTGATGTTGTGAGCTCGAATATGGCTATAATGAGTAGCTTTTTAACTTCTACAATCAGTAACCTCCTCCAGATCAGGAACCCTCTGAGTGATGACTGTATTTCTGTTATGTTTCTCTCTACCATAAGCGATGTGATGTGTTGTTAGCTTTTAAGTTTTTTATGTTTTATGTGATATTATGTGAAGTGCTGTGTTTTCAGTTTCAATATTTTATGTGTCATGAAAATCTATTTATTGATACCATTCATGCTCAATGTAATATTTTTCAACATGATATCAATAAAAAATTATCCTATCTTATTTTTAGTGTTTTTGATCTCATTCAAAAATGTTTGTTAGCCTATATGATTATCCTTAAAGTAAAATTCTAACAAAGTGCTATATTTTGAAATGCAGTACAAAATTGAATTCATTTAAAAATTCAATTTTTCAAAAATTTAAGTTGTGTTATAACTCGATCTAGTTAAGGATATTAATATCATGTCTCTTGTTAGACTAACGTAATTTTAATATTATTATTAAAATTTTGATGTTTTTTTATTTTTATTTCTCTGTTCAATATAAATATTGTTGTACTTAAAGAAATTTGAGATTTTAGGTTATTGATTCTAAAAAGATTAAATAAACACTTAAAAATGTACAAATGTACAAAAATAAAAAAAGTGTAATGGTTCGCAAATTAAAAAGAGGAACAAAATTAGCCCACAAAAAAATTCACAAAGTGTTTCACAAATATTGAAAAAATGCGCAAAGCACCACAACTATATATTCTTTCCTCATTCTTTTAATCTTTAAATTCAAATTAATCTTCTATCTAATTTTATTTTATATTGAAATTTAGAATATACAAATTTTTCATTCATCTATTTTGCAATAATTTTGCTTATCTCATTGTCTAAACTGACTCATAATCTTGATATTTTTTTTTTCTTTTATATGTTATATCTATACTTAAATCATATGAATCGTTCTTTTTCTCTAATGACATTTTCTTTTTATTGCAAATATATCTCCAACTCTTTTTAGGATCAACTATTAAAGGCTTCTCATATGACTCCTTATATTTCTGGATTGGTTTGTTTCTTCTTCTCTTTTTGCTGTTGTTAAAAAGGGGGAGAAATATTGTTTGTCATTTGATTTTGTATTGTTCATTGTTTATGTTTGTTTTGGTTTGTATTTTTTGTTTTGACATTTCAGTTTGATTATTTTTTGTGTGTGTGAAAAACTTTAAAATTAAAAAAAATAATAAGTTCAATTAAAAATGTTCCTTATTCTTACATGCTTAATCATTCAGAGGGAGTTTAGGAGAAACTTAGGACTTTCAAATTTATACAAACAATAATTGTTTTGCCATCATCAAAAAGGGAGAGTTTGTTGAGAAAGTTGCTACTTAGCTTTGCATAATTTACATTCTTACAACTTGTATATTTTGATGATTCCAAATATTCTTGTTTTTTATTATTATTTTCTCCTAACATATTTTGAAAGATTTATTTTTGGCTCTTGTGTGTACTAACTTTTGAGGAAAATCATATTCCAAATTATTGAAGACTTCAAATCAAGATCTGCTAAGAATTTTTTGTAAACTGGAGTTTGTATTTTTCATTTTAATTGAGTCTAAGAGAGTGTAATTGTAAATTGAGTAACTTAGCACACACACACCGGGAGAGAGTTAAAATTTATAACTTTTAAAACTGATCGTACAGTATGAACCATGTTCGTACAAGATGATCAGGTCAGTTAACTCCCGAAAGAGCAAAAGAATGAACAGAGAGGTTTAAAAAAATTTTTAAAGTACTATTCACCCAGACGATGTTTTTCATTCATCCCAGGATGATGAGCTCTAGACGCATTCGTTCAAATGATATTTATCATTCGTTCTAGGATAATGTTCTCAAGATGCATTCTTCTAGATGAAAATTATAGTTTATCCCAGGACAATGAGCTCTGTATTCACCAAAAGGAACTATTCATCCAGATGATATTTTTCATTCATCCTAGGATGATGGGCTCTGAACGCGTTCATTCAAATGATATTTATCGTACGTCCCAAGACGGTGCTCTCTGGATGCATTGGTCAAGATGATAATTATCATTCGTCCCATGAATGTTGGGCTCTAGATTGGTCAAAATGAATTATTCATCCCAGGATGAGGTTCTCTGTTCTAGAAACTTAATATTCATCCTTCTTTTTCATACCAACGAACTTTGAGAAAAACCATTCATACCGGATGAATCATGTTCATACGGGACTATGAGCGAGTACAAAGGCTGTTAATACCAGTTCACATTAAGTTCGTATACAATAGTTTTTACTCTATTCGTATGTATAAAATTGGATCATACAGGACGATCATGAATGGTCAAAAATTGAAAAATACAGTTTTTGGATGGTTTTTCGTGTCTTTCTTATAAAAGGTCCACTTAAGGCTATCATTCAATCTTTTTATCACTTTGTTCTTTGTGCATACTGAAGGAAGATTGAAGGAGAGTGAGAGAGAGTGTTTGAAAGAGAGTTCTTACTACTGGAATATGAAGGGTTCACTTGGTTACTCAAAGGTAAGGATCTCTGTTTATAATTTGTGATTACTTCATTCTTTTCTCTTGTCCTTCTAGATTTCTCGTGAGAAAATCTTTCAAGAATATCCGGTTCTCTGCCGACCCTCGAGGAGTGTGAAGAGCCGAAGGTTCTCTACCCACACTCGAGGACTATAAATAATCAAAGGTTCTTTGCCTACACTCAGAGGGTGTAAAAGGACGATGGTACTCTGCCTACACTTGGAGGGTGTAAAAGGATGATGGTTCTCTACCGGGTAGTGGTGGAAGAAAGTTCTTGTGAAGGCTTCTCCGCCTTGTTGTGGGGGAAAAAGGAGAGACAGTTGTTGTAATAGTGCAACACCTAAAGTGGGAGACTTCAGGGAGTGGATGCAAGTCGTATTTGACTAAACCACTATAAATCTTGTTTCTTTTATTTTTCACTGCTTTTTATTTTCTTTTTATTTTTGTGTTTATTTGTGGTTGAAAAATCATTTCTAAAAATTCACTAAATTTAAATTGGTTTAAGAGGAAATTTTTAAATATCCAATTCACCCCCCCCCCCCTCTTGGTTAGCCGTTGGGACATAAGCTTAGGTCTAACAACCTAATTCATATTTAACAACATTCAAAAATATATATTGAAGCATGAGCTTGAGTAATCACTTTACAACCATAGACATAATGACCCTAAGGACTCTTGTGTTGCGAATCTGAGATTATGGATTAGACTTTTGATGATAGCAAACATTCATATTTTCCTACGACTGCCTTGCATACTAACTTTTCAGGTCCACAAGATCGAATGCAACTCAAGCCAGCTCAAGATTGGGTAAATTTAGGTTGAGTCAAATCTGTATTTTTTCCTTTCTTGAGTCAATTGTAAAAGTGGATCTTGATACTAAGTAACCTTGCACACACACACACTTGAGGGGTTTTCTATGTTTTTATATCTTAAGTACATCGGCCTGGATGATATTCATATCACCAAAATGATCCAACTAAAAATAGAAACCCTAATCAGGGCATCTTGGTTAAGCAGCCGTCATTAAGCAAATTATCCTAGACGATACTTGTATCGGCCAGGCCGATAGTCTCAATTCAGAAAGAATCAGCCGCCATGTTCAATTTAGGTATTCTTTATTTTAAATTATCGATCGGGATGATCTATACATCAGCCTGGACGATATAGCACAATTATGCCTAAATTAATTTGGCAATTATGGAAAGCAATTAAGGCTAATTGATACGATCACATCGACCGGGCCGATCGCAGGATCAGTGGGGATGATGTCATAGATGATTGACATCGGCTTGCATCTATTTTGGATGATGTTCAGGATGATTGTACTCAAATTTGAACTAATATGCCCGGACGATATTGTATCGGCATGGACGATGTAACCAATTTTCCTCTAATCGTCCCAAATCATCCCAGCTGATTGAGCTTATTTTGTACTGATCGGCCAGGATGATATTCCTATCATCCTGGACGAAAAACTCAATTCTTGAAATTCTATTTAAAGGACCCAAATTTTCTCATGTAAGAAGATTTTATCCTACTATCTTGACCTGAGAGAACCTAGAGGAGAGAGATAGAGGGAAAGAGAGGGAGGATTTTGTGAGGGGGATTCACAAGGGTTTCTCCAAGCATTGTTCCACTTCTTCTTCCACTAGAGTCTCTTATCCTTGGAATGGTTGGGAGAGGTAAGCTTCAGCAATCGATCGAGGTTCTCTACTTGCTTCTGGAGGAAGCAAAAAGAGTCAAGGTTCTTTGCTTGCTTCAGGAGGAAGCAAAAGGAGTCAAGGTTCTCTGCCTGCTTCAGGAGAAAGTAAAAGGAATTGTGTTCTCTGCCTTACCGGGGTTGGCAAAAAGAAGGTTTTGTAAAGGCTTCTCTGCCTTATTTTAAGAGCAAAAAGAGAGTCACTTTTGTAGTGTAATACTCGGAGGGCGCCTCCAATGAGTTGATGTTGGTCAAGTTGACTGAACCACTATAAATCTCTATCTTATATTTCTACTTCTTCCGTGTTTATTTATTTTTTCCACACTTTGATTTCTGTGGTGATTTAGTTTTGAGGTTTGTTGTGCTTTGCTTAAAGAAAATTTTTAAATGACAATTCCCCCCCCCCCTTAGTTATCCTAGGGCTACTCTTTAAGGGCTTAACATCCCTAACGAACTTTCAAGCGGTATCAGAGCGGGATTCATAAAATCTAAGTTTGAAAACTTTTTGAATTTTAATCCATAGCTAACAACGATAATCGTAATACAACGGAAGGATGTTCTATAACACGACCACCTTTATTTGATAATCATTCTTTTGATTTTTAGAAAACTCGCATGTCTACTTTTTTACAATCAATTGACTATCGTATGTGGATGCTTATTAAAGAAGGATATTCTCCACCTTCTCGTGAACTGAATGGAATTAAAATTGAAGTACCTTTTACTGATTGGACTTTTGATAAAAGAGATCTTGCACAACTTAATGCAAAATATTTGAACAGTTTTTTCTGTGCTTTAAAATCTGAAGTTTACATGCGTGTTTCTTCTTGCACTACTGGAAAAGAAATTTGGAATAAATTGTGTATCACCTATGAAGGAACAAATGAAGTTAAGCAATCTCGATTGAACATTCTTTTGCATGATTACAAACTTTTTTGTATGAAACCTAATGAAACGATTTTTGATATGTATACGAGATTTACTCAGATTGTTACTTCATTGCATGCCTTAGGAAGAGAACTTTCTAACTATGAAAAAGTGAACAAAATTTTGAGATGTTTGCCTTCCTCTTTTGATGCTTAAATCACTGCAATTTCTGAGTCTAAAGATTTGAATACTTATTCGATTGATAACTTACTTGGCTCACTTATTTCTTACGAGCAAGGGGTAAACCAAAGAAATCTTGATGCAGGTGAGAGGAAGAAGGAGAAAACGATGGCACTTAAGGTGAACAACTCGGACACTGATTCATCCGGAATTGAAAACGAAGATATTGCCTTAATCACGAGGCAATTTAAGAGCTTTCTAAGAAAGAAGTGCAAGCATCATTAGAATTAGAGAAAATGTAAGGATAACAAAAATTTCAAGAATTCTAATGACATGATTTGTTTTGAATGCAGGAAACCAGGACATGTCAAAGTGGATTGCCCTTTACTTAAAACTCACCCAAGCAAGGAGAAGGGTGAGGAGAAACCCAAGTTTAGAAAGGACAAGAAGAGAGTTCAAAAGGCATTCTGGGAAGATTTTGCATCTAATTCATCTGAAACTGAACCTGAAGAGGAGACAACAAACTTGTGCTTAATGGCAGTTGATCATCTTGGTCAAGATGACCAAGAAGAGGTATGTGAACTAACTTATGAGCAACTCCTTGATGTTTCTAAAAAAATACATGCATCATATAGGAAACTTAAGAAAACTCAAGCTAGCATGAAATTTGAGTTTTTGAATTTACAAAAAGAACATGAAATTTTGAGAAAAGATCACTTTCAAATTGATTCATATCACATGGCTTTACTTGATGAGTTCGATGCATTAAACAAAAAGCATGCTGAGTTATCTGATTCTCATGATTCTTTAAAATTGTCCCATTCTGAGTTAAAATAGAATATAAAAAATAAGAAAATTCATAAACCTTTGAAAATAAAAAATCTTTATTTCATGCATCACATAAAAAGCATCACCATAGATTAGTGCATCCTTTTCCTAGAGTTAGTTGTTTTTCATGTGGCATGCTAAGACACATAGCACACACTTGCACCATTCACCATAGTACACGTTGGGTTTGGAGACCCAAATTACATGATTCACAGCATAGCTCACATGCATTGCATTCTACTTTTCATAAGAAGGAACCCAAACATTGTTGGGTTCCTAAATCTAACGTTCGATAATTTTACAGGAGTGCTCTCACAAAAGGCCTCATGAGAGCATGTGGTACCTGGACAGCGGATGTTCTTGACATATGAATGGCGATGCCAATCAATTCATTTTGCTAGAGACCAGGACAGGAGGCAAGGTTACTCTTAGAGAGAACACCATCATGAAGGTGGTAGGAGCATGTATAATTGGTAATTTTAAGAATCTTCTGATTGAAATATTTTGCTTGTAGATGGACTGAAATACAACTTGCTCGGCATCAGTCAGCTTTACGACAAGGGATTCATCATAAAATTTTTGACAAATTCATGCATTATAAGCTTAAATAATATCATTATTTTGCATGGAAAGCGGATCAACAACATTTACATGCCTGATTTAAATAACATTGAAAATTCTGCTTCATTTTGCTCAAAAATTGTTGTTGATGATTCATGGTTGTGGCACAGGAAATTATGTCATGCTAGTATGAAAACCCGTAGAAAAGTGATCCAAAAAGACTTAATTAGAGGTGTCCCCAAACATAAGTTTTCAAAAGACCACCTTTGTGATGTCTGCCAATTAGGAAAGCAAGTACACTCCACTTTTCACCTCATTAAGGACATTAGCCCCTCTAGACCTTTAGAAGTCCTTCCTATGGATTTGTTTGGACCCATTAGCACTGCCAGCTAGGGAGGGAAAGTCTATGGTTTTGTAATTGTCGATGACTACTCGAGGTTCACTTGGATTAGATTTTTGTCACACAAAAATGAATCTTTTGATGAGTTTAGAGCCTTTTTTACTTGGATTCAAAAAAAGCTAGGTTCTAAGATCTTGACCATCCACAGTGACCATGAGGGAGAGTTTGAAAATGAGAGATTTGGAGATTTTTGTGAGGACAAGGGGATTAGCCACAACTTCTCAACTCCTAGGACCCCTCAACAGAATGGGGTAGCTGAAAAGAAGAATCGAACCTTAGTGGAAGCCACTAGAGCCATGCTTACTGAGTATTCACCTCCAAAATACTTTTGGGCTGAAGCGGATAACACAGCTTGTTATGTATTGAATAGGGTGAATGTTATAGCCAAATTAGATAAGACACCCTATGAGATCCTTAAGGTTAGGACACCTAATCTTTTCCACCTTCATATCTTTGATTGTAAGGTTTTCATTCACAATAATGGGAAGTCTCACTTAGGAAAATTTGACCCAAAATCTGATGGAGTGTTCTTAGGATATTCAAGTTTTGGGAAGTCTTTTAGGGTGTTTAATAAGAGAACTTTGGTGGCGGAAGAAACTACTCATATAGTGTTTGATGAGTCTGATCCTAGAAAGCCTAGAGTTGAGAATGATGATGATGTTGGAGAGATTACCACTAGAGTAGAAAATTTAGAGAAGTGGGTAGAGCACCAAAACACTGAAGGAGTAGGAGAGGTTACCCAAGGAGTAAAAAATGTAGATCTGGAGGAAAGGGTTGAACCTTCACACACTTTACCTAGAGATTAGAGATACGCTTCAAGTCACCCTAAAAATCTGATCTTAAGAGACCCTTCTGATGGAGTTAGGACTAGACATGGACTTAGGAAGGAAATTAACCACTCTGCCTTTATCTCAATGACTGAACCCACCAACATAAACCAAGCCCTTTCTGATGAGTTCTAGATCTTAGCCATGCAGGAGGAGTTAAATCAATTTATTAGGAATGATGTTTGGGAGCTTGTAGAAAGACCTAAGGGATATAGTATGGTTGGAACCAAGCGAGTCTTTAAGAATAAGGTGAATGATTCAGGTGTGTTGGTTAGGAATAAGGCAAGATTGGTGGCTAAGGGGTGCAACCAAATTGAAGGGATAGATTTTGAGGAGACTTGTACCCCTGTAGCTCGATTGGAAGCCATTAGAGTGCTATTAGCCTTTTCCTGCTATAAGGGATTTAAGCTTTTTTAAATGGACGTTAAGAGTGCCTTTTTAAATGGGGTAATAAAAGAGAATGTGTTTGTAGAACAACCCCCAGGTTTTGAGAGTTCCCAATTTTCCAATCATGTTTTCAAATTAAAAAAGGCCTTATATAGATTAAAGCAGGCACCCAGAGCTTTGTATGAGAGGCTTAGCACAATCCTACTAGAGAGGGAGTTTGTCAAGGGGTAGACACCACCCTTTTTCTGAGGAGAGTAGGAGATGATTTACTCATTGTTCAAATTTATATGGATGATATACTTTTTTCTAAAACAATGAGTAGATAGTTTGAGATGAGTATGATGGGAGAGTTGTCCTACTTTTTGGGATTTAGCATAAGATAATTAGATGATGGAATATTTCTAAATCAATCAAAATACATAAATGACATTTTGAAGAAGTATGAGATGGATAAAGACAAGCCAATTAAGACTCCCATAACCTCCAATATTTAGTTGGATAAGGACCCAAGTGGTAAATCTGTTGATCAGAAGAAGTTTTGCGGGATGATTTGATCTTTACCTTACCTGACTGCTAGCCGACCTGATATAATGTTTGGTGTTTATCTTTGTGCTAGATTTCAAGCTGACCCTAAGGAATCCCACCTGACTATTGTTAAGAGAATTCTTAGATACCTTTTAGGGACCCAAAACTTAGGAATCTGGTACCCTAGGCACAGCACCTCTTTTGAGATGATTGGATATTCTGATTCTGATTTTGTAGGACGTAAGGTGGATAGAAAAAACACTTCTGGAATTTGTCAATTCATAGGACGGTCTTTAGTCTCCTGGTCTAGTAGAAAGAAAAACTTTATTACTCTTTCCACTGCTGAAGCTGAGTATATTGCTTTAGGAAGTTGTGTGGCCAAAGTCCTTTGGTTAAATAGCAAGTACTGGATTTAGGATTACCTGTAGGCACCATCTCTGTTCTTTGTGACAACACTAGTGCCATATGCATTTCTCAGAATCCTATCCAACATTCAAGGACCAAGCACATTGACATAAGGCATCACTTTATTAGAGACCATGTAACTAAGGGAGACATTGAGTTACATCATGTGGTAACTGAGAATCAACTAGCTGACATATGTACTAAACCACTGGCCTTCGACACTTTCAGCAATTTAAGGACCAGATTGGGTGTGATTGACATTAATGCATGAACTTGATTTCTATTGATCTCTTTGTTACATTTCTCTAGTTGTTTTTTATTCTTAGTTAGTTAGTTTTTTTTTTGCTTTTGGTACTTTATTTTTCATATGCCTTGCTTTGTTTTTCCTTTTCAAATCATCGCTGAATTGATATCTCATGCCTTGCCTTTTATTTTGAGAATTTGTAGTAAATGTTTTTCATCTCTTAATCAACTAAAGGGTTAAAAAACATCGTTGATTGTGTCTCTTTCTCTAACCTATTTTGGTGGTAAAAATTTCTTTTCTAACTAAAATTCTATCTCAAATTAACAACTGGATTTTGCAATTGATATCTTTTCTATCTTGCTTCAGTAATCTAGCTTATACTATAATAATAATAAATTTTATGTTACTTCAACATTTCTCGTTATCGTGTCAATGTATCTCTCACATATTTTTTTATTATGTTTTGTGGATTGTTCTTCCCTATATTAGAGAGTGAGTTTATCTTCTCTAATATCTGGAAGATATAGTCACAACTAAGAATATTTAAGAGTTTTTGGAAAAGAATCTAGCTTGCAAAAATAATGAAAATAAAAAGTGGCCAATGATGCAAAAACAAAAGATGCGCAAAGACTCCAAATTTAAAAAAATATATATACACAAAGTGTATCAAAAATTAAAAGATGTGCAAAGTGCGTCATTCAATGGATAAGAGGCATAAAATGAGCCCATCAAAAAGCAAGCTATCTTCCTTTCCTCCAACTCTTAAAACTTAGAAGATTTTATGTATCACTTGAGATTTTCAAAGACTTGATTACAAATTTTGCGAATGTAACAAACTACTTTGATACATTATTCTATAAGAAATTTTTCTGAAACCAAGTCTTGATCGGATCTCTTTTTCTTATCCAATTGTTTTTCTTTGAGAGGCCTTTTGATTTCAAAAGATGTTTTTTCCCTAAAAGAAGTCCGAGCTTAGGTTTAACATGATCGGATTTTTACCATTTTTTTGGATTTTTGATAATGTTAACTCATTAACTTACAAATTTTTAAAATTAATCACTTGGAAACTATATCATGTTCATGCCTTGATTAACAAAAAAAAACTGTTGCTTTTGTTTTATCATTGTTTTTTATGATCTTATTGGTTTAGTTACTTTAATTGGATTTAAGTTTTCTCCCTCCTTTTTGTGATGTCAAAAGGGGGAGTAGTTTGATGTATCTTGTACTTTGAATTCTGGAACTTAGTGAACTATTTTTTTATCACACTATTTTTACTGAACTGCCAAAACAACTTAGAATTCTTTGTTTATGTTTGTCATCATCAAAAAGGGAGAGATTGTTGCGAATCTAAGATTATGGATTAGACTTTTGATAATAGCAAATATTCATATTTTTCTACGACTGCCTTGCCTACTAACTTTTCAGGTCCACAAGATTGAATACAACTCAAGCTAGCTCAAGATCGGGTAGATTTAGTTTGAGTCAAGTCTGTATTTTTTTCTTTCTTGAGTCAATTGTAAAAGTGGATCCTGATGCTAAGTAACCTTGCACACACACACTTGAGGGGTTTTTTGAGTTTTTCTATTTTAAGTACATCAGCCTAGATTATATTCATATCGACTAGGACGATCCAACCAAAAATAGAAACTCTAATCAGGTCATCTTGGTTAAGCAGCAGTCATTAAGAAAATCATCCTGGACGATACTTGTATCAGCCAGGCCGATAGGCTTAAATCAGAAAAAATCAGCCGCTATGATCAATTTAGATATTCTTTATTTTAAATTATCGGCCAGGACGATCTATACATCGGCCTGGACGATACAGCATAATTATGCCTAAATTAATCTAGTAATTATTGAAAGTAATTAAGGCTGATTGATACAATCACATCGGTCGGGCTGATCGTAGGATTGGCCGGGACAATGTCCTGGACGATTGACATCGGCTAGCATCTATTCCGGATGATGTTCAGGACGATTGTACTCGAATTTGAACTAATCGGACAGGATGATATTGTATTGGTCTGGACGATGTAACCAATTTTCCTCTGATCGTCCCAAATCGTCTCGATTGATTGAGCTTATTTTGTACTGATCGGCCAGGATGATATTCCTATCATCCTGGATGATAAAGTCAGTTCTTGAAATTTTATTTAAAGGACCCAAATTTTCTCATGCAAGAAGATCTTTTGCTGCTGTCTTGACCTGAGAGAGCCTAGAGAAGAGAGAGAGAGGGAGAGAGAGAGAGAGAGAGAGAGAGAGAGAGGATTTTGTCAGGGGGATTCATAAGGGTTGCTCCAAGCAATATTCCACTTCTTCTCCCACTAAAGTCTCTTGTCCTTGGAAGGGTTGGGAGAGGTAAGCTTCAGTAATTGATCGAGGTTCTCTTCCTGCTTCAGGAGGAAGCAAAAGAAGTTAAGGTTCTCTGCCTGCTTCAGGAGGAAGCAAAAGGAGTCAAGGTTCTTTGCCTGCTTCAAGAGGAAGCAAAAGGAGTTGCGTTCTCTACCTTGCCGGGGTTGGCAAAAAGGAGGTTTTGTAAAGGCTTCTCCACCTTACTATGAGAGCAAAAGGAGAGTCACTTTTGTAGTGCAATACTCGGAGGGTGCCTCTAGGGAGTGGACGTAGGTCAAGTTGACCAGACCACTATAAATCTCTTTGTTCTATTTCTACTGCTTCTGTATTTATTTATTTTTTTCACACTTTTATTTCTGTGGCGATTTGGTTTTAAGGTTTGTTGTACTTTGCTTAAAAAAAATTTTTAAATACCAATTCACCCCCCCCCCCCTCTTGGTTAGTCTCGGGCTAGTTCTTAAGGGCTGAACATCCCTAAGGAACTTTCATCTTGAAGACCACAAATTTGTTCTTGAGCACTATTTAGTCTCTCTAATCATTTTATGAATAACTTGAGAGATTATTAAATTGATTTTGCATTGACATCTAAAATTCATTCAATGTCCTACTTCTAAAATCACTTAGCATAAATAATTTGAGCCTCTAAATATATATGTTATCATCAAAATAAGGTCATGTAAACCTTACGCTCATAAGGCCAATAAGATTGACTAAATAGGGTCCATTACCTATCCAGGCTTGGTGGGAATGTTCAAGGTCATTAGTTTGGCCCTAGGCAAAACTTTGGTCAATTGGTCCAAAGATTCGACCAACTGAGCTTAGGTATTCACCTATGGCCTATTTGAGTTTCTAAGGCATTGAATTAGATTCAATTTATTATAAATAGACTCTGAAGGGCTGAATCTATTTCTAATTTGTTCATGGGTTCTAGGATAGACTTTTAAGGGTATTGGGCACCATATGGGTTAAGTTAAGGTATATGTAACCTATGAAGTCCAACTATTTTGGCTCGGGTCAAGGCACTTAGGGTTTGGTTTTAGATTGTGTTTAGTTTTAATTTAGCATGGATATGGTGAGTTAATTTAGTATTAAATAAAGCCACCCATGAAACTTTAAACCCATAATATAGGTTAGAGGTCAACTGGGCTATTTCAATACCTAAGATGTCTTATAGTATATGTTTGGGATTAAGGTAAGTCATGGATTTATATGGGGCATAACTTAGACCAATGGTTTTTAAAAATAATTTCTAAGGACTGCTAACATGCTTAGGATACCTATTTATAACTTCTACTATAGGCTCTTAAAGCAAGAGTGCAGAACTTTAAAAATTGTTTTTATATGGCTAGCCAGTACTAAAGGCAAACAAAAAAATCCTTCAAAGAGATTTGATATGAAGGCCTCTGAGCTTTCGAAGGATTCTCTAATGACTAAGACTAAGCACAAAGATAGATTAATTAATCTCATCAAAAAAGTGTCAATAATACATTTTGAAGACATTAGGCTAAATGATGATAGTCAAAATTTATCTTTTGATATATATTTTGATCATATTTTTATTCCATATATTTTACCATCGACAAAAGAAATTAGGAGATGTGATTTTGGCAAATTAACCCTTTTGAGAATTATAGAAAATAACATTTTATGTGTGTTACTATTTAAAATGTATAACCCACCCACATATACTCATTATCTTTCATACTATTTGCAACTATACCCACCCTTACCTTCACTCCACCATCAAATACATACTGGTAGAGCTTGAGTTGAGGCTTGAACTTTTTCAAGCCTACTACATTAACTCTATAGGAATATAAATCATTTATGTGGAAGAGAGTTGATGTATAGTATTAAGCATATCATAATGATTCTCCATCACTAAATCAAGATCAAGAACAAATCAAGGGTTCAGATTGCCTCATCACAACTTCAAGATTAAGAGCTCAAAAAAGCATTAAAGGGCTATGAAATTATCATCAAGCATGAGTTAAGAACCTTATTTTGAAAGCTAATTAAAAACTAATAATGATTAAAATTTTAAATCCAAATATTTAAATTTTAAATCTTAAATTTCAAGCTTTGATAATTCCCCCTTTATACAAATTAAATACATTGTAATAATGACTAAAGCTTAAATCTACAACCTTTATTTTATTCCAACCTTTTAGAAGGCTTTAAAATTTCCCACTTACCCTTTTAACTAGCTTTAGGATTCATTTGGAAGTAATCATGGTCAGCCACTTCGTGATAGGTGGGAAATTTGAGTGATTCCAACCCTTTTCTATTTTAGCATTGCTACCTTTTAACTTTTCTTCTTTCATTAGATTTTCGACTTTTGAAATTTAAAATTAATTTTATGGATTAAATAATTATTATATTGAACAAGAAAGAAGCTATGGTGTTTTAGAAAAAAAATAAAGAATACATTCTTGAGGGATGGAGCTTAATGGAAACCCCCTTTTGCTTCTAGTTGACGGGAGAGTTAGGCATCTTCTTTTCTTATTTTCTTCTTCTTTTTCCTTATTCTTGAAGATTTATCTTTCATTCTTCCTATCTTTTTACGATATCTACAAATCATTTTCTATCCTCTCTTGCAACCACATCAAATGAAAATCCTAAATGGGAGCAATTAACTAAAGAAGGTTTACTAGTAACCCAGTTATGGTCCCCTCCCCTCCATTACACTAAAATGCAATTGATCTCTACTTCACATATGATATGAATACACCCATCTAATATTCTCAAGCTATTACATCCCCTATATATTCACTTATCCTCGTCTTATTACAATACAAAATAAAACTAGGCCCATCATCTGAACTAGATTTTCCTAGGCCTCATTTTTATCTCTCCATTTATATGAACCTAAACATGCTAAATTCCCAACTACTACCTCATAATAAATCTCGTAACACTTCCCTCACCCTTCCTAGTAATTTTAAAGACTAAAACCCCCTCTATGCCACAACATCAATGTAAAATGTAAAGAGGGTGTTATAGGTATTAGCATCCAACAAGTCTTAGCTGATATCTTTTCTTATTCCTCTACTTTAAGTGATATTTTTCAAATGCCTAAATGATTTGCTACCACATTGAGTAGACCCTATTATATAAAGTGGGAACATTGAATTGTCATTTTAAAGATTTATCAACTTTGGTATTAGTGTCAAAGTGGAAGGAGTGGATCATGCCATCTAATGTTTTATCAATTTTGGCATCACTGCCAAAGCTAAGACTTCAACAAATTAAAGGGAAGGTGTATATATAAGGTTAATACCAGTTAAGATTCATTAATTAACATAGCATGTTGTGAGAAATTATTTCTCTACTATGTAACCCTTAACTTTATAACTTCATGATTTCTTATATCAAAAAAATTAAATTCAACAAATTGACAAATTTTTTTTATTTTTAATTATTGTTAACTAATTAGTTTACTTTGTTTTATAGCTTACTAATTCACCTTGAGTTGACCCTATCTCTTATTTTCTTGAGTGTTGCTTATTTGGGAGGCTATTTATTTATACGTGATTAATGATGGTCTCTTGGCTCCTTGATTCGATCTTGAGCTCTAATCATGTGATGGGCTCATCACAACCATTTATTCTACCTCATGTTTTTGTTATTAATTGAGTGGTTAAGTTATAACTATATATCATTACATTTCTCTATATTCAATTAAAAATTTTTGTGATAAATTAGGATGTCATTCAGTAAAATTATATTATTTTTTAAATGGAAAATTTTATAAAACTTTTCTTATAATCTTGAGTCGATGAAAATGGTGCACATACGATATAGAAGTATTCAATAATGTGATGTTAGTTTCTTATGCATTCAATTTTAATTTTTTATTTAATCAATCCATCCAACTCAAACTAATCCCACATTAACATAAAATAATTTAAGCATATTTCATATTATTCTATATGAACACAATCATTTAAATAAATTTTTAGAAGAAAAAATATTAGTGAGGTTATTTTGACTAAATTTTCATCATAAATCTCAAAGTCATTAGAATTACTTTTGATATGTCACCAAAAATAACCTTGATTAAGCATGAATCTTGAGTTATATTCAAGCTAATAACTTTTAAAACTAAGTTTGTGGCAATCAAAACTTTTATTTCTGAAAACTTATAATCAAATTAAACATCTCAAGGAGGTGAACCCAACAACACCCAAATTGTTCCAATTTGATCCCAAGTAGGATCAAATCAAGGGACCAAAGCACATTTGGAGTGTTAAAAGCATTAATTAGATGACCAAATGATATTTAAATATAACATACTTCTAATCAAATTGAATAGCTCGTCGAGACAAATCCAACAAGCTCATGATTTCTCAACTCCAACATCATAAATATTGCATAGTTATGATCGGGGAATCAATACGAGACATCCGATGGAATGCTCTAGAATTGATCCTTATTCCTAACATAATTATTGGCTATGCCACTCACAAAATAATCTATAAATAGACCACAACTCTATTCATGAAGGGGACATTTTGCTGGAGATTAAAGAGAGCTCTGAGGCTTCAAGAATCTAGAACTCCACCCAAGCACAGCTATAATCAAACATCTTTCAACCAACCAAACCACCGCATAGCTACCCAACCACAATCAAAGATCTTCCTTGCTGCCAACCATCACCAGACCACTGCTAAGCTATTGAATTCCCATCATATCCTTACAACCTCTAACCATCACCATAACACCACCCAAATGCTTGACCCCCGACCCCCGCTACACCTCTGCCCGACCATCGACCACTGACTATCATTAAATCTCTCCCTGACAACCTAAAGACCATTACTTGGCCACCGATTGAGGCTAGATCTCTATTTAATCACTAATTGCTGGTCGCAATTGGACCACCACCCCGATGTCAACTGATGTCAAACCTTAGCTCTTTCGTCGACCATCGTTGAACCTCTGCCTAGTTACTAACCTCTACTGGATTGCTACATGGCCTTCATCAGATCTTTACCCAACCGCCAACACTAGCTAGATCTTCTCCCATCCATTACTACCAAACTCCTTACTTTTTTCATCTAACCACAATCATTACAAGCTCCTGAGTACTAATATAAAGCTTGACTAACTCTCTAAACTATTTTAATTTTACCATCTTCAGGTTAAGAGATGGGTCAATCTTTATAACATAATTAAGTATGTTGAAATCTTCTCACCTGGGCAAGGCCTTGTAGATTTTTCCTTTTTGGGGTTTCCACATAAGAAAGATCTGGTGCTTTATTGCTTTGTCAATAATCTATTAGTATGCTAGATATCCAAGCAATGTTAGGATAAAATATTCTCTTACTCTATTGATGAGAATATACTTACACATAATTATTTGGTGACATTTGTGGGAATCAATCCCACCTTTATAAGCATAATTGAAACCCCTTTAATGTCCAATATTCATATTAATTGCACCAATGTAGCCTCCCACTTCAAGACACATCAATCAAAGAACCAATCTATGAATCATGGATGTCAAGCATCCTTATCTTTACCTAGTGACTGAAACCATATCGGGGTTAGTACATTAGGATCCTCCTTAGAGATTGCATCTAAAAAATGGAGGAATCTCTAAATAAACCCCTTCAACTTTTATGAGGTACCCAGTAACTAATGCTATCACAATAAGAATAGATTTGTTTCCTTAATGCTCTACCAGTAGATAGGTAAGTTCGACCCATACAAATTCATGTAGAATCCCTTATTCCTTAGTCAAGGGTTCATCCACTATCACAGAAGACATTGATCTCATTGGCACATCTAATCTATCATCCTTCTCAAAGGGTTGATTAACCATCATTCCCCTAGTCTTCATCAAGAACTAGGCCAAAACCTATATTGTTCAATCCCACACAATGCCCTACATGAAGAACTATAATGATTGGTCAAAGAAGAGTTCCATTTAAGAGATGGAAGGTACCCCTTCATCATCAGGACTTTCAGCAGTCATCACCACTAACTAAAGCCATCCTTTAAAACCCAATCCCATAAGTTTAAAATTGCCCAATAAAAACTCTTATAATTGTCTGACCCATACCAACATATTGATCATAACAAAACTATCATATATATTCAATGAGCCTTGAATGAGCTCCTATGTCAAGTATTTTCTACTACTCTATTAGTGTGTTTCAAAGATTGAAAAACAGGCTTTGAAAGATTAATCTTCTCTGGAAAGTTTGACTTAAAAATTTTAGTCTTAAAGTCAAATGCATTATTATGAATAATATATTACCCCAGGAGGCAAAGATATCATTCCCTAAAAGGTTTAGATAATTAATCTAAAAATCTGATCCCAATTTTAATAATTGAATCCCATCAAGAACGACATCCGACCTTGAAGGATCATATTGACATTCTATCTAAATTTAACTATTATAATTGAATAAAACATCATTATTCTTATTTTTGAAATCACTACAGTAAATGATATATCTCCCCATGGGAAGAAGATATCACATATCATCAATCATCCAAACATGATGATAATGGTCGTCATTGATTTTGATTTTTTTTCAAAGAAGACAAATTGACTGTTGAATATTAATTTTTAAAAAGTAGATGTGGATTCTAAATTTCTTACAAGCACAAGCCATCATAATTAATTACATTGTAGGGATGTTGAATTCCCTATGCATACTCTCGATTAGAATAATGGCATAAATTTTATTTTTAGATTTTTGAGGAGTGATATCAAAGGAAGTAAGGCAGAAATTCCAATCAGGATTAGATCAAGTTTTGAAAACTTGTTTTTGGAGGTCAAAGGAAGAAAAAGTATAATGTTTTTTGGGATTTTGAAACCTTTAAAATCATCCCAGTCTTCCCTATGTGTTAGGCTTTAAATTTTAATTTGAAGAGAAGTTTTTAATTAAAGTTGTGCAATTTATTAGAATTTTATGATTAGATTCTCAAAAGTTGGGGTCTTATGATTTTGAGTCTACCCCAAACCCTAAATCTATGTTGGGCACTGAATGATAATAACCCAAACCTAGTTATTAAAGTGCAAAACTTGGACTTACCCCGGCCTAGAATGGGGAGCTATGTAACGACCAAGGCAATTTAAAATCTATGAGTCTGGTCTTTGGCTGAAAGAGTGGTAGGGACATTACTAATTAAGTTTTGAGGAGTTGGGCTAACATCTAGAGAAGATCCTAATTGGCCCCTTGACTTATGTAGGTTGAAAGTTCTTGAAAATACAAATGGAAATTTATACACTTTTAATTAGATTTTAATGCAATGCATGCTAATTGACTTGACAAATGCATAAAATGAGTATAAAGAAATTTTAAGAAGACTTAAAAAGTAGTTTTTATCTTAAAGATTGCATAGCATCCCCTTGACAGAAATGCACATTAATAAGTTAGGTGGTCTGATAGAACTTGCAGGTGGGGAGGGGCATGAAAAACTCTCTGTGATCTCGAGCTTACTTCTTAGAGTAATAGAGTTTCTATGTGAGCCTATTTTTTTTATTTTAATTTTGAGTAGAAAATATTTTATTCATACCCTCACGAGCCTCCATATATCCGGGCTAAAATAAAAGCAGCATGCAAGAAAAGAAACTAGGAAAATAGGCTATCCTAGGCACAAATAAAGTAAATCACACAATCAATCAATCAAATTAATTAAATAAATAAGTGTCCATAGGCAAATGCCCTTTTATTATAACCCAGAATTATAAAAATTTAAAGTGGTTGAGTACCACTCACAACAACTAGGATTCTAATCCTAAGACTAAAAAAATTGACTTTGAATGGGGAACTCTCTATCTTCACTTTTTTGTCTTCTTCTAAGAGCTCCTCAAAATCGTTGGGTCAGGATATCAAAATAAAAATAAACTCTCCCTTAAAGAGATGTTTTCTTTTTTCTAAGGATATTAAAATGATCCAAACTTGAGCCTCCAAATGAAAGTGAACTCTCCCCTAAGGGATGTTCTCTCCTCTTTGGATTCCAAGTTGGATGTAGTATCCCTAACTCAAATACTCACTTTCATAACTCAGTTATAACTCAATTTATTTAAATCAAATTTAAAATAAATAAATAAAAATCTAGTATCCATGCAAGGTTATCCTAAGAAATATAAATAAATAAAATTCCAAGCAATTGTATATTTTCATAAATTAAATCACAATCACATTTGGTCATGCTCTTTTAATTTCAAGGGGGAGCTTCAGCAATTTAAAACATGTAGAAAAAATGTAAATTAAAATTTATTTTTCCCCCTTAACATAACCCTGCTTAATCAAGGCCACCTACAAAAACATTAGTGAGCATCCAAATCATTCCTAACATAGAGATAATCTATCATCCATCACATCAATTCACCGATTTTATAATTAAATAAATACTATATCATTCAATTTTCAATCAGTATGTAACAAAAACCTCAAAAAATCTGGCATATAGCAGTAGAAAAGTAAATTAGAAATGGTTATCTTATCAAACCATCTAAAGCGTGTGAGGTAGGCTGTGTGACTTAGGTATATTCTAAGCTAGGTAGTTTATAAAAGTAATCTAGTGTTCGGTTTTGTTAGATGTCAAAAGGAAAATTAAGTTTGAGTTTATATATTAATTTATTAAAGTTTATTTTAAAATGCATTTTAAAGGTTGATTGGTTACTATGTTTACTGCTCACCGAGGTCATCAAGTTTATTTCACATTCTTTGGGCCTAAGTTAATAGCCTCGTAGGCCAAGGTTACCTAGTAGTAACCCATATAAGTTAGTTGAAATAGTTGATGTTGGGTTAAGTGTTAATAAATATTAATCAATTTGTTTAATTAATGGTTTGGATGATTAAGTTGGAATTTCCTAGAATTTTAGGTTAATTATTGAATTTTAGGAATTTTTGAATTATTTTAAATCATTAAATTAATGATCAAAAGTAAACTTTTTAAGTTAAAGTTGACTAATTTCACCTTCTTTTGGAAATTTAATAACAAACCTTAAGATGAATAATTAGACTTTAAGTTGAGAAATTTGGAATTTTCTATATTAAGTTATGAATTTTTAAAGTTTTGACCTATATTTGAACTAACTACAATTGACATACGAGTTGACATTTTGACTTTGACTGAAATTTAAAGGTTTGACATTTTTAAAAAATAGAAAATTTTAAGTAGGACTGAATGACATTGAGTTTGGTCAATTTAGAACGTTCTAGAATTAATTATGAATTTTTAAATTTTTGTTAATTAATTGAATTTAAAATTATTTACATAAAAAGGATTTGGAAATTTTGATCCAAATCAATCCTAAACTCTTTAAAATCACCCCCAAAGATCAAAAAAGACCTAAGGAGATAATTCCAATTGTTCAAGGATTTTAGGGAATTTTTAAATATTTTTATTTAATTTAAATGATTAAAGCTTAATTTTCATTAAAAATTAGATTAAGCCTATAATTGAAGTTAACTAATAGAGATTTTAATTTTTATGGATATAGGATTGATTTTTTGTTAATTTGATATATTATATGAATTTTTAGGATTTAAATTGTATTAATGGTGATTTATTACGACTCTAGGTCAAATTTATGGGGTGATTTTTGATTCTGTACTTGGTGGACCAAATGGGTTACATTTTTAGTAAAACATGGGACATGAGTTCACCTGACCTCAAGGCCCAAGCCCACTAAGTTTTGGCCCAAATGTAATCCTCTATGGTATTTAACCAAAACACGTAAGGTAACCCTAGGGTTACATTAAAAAAATTATAATTCAATACCTAGGGTAAGGATGGGGATGAAACCTGTGGCTCTAAGCTCCCTATCCTAAGCATAATCAACATACAAAAAAAATAGATCCTAATTTTCATTATAAAGGTGCAACAACAACAACAACATTAAGCCTTTGTCCCAATTTGTGGAGTTGGCTACATGAATCCTTTTTTCCCATTGTGTCCTGTTAAAAGTTAAAATATCATTTAAATCTAATAAAGAAAGATCATTTATAATAGTTTCTAACCAAATGTTTTTAGGTCTACCTTAACCTTTCTTAAAATAAGTCAAATCTAATACCTCAACTTAGTATTATGCTTCTCTTTTAATGGCCAACATTTGGTACCATAAAGCATTGCAGGTCTCACCACCATCTTATAGAATTTTCCCTTAAGTTTGAGGAGGACTTTCTGATCTCACAATAAGACTGATGCTTTCCTCCACTTCAACCATCCAACTTGACTTCTACTGAAAATATCCCCATCTATTTCACCATCACTCTGAACTATAGATCGAATATATCTAAAACATGTACTCTTTTTAATGATTTGATCATCCAAAGTCACAATCCTTTCACTAGGTCTATTCCTATTAAAAATACACTCCATAAAATCAGTTTTAGATCTATTCAAGTGAAAAACTTTAGACTTTAAGGCTGGCCTCCATAATTCAAGTTTACCTTCAACTGTCTCTCTAGTCTTATTAACAAGAAGAATATCATCAGCAAAAAGCATACACCAAGGTACATCCTCTTGCAAATGTCTAGTGAGAACATCCATAACTAAAGCAAAAAAGATATGGGCATAAGGCTGATCCTTGATGTAATCCAATCAAAATAGGAAAATACTTTGTCAAACCACCTTGTGTTTGAACACAAGTAATAGCTCTTACATACATATCTTTAATGAATATAAGCATTATTAACTTCTTCCATTTCAAGAACTCTCCATAGCCCTTCTCTTGGAACTTTATCATATGCTTTCTCTAAATTAATAAATATCATATATAGATCCTCTTTATTCACTCTATATTTCTCCATCAATTCTCTCAATAAATGTATGGCTTCCATAGTAGACCTACCCAACATGAATCCAAATTTATTTTGAGAAACATTAGTATCACGCCGCAATCTACGCTCAACAACTCTCTCCCATAGTTCTTAATTCCTCTATAATTCATACACTCCTGTGTATCACATTAGAAAGGTGCTAAAAATAATTTGAATTTAAGGGATGATTGGTGACCCTTGAATCCAAATTAGCTTAAATATTCCCTTAGGGGAAGAAAATTTGGACATATCAGAGACATGCCTAAATTCAATTCCCCAAAGTCTCAGGTTATAATGAGTTCAAATCTAGGAAAAAAGCCTAAAATACCTCTATGATAACTATTGAAATTAATTGAGTTTAATAGAAGTTTACAACCTGATACCATATGCATTTTGAAAATCTCCTCAAGATCTTTCCAATGAGCTTAAAGAAAACCCAAATTGGCCAAGTGGATGAGGAGATATAAAATTTAGAAGTTTCTTTTAATTACTATATTTAATTAACTAGAGTTACATAGTCAGCAATGCTTTTAAATGCGGGAACAATCTAATTGGCCAGCCAATTATTGGCACTGACTGTGTAATCGTAGGATTAAATATAATCATCGGATCGTTGATCAAATGGCTGTAATAAAATTTCGTGGGATATAATCTAAACCATTGATCTAAGTCAATCGC
This sequence comes from Dendrobium nobile, assembly GCA_022539455.1. Taxonomy (NCBI): domain Eukaryota; kingdom Viridiplantae; phylum Streptophyta; class Magnoliopsida; order Asparagales; family Orchidaceae; genus Dendrobium; species Dendrobium nobile. The sequence continues at coordinate 10,068,732 of CM039724.1, forward strand.
TAGGATAATATCTTCAACCTCCCACTCATGTCTATGGCTATAAACCTTCTCTAGCATGATCCGAGAGATCCTGATGATGAAACATAACCAAACTTCATAGGAAGGATCTAACCAATACAAACTATCAATCCAATGATAAGATTTCGATGGGTTGATGGTTTGCTTCACACTTGACTGGCATTACCTAAATAGGAGCTTGGGAATAGTATTTTACCATGTAGAAAGCCTGAACGATTGGGTTTTTTTATTAGAAGGCTTCAGGGGATAAAGAGGAATAGTTTTCCTTCAGATGTCTTGGCTGGAGGATCACTGGAGATATGACTTAGAGTAGGAGGTGAAAAGCTTTCATTCTAGTCCGCTTGAACTAATAGCTCAAAAGGGATAGAGAGCAGGGGAATGAGATAGGAAGACTTGGAGAGCTCTAGGGAATAATTTGGAATGCCTGGATGTAAATTTGGGCAAATGGATCAAGCTGCCCTATTCAAGACAAGCATGATACTTTTGGCGCCTAGGATCGATCGAGGAATTAATTGGATGGCTGCCAAAAGGGAGGAGACTTTATATCTGAGCCTCGTGAGCTTAAGGCAGATGAACCTAAGCTCATGAAGGCTTTGGATGAGGCCCAAGATGGAGGGGACCACCAGAGCTCCAATTTGCTTGCTCCGACCATGTGGTGAAATTCAAAGGGAAAATGAATTTAGCCATTGGGCTTGAATTAGTCTGTGGTGGAAGATGGCTTAGAACAAAGTGGTTTTGACCACTATGAGCTAACCTAGGGGTAAACTCAAGTTAAAATGGCTGGGCTGGCTGGGCTAAGTTCATTGGGTATAGGGCTACCTAATGTAAGTGTTGGTTGGGCATGGGGAAGTCTAGGTTGGGAAAAGGATCAACCCATAGTGGTTTTGACCACTTTGAGTTAGCCTAATTCCTAAAATGAGTTAAACTAAGGGTTGGATCAACTAGGGTAGGTGTATTTGGTCATCAAAGACCTAATCCAACCATTGGTTTGTCTTAGGGAGAGACTTAGCTCATGATGACCTCTTTTTGGACACTTGGGTCAAGCCTTATGGCCAACCCAAGTGGGCCCAAGGCTGGGCCTTCAAGGGGAATCTCCTAGGGACCTAATAATTCATCCCAAGGGTTTGAACGGTTTTAAGAATATATTGGTCAACAAGCTTGAAATTGAAAAAGGTGAATGTGTGTTTGGTCAAATTTGGTTAACTTGGTCAATAAAGTTGACCTAAGGTCAAGGGTTACGTTCATTAAGTTTAAATTAATCATTTGAGTCATTTGGTTCGAAATGCAAGTTTTAGGATTTAAAGTGCAGTTTGTTAACCTATAGTTGACTTGGTTAACTAGGTTAAACCAAGGGTTGAGTTTAGGCTCAACAAGTTTGAATTGATCAAAGGGGATAATGAAAGTGGTCCCAAGCTAGCAGGATTCCATTTAGATTGGAATGAGTCTTTAAAGCCTTGGTCAACCATGGTTAACTTGGTCAATTAGGTCAAACCAAAGAGTGGGATGGAATCAAATGTATTCCTAATGATTTTTAGGATGAACTAGAAGATGTTTCAAGTTTTGATGTGGTTGAGTCATGTTGAGTTTTGCAGAAAAGTCCAAAAATCCCCCTATAGGGCATTTTGGTCATTTTAACCCCTAATCACTTATGGGTCAAATTGGGTGCAGCAAAGTGCAATTTAATGGTCAACATGTCATAATAGAGGTTATGAACATATTCAAAGGTTTTTGGGAAGGTCCCATGATAAATTTCCACAAAATGACAAGTCTAGTGGCATAGGCTATATATATTTGAAAGTTTTATATTCTTTCGAAATCACTTCAGTTTCTTGGGCTAGGGGCCAAATTGAGCTCAATATTGGAGGGTTGACCTTAGAGATATGCTTAAACAATGTGCAATTAACATATCATGAATTAGAGGTCATTTTAATGGATTTCAAGATGATAGAAAAATCACCCAAAATAGATTTCAAGACCTGGGTCTTTAACCCTAAGATGTGGTTTGGAATCCTGGATTCGAATTAGATTTTTATATTAGAATGGTTGAGTTTGAATTACCCACATAAATGAAAATCAAATGAGTGATTGAAATTGATTGTATATGATTTGAAGGTTACTTGAAGGTTGATTGAAGGTTGGACTGGAGCTTGGAGTTGAAAAATGGACGGGAAATTGAATTGTTAAGTGAACTTGAATTTAATTAAAGACTGGATTAGGTATTGACTGGGACCTATATGATTGAGAACTGAACATCTACCAATAATCATGTCATGAGAAAAGAACTAAGGTAGGTCCTAGTGATCTTATATAGAAATGAGGCCAACATACTCTCAAAGGGCAAACTTGCACATGGCTCTACTCTCTTCAAATAGAGACTATTCCCATGTTCATTAGGCTCTCTAGAGTTTTTATCAAGCAATTCATTACTAATATAAGAACTACAGAGTATTCTTCTCACCTCTCTAGAATTTAACATAATGAAGGAGAAATTCATAAGGAGTACTTTCAAAGATTCTCTTTTAAAGCTCACAAAATCCAGGTCGGATCTTGAACTACTAAGTGGAGTTTTCTTGGAGGACTCGATCCTAATCCTTATTATTTAGCATTGATGTGAGATACTATTCATTTATGCAAGAACCTAATCCATCAAGTGGAGGCTAAGATTTTTTTAGAATAAGCTATTAATACGCACTAAAATTAATTTGAATAAACTTTGAGGAACCATAAAAATGCACCTATGATCAATAATTAATTGTTACAGTAAAAGAAGCAGGGGAACAATAATATGCCCCCTCAACCTTCACAATAATAATATGAGCCTTGATCGAAGAGGAGTATACTCCTCTCAACAAATCTTAGGCAAATATCTTAATGGCCATCCGATATGAAGAAAATATTAAGTAGCTAAATCCATTAAAGCTAAACTAAAAAAAATAAGAGCAATACTGCTACTATCACTATATTCATGGGTATACAACTAAAGTAGGCATTGAAAACTTTAACCTTTAAAATAAGGACATTCCTAAAAAATCCTCCACTGTGGATTACCTAACTTTCATCTTAATATCAAACAAGCACCCTTTAAGAATGGTATACATTAGGTCTCTGATCTCTGATGAGGAGAATGGAAAACATATAGATATTTTATTCAAGAACCATGATATATTTGCATGGAGTCTAGTCGATATGCTTGGAGTTGACTCTGAGATTATCATGCATTCCCTCAAGATAAATATAATATAAAGCTAGTCATTCAAAAGAAGAAAAATCTTTTGATGGATCACCCACAAGCAATCGAGCAGGAAGTTATTAAACTCCTAAAAAATAACTTAATATAGGAAGTACACTATCTTGAATGGCTTACAAATGTCATCATAGTTAAGAAAGGTAGAAGAGCTTGGATGATGTATGGATTATATGGAGCTCAATAAAGTTTTCTCAAAGGATAGCCTTTCATTTCCTTGTATTGACTATCTGATCAACGCTATGTCTAGGCACCAAATATTGGGTTTCATGAATGCCTAATTTTAGCTCCAGTAGAAGATAAGATTAGAGAGAGTCGCCTTAGATGGTTTGGTCACATAAAACAGCGGCCTTCCGATGACCCGGTTAGGAGAGTAGAGGTATTAGATTTGACTTATGTTAAGAAAGGTAGGGGTAGACCTAAAAAGACTTGGTTAGAAAATATTAAGAATGACCTTTCTTTATTAGATTTAAACGAGAATTTGACTTTTAATAGGACACAATGGAGAAAAAGGATTCATGTAGCCGACCCCACGTAGTGGGATAAAGGCTTGATGTTATTGTTGTATTGTTATTGTATTGGATGCCTAATTTGGCTACAACTAGATAAAGATGAATCATGTGGATAAGGATGCAATAGCATTTAAAACCGATAAAAGATTATACTGTTATTAGGTCATTCATTCAAACTCAAGAATATTGGAGCCACGTATCAATGCCTTATGAATAAAATTTTCAAAACCTTATATGGTGCACTATAGAGGTATATATAAACAATATGATAGTTAAAAGACTTTAGAAAGCGTAACATAACCCTGACTTGCAATAATGCTTATTCATCCTTTCAACACTATAACATGCTACTCAATTCTACCAAGTACACTTTTAGAGTCACATCAAAAAAATTATTGGGATTCATAGTTACCTACTAGGGAATCAAAGCTAAGTCTGAAAGGATTAAGGTACTAAGAGATATGGTGCCCCCAAGAAATATTAAAGAGGCCCAATATATGAATAAAATAATTGCAACCTTATCTCACTTCTTAGCATAGTCAGGGGATAAGTACCTGCCATTCTTCAAGATATCAGAGGTGCTTGTAACTTAAGATTCTAATAGATAGATGAATGCTAGGAAGCTTTCAAATAACTTCGAACATATTTGGATCACCTTCGCTACTTTTAAAGCCAATACAAGGAGAAATATTATACATGCATCTGGCTGTCCATTCATATGCTATAAGCTTAGTATTAGTTCAAGAGGGGAATACTATATAATATTATGTTTATTATGCTAGTAATATTCTTTCTAATAAGAAGGGTCATTACCCATTGGCAGATAAAATAATATTGGCATTAGTATTTTCATTTAATAAATTATGTTCATATTTTAAAGTTCACATAATTAGGGTTTATACAAATCTCCCATTAATAAATATTCTCTAAGAACCCGAGGCATCTAAAGGATTAATCAAATAGTTGATAAACTAGGAGAATTTGACATCTATTTCTTTACTAAACCTAAGATCAAGTCATAAGTACTTACAGAATTTATGTTTGAATGAACCATCCCTATCTTTGACGAACCACCTAACTTTCCTCCTCGTTTCCCATATTATTATGTATTGATGGAGTTCTTGAATGTTTTGTTGCTTAGGCTGGAATTTTATTGATCTCTACTTAACTAATTACTTTAAAATATGGGATCTAGTTAAAATTTCCTATAATAAATAACATCACCAAATATAAATCCCTAATTACTAAGTTAAGGCTAGACATAGATTATGAGGTAAAAGATTTAGTAATTCATATTGATTCATAACTTGCCATCTTTTGGTTGGAGGGGGAATTCAATGCCTATAAGCCATATTTGGCATAAAATTGCAACATCAAGAAGTCACTTCTAGCCCTCATTTAGAAGTACAAATCATCCATAAAATCTAAGAGCATAATGCATGGGCAGATACCCTTTCAAAACTTGCTACATCCATCATTGGAGATTTTTTCAAGAGAAAATGTATTGATGAAATACACTTACCAAGCATTCAAAAACCATATGTTATTTAACTGATTGATGAGATAAGGGAGCCCTCTTGGATAGATCTTATCTTATCATTCTTACAAAATCTTTTGTTTCTCAAATACTCAACAAATAAAATGTAACATCAAAGACAAGCAATAAATGCTAATATCATTAGTGGAATGTTATATAAGCGGGCCATTACAAGGCCATACCTTAAGTGTCTCCCACTATTATAAACTGATTATGTGCCACAAGAGATTCATTTAGGCATATGTTAGAAACACTTAGGGGCGAAAACACTGGCTCTCAAGATTATGAGGCAAGGATTTTATAGGCCTATGATGAAATAAGTTGCACTATAGTTCACATAAAAATGTTATAATTTTCAACTACACTCCAGCCTTACCCATTCACTTTCCATAGAATTCTTATCACTCCAAATCCCATAGCCTTTTGTCCAATGTGGAATTTATAAAATGGGGGTAATTTCTTGTTGCTACTGGAAATAAAAAATATATCATCTTAACCATGGAATACTTCAACAAATGAGTATAGGTTAAACTCCTAGCAAAAATCATGGAAGAAATTGTCAAATAGTTTGTCTAAAAATATATAGTATATTATTTGGCCATCCTATAAAGATCATTACTAACAATGGAACTCAATTCACATAAAAAAAGTTAATGGCATTCGACAAGGATCTCCATATCCAATTAGTACACACAGTTATGGCCCATCCACAAGAAAATAGGCAGATTGAGGTTACAAACTGAACTATACTTAAGGGACTAAGAATGCACCTCGAGATATTGTAGGGTAGTTGGCTGATGAACTCTCCATCATCCTCTAGGCCTATCATAATACTTTTAAGGCTCCAATAGGAGAAACACCATATAACCTTTACTTATGCACTGAGGTAGTCTTACTGATCGATATTGGAGTCCCAAGCCCTAGGGTGCAGGCATTTGAATTCAACAATAATGATGAGAAACTCTATGATAACCTAGATCTTCTTTCAGAAGTAAGAGATACGTCCTTATATAAAAATGGCTCCTTACAACTAATTGATAACTTGACACTACGACTTAAAGGTGAAACCTTGGTGGATCTCCATCGGATACTTGGTTTTATGCAGCCTAGAGGCAACTAGAAAGTACCCCAATGCAACAAACTCTCCCCCCTATGGGCAGGCCCCTATATATTAGTAGCTATGATTAAGCCCAAAACTTATAAGCTAAAGAAAGTTGATGAAAATGTACTGCCTTAGACTTGAAAGACTTGGAATCTTCGTAAATATTATTATTAGCTATCAACAAAGTTATCCACTATATAGCTTACATACTTTTTGAGTAAACTATTATATATCCCTCATGTCTCCTAAGTTATGTCATTGTATCATCTTTTATAAGATAATTAAATTTTATTTGCCTATTTGTCTTAATATCACCTTTCTAAGTGGGATCACAATGGTGATCCCAAATAACTATAGTCCAAAAAAATATAATCTTTATCCTTGATTTGAGAAATAAACAATATTCTTTATATCTCAATCATTGGATAATAAATCCCAAAGGGATTTGATCTGGAAAAAAAGTTAATATTTTTAAGTAATGTTTTTAAAAATAACCTTGAATAGGTCGAACATCCTAAGTGAATGTCTCTCAGCCTCTTCTAAATGGACTGACTTCATAAAGTAGCTTTCTAGTGTGTAATTTGGGATATGTTAAAAAAAATATTTGGAGAGCTCTCTCTCAAGCTCAAAAGTTTCAAGGCTATCCACGTGAGAGGCTTCATTAAATTATAAATCATACAAACTTAAGACAACCCCTTATTCTACCACAAAAAAGTATCATTCATTTAACTTTAAGATGTAGGCATCTTAAGTAACCAAACATATACATAAAAATTAATAAAAAAAGACAATAAAGCAGTAAAAAATAATTTATAATAAAAGTACTACATGATTTAAACAGCTTCATTATCACTGGAGAAGGCTTTTTCTCAGTTCACTTTCAATGCCATCATCATATACATTTTGAGGAGAATCCTTAGAGGCCTGGTTTGGAGACATCCATTTAACTGCAACCCCGCCTTGTGTTGTACTAACCAAACTCCTTTTAAAAATCCTTGAACAAAGCCTTACTCATGTGACTGATTCGCCATAACCAAATAATTTGTCATATGCCTCTTGGATGAAATTCTAAATCTCTCAGTAATTAGTTGAAGACTTCTTGAATTCTTCCAAAACCTTCAATGATATTACCTTTGTGCGAGCATCGCATCTAATATAGCTATTTCTTTCTCTATAAGACAATCTTGTAATTATTTATTCTCTCTTTGAAGATCTTCTTTATTAACCTGAAGGGTGCTCTTTTCTAGTGCAAGTGCCTTTAAAGCTTTTTTTTTTAATTAGTTTTCATATGAACCTCATTCAACTAAATACAAGATTGATCAACCTCCTAATTTTGAAGGGAATGAGTGGTATATATTGTTGTCCGCTTGGCCTGGCAATTGTTAGTTGACTTTCCAATCTTGATGTATCTTTAAACTTTTTAATCAAACTACCATTTGGAGGAATAGAAGAATGGAACTACACCTTTATCAATGTGAGTAAATAGAAGAGAGAGTGGAATCTTCATCACTATAAGGAATAGAAGGAGGGAGAAAAATATATACTATTATAAAGAGAAAGAGAGTGTAGCACCTCTTACATGCCAAAAGGTAGAAGGAGGAAGATTCTTTATGGATAGATGAATCTATAGTGGTCATTCTCCACCTGGTAAGCGAGAAAGGTTACTTCTTCAAACTAAGTGTTAAAGGAGCATGTGATAGTAATACCCAAAGATGAGGTCATTTGGGGAGTGGAACAACTATAAAAATCTTGATTATATTTTCTTTACTTTATTGCATTTACTTTCATACACTTTGGTTTACTTTGCTTATCTTAGAAAACGTTATGGTTGAGAATTTTCAAGTTAAAGTTTTGCTTAAAAGTTAGAAATAAAAATATTTTCTAAAAGTTTTAAAAATAAAATTATTTGCTTTTAGCTTTTGGATTGAAAATTTTATTTTCTTAAAAGCTACCACACATTACTTCGATTTCAGTAAAAGACTTTTGAAATATCAAATCACCATCTCTTGGTGCACTATAGAATATTAGATTCCAACACCAACACATATAGACTTCATTTCCCACCATCACTAATTCCATTGATACACTATATAACACATAAGGCTCAGCACACTATAAATACCAACATTAATGCCTAACAAACTTTATCATATGCCATCACTAGTAAGTTAATTATACAACATTATTAGTAAGGCTAATTCATCATTTTAACTCCAATGTTGATGTTGGAAGCATCACCTTCCATTGCAAATAATGTAGATGCACACCATCTCTAATAAGATCATTGCACACTACTGATACCAAAAGCCCACTAATTTTTTTATCATCCATTTCCAGTAATATTAATATATGTCATTGCTAATAAGACTATCATGTAATGTCAAAACCACAATCAATAGTAGCCGGTTTCATTACCTATCATCCCCCACAATGGTGATGCATGACATTATAAATGTAATTGATGAACACCATAGACACAAATGTTAACTCTTTCTAACATCATTGCTTATCATCAACAATTATATCAACACTGTTAAATAATAGTATTTTGACATAGTCTTGTCTATATTATATCTTTAAACTTTATATTAAGTTTAACATAATTTCAAGAATTCCTTTACACTAACATAATTATGTTGATTTATGTGGAATTTTTTTTTTTCATATTTCATGTATAATAAAAGTGGAATATGTGAGTGGAACATTCAACCAACATATGATGTAATATGTATAAATGGAGGTGATCCAGTATTAGTGCCTAGGCATGAGGGCTAGTGCCTGAGTACCCATTCATTTGCCCAAAAACACAACCCCATATTTCATAAAAATTTTCATGGAGAGTTTGGTATATATGTACCTAAGGTGATGCTTAAGTGTCTACCTTATGCTCCTAGGTGCCAACTACATTCTTTGGAGTAGTTCCATCCCATATAATAGTAACAATTTGGACACCTAGGTGCTCAACCTATCTAGTGGAGAGCCACCACTTCTGTAAGATCAAAAATTTGAGAGAACCCTCAACATAAAGCTAAAGGATAAGAGATAAGTCATAAGTTTTATACCGTACCCTTTGGAAAATTTTGAGGAAGCTATTATATGATTGAGATATTACACCTTATAGACTACCCATGAAGCACCTATTGCTAGTGTCAAGACAAATATCCAAGAAATAATTTGAGATTAAGCCAACCATGACTCAAATGATAAAAAAAAAAAAATCATAGTTTCATGGCTCGATTACTAATGACCTGAATTGTCACATCAAGGATTATTAGCAGATTTTGGATATCATAAAGTGCAATAGGATATTTGATGATACTATTTACCTAAGACTATTCCCATTCTGAGCTTTAAGACTAAGCTAAGAGTTATCTCAACTCTTTAACTAACAATTAGATCACCAATTGGGATGATCTTACAAAAAGTTTCTAAGTAGCTCCCTTTATAAATGATGGAAAGAATGAGAATTGAGATATCTATATTTTCTCAACTGGAATAGGTTATGTTATATAAAGACTTGTTGAGGAAGTGCATGCACCATGAGCTACGTAGGTAGTCTCAACCCAACCTAATTAGGATAGGTCCTATCGTGTTGGCCTGTGATAGAAAAATCCTATAATTTAGATTTAGAGTGCTTCAGATTCTCTATAAATATTAATTTTAAATAAGTACATACAACATAGTTACTAATCATCAAGTACATAAAATAAACTATTCCACAAGTTTTTTTTTTTGTTTCATCAAAATGTATCTACACTATAGTACATGGCTATATGCAGAAGCTATATAACCGTATAATAAACTAGCCATGACTATACAAAATCAAAAGAGAAATACCTATAAACTCATATCTGATCCTAAACTACTAATTAACAGTCACTTTCCCTTTCCTAGATCCTGAAAACTAAAAAATAATATAGTGAGCCGCAACAGCTCAACAGTCCACAAAACAATTCTATTTTTTTAGATATACTTATTAAACATTTTTTCAAATATTTAAAAGTAGTTAAATATAATCTAATATATTATTATAGTGAGAAATATAATAAGAGCATATTAATCATTTAATTATTTTAATAACATTATTGAGCATATAAATAATAGTTAATTAATATCATAAAAGAGTTCATATCATATGTCCTCGACCCAGATAGAATCTCAAACAATTCTAGCCCATTATAACTCCTTTTTGTGCTTATAGCACTAGAATATGTCTATCGGCACCAAAAATAACTTCCTAAACTAGGCTGATGATTGAAAATGACCTGAAGTGACTAAAAAATCTTCTTCTTCTTCCCTAAATTCTCTTCTTACATCTTTTCATAATCGGGTGAGAATAGGTCAATCTAGATGTTAAACTCAGTGGTGTCACAACTCTCCCCTCCTCAGAAAAATGTCATCCTTGACATTTCAAAACTAAAATCTCATATCATAAAGGTAAATTAGATTGTAGTTGTCATATCTCAGACTTTTTTCTAAATAGATTATATTCCAGTCTTATTCTTCCATTGAACTTTAACCATAGGAATCAATTTACTCTTTAGCTTTCTTATATTATAAGCTAGAAGCATTTTTTTGTTCTTCCTTGTAGCTCCAATTTGAATATTCCTCAATGTCTTTGGTAGATATCCTATTTCCATAATCAGATATCCATTTTCTCAGAATTGATATGTGGAACACATTATAAATTTTTGATATATGATATGAAAACTTTAACAATTACGAAACTTTCTCAATCCTTTCAATAACTTCAAATGATCAAACATACCTTGAACTAAACTTTCCTTCATTTCCAAATTTACTAATGCCTTTCATCATCCTGATATTCACATATATAAAATCTCTAACCTGAAATTCCATAGCCCGAAGCTTAACATCAAAATATTATCATTTCTTGTCATGTATAACCTTCAATCTGTCTTTGATTAAATGAATCTTTTCAATAGCATTTTTAACTGAGGCTGAAAAAATTAGATGCCCCTCACCCATCTTTGTTAGAGATAGCGTATGACACTTCCTACCATACAAATCTTTGTATGGAGTTATGCCTATACTTGACTTAATAATTATTTTTTTAAGTAAACATGATCAAATAAATGTGGTCTTCACAAATACCACTAATATATAGAATACAAAATCCTACATTTCCTATATAGTCCTATTAGACTATTAATCTAGGAATAAAAAGCTATATTGAAATGCAATTTAGTATCAAAAGATCATTGAATACCTATCCACAGTTTGGAGATAAACTTGCCATTCCTATCAAAAAATATAACCTTTGGCATTCATGCAATCTGATGATCTCATGCACATATAATTGTGAAATCTGTCTATAAAATTAGACTATCATATCATAATGAAATGTCTAGACATCATTATTCGATCAATAATAACCTAGATAATATCATATCCTTGTTGTGACCTGTGAAAACCTATATTGAAATGTGTAACAACTAAAAAAGACCACCCAGTCACTGATTCTTTATCTTCACTAATTGACAGGCTTCACATTTAAATACAAAATTTGTCACTTACTTCTTCTATCCAGACCACCAAAACATACCTTTCAAATCACTTTATATTTTATTGCTTCATGGGAGAATAATATATGTTACAACTCGAGCTTATGAGTTAATATTTTTCATGATAACACATATTATGGCTCACATCCTATTGTCTAGTTGTATTTGCAATATAGTTTTGTTTGTGTGTGTACTAACTTTTCAGGAATATCACGCACAATCAAATAAAGATTCAAGGCTCAAGATTGGATAGAATAGGTTACGTTGTAATAATTTTTGTAATATTCATTGATGTATTTTTTTATTTCTTAAGCCAAGTCCTGTAAGTGTGTATGCTTGCTTGGTGACCATACACACACACTCAGGAGGAGTGAGATTGGGTACAAACCAGAAGTTCAAGTTTTGAAATAATCATATTGGATGATTAATGTCAATCATGCATGAATTGATCAAGTGATTATGGTACTAATTATGGTTAAATTATTCAATCAAATCATCCTAGATAATATTTATATCATACTAGATGATGTTTGTCGACATATTTTATTTTCATAAATCATACAAGGAAGAATACCATAATTTTTCTTATCATCATCCAGGATAATCTATAAAATCATCATGGATGATCTATACAAATTTGAACTGATCTTCCTAGACTATCTTAATATCATCTAGGACTACATGTCAAATTTTATACAACTTACAAGATAATCTTGCAATCATCTAGGATGATATTTGGTATTAGAATTTAATATTTAGGGTTTTCTGAAGCCCTCTTTTCAAGCATATCGTACGGGACAATCCTATGATCATCATGGACAATCATGGCCGCCAAGATTATTTTTTAGGATTTTTCAAAGCCCTCTATTTAAGATTTTTCAAGACACTTAGTAAGTGTTTTTGGCAGCCATTGTATCTTCATTCTTTTGGAGAAAACTTAAGAGGAAACTTGGAAGGGAGTGAGGAAAGAGTGGAGTTTAAGAGGGAGAAGATCCTTGGAGGGAGTTTCAAGGGAGTGTAGAGGGGATTTCATATCGTTGCTCTTGCAAGCTTGCACCATAGTACCCTCGGATTCAAGGTTCATCTTGAGGGAAGTTTTGGGAAGAAGAAGAAGATCTCTTTGGTGTCAAAGGACCCGACTACTCCGCTGCACCGGTGAAGGTGGAAGTGATTTTGTATGTGTTTCTCCGTCTAACTGTGGGGGCTAAAGGAGAGTCACTGATGATTTAGTGCAATACTCGGAGGGTGCCTTCGAGGATATGATGTATGTCATGTTGGATCGAACCACTATAAATCTGGCGCATTCTTTCTGATTATTTTCTGCATTTTATTTTTACTATGATTAACTACTTGGGCAAAATATTTGATTAATCCTTTTATTGATTTAATATATTTCTACTATAATATATAAAAATATTTTTCTTTTTGTTAAATAAGTTTTTTAATATCTAATTCACCCCCCTCTTGGTTAGCCTCGGGACTAGTTCATAAAGGCTTAAAACCTCTAAAAAACTTTTAAGTGGTATCAGAGCAAGATTCATAAAATAAAGTTTTTAAAAACTTTTGAATTTTTATCTATGGCTAACTTTCATAATCATAATATTTGGAATAATATTCAAACATTCAACCACCTTTATTTGAAAATATTTATTTTGATTTTTAGAAAATTCACATGTCTACTTTTTTGCAATTAATTGACTATCAAATGTGACATAAGATTCTAACTGATTATTCTATACCATCACGTGTATAGATGGAATAAAATTTGATATTCCTTTTAATCAATTGAGTAGGGTAGAATAAATTAATACTTAATTGAATGTTAAATGTTTGAACTATTTTTTTTTATGCTTTAAATTCTGAAGATTATATGTTAATATCCACATGCCTACTAGCAAGGAAATTGAGATAAATTATACACTATATACGAAGGTACTAGTGAAGTCAATTAATTTAGGTTGAATATTTTAATGCATGATTATGAATTATTTTGTATGAAATCTTATGAGACGATCTTAGACATGTATATTATGTTTACTCAAATTGCTACTTTATTATATACTTTAGGTAAAGAGTTTTCAAATTTTGAAAAGGTCAATACAATTCTATGTTGTCTACTTGATAAGTTTGATGACAAAGTCATTTTTATATATAACAAAAAAATTTGAATGGTTATTCTATTAATAATTTTATTAGCTCACTTATTGCCTACGAGCAAAATTTAGGTCAAAGACTTTTGGATGCAGGTGAAACAATAGTGCTAAAAATTGAAGACACGGAAAAAAGTGACTTAGTAGATGATGAAATTGATGACTTAACAAGCAAATTGGAAAACCTATTAAAGCACAAGAAAAAGCATCAATAAAAGAGTAATAAAGGTAAAAGTGGTAAGAATGATAAAATTTCTACTACCGTTATTTTCTTTGGATGTAGGAAACATGAAAATATGAAAAATTAGTGTCCTAATTTAAGAACTCTTCATGCAAAAGAAAAGGGTAAAGCAAAGCAAATTGTAAAAAGGGCAAATAATGAAAAGCAAAAAATCTCATGAGCAAACCTAGCTTCTGAATCATCGGACCAGGAGTAAGATAATGTATAAAGCCTTGTTTGTGTTTTTTTTTTCTTTTTGTCTATGCATATTTTTGTTCGTTGTGTTTTTATTTATTTATTATATTTTCTTTGGGTTTATTTTTTCTTCTTAGAATTTTTTTGTTTTTTATTTTTTGTTCCATGAAAATTTTAAATTAGTCTTTATTTTTGTTTATGAAATTTTCTCTGATCAACAAATACTTATCACTTTTATTATTTTGTATACACTTTAGAAAATCAAATCTTTTTTAAAGTTTATTTATTCTAAAAATGAAAAATTAACCTCCTATTTTCTCGCATACTTTTTAAGTTGTCGTAGACTTCTTTAAAATATGTCAAAGGAAGGAAACTCATGATTTTGTCTCTCTATCTCATTTCTTAATAAGGTTATTCTACTTTTGATTCAAAATCTTTATCAAATTATAAATTGGATTTTGAAATTGAACTTTTTCATCTCCTTATATTTTTTGTCTCATAAGGATCTTTTTGTAAATAATTGAATCCACCTCATTATTTTCTTAATAAAGTAATTCTTTTTGTTAAAAAGAAAAGAGGCATAAAATGAACCTAAAGCTGAAAAGAAGCACAATGACACCAAATATAGAAAGATACACAAAGTGTAAAAAAAATCAAAAGATACGCAATGACGCCAAATTTGGAAAGATATATAAAGTGCATCAAAAATTAAAAGATGCATAAAGTTAGCCAAATAATTGATAAGAGGCATAAAATGAGACCACAATAAGTAAGCTTACCTTTCTTGTATTTCTTAAATCTTAAGAAAACCCTTATATATATTGATATTTTTTATACTTAAGTTTGAAAATCATAATTCTTGATTCACTAATTTTTGCATTAATCTTCTATTAGATATATTTCATGAAAGGAATTATAAAAAGATTAGTATTTCCTTTTCTAGTTTTTTCATTGATTTAGATGTTGACTTAAAAAGTTTTTGAGCCTTTAAAGGAACATGAGCTTGGATTAACAATTTCTAAACTTCTAAGATTTCTAGGTTATGCGTTATCAATATATTACTTAATAAGTTTTTGAATAAAATTAAGAGGTATCTTTCTCATTTTAATAATATTTAAAATTTTAAACTAATTATTTTAAAAACATCATCTTCACCAAATCAGGGATCATTTTTTTAATTGATTTTTTTACTGTTCTCATTTTTGTGCTCCTCTTCTTTTTGATAATATCAAAGGGGGAGAATATACTATTGTATTTATATCTATTTTAGTTTATCTTTTTTTCTAGTTATTTGTGTTGATGTACTTTTTCTTAATAATAAAAATTAAAAAGAAAAAATATATATTTTCCCATGTATTTAAATTTTTATCTTAGTGAGGGAGAGATTAGGAGAAAATATTTTTAAATTTGTAATTCTTAATATTTTCCATCATCAAAAAGGTGGGGATTGTTGCAACTCAAACTTATGAGTTTATATTTTTTATTATAACAAATATTGTGGCTCACATCATGTTGTCTACTTATATTTGTAATATATTTTTGTTTGTGTGAGTACTAACTCTTCGGGAAAATTATGCACCATCCAATAAAGAATCAAGGCTCTAGATTGGGTAGAATATGTTATGTTATAATAATTTTTGTAATATTCATTGATGCTTTTTTTTTTTATTTCTTGAGTCAAGTTCTGTAAGGGTGTATGATTGCTTTGTGACTATGCCCACACACCCTTAGGGGGAGTGAGATTGAGTCAAAATTAGAAGTTTAAGTTTTTAACTAATCATACTGGATGATTTATATCATCCAGGATGATCAGCTCATTGAACTGGTCGTACTGGACTATCCTTTATGATCTTTGAAAACTAGCCTTTAATGATAATTTAGGAAAGGATTTAAAGATTCAAATTTTGTTCTAATCATCCTGAATAATCTAGATCATCATGGATGATCAATGCCAATCATGCCTAAATTGATCATGTGATTAGAGGATTAATTATGATTAAATTGTTCAATCGTAACATCCTGGATGATCTGTATATAATACTGGATGATGTTTGCCGACATATTTGATTTTCCTAAATCTTCTAAGGAGAAATACTACAATTTTTCTTCTCGATGTCTAGGATAATCCATAATATCATCCTGGATGATCTGTACAAATTTGAACTGATCGTCTAGGACTATCCTGATATCGTCTAGGACTATCAGGTCAAATTCTGCACATCATACCGGATGATCCTGAGATCATCCAGGATGATATTTGGCATCAAAATTGAGTTTTTTTTAGGATTTTTTAAAGCCCTCTTTTTAAGCACATCATACGCGATGATCCTGAGATTATCCTGGATGATTATTGCCACCAAGATTTATTTTTAAGGTTTTTCAAAGCCCTCTATTTAAGCTTTGTCAATATACTTGGTAAGTGTCTTTGGCAACCATTATGTATTCATTCTTTTTGGAGAAAACTTAAAGAGAGAATTTAAGAGAGAGAGAGAGAGAGAGAGAGAGAGAGAGAGGGAGAAAGGGTGGAGTTTGAGAGGGAGAAGATCCTTGGAGGAGATTTCAAGGGAGTGTGGAAGGGGTTTCACATGGTTGCTCTAGCAAGCTTGCACCTTAGTACGATCAGATTTAAGTGTCTTAAGAGAAGTTTTAGGAGAAGAAGATATATATGGTGTCAAAGGACCCAGTTACTCTGCCGCACTGATGAAGGTGGAAGTGATTTTGAAAGGGCGCCTAGCTGTGGGGGCTAAAGAGAGTCACTAAAGGTTTAGAGCAATACTCAGAGAGTGCCTTCGATGAGTGGACATAGGTCATGTTGGACCGAACTACAATAAATATGGTGTGTTCTTTATGATTATTTTTTGCACTTTATTTTTACTATAATTAACTGCATGGGTGAAATCTTTGATTAATCTTTTTATTAATTTAATTATTTTTCACTACAAGATATAATTTTTTTTCTTTTTATTAAATAAGTTTTTTAATATCCAATTCACCCCCCTTTTGGTTATTCTTTGGACTAGTTCATATGGCAACCCTAATGAACTTTCAGTGTAGCTTGAATAGTGAGTCTCATGTAGAATCTCTCTCCTTATATCACCAAAAATAGGAACCTATAATCTATTCTTATAGAAGATAATACCAAAATTAGATGTTTGTAGTTTTAATTTCTTACAAAATCTAATTAATTCAATCAACCTTAGATCTTTTACATATAACCTCTAAGATTCTTAAATCATTTCTTGTAAAGAAGGTTAAATATTTATCTGACCTAATATATTAAAATTTCAATTAGTGGAAAAAAATCACCTCCAATTATAATATTTCCATATCTCATATCAAGTATTCATCAGAAGTAAGTTGAAAAAATGAAACTCTAGAAGATTTACTACTCAAAGCATCTGCTACCATAATAATCTTACTAGGTTGATATTTAATAGTAGATCATAGTCTTGTATCAACTCATGCCATCTCCTTTTCCTTAGATTCAAATCCTTCTAAGTGAAAATATACTTCAGACTCAGATGATCAATAAAAATCTCACACCTAACATAATATAGATAGTGTCTTTAGAAATTTAAAGCAAAAATTATAGTAGTAAGTTTTAGATCATGTGTTAGATAAATTCTCTCATATGGCTTCAATTGTATTGAAGGATAAGCTATCACTCGATCATTGTTACAAATCTGATTTTATAGATTAGAATTTTGATAATTTTAAACATTCATATTTTTTTACGACTGCCTTACCTACTAACATTTTAGGTCCACAAGATTGAGTGCAACTCAAGCCAGCTCAAGATTGGGTAGATTAGGTCTGAGGCAGTTTATAATTTTTCCCTTTCTTGAGTTTATTATAAACAATGTGGTTCTTGATGCTAAGTAACCTTGCACAAACATACATGGGGGAAAATTTCTGTCTATTGGTTAGAGTTCTCTATTTGGATCACATCATCCGGGACGATCCAAACATTTTCCTAGATGATTTGTTAAAAATAAAAACCCTAATTAGGGCATCCTGGTTAAGGCAGCCGACATTAAGCACATCATCCTGGATGATGTTTATATTGGCCGGGATGATAGGCTCAAATCAGAAAGAATTAGCTGTCAGAACTGTTTACGTATTATTTATTTTTGGATATCATCCTGGACAAAGTAACATAATTATGCCTAAATTAATCTACTTATTATGGAAAGCAATTAATTTTTTGATTACTCGATCCAATCGTCCTGGATGATCGCAGGATCGACCATGACGATCAATTCAAAAATCTTGGTTGCTTCAGGATGATCAAACATCAGATAGCTTCTATTCAGGGCAATGTTCTGAATGATTTGCATAAATTTGAACTAATCATCCAGGATGATCGTGAGTTCGGTCTGGATGATCAAGCTATTTTTCCGTTGTCCAGACATCTATTCAGTTCGATTGTCTGGATGATATTCTTTGATTTGTACTAATCATACAGGATGATATATTAACGGCCTGGATGATATAAATAAAAACCTTATAATCGTCCCAAACCATCCGGGTTGATTGAGCTAAATTTATACTGATTATGCATGATGATATCCATATCGTTCTGTACGGGAAAGTTGGTTTATATAAAATAAGAGCTATTCCAAAACTCTTTTATTTAAGAGATCTTATTCTACCCAAGAGCTCATCTTTTGCTGCTGTCTTGACCTGAGAGAGAGAAAGGGAGAGAAAGAGGATCTGATGAGGGGAAATTTTTGAGGGGTTTCACAAAGGTTGCTCCAGCAAGGATCCAAGTTATCTTCTCCCATCATCGTCCCTTATTCTTGGAGATTCAAGAGAGGTTCACTTCATAAATCGATCAAGGTTCTCTACCTAGTTTAGGAGGAAGCAAAAGGAGTTAGGTTCTCTGCCTCACCGGTGTCGGTGGAAAGGAGGTTTGGTATAGGCTTCTCTGCCTTGCTGTGGGAGCAAAAGGAGAGTCACTGAGTTTAGTGCAATACTCGGAGGGCGCCTCCGGAGAGTGGACGTAGGTCGAGTTGACCGAACCACTATAAATTTTTGTGTCTTTTCTACTACTTTTTTTGCATTTAATTTCCGCACGATTTCTTTGTGGTGAATTTTGCTTTGGTTTAAGATTTTATTTTTTGATTGAAAGATTTTTAAAATACTAATTCACCCCCACCCCCTCATAGTTAACTTGGGTTAATTTATAAGGGCTTAACATCCCTAACGAACTTTCAACCATGTTACATCAAAACATACACAAAATCTCTCAGTGAAGCATCACTGAATACATGAAATCCTTTTATACCAGATGGAATATCCAAAACTATAGCAAAAGCCAAATAAGCCTTCAATCTTTAGAAACTAGCCTCACACTTTAGTGTCTAGACAAGAGTTACTCACTTCTAAGTTAACCTCATCAGAGGTGAAGAAATATAAGAAAATCCCTTCATGAACATCCTATGATATTCAGCCATGCCCAGGAAATTATATACCCCAAACCAAATAGTAGGCCTCGACCAATCATTAACTGCCTAAACTATTTAAAGATCTACAGAGATATTAGCACCACTCACCACATACCTTAGAAAAGAAATACTCCTCAATCATAACTCGTATATGTAGAATTTAGCATATAATTGTTAATTCCTCAGCCTTTAAAATAATCCTTAGATGTCTGGCATCATCTTTCTCAGAAGTAGAATAAACCAAAATATCATCTATGAAAATAATAACAAATCCAAGAAATCTCTGAACACTCTATTCATCAGATTCATAAATATGACTGGTGCATTCATCACCCCAAAAGAAATGAACAAAAACTCCTAATGTCCATATATCATACTAAAAGTTATCTTCATCACATCAATCTCTCTTACCTTCACCAAATAGTATCCTGATCGCAAATCAATCTTTAAAAATAGAGAACATCTAGTAAGCTGACCAAATATATCATTAATCTGTAGCAGAGAATACTTATTCTTTATAATGACTTTATTTAACTCCTTATAGTTAATGCACATATGCACCGTACCCTCCTTTTCTTTATAAAAAGAATATGTTCACCCTATACAGACATAATAGAATGAATAAATCCCTAATCAACTAACTCCTAAATATGAACCTTCAACTCTTAAAACTCCTTAGGTACCACCCTATATGGAGCTTTAGATATCAAGGCCATATCAATAAATATTTCAATACATAACTCTATCTCTCTATTAAGAGGAAAATTGACTAACCACTTAGAAAATAACTTTTTTTTAAAAAAAATTCTCATACTATCAAGACATCAGAAAGGACCAAAATCTACACTCCTGTCTCAGACTAATGCTAGGAATAACAAGTAACCATTATTCTATAATCTATCTACTTCCATAATAGAAATCAAACAAGATAAAATACCATTAACTTCTTGAAATACATAACTTTTACTTCCCAAAAATAAAGTAATTTGCTTATTTAAGCAATCAATTTGAGCCTCATACAAATTTAACTAATCTGTATCCAAAATAACTTCAAATAAGAAAATGGGTAATAAAATTAAACTAGATTTTGCACTTCTTATCCAAAATCACAATACCACAAAAATAAAATTTACTAGCTATCATACCATCTCCAGTCGATAAGATAATAGAAAGAGAGATATGTAGTATAACTGAAGGTAAGTGTAATAAATCTAAGAAATGCTCAGAGATAAATAAATAAGTAGCTCCAAAATTGAATAAAATATGACATGGATGCTAAAAAATATAATGCTAAAAAATATAAATTATACTTTTCACAACATATGGAGCATCATGAACCACCTACTGATTCAAATTGTATACATGTGGTTGAATTAGAATCAGAGCAATAGTACTACCAGACTCTCTCTAATCACTACCATATGGTCCACCTACCTTAAAACCAGATCCATTGTGTCTACAAATATAACTCTTAACAAAACTATCCATGATTTCCTTTGCTGGTCTAACAAAACTCTTAGATTTTAGCCCAGGTTATTAGTTAAACCCCATTTGTGGACACTCAGTCATCCTATGTACTTCTTATTCGTATTTTAAATATTGTTCGGTCACTCTGTAATATTAATCAAAGTGACATATGACATAACTTTGGCACATATGTATCCCATTAATAGAACCAAAACTCGCTATAGTGCTATTGCTATAGACTATTGCATATATTGACAACCCACCTCTCTTGGAATCTCCAGGTGCAAATCTATTCTTTTTCCTAGAAAAGCTAATACCATAAGTCTCACCATAAAACCTCTTTCTATTAGTAGTCCACTATTTGTTGGGTAGTCATCAAATCATTCTCTATTATATGATCTCTCTCTATAAAATTTAAAAAAAAAAAATGAAATGGTACTAGTGGATGTTAAAGACTCGCAAAGTCCCCTTAAAAATCTATAGCACTTATTCGTAGAGTGGTTGTTGCAAACCTATTTTCATGACTTATGTTTTGATGATTGACAAACACTATTGATTCTCTTGGACTGCCTGTTACTTCTATTTTTTCAGGAATCAAAGATCGGACGAACAAACGAAGCCAGTTCAAGATTGTGTAGGTTTAGGGTTGAGTCAGTCTGTACTTTATTTTTTCTCTTATTGAATCTACTTGTAATATTCAAAGAGAC
Source organism: Dendrobium nobile (assembly GCA_022539455.1). Lineage (NCBI taxonomy): Eukaryota > Viridiplantae > Streptophyta > Magnoliopsida > Asparagales > Orchidaceae > Dendrobium > Dendrobium nobile. Next base: position 10,090,856 of record CM039724.1, read on the forward strand.
TGATGCTAAGTACCCTACACACACACTTGTGAGACTTAGAATTTTTGTTTTTACCCACATCGGCCAGGACGATATTTACATCGTCCTGGACGATCAAGCTTAAAATAAAAATCTAAATAAGGATTCTTAATTAAGGCAGTCGTCATTAACAGATCGTCCTTGACAATACGTGTATCGGCCAGGACGATAAGCTCAAAATAGAAAAAAATTACCGCCATAGACAATTAAGGTATTCCGTATTTTTTTAATAATCGGCCAGGACAATCTTTGATCGGCCTGGACGATATTCACAAATTATGCCTTAATTGATCAGGAAATCAAGGGAGTAATTAAGGATGATTGATATGATCATATCGTCCTGGACAATCTCAGGATTGGACAGGATGATCTATTCAAAAACCTTAGTTACTTCTGGACGATAAATATCAGCCAGCTCGAATTCAAGGCGATGCTCTGGATGATTTTTTTCTGATTTGAACTGATCGGCCGGGACGATCGTGAGATCAGCCTGGACGATCAAGCTAATTTTCAATCGTCCAGATTGCATTCAGGGCAATGCTCTGGCCGATCTTCTGAAATTTGTACTGATCGGCCAGGATGATGTCCATATCGGCCTGGACGATATTGTCGGCAACTTGCAATTAATGAGCTCCTTTGAAGCTCTTCTATTTAAGAGCTCTTGTTTAATGTTTTGAACAATCTTTTGCTGCTGCCTTGACCTGAGAAGACCTTTAGGAGAGAAAGAGAGAGAGAGAGAGAGAGAGAGAGAGAGAGAGAGAGAGAGAGAGGATCTTGTGAGGGGGAGCTTGTGATGGGATTCACAAGGGTGCTTCAAGGATCGCTCTGCTTCTTCTTCATCTAGAGTTTCTTATCCGTGGAAGGATCGGTAAAGGCAAGGTTTTCAGCAACGGATTGTGGTTCTCTGCCAGCTTCAGGAGGAAGCAAAAGGAGGTAGGTTCTCTGCCTTGTCGGGGTGGCAAAAAGGACTTCTTTGTGAGGGCTTCTCTACCTAGCTGTGAGGGCTAAAGGAGAGACATGTTTTGTAGTGCAATACTTGGAGGGTGCCTCCAAGGAGTGGATGTAGGTCAAGTTGACTGAACCACTATAAATTTCTGTGTTCTTGTTTTCTTGCTTCCGCACTTTAATTTCTGCATAATTTTGTCTTGTGGTGTGATTTGGTTTTGGTTTATGGTTTTATTGCTTTTGTTGAAAAAAAATTTAAAATACCAATTCACCCTCCCCCCCTCTTGGTTAGCTTGGGACTAAGTTCATAGGGCTTAACATCCCAAATAAACTTTCAAGTGGTATCAGAGCGGGATTCAAAAATTTAAGTTTGAAAACTTTTTGAATTTGATCCATGGCTAACTTTGGGAATAGAAATACTACTGAAGGTTATTCAATTACACAACCTCCCTTGTTTGACAACTTATCTTTTGATTTCTGGAAAACCTGCATGTCGATGTTTTTATAATCTACTAATTATCGCATGTGGATGCTTATCAAAGAAGGTTATTCTCCACCTTCTCATAAAATTAATGGTGTTAAAATTGAAATTGCTTTTACTGAATGGACCTTCGATGAAAGAGATTTAGCCCAATTAAATGCAAAATGTTTAAACTATTTTTTCTGTGCTTTAAAATCTGAGGATTACATGCGTGTCTGCACTTGCAAAACTGGTAAAAAAATTTGGGATAAATTGTGTATCACTTATGAAGGCACTAATGAAGTTAAACAATCTCATTTAAACATTCTCTTGCATGACTACAAACTTTTTCGTATGAAACCCTCTGAATCTATTTCTGACATGTATACAAGGTTTACTCAAATTGTTACTTCATTGCATGCCTTATGAAGAGAACTTTTGAATTTTCAAAAAGTAAACAAAATTTTGAGATGCTTGCCTTCATCTTTTGATGCTAAAATCACTGCAATCACTGAATCTAAGGATTTAAACACTTATTATATTGATAACTTACTTGGCTCACTCATTGCTTACGAGCAAGGGGTGAATCAAAGAAATCTTGATGCAGGTGAGAAGAAGAAGGAGAAAACAGTTGCACTAAAGGCTCACAAATCAGATTCTAAATCTTTTGGGTCTGAAAGCGATGAAGTTTCCTTCATCACAAGGCAATTCAAAATCTTTCTAAGGAAGAAGCAAAAGCATCATTGGAGAAAAGGTAGGGATCATAAACATTCTAAAGGATCTTCTGATGTTTTTTGTTATGAATGCAGGAAGCCTGGACATGTGAAAGCCGATTGCCCTACACTTCAAGATCACTCGAGCAAAGAAAAAGAAAAAGGTGAGGAGAAACCTAAGTTTAAGAAGGACAAGAAGAGAGTCCAAAAGGCGTTCTGGCCAGAATTTGGTACTGATTCCTCTGAGACTGAACCAGAGGAAGAAACTACAAACCTGTGCTTAATGGGGGAAGATCATCTTGAGCAAAGTGATGAGAAAGAGGTATGTAAATCAACCTATGATGAATTGTTTGAAATTTGTGAGAAAATTCATGCATCATATAAAAAACTCAAAAAGACTCATGCTAGTTTAAAGTTAGAACTTTCTAATTTACAAAATGAGTATGCAATTATTCTCAAAGATCATTCTACGATTGATTCAAATCACATGACTCTACTTGATGAATTTGATGATTTAAATAAAAAGAATTTGGAATTAATTGATGAGCATGTTGCATTGAAAGCTTCACACACCTCACTTGAGTCTAAGTTTAAGAAATCTTAAGAGATAGAAGAAAAGTTGAGGATTAATAATAATGTTTTGGAAAATACAAACATGAGACGAAAGAACAAATTGGATTCACTTAAAGGAAATTGGAAGATACCCACTTTTGATTTAAAGCCAAGACCTAAGAAGAGGCATTATAACTCAAATCATTTAAGAAATTCTTTTCCTAGAGTTAGATGTTTTTCTTGTGGCATGCTAGGACACAACTCACACACCTGCACTGTTCACCATAGTACACTTTGGGTGTGGGGACCTAAGATACATGATTCACAGCATACCACATCTGTATTGTATTCTACCTTTCCTAAGAAGGGACCCAAACTAGGTTGGATTCCTAAATCTGACTGTTGTTGAGTTTTGCAGGCATGCTCTCACCAAAGACCTCGTGGGAGCATAGGATAATTGGACACATGGAGGCTCGTAGCTCAAAATTGCTTAAACTCGCTGCTTGAAATGATTTTTTCTTTAATTAGTTTTGTGTTATTTTTGTTGTGTGCTTTCTTTGTGTTGGTCTAGATTACTTTATTTTCGTTTTATTTTTCATGTTTGGTTTTCTTATGATTATTTTTTAAACTTTTAAATTTTGGAGTATTAGAGATTATGTTTAGCATTTCTAAAGCGGTTAAAGGGAGAAATACCATTGATGGTTTCCCTCCTTCTGACCTTATTTAGTGGTATAATTTTCTTCTCTAAACAAAAGTCTAACTCATTTTAGCCAATGGTTTTTGAAACTAAGATTCTTTTTATCTTGCTACAAAAATTTATCTTGTGCATAATATCCAAAGTTCTTATATATCTCTCAAGTTAATTGACATCTTGCCTTTGCACTGATCATATGATTTTTTAGTTTTGTTTTGTGGATAGTTCCTCCCTATGTTAGAGAGAGTGTTCCTATTCTCTAATATCTAGAAGATATACTCACAACTAAGAACTTCTTTTAAGAGTTTGTAAAAGAGATTTGAGCTTGCAAAAGATAAAAACGAAAGTGGCAAAGACGCAAAAATTGAAATAAAAAGTATATACACAAATATGTATCAAAAAATCAAAAGATGCTCAAAGAGCCAATCAAAAGATTCAAGAGGCATAAAATGAGCCCACTAAAAAGCAAGCTATCCTCTCTTTTCAAAACTTTTAAAACTTAGAAGAACTATGGGTTATGTGAGATTTTCAAAGGCTTGATTTCAAATTTTATGATTGAGAAAAACTACGTTGACATATTATTTATGAGATATTTTCTTTGTAAACAAGTTTCTAATGGATCTTCTTTTTATCCTATTTAGTTATTCTGAGTTAGGCCTCTGTTTTTCAAAAGACAATTTATACCTTGAAGGATGTCCGATCTAGGGTTAACAGAATCAGATATTCTACCTTCTTCCCATTGAAATTTGTTAACCTATTGATCTCTTGAAACTCTAAAGTTTAAATTATTTGAAAAATTCTCATGTGAATTGCTTTGATACAACAAGAAAAAAAAATTTATTTGGCTTATTTTCAAATTGTTTGTTTTTAGCCTTTTATCGTTGTTCTTTTTCTTTTCTTATGCTTTTCTTTTGTTTTATTTTTGAGGGATTTGATCATCACCATCCTTCATTGTTTTTCAATTTCTAGTCACATCGTCCTGGCCGATACTTTTATCGTCCTTGATGATATGACAAATTCTCTTCAAATTTTCATCTGCTGAACTTTTCTATGCTTACTACAACTCCTCGTCCTGGATGATAATTTATCATCCTGGACGATCTGATCGAACTCTACTGCATTCATGAAGATAGTCATGGCCGATAACATTTTTTGGCCTGGCCGATGCATTTTATGGCCATAGTCCTGGCCGATACACTAGATCGTCCTGGACGATCCACGTGTCAGCACTTTTAAATCCTTAAAATTGGCCCGGACGATCCATTATTGGACAATCATCCTGGCTGATCCATGTTCGTCCTGGATGATACACGTGGCACATATTTAAAACGTTTTAACTTCGGCCGGTACGATCAATTATTATGCATCGTCCTGGACGATACACCTAATCGGCCCGGACAATCTGCTTTTTCAACGTTTGTCCGGATTGACTCCTCGGGACCATCGCCTATGTCTAATCGTCCTGGCTGATATCTGATCAGCCAGAATGATCGGACCTCCTTTTTGATCAATCGGCCTGTACGCAATTATTGTGACAAATCGTCCTGGATGATTCTGAGATCGGCCTGGACGATATGGCCGCTTCTTTAAAATCTGGCCGTTCCAGCCATGTTTTTCACTTCACATTCCTTCTCCTCTTGTGTTTTCTTGCTAACACCTTACTATGGCTGGTGGGAAACGTGTTCAATAAACCTCTGGGAGTTCTTCGAGGGCTAGGATTGACCCTCATTTCAGGGAGGCAGAAGATGAAGCTGCCTACCATCGATACAAAGAATGTGGAATAAGTGTCTCCAGAATCATCAATCCTACCCACATTTCGTATCCGATAATGGATCTTTTCGCTCACACTTCCCTTTGTTTCATTCTGTCTCTTGCTTTCCTCTTTAATATTGAGCTTCTTCATGAATTCTTCGCAAACCTTAGCATAACTCCTACTTTCACAGCCCTGACCTCATATGTGAATCGATGCCCTATCGAAATCACATATCAGGACTGTGTTAAACTTTTATAGTTATCCACCACCGGGGATAAGCTGCACTTAATCGCTTCAGATCCTGACTTTGACTGGTCCACGGCAATGTTGCAAACCTATTTTTCATGACCTGTGTTTTGATGATTGCCAAACACTATTTCTCTTGGACTGCTTGTTGCTTCTAACTTTTCAGGAATCGAAGATCGAACGAACAAGATGAAGCCAGTTCAGGATTGCGTAGGTTTAGGGTTGAGTCAGTCTGTACTTTTGTTTTTCTCTTTTGAGTCTACTTGTAATGGTCAAAGAGACTGATGCTAAGTAACCCTACACACACACACTTGAGAGACTTAGAATTTCTGTTTTTACCCACATCGGCCAGGCCGATATTTACATCATCCTGGAGGATCAGGCTTAAAACAGAAAGTCTAAATAAGAATTCTTAATTAAGGCAGCCGTTATTAACATATCGGCCTAGACAATACGTGTATCGGCCAAGACGATAAGCTCAAAATAGAAAGAAGTAGTCGTCATAGACAATTAAGGTATACTGTATTTTTAAATTATCAGCCAGGATGATCATTGATCGGCCTGGACGATATTCATAAATTATGCCTTAATTGATCAGGAAATCAAGGGAGTAATTAAGGATGATTGATACGATCATATTGTCCTGGACGATCGCAAGATCGGCCATGACGATCCAATCAAAAACCTTAAGTTACTTCAGGATGATAAATATCGGCCAGCTCGTATCCAGTGCTATTCTCAGGACGATTTTCCTCTGATTTGAACTGATCGGCTAGATCGTCTTAGATAATCAAACCAAAATTCAATCGTCCAGGAGTGTATCCAGGGCGATGCTCTGGCCGATCTTCTGAGTTTTATACTGATCGGCCAGGCCGATGTTCATATCGGCCTGGACGATAAAGTCGGCAACTTGCAATTAATGAGCTCCTTTGAAGCTCTTCTATTTAAGAGCTCATGTTCAACATTTTTGAAGGCCTTTTGGCTACTGCCTTGATCTGAGAAGGCCTCGAGGAGAGAAAGAGAGAAAGGGAGAGAGAGAGGATCTTGTGAGGGAGAGCTTGTGAGGGGATTCACAAGGGTTGCTTCAAGGATCGCTCTATTTCTTCTTCGTCTAGAGGTTCTCGTCGGTCGGTAGAGGTAAGGAGTTAGCTTTTGGTTGTGGTTCTCTGCCAGCTTCAGGAGGAAGCAAAAGGAGGTAGGTTCTCTGTCCTGTCGGGGTGGCAAAAAGGAGGTTCTTGTAAGGGCTTCTCCGCCTAGCCGTGGGGCTAAAGGAGAGTCACGTTTTGTAGTGCAATACTTGGAGGGTGCCTCCAAGGAGTGGACGTAGGTCGAGTTGACCGAACCACTATAAATTTCTGTGTTCTTATTTTCTAGCTTCCGCACTTTTAATTCCACATTTATTTTTGTGGTGTGATTTTTGTTTATATTTTTTATTCTTTGTTAGAAGAAAATTTTTAAAATACCAATTCACCCCCCCCCCCCCTCTTGGTTAGCTTGGGCCAGTTCTATAGGGCTTAACATCCCTAACGAACTTTCAAGTGATATCAGAGCGGGATTCGAAAATTTAAGTTTGAAAACTTTTTGAATTAGATCTATGGCTAAACTTGGGAATCGCAACACTACGGAAGGGTACTCTATTACCCGACCTCCCCTGTTCGATAACCTACCTTTTGATTTTTGGAAAACCCGCATGTCAACGTTTTTACAATCTACTTATTATCGCATGTGGATGCTTATTCAAGAAGGTTATTCTCCACCTTCTCGTGAAATTAATGGTGTTAAAACTGAAGTTGCTTTTACTGAATGGACTTTTGATGAACGAGATTTAGCTCAATTAAATGCAAAATATTTGAACTGTTTTTTCTGTGCTTTAAAATCTGAGGATTACATGCGTGTCTCAACTTGCAAAACTGGTAAAGAGATTTGGGATAAACTGTGCATCACCTATGAAGGTACTAATGAAGTTAAACAATCCCGTTTGAACATTCTCTTGCATGACTACGAACTTTTTTGTATGAAATCTCATGAATCGATTTCTGACATGTACACTAGGTTTACTCAGATAGTTACTTCACTACATGCACTAGGAAAAGAACTTTCGAACTATGAAAAAGTAAACAAGATTTTGAGATGCTTGCCTTCATCTTATGATGCAAAAATCACTACAATCACTGAATCTAAGGATTTGAACACCTATTCAATTGATAACTTACTTGGCTCACTCATTGCTTACGAGCAAGGGGTGAATTAAAGAAATCTTGATGCAGGTGAGAAGAAAAAGGAGAAAACAATTGTACTGAAGGTGCACAAATCGGATTCTGAATCTTCCGGGTCTGAAAGCGATGAAGTTGCCTTCATCACAAGGCAATTCAAAAACTTTCTAAGGAAGAAACAAAAGCATCATCAAAATTGGAGAAAAGGTAAAGATCATAAACATGTTAAAGGATCTTCTGATGTTGTTTGTTTTGAATGCAGGAAGCCTGGACATGTGAGAGCCGATTGCCCAACACTTCAAGATAACACAAGCAAGGAAAAGATTGAGGAAAAATCTAAGTTTAAAAGGAGAAGAAGAGAATCCAAAAGGCATTCTGGGCAAAATCTGGTACTGATTCCTCTGAGACTAAACCAGAGGAAGAAACTACAAACTTGTGCTTAATGGGAGAAGATCATCTTGAGCAAAGCGATGAGGAAGAGGTATGTAAACCAACCTATGATGAATTGTTTGAAATTTGTGATAAAATCCATACATCATACAAAAAACTTAAGAAGACACATGCTAGCTTAAAAGTGGAACTTATAAATTTGCAGAAAGAGTATGAAGTTATTCTTAAAGATCATTCAACAATTGATTCTAATCACATGGCTCTTCTTGATGAATTTGATGAGTTGAACAAAAAGCATTCAGAATTAATTGATGAACATAAGGCATTAAAAGTTTCACATAATTTTGATCTTAAGAAATCTAAAGAGATTGAGAAAAATTTAAGGATTGAGAATGATGCATTAAAGAAAACTAATTTGAGGATTCAAAATGATTTAAATACATGTAAGAAAAATTGGATGACATCTACTTTTGATTCTAAGCCAGAACCTAGGAAGAGGTATTATAACACAAACCATTTAAGAAACCCTTTTCCTGGAGTTAGATGTTTCTCATGTGGCATGCTAGGACACATCTCACACACTTGCACCGTTCACCGTAGTACACATTGGGTGTGGAGACCTAAGATGCATAATTCACAACATACCTTACCTGCATTGCATTCTACTTTCCTAAGAAGGAGCCCAAACCTGTTTGGGTTCCTAAATCTGACTGTTGTTGAGTTTTACAGAAGTGCTCTCACCAAAGACCTCGTGGGAGCATAGGATAATTGGACATAAGGAGGCTGACAGCTCATTGCTTAAACTCACTGCCTTATCACTTGCTTTAAATTTTTAGTTTTTGTGATATTTTTGTATGCTAGTTTGTGCTTCCTTTGTGTTATTCTAGTTTGCTTTGTTTTTATTTTTTTTATTTTGTTCCTTTTTGTTTGGTGTCACATATGGTAAACCTTGTCAAGCTTTTAGATTTTGGAGTTTTTGGAGATAGTGTTTAGCTTTTCTAAATTGGTTAAAGGGATAAATACTGTTGATGTTTTCCCTTCTTCTGACCTTGTTTAGTGGTATGATTTTCTTCTCTAAACAAAAATCTAAACTCAGTTTAACCAATGGTTTTTTTTTTAATTAAGATCCTTTTCTTATCTTGCTACATTAATTTATCTTATGCATAATAGCCAAAGTTCTTATATATCTTTCAAGTTTTTTGAAATCTTGTCATTGCATTTATCACATGATTTTGATTTTTTGTTGTGGATTGTTCTTCCCTATGTTAGAGAGAGAGCTCCTATTCTCTAATATTTGGAGGATATACTCACAACTAAGTTTTTTTAAGGGTATATTAAAGAGTTTCTAGCTTGCAAGAGTTAAAAAGGAAAAAGGCCAATGAAGCCAAATTGAAAAAAAAGCTATATACATAACAGTATATCAAAGAATCAAAAGATGCTCAAAAGAGCCAATCGAAGTGACAAGAGGCATAAAATAAGCCCACTAAATGCAAGCTATCCTCTCTTTGCTAAAACTCTTAAAACTTAGAAAACTCATTGATTATGTGATGCTTTCAAAGACTTGATTTCAATTTCCATGATTGAGAAAAAATTATTTTAGTTTATTAATTATGAGATATTTTCTTTGTAAACAAGTCTTGAATGGATCTTCTTATCCTATTTAGTTATTCTGAGTTAGATCTCTATTTTCCAAAAGAATTTTGTACCCTAAAGGATGTCCGATCTAGGGTTAACAGAATCAGTTGTTCTACCTTCTTCTGATTGAGATTTATTAAACTCCTTGATCTCTTGAAAATTTAAAAGTTTAACTTTTTGAGAAATTCTCATAAAATAAAAAAAAATAAAAAAAAAATTTAGAAAAATTAAAATCCAAAATATTCGTTTTCGTTTTTTTTTTCTTCTTCTTGTGTTTTTGCTTTTCTTTTACTGTGTTTTTTGACTATTTTTTCTTTTGTTTTATTTTTGAGGGCCTTGATCATCACCATCTTTTCTTTGGTTTCAATTTCTAGTCACATCATCCTAGCTGATATTTTTATCGTCCTGGACGATAAGATAAAATATCTTCAAATTCCATCTGCTAAACTTTTTTGTGCTTGCTGTAACTCATCGTCCTGGACGATCCTATATCGTCCTGGACGATCCTATATCATCCTGGATGATATGATCGAACTCTGTTGCAATCATGAAGATAGTCCTGGCCGATAGAATATTTCGTCTGGCCGATGCAATTTATGTGCATCGTCCTAGCCGATACACTAGATCGTCCTGGGCTATCCACGTGTCAACACGTTTGAATCTTTAAATTCGGCCCGGACGATCCATTATTGGACAATCGTCCTGGCCGATCCACTGTTCATTCTGGACGATACATGTGGCAAGAATTTAAAACGTTTTAACTTCGGCCGGTACGATCAATTATTATGCATCGTCCTAGACGATACACCTAATTGGCCTGGACGATCAGCTTTTTCAATGGTCGTCCGGATTGACTCCTCGGGCCAATCGCCTGTGTCTAATCGGCCTGGCCGATATCTGATCGGCCCGGACGATTGGACCGCCTTTTTGACCAATCATCCAGTACGTAATTATTGAGCCATATCGGCCTGGACGATTTTGCGATCGGCCAGGACGATATGGCCGTTTCTTTAAATTTTGCCCGTTCTAGCCATGATTTCTCACTTTCCACCCTTTCTCCTCTATGGCTGGTGGGAAACATGTCCGACAAACTTCAAGGAGTTCTTCGAGAGCTAGGATTGACCCTCGTTTCAGGGAAGCAGAAGATGAAGCTGCCTACCATCGTTACAAAGAGTGTGGGATAACTATCTCTAGAATCATCAATCCTGCCCACATCTCATACCCGGTAATGGATCTTTTCGCTCACACCTCCCTTTGCTTCATTCTGTCTCTTGTCTTCCCTTTCAATACCGAGTTTCTTCGAGAATTTTTCACAAACCTTCGCATTAACCCTACCTTCACAGCCCTGACCTCCTATGTGAATCGACGCTCTATCGAATTAACATATCAGGATTGTGTTGATCTTTTACAGCTATCCACCACCGGAGATAAGCTGCACTTAATTGCCTCTGATCCTGATCTTGACTGGTCCACGGCGAATCACTTCCTTCGTCAGACCAATGCACCTTTCCATGTTGGAGAGACTAGCTCTTTAGTCAAAGATGCTAGGACAATCCAACATGTCCTTCGCACCTCCATAATTCCAAAAGCTGGGGACCGAATTCACATCACCCCTCTACTTTCCCTCACTACTTTCTACATCATGGCTCATAGAGAATTTAATACTGCGGACCTAATTTTTCGATTCATTGATCACTTAACCACAATCCGCGATCCATGTCACAAGAGGAAACCCAATCTAGCCTTAGGACAAATCATAGCCTATGTCCTTGAAACCAAATACCAACTTCAGTATCCTATTCCACCAAACCTCCCAACTCCCTTCTACTCAAACAGTTCATTTAGTACCCTTCACAGTACTCGTCTCTACCCTGAGGAACCTCGGGGGGCTAGAGAGGAGGAGGCTCCCGCTCTCGCTCCCTTTCCTGACCCTGTTCCTCTCCACCAGCACTCTCCGGTTGATCAGTTGATTGAAAGGTTTGATCGATGGGAAACCCACTTTGACGCCTACGTTGCTGCACAGGAGCAGCAACACTCTGAGGATATTGCCCGCTACGAGCAGCACCGCACTGAGGATTTAGCCCGATTTGACAGTTTCCTTACTCACCAGCAGCAGCAGCATGACCAGGACATCACCTGGTTCAATGCTCAGTTTACCATGCTTGCCAACTACTTTCAGCAGCCACCTCCACCACCTCCATCTAATGATCAGGATCCTTTGTTCTTCTAGTCTGTGTTTTTCTGTTATTTGTTTCCTGTTTTATGTAGTTTGCTTGTTAGTCTTTATTTGTTGTGGTATTTTCTTTTGTATCTGGACCCTCTTTTTATGATGACAAAAGGGGGAGTAGGGTAAGGTAGGAAAAGTTATTGGGTTTGTAACTCTGAAATTCTAATAAACTTTTTTGGATATGTTCCTACTTGTGTTTGCCATCATCAAAAAGGGGAGATTGTTGCAAACCTATTTTTCATGACCTGTGTTTTGATGATTGCCAAACACTATTTCTCTTGGACTGCTTGTTGCTTCTAACTTTTCAGGAATCAAAGATCAGACGAACAAGACAAAGCCAGTTTAGGAATGCGTAGCTTTAGGGTTGAGTCGGTCTGTACTTTTGTTTTTCTCTTTTGAGTCTACTTATAATGGTCAAAGAGACTGATGCTAAGTAACCCTACAAACACACACTTGAGAGACTTAGAATTTCTATTTTTACCCACATCGGCCAGGCCGATATTTACATCATCCTGGACGATCAGGCTTAAAACAGAAAGTCTAAATAAGAATTCTTAATTAAGGCAGTCGTCATTAACATATCGACCTGGATGATACATGTATCGGCCAGGATGATAAGCTCAAAATAGAAAGAAGTAGCCGCCATAGACAATTAAGGTATACTATATTTTTAAATTATCAGCCAGGACGATCATTGATCGGCCTGGACGATATTCACAAATTATGCCTTAATTAATCAGGAAATCAAGGGACTAATTAAGGATGATTGATACGATCATATCGTACTGGACGATCGCAGGATCGACCAGGACGATCCAGTCAAAAACCTTAAGTTACTTCAGGATGATAAATATCGGCCAGCTCGTATCGAGGGCTATTCTCAGGACGATTTTCCTCTGATTTGAACTGATCAGCGAGGACGATCAAGCCAAAATTCAATCGTCCAGGAGTGTATCCAGGGCGATGCTCTGGCCGATCTTCTTAGTTTTGTACTGATCGGCCAGGCCGATGTCCATATCGGCCTGGACGATAAAGTCGGCAACTTGCAAGTAATGAGCTCCTTTGAAGCTCTTCTATTTAAGAGCTCATGTTCAACATTTTTTAAGACCTTTTGACTTCTGCCTTGACCTCAGAAGGCCTTGAGGAGAAAAAGAGAGAAAGGGAGAGAGAGAGGATCTTGTGAGGGGGAGCTTGTGAGGGAATTCACAAAGGTTGCTTCAAGGATCGCTCTACTTCTTCTTCATCTAGAGGTTCTCATCCGAGGAAGGGTCGGTAGAAGTAAGGAGTTAGCTTTTGGTTGTGGTTCTCTGCCAGCTTCAGGAGGAAGCAAAAGGAGGTAGGTTCTCTGCCCTATCGGGGTGGCAGAAAGGAGGTTCTTGTAAGGGCTTCTCCACCTAGCCGTGGGGGCTAAAGGAGAGTCACGTTTTGGTTTTGGTTTATGTTTTTTATTCTTTGTTAGATGAAAACTTTTAAAATACCAATTCACCCCCCCCCCCCCTCTTAGTTAGCTTGGGCCAAATTTATAGGGCTTAACATCCCTAACGAACTTTCAGGCAAATCACTTCCTTCTCCAGACCAATGCACCTTTTCATGTTGGAGAGACTAGCTCTTTAGTCAAAGATACTAGGACAATCTAACATGTCCTTCGCACCTCCATAATTTCAAAAGCCGGGGACCGAATCCACATCACTCCTCTACTTTCTCTGACTACTTTCTACATCATAACACATAGAGAATTTAATATTGCGGACTTAATTTTTTGATACATTGATCACTTAACCACAATTCGCAATCCAGGTCATAAGAGAAAACCCAATCTAGCTTTAGGACACCTCATAGCCTATGTCCTTGAAACCAAATACCAAATTCAGTATCCTATTCCACCTAACCTCTCAACTCTCTTCTACTCAAACAGTTCCTTCAGTACCCTTCACAGTACTCGTCTCCACCCTAGGGATGAGGAACCTCGGGGGGCTGGGGAGGAGGAGGCTCCCGCTCCTGCTCCCATTCCTGATCCTGTTCCTCTCCACCTGCACTCATCATTTGATCAGTTGATAGAAAGGTTTGATAGATGGGAGACTCTATTTGACGCTTACGTTGCTACATAAGAGCAGCAACATTCTGAGGACATAGCCTGCTACGAGCAGTACTGCACCGAGGACTTAGCCAGATTTGACAGCTACATTACTCACCACCAGCAGCAGCATGACCAAGACATCGCCTGGTTCAATGCTCAGTTTACTACGTTTGCCAGCTACTTTCAGCAGCCACCTCCACCACCTCCATCTGATGATTAGGGTCCCTCGTTTTTCTAGTATGCGTTTTCTGTTATCTGTTTTCTATAGTTTGTTCTGTAGTTTGTTTTAGTTTCTGTTATGTTGTTTTCTTTTTCCTTTGTGTGTCTAAGACCCTCTTTTTGTGATGACAAAAGGGGGAGTAGGTTGTGGTAGGAAAAGTTGATATTCTTGTAATTTTGAAATTTTAATGAACTGCTATTTTTTTCTGAGTTTTTCCTACTTGTGTTTGCCATCATCAAAAAGGGGGAGATTGTTGCAAATCTATTTTCATGACTTATGTTTTGATGATTGATAAACACTATTGATTCTCTTGGACTGCCTGTTACTTCTATTTTTTCAGGAATCAAAGATCGGACGAACAAACGAAGCTAGTTCAAGATTGCGTAGGTTTAGGGTTGAGTCAGTATGTACTTTGTTTTTTCTCTTATTAAGTCTACTTGTAATATTCAAAGAGACTGATGCTAAGTACCCTACACACACACACTTGAGAGACTTAGAATTTATATTTTTACCCACATCGGCCAGGACGATATTTACATCGTCCTAAACGATCAGGCTTAAAACCGAAAATCTAAATAAGGATTCTAAATTAAGGCAACCATCATTAACAGATCATTCTGGACGATACGTGTATCGGCCAGGACGATAAGCTCAAAATAGAAAGAAATTGCCGCCATATAAAATTAAGATATTCTGTATTTTTTAATAATCGGCCAGAATAATCTTTGATCGGCCTGGACAATATTCACAAATTATGCCTTAATTGATCAGGAATTAAGGGAGTAATTAAGGATGATTGATACGATCATATCATCCTGGACAATCTCAGGATCGGCCAAAACGATCTATTAAAAAATCTTAGTTACTTCTGGATGATAAATATTGGCCAGCTCGAATTCAAGGCGATGCTCTAGACGATTTTCCTCTCATTTGAACTGATCGGCCGGAACGATCGTCAGATCGGCCTGGACGATCAAGCCAATTTTCAATCGTCCAGATTGCATTCAGGGCGATGCTCTAGCTGATCTTCTGAAATTTGTACTGATCAGCCAGGACGATGTCCATATCGGCCTGGACGATATTGTCGGCAACTTGTAATTAATAAGCTCCTTTGAAGCTCTTCTATTTAAGAGCTCTTGTTCAATATTTTGAATAATCTTTTGCTACTACCTTGACCTGAGAAGACCTTGAGGAGAGAAAGAGAGAGAGAGAGGATCTTGTGAGGGGGAGCTTGTGAGGGGATTCATAAGGGTGCTTCAAGGATCGTTCTGCTTCTTCTTCATCTAGAGTTTCTTGTCCGTTGAAGGGTCGGTAGAGGTAAGGTTTTCAGCAACGAATTGTGGTTCTCTGCCAGCTTCAGGAGGAAGCAAAAGGAGGTAGGTTCTCTGCCTTGCCGGGGTGGAAAAAAGGTCTTCTTTGTGAGGGCTTCTCCGCCTAGCTGTGGGGGCTAAAGGAGAGACATGTTTTGTAGTGCAATACTTGGAGGGTGCCTCTAAGGAGTGGACGCAGGTCAAGTTGACCGAACCACTATAAATTTTTGTGTTCTTATTTTCTTGCTTCCACACTTTAATTTCCGCATAATTTTGTCTTGTGGTGTGATTTGGTTTTTGTTTATGGTTTTATTGCTTTTGTTGAAAAGAAATTTTAAAATACCAATTCACCCCCCTCTTGGTTAGCTTGGGACTAAGTTCATAGGACTTAACATCCCAAACAAACTTTTAGTGCTAACTAGATGTAGAGCATATCTAGCCAAAGCACTGAACTCTACCTCATACTGCATAAATGTCCTATGCCCTTGAATAAGTCTTAAAAAAGTCATCTACATCTAAAATTTTAATTCTAAAATTGAACAAGTCATTATGAATGATATATCACCTCATAAGATAAAATTATTATTCCTTAATGGGGTTAGATTACAAAACTATAAATTTTATCATAATTATCATAGTCAAATTTAAGAATGAACTACATATGATCCTAGAGGGTCAAATAATATTCAATCAAATATTTATATATGATAATCTATATATATTAACATTAATTTCATATTCAAGAACATGTTCATAAATGATATATCTTTTAGGGAATGAAAATATCACTTATTATCCATGGTTCAAATAGGACGATTATGATCATCTATGATTTAAATTTTCCCATAGAAAATAATTTCTTTTTTTTCATTCAATTTAGGAGCAAAAGATAATGGTGTTTGATTTTTATTTTTTTGGTCTTAAATCTCCTACAAAGGCAAGCTTTCTTAGTTAATTACATTATAGGAAGTTTAGAGTTTCCTATGAATACTCTCGATTAAAATAATGGTAAAAAATTCTAAGAATTTTCAAGGAGTGATATGAAAGTAATGAGGTGAGAATTTCAAATGGAATTGGATCTATTTTTAGCACTTATTTTTTTAGGCCAAAGTATGAGAAGTAAGAGGTGTTTTGAGATTCTGAAATAATTCAGACACCCCAATCTATCCTATGTGTGGGGCTTTATATTTTAGTTTAGAGAAGATTTTAGTTTGAGTTGTCATTTTTTTAGAATATTGGGACTGGATTCCCTAAGTTGGCGATTTATGACTTTGGGTCTGCCCCGAAACCTATTTTTAAATTGGGCACTAAACAATGGTGGCCTGAACCTAATAATGATATGCACATTTAGCTTACCTCTACTTAGATTAGAGAGCCAGCTACACCTTTTAGGCTCCTAAAAATCATGAGTCTAGTCTTTATGAAAGATGGGTAGGCTTTTATTTATGTTTTTAAGAAATTGGGGTCAACATCTAGAGAAGGTCCAAATTGGCCCCTTTATATATATAACGTAAGATTATACTCAAATGTAATTAAAATCTTATTTCCTTAGTTTTTAATGTTATGCATGATAATTGACCTTGTATGTATAAATGATATGAAGTAGTTTAAAAATCTATCATAAAAAATAAAATTTTTTGATAGAGATGCACAACAATCCATAGATATAGCTGCACCCTAATATATCAGGTGATCTACCATGACTCAGAGGTGGGAGGTGCCTAGTAAGGAAAAGAAGTTATAATACGAATTTATGCGACCCTTGCCATACCTGAGCTTACTTCTTAAGATTGTTTATCTTTCTATATTGGTATAACATTTTTTTAATTACAAGTAAAAAAAATTTCCCTTAGAGAACTTAACTGCATCCAGGCTAAAAAAAAATTGGTATGCAGAGTAAGAAACCTAGAAAGTTTATGAAACTCCAAAGGCATAGAAAGTAAACAAAAGAATCACATCACGTCATCAAATCATATCAAATTAATGTAAAAGGCCATGTCGTAAATTCCACTTAATTACAATTTAGGGTTTGTAGAAATTAAAAGTGGTCTAAAACCACTAACAACAAACCTAGATTCTAATCCTAATAAGGATGCAAGTTTCTAAAATGGCATATTTTCTTCTTTGTGGCTTTCATTTCTTCATCTTCTTCACTTCTTTGAGCTTCTTGGACTTGCTAGATCTAGATACCCAAATGAAAAGAACTTCTCCATATAGGGTTGGCTCTTTCCTCTTTAGATTTTAGGCTTATCATAATTTGAATTTTCAAATGAAAGGAACCCTCCAGTAAGGGATGTTTCCTTCCTCTTTGAACTTCAAATTAGATACTCATGCATTTCAAATTACATATTGAAAAAGAACTCTAATATAACCTGTATGGTTATCCTAAGCAGTTCATATATAAAAATCATCAAAATCATAAGCATTTATAATTTTATTGCTCACATTTGAGCCAACACAATCACTTGGCCATGCTTTTTCATTTAAGGGGACTTAACATATTTAGCATCTGTAGAAAAGGTAATCTTAAGCATTAGTATTTTAATGTTCATTTTAGGTTGAATTTAAATTTGTTTAGTGAAAATTACCTTTACTTATACTAGGGCTATAAGGTTTATTTCACCCTCCTTAATATTAATTTAATTGTCTCTCAGACCCATGCTATTAGTAGTAACCAATATTATTTAATTAATTTTATTGGATGAAATTAATGATTGACTACTTTTTATTATTATTAATTTGATTGAAGGAATTAATATTTTTTTTTTCCATCAACTAGTTCATGGTGATGTCAAAATGGGTATAAGAAATGAGGTTTCCTTATGAGACATAGCCTCACAGCAAGAGATAATCCATCCTAAAAGACTAGTTATTGTAGTTGTATTAATAATTTAATTTTAGTTATGTAATTAATGGTTAATTAATTTTATAGTTTTGCACTCCATTGAATTCATTCATGGCATTGTCATAATGTGTACGGTAACCAAGGTTTCCTTAGGATATGTAGCCCCGTAGCTCGAGGTAGTCTATCATAAAAATCTCATCAATTGAGTGTTTATTATGTGTTTTAGGGTTGGTTGTCTAATTTTACAAAATGGATAAATGGTTTGATAGAGTTTTAGTGATTTATTGAATTTTTATATTTTTACAATATTTTAATTCATTAAATAAAGGGTAAATTATATTATTTTTTATATTAATTTATAATTTTGTTTCACAAATATTAGGCCCTATGATGAGTAAAATGCTTTTGGGTTTGATTGATTGGATTTTTCTATAATTACTTATAAAATTTTGAAGTTTGGCATTTTTTAACTATGGTTAACCAAAATAATTACTTTTTAATTTTTAATAATTTTTTGAAGTTTGATATTGTTCATAAATACTAGACCCAATGGTGATTCTATTAGCTTTAGTTTGGTCAATTTGGAATTTTTTAGATTTAGTTATGATTTATCAAAGTTTGTGAATCTTTTTTGTATTTTTAATAATTTAATTTGGGAGGTTTTATCATTTTTGTATCAAACTAATCCCAAACCTCTTGGAATTTCCCCTAACTATCAAGAATGACTCTTAAGGCCGGTTTCAAGTGTTTAAAATCTTTTTTGGATTTTTAGTTATTTTAATTGATTAATTAGTGATTTTCTTCTATTATTAATTTAAAATTAACTTTTAAATTTCTCTGAATATATATTGAATTATGAGTGGTTAGGATTTTATTTTATATTTTTAGGATTTAAATTGATTTTATTAAATTTTTAAGGGTTAAAATTAGGCTACCAAGATGATGGGACAAATGGGCTTTATATCCAGTGAAACATGGACCATAGACTCACTTGATTCCATGGCCCAAGCCCACCAAATTTGGGTCCAAGGTGGACCCTTTAAGATTATCAACTAAGGCACCTAAGATGACCACTTCATCACCTTAAAGGAATTATTGTGGGCTATCTAGACAAAGGATAAGGGTGCAATTAGTGGCTCCAAACCCTCTAACCTAATCACATTCAACTAAAAAAATCACAAACCCTAATTCTCATTAGATAGGTCATTAGCTTATTTCAAACTTAAGGGTCAATTGTTGACCTTTTGAGTTTGAATTAGACAAAATATGCCCCTAATTAATTCAAACATAGGGGATTAATTTTGAACATGTTAAAAACATGTCCAAATTGAATCTCCCAAAGTCTCAAGCCATGGTTAATTCATTTAAGCCTAAATTTACAAAAATACCACTAGGAGTATTAAAAAAGAACTTATGCTTCATGTATAAACATGGCTTGAAACTATAGAGCTTTTATAGGTCATCACAAGACCTTTCTAATGAGCCTAAGATCAATCTATTTGAACAAGTATGTGAGGAGATATTATTTTTTGAAGTTTCCCTAATTTTATATATTTTTTGGTGAATTAAATATGGGATTTACAAAGTCAGCGCATACTTTTATGCGTAGTGCCCTCTATTTGGTGGAGAAATTATTAGTTGTTCACTATATAATATGGTTTTAACAATAGTTGTTTGATGCATGATCAGGCTGTTGGGATAAAATATACGCATGGACCATGGGATTTAATCTGGGTTATTGATTAAGATCAAGGGCTAGGATTTTGTATTCAACATCATGAAGGCCTTCAAGACGATAGAGCTTTTATACCCTTATCTTGAAGATCGCACCGATGAATTCTCACCAAATCTCACAGATAGGATCAGAACAATTCAAACTATCAATCCAACGGTCAAAATTTAGTGGTTTGATGGTTTGCTTCACACTTGACCACAACTACCCATCTAAGAGCTCAGGAATGAAATTTTACCTCATAGAGAGCTCCAACCATCAGTGTTTTGTATTAGGTAGCTTAAGAAATCCTCTTAGAACACTTATCCTTTATACGTCATGGTTAGAGGAATACTAAAAGTATGAATTTGATCAAAAGATAGAAGGACTTCACTAGAGCTTGCTCAAATTGATAACTAGAACAAGGAAGAGGGATTTAGAGCATTGGAGATTGTTCTGGGAACTATAGGGAGTTTTTTTCAAAATGAGAGAATCGAATGGGGGGCTTTATAATGAGATGCCTTTTTCAAGCTTCATATATGGCTATCAATAGTTGTGATTATGCCTAAATGACCCTTGATGCTCTCCAGCTAGAGGGAACATCCAAGGAGCACTTTGAGCTTGAAGGATGCGAGCTAAGAACCTAGGGGAAGATTTGGCCAAGGCTCATGATAAGGGGACCACCTGAGCTCATTTTCATTTTCTTTAGTCGCCATTGGCACCACTTGTGTCAGGCTGAGTTGGAAAGGTGTTTGGATTGTCCTGAGTTAGATGGTGAGCTCAGTTGGACTTCGTTAAGCTTGTATAGGCAATATGGCTCAGGTAGGCCTAATCTAGGATGTTTGGGCTAGCTTAGGTTCTAACCTAGGTCGAGCTAGGGGATGGGCTGACCACGGGAGGTATAATGGACCTAGGACTATCTAATGCAGGTGCCAATTTGGCTTGGTGAATCCTAGGTTGGAAGTTGGCTTAGATCATAGTGAGTTTGAGCACTTTGAGCAAGCCAAGCTCTTAGCCTAAGTTGGCCTAATGGTTGGGCTAACTAGGGTAGGTGCATTGGGTCATGAGGGATTCAATGCAAGCATTGTCTTGGCTTAATTGGGCTTAAATTAAGAGATAGCTTAACCCAAGGTGGTTTTGATAACTTTGGGTTAGCCTAAGTCTTAACCTAAGTTGACCCAAGGGCTGAGATAGCTAGGAAAGTGTACTATATAATGGAAGACCATATACAGCCCTTGGTTAGTTTTTATTTTCCTTAGGTTGGATTTTGGCTCATGGAGAGCCCTCTTCGGGCACTTGGTCAAGCTATACGGCTAACCTAAGTGAACCAAAGGGTTGGACCTCCTAAGGGTGAGTATTAGGGAGCTAATGAGCAACTCTAAGGGTTTAGTTTCATTGTCAAAGCTTGGAGCATTGAATTTAGAATAGGTTTAATGTATTATTTTGATAAACCATGATTGACTTTGTCAAAAAAGGATGACCAAGGGTTGGAGTTAGGTCCAACATATTCACTTTAATGATTTTAAACCATTGGTGGTGGTGTCAAGATAAGGGAATGCCATTTCATTTTAAAAGCCTATATAATCCCTTAGGAGATAGCTTGGTTAACCATGTTTGACTTGGTCAACTAAGTCAAACCAGGGCTTGAATTTTGATTGAATGCACTCCTAATGATGCCTAGGATGCATTTGAAATGGTTTCATGGCTTGCTATGGTTGAGCCATGTTGATGTTTAGGGAAAATTCTAACTTTTCCTTTAAGGGGCTATGAGGTCAAGTAGGTCCATGGTCAAGTTTAAGTCAACCAGGGTCCACCAAATTTTTAGTTATGGGTTTAACATGTCATAACGATGGCTATGGACATGTTGGATGATTTTGGAGAAGGTTCCCAAGATCAAGTTCCACATGGTGGATGGTCTAGTGGCATAGGCTATAAAAATTTTAAAATTTTATAGACTTTGAATTTTAATTCAGTTTTGGGGGTTAGAGGTCTTGAATTGGCCTTAAAATTGGAGCGTTGACCCTAGAGATGTGCTTAATCAATATGAAACTGAAAAATCATGAATCCAAGATCATTTGGTTTCATTTTGAGGAGATAAAAAAAACCCCAAATAGGTTATCGGCTTTTGTCCTTGAGTTTAGGTTTGAGATTTTGGATTTGATCTTAGTTTTGGGTTTAGTTTTGATTGATGATCCTCATGCAAGAATGTGGTCAACATAAGAAAATAATATAATTCAATCATCTGAAAATTTATTCTCTTATTGGCCTATCCACTAGTGCTTAACCTCACCATCTAACAGAAATACTGCTAACAATACCTTTCTCTAAGGAGGATACTATATAACATTAAATATATTCTCCAACATGCTCAACCAATCCTTTGCTTCTCTAGGCTTAAATGTATCATCAAACCATACATATATATATATATATGTCTACCTCATCAGATCTCGTGATAAAAACTCTACTCTATACCTCACCCATCATCTGCACTATCAAACTAGCAAATTATGAAGTTGTATCAAAACCCAGTTACAGAGTAGTACTATATAAGGAGTTGCCTGACTACTACTCTACCCATCTATAATTTCTAGGTGTAGTAGATTCATAGTCACATTGAATATACAACTGAACATATATATACATCAAACAAACAATACTAAACACTCAGAAGGACTTAAAACTACTTCACTTGACTTACAAATCAATTTCTATAACTCTATTTTACAATATATTCCAAAAATATTACTCTAATATAACAAAAGCTTATCAAACCAAGCTCGATAAAGATGGATCCTATCATATTGAGCTGTGATAAGTAAATCCCAAGATCTAGTTTTAGAATATTTCATATTCACTTTCAATATTCATTTTAACTAAATTATAGACTACAAAGCTATTAAAATATCTAAATACTAAAAATGAATTCATCCACAAGATTTTTTTTCATTTTATTAAAATATATTTACACTATAGTACCTAGCTACATATAGACGTTATAAAACTGAATAATAAACTAGCCATGATTATACAAAAATCAAAATAGAAATACCTATAAACTTATATTTAATTTTGAATTGCTAATTAATTGTCTGTTTCCTCTTCCTAGATCTTAAAATCTAGAATAAAAGTAGCAATAAGCAACAAATATATCAGCATGCCATACAAAGTGATCTAAATTATTGAAGGTTGAATACTTGATTTTCAATGTGTATGAATATACGTACCTAGAAGAGAAATGTTAGTATATAAATACTTAAAACAATTCACTAGAGGAGAACCAAGTTGACTATATGACAACATGAGAATTTAGTGAGAATCAAGATTTTTTGGTGAGTGATTTAGTCCTTAGCAAGTACTGGGCTAATTATGCATGATGGTTAAGAATTAATGGAAGGCAAGTCACATTGAGTTGAGAAAATTAAACCATGTACTTAAAATTATGATATGCGCCAAGAGGGGGGTGAATTGGATATTTAAAAAGTTCTTTAATGAAAAGAAAACTCTTTTTATAACTTGATGCGGAAGCGAATTACATTCATGATAAAAAGATAAATTATCAATTTTACCCACATAATTAATTGTAATAAAAATAAATATGGAAATAAAGTGCAGAAATAATAAAGGAAAGAACACACTAATTTAAAGTGGTTCTGTCAAACCATGACCTACGTCTACTCCCCGGAGGCGCCCTCCGAGTATTACACTAAACCTTTAGTGATTCTCCTTTTGCCCCCTCGGTAAGGCGGTGAATCCCTTACAAAATCACTTCCACCTTCCCCGGTGCGGCGGAGGAGCCAGGTCCTTTGACACTAAAGAGCTCTTGTTCTTCCCAAAACTTCCCTCAAGACAAACCTTGAATCCAATGGTACTGAGGTGCAAGCTCGCTAGAGCAACCGTGTGAAATCCCCTTCACACTCCCTTGAAACACCCTCCAAGGATCTTCTCTCTCTCTAAAACTCGACCCTTTCCTCTCTCCTTTTCAAGTCCTCTCTTCAAGTTTTCTCCAGAAAAGTGAAGCTTCAATAGATGCCAAAGACTCTTATAAAGTCTTATGCGAGTGCTTAAATAAAGGGCTAAAAAAGCCCTAAAAAACTCAATTTAGCCATCAAATATCATACTGTACGATCGCAAGATCTTCCAGTACGATGTGCAGAAATTAACCTGTTAGTACTGTAAGATGTCCAGTTAGTACTGTACAAACAATTCAGTTGCCTGTTCGTTCTGTACGATGTCCAGTACGATGTGTTGTAAGAACAGTTTAATAAAGTGCAGTTCGTCCAGGATGAAGCATAGGACGGCCAAAATTGTCTCTGTTGATCGTATAGTACAATCTAGTTCATACAGTACGATCAAAATATGAAAATTTAAATTAAACCGTTTTGATTGAATAATCACAGGATTAAATTAGACAATATTTTAAACATCGTATAATACTGTAAGGATTATACAGTACAATAAGAACAAGTTTTCAAATTCAAATTTTTACCTAATTTAATGAATGTCGGGCTTTCTAATTATAATAGATCATCCAGTATAATGTGGTGTTCGTACTGTACAATTATTTTTATTTTAAAAATATTTTTTAAGACAATAAAATATTTTAATTAATTTCTATTACACTAGATCATACTGTACGATCTATATCGTACTATATGATCTGTATCATACTGTATGATCTGTATCGGACTATACGATATATAAAAAAATTAAAATATTTAAAATCATTTTTTGCTCCCTCTTTGTGTGTTCATGATCATCGATCTAACATACATCATTACAAGGCTTGAATCAAGAAATGAAAATTACAGACTCATTTAATTTAACCAATTGTACACAATATTGAGTCTTGAATCTTCAAAGAAATATGCATAATGTACATGAAATATTAGTAAACACATAACAAATATGCACTATAAATACTACGAGAAATAAAAGATTAATCACTATTATTTATTATCATCAAAATCATAAACACAGAAACCCAAGTTGCAACAATCTCCCCCTTTTTGATGATGAAAATAATATTGGTTGAATTTGCAAATTGAAAATATTTTCTCCTAAACTCCCCCTTACTAAAAGAATTACATTAAAAAATAAGGGAAAGCTTTCTTTTTTTTTTTATTTTTTTTAACTAAATAACAACAAAAATTAAAATAAAATATAACCAACTACAATACTTTTTTCCCTTTAATATTATCAAAAAGAAGAGATAAATAAGACACAACATAATAATGAAAACATATAATTATGATAAAAATTAAAAAAAAAGTTAAACATACAAAACAAATAAAAAACATATAAAACATATTGACAAAATATTCAAAACACATAAACACAACACACAAACAAACCTTAACATACTTATATGTCATCGTCCTACTCATGTTCTAATAATTCAGAAACTAGGTATGTCTAAGATGCTTTTTTTCTTTTATCTTTTCCCCATATTACAATCAGTTTATTTTTACTCTTTTTCTTTGTAGGAAGAGTTTTTAAGTTAAGGCATTCAAATTTCAGATGACCGAGTTTCCTACACCCAAAGCAAATAACGTTAGAAGAAAATTTAATATTTTACCATTTTTATCGTTGCTCCACTTCTGTTGATGCTTATGCTTGTGCTTCAATAGACTTTCGAATTTGTTTGTTATCAATGTTATCTCCTTACTTGCATCACCTACTAAGCCACATTCATCTATGTCTTTAGCTTTTAGCACTATTATTTTCTCATTACCTGCATCCAAAAGTCTTTGACTCACACTTTACTTGTAAGCAATGAGTGAGTCTATTAGATCTTCTATAAAATAAGCATTCAAATCTTTTGACTCATATATAGCTGTGACTTTGGCATCAAACTTATCAAGTAGAGAGCATAGAATTTTGTTAACCTTTTCAAAGTTCAAAAACGTTCTACCTAAAGCATACAATGGCATCACAATATTTATAAACCTAGTATACATGTCTAAGATGATCTCATAAGGTTTCATGCAGAAAAGTTCATAGTCATGCATTAGAATATTCAACTTAGATTTCTTTACTTCACTAGTACCTTTGTATGTATTACATAATCTATCCCAAACTTCTTTGCCGATAATACATGTAGAGATTCTCATGTAATAGTCAGAATTTAACGCACAAAAAAAAAAAATTCAAGCATCTAACATTTAGTTGAGCATTGATTTGTTCTCTTCTACTCCATTCAGTAAAAAGAATATCAATTTTAACTCCATCTATAACACGTGATGGTACATAATAGCTAGTTTGAATCATATGCCACATTTGATAATCAATTAATTGCAAGAAAGTAAACATGTGAATTTTCTAAAAATTAAAAGAAATGTTTTCAAATAAAGGTGGTCACATGATTAAATAGCCTTCCACAATATTATGATTTCCAAAATATGCCATGATGGATTTTTTCAAGGTTTTATAAAACACTATTTTTGAAACCCACTCTAATACCAATTGAAATGACGAGATGTGCCAAGAGGGGGTGAATTGAATATTTAAAAAGTTCTTTAATGAAAGAAAACTCTTTTTATAACTTGATGCAGAAACGAGTTATATTCATGATAAAATAATAAATTATAAATTTCACCCACGCAATTAATTGAAATATAAATGAATGCAGAAATAAAGTGTGGAAATAATAAAGGAAAGAACACGCCGATTTATAGTGGTTGGTCAAACCATGACCTACGTCTACTCCCCGAAGGCTCCCTCTGAGTATTACACTAAACCTTTAGTGATTCTCCTTTTGCCCCCTCGGCAAGGTGGTGAAGCCCTTACAAAATCACTTCCACCTTCCCTGGTGCGGCGGAGGAGCCGAGTCCTTTGACACCAAAGAGATCTTATTCTTCCCAAAACTTCCCTTAAGAAAAACTTTGAATCTGATGGTACTGAGGTGCAAGCTAGCCAGAGTAATCGTGTCAAATCCCCTTCACACTCCCTTGAAACCCCCTCCAAGGATCTTCCCCCACTCTCAAACTCCACCCTTTCCTCTCTCCCTTTCAAGTCCTCTCTTCATTTTGTACGACTTAGATTCCATTTAGAAGATATTGTAAAAGAAAATTCAAATAGCATCATAACAAAGATCTTTTTTTTTATCATAACAAAGATCATAACTAACTTAAATATCATCACTATGGATTTTCATACTCCCCCTTAATTACTACAATTTCACATGGGGCGATTGAAGTTATTTAAAGAAGCTTTCACATCATCCTTATTACCTTATGATGTGAACAAATTCAACACTACCACCATCACCCGAGCGGTTCACTTACTCTATTGTCTCCAAATCTTACATGGCATAGTAAGGAAAGGATTTGACAAACCAGAGGCAATAATTGATGGATGATTATTTTAAGGGACTATGGGACCTTAAGCTAGCAACAACCTGATGCAACCCTTACCCCAATCCTCTGTGAGTTCTTTGCCAAAGTATAGGACTATGTTGTTAACCATGAATTTATTCAAGGAAAGCATATGTAATTTATTAGATCAAATATAAATTCATTCTATAATAAAGTTCAAGAGGAAAGCCCTTATGGATTATACATTGTTCTTATAATTCTCTCTATTTAATTCATCCTTTTTTGAATTAAGAAGTTTTAAAAACTTTATTGGCAATAAAGTGGAGTTTTTAATAGAATTAGTGAAAGTAGTAATAATTTTTATTATGATATAATACCAAACTATTTTTCAATTTAATGGATTTTCTAAATATTCTATTATTATTTATTCCTTTAAATAAATATTAATTTTTTTCATATGTTATGTTTAGGCTTACTTCCTCTTACATTATATTTACCCATATAGACATATTTTTCAAATCTCTTTCATTCGATATCATTGCATAAATATTTTGGCTTATTTTTTATTAAATTTTACACTAAATTATTTCATATATTTTCATTATAAATTTTAATCCTTTAGAATAATAAGGAATTAAATTAATATAAGAAAGCAAAATATGCAATTGAACTCATCTTCACCTTAAAACTAAATTTTATTTTTTCAAATATCACATTTTTATCATAAAGTGATATATCATACTTTTCATTGAGATAGTAATGATAGATATACAATAATTTTATCTTACTTAACATATAATGGATGATATATATCACATTCTTCATGACATAACTAGAAAATACTGTCAAAAAATACCAAAATTAAAGGCATAAAAAATTATTATTTTGGCATTCTCAATTGGGAGGAAAGATTATCATGCCATGCCAAACAAATAAAATGAAAATAAAAAATATTAATAATTTTTTGTTAAATCTATTATTTTAATTAATTAATTTTTTTTTCCTTTCAACACCAGCAACAATAAAAATATAAACAATTCTTAAAATAGAGAAAATATTTATATGATATTATCTCATATACTAAAAAAATACTACTTATAAAATTAATTTTTAATTTAATTTTTTATATGCATTATAAAACCAACAAAATAGAATAGCTAAACATCAATCTTCTATTGATCAAAATATTATATTTCATGAGTTAGTCATCTATGTTAGAAATAATTCAATAATATATATATATATATATATATATATATATATATATATATATATATATATATATATTTTATTTCACTAAAAAAATCTAATTAAAAGCTTTTAGAATGACAGCAACATTAATATTCAAATGATTGTTTTAATTTTAAATACATTTTAAAGAAATATTTTATAAAACTAAAATTTTTATGATTCTACCTCTACAATAATTTTAATCATTATTATAATTAAAAATGAAAAAAAATAACATAAAATAAATTTAAAATTTAATAAAATATTTTAAATTTTTAACTTTTAATCACATACACTTAATACACACACAATATTTTTCTTCATCCAATGCGCATAAATTAAGATTATTGAAAATAAATAATTAATGCCCCTCGTTTTGGTCTTTTGGTTGAAAGTTTTGACTATCAATAAGAAATTTTGGTTTGAGTCTTACTTATGTGACGTTTATTTGTGTTTACCTTAATTAGTCTAAATATTAAAAAAAAGAAAATAAATAATTTAAAAATATTTCTTAATTAGGGCATCCAGCTCACTCCTCACGACTCGTGGGTTTCAAAGTCCATCCATTCCATGACATAATTGGTGGCCTAGATAATCCACACTGGGTAGATATCAAGTGGACGGCCAAGATTAACTAAATTCGTAAGGCCGAAATGGCACAATTGTAATTATAGTTGCTAAAAACGGATCAGCTCTGTCGTCTTTAGACTAGTTTACTAATGCCATTTTTTGTTTTCGTCTCGAATCCTTGTGCGACTTCCTCCGTCACACCATAATATCGCTTCTCCTCTGCCTCGTGTTTTCCTATCTTCCGTGTTCGATTCTTCGAGCTCACGATTTGGCGGGAAGCAGCTTGTTTCAGGCGGGAGAGATGTCTGGCAAAGGAGCGAAAGGCCTGATCATGGGCAAGTCCTCGGCCATCAAAGACAAAGATAAGAAGAAACCGGTGTCCCGCTCTTCCCGAGCTGGTCTTCAGGTCTGATCTCCGACATGTCAATCCTGGAGCGTTTTTGTTTATCTAAATCTTCCATGAATCGTTGTGCTCTCTCCAAGGTTTTGCTTTTATCTGTGACTGTTCGTGAGCTCTTATGTCATAATGTTGTTGATCCTGGGATTTTTAACCCAGGAAGAGTTTTTTGGTGATTAGATCCAACTATGTGTTAAATGGGCGGAGGTTGTGGCTTGATTTTGTGAATGATATGGATGTCCCTTCAGAGTATTTGGTGTACTTAAAAAAAAAGAATTATTTTTTAAATCTGAAAAACTCAGGGAAATTATCGATTACTCTCCATCAGATTTAGTCGCTGAAGTATAGTATACTGCTGGAGGAGAATCGATAGTCTTTGTTGATATTGACCATGAAATTACAATCTCCTCAGAATCCTGCATGGATGGACTATAAACACCAACCAATTGTTTAAGTTTTTCCATTTGGTACTGTTATAAGTGTGGTTTGTGTAGTTGATTTTGTAAAAACTATTAAAAATTAATGTTTTGCTGTAACTTATCATAATATAGTTTGACTTGTCCTTGATTCTAAGAATGCTGCGATGTCTTTTTGGCTTAGGACAATTGTTCACCACAATAATTCATGAAACAGAAACATTTGTTTTATTGTGGTTGTTGACCTTGTCAAGTCAGACTATTTCCGAAAATTACATATTATTGCGGTAACTTGGATATTTATGTGACCAGTGTCTAGTAGTTGACATTAAGTTTTTATACCTAAGAAATGACATTTTATGGGAAGATTGGAAACTATATCAAAGAAAACTTTGTTAGTTATAGACTAGTAGCATCGAGCTCAAATCGGATGATTTGTGCAATAAGAACAAAACTGAGCACATATAAGGACCTTCAGGGGACTTGACAACTCACCAAAGTATGAAATTGGACCTTTCAATTTGCACTTGGACTGTGAGACATTTTGTATTGAAAGAATTGAGAAGAATCTCAATAGAACAAGAACAAGGATTTACTAGGGATTAGTAGCCCTCTTATGAGAATGAACAATGCCTCTCACTATTTTCTAGAACACTCAAAACTATGAACTGTAGCCATATCCAAAAATGGTAAGTGAGAACCTTTGTTTAAAGGTGAAAGAATAACCTTGAGAGTGTGTATTTGAGCATGAAATGAGGACCAAATGAAAGCAAAAATATAGGAAAATGGACATAATGTGATCTTTTAAGCTCAAAATTCTAATTTTTAATAGTTTATTGAGGGTGAAAAAGTTATAATAATCTAAGCTCTCAGTCAATGTCATGTCAAACATATCTTCTCTATTATCCCACTCAAAAGTGTCATCTCTGTAAGGAGGTAGCACAAGTTTTTTGATCTGGTGATTTTGCAATAAAATAACACATCAAAGGGATAATTACGATAAAGGCTTTTTGAGCTAGTGGTTTGCCTCAAAATAGCTATATTGAATTTCAGTCATGGCCAAAGGTTGGAAATTTCTTAATGAATTATTCCCATGAGTGCTAAATTATAGAGTGCATTTGACAAGACAAAATCTTATTAACTAATGTCAGCTTAAAATTATCCCCTTATATAAATATTCACTTAAGATCCTCTTAGATGATGCAACCTATAATGGTTTACAAGGATCCTTCGGTCATGTTCGATTGATTAGCTCCATTGACTAAGTGGTTCATGGTCAAAGACAACCTGAGAAAATGGAATTATGGGATCTTGATCTAGCCCTTCATCACCTCCTATGTGCTATATGCTAAATAGGTAAATTTCTTCTTTTAATAATCAAATTGCTACCATGATAAGCCAAGTATTTAGTCTCTATGGACTAACTTTAATCAAAGGTTCTAAACTCATTGTTGGGAAGGGTAATTAACCATAAATGTTTGAAGTCTTGGGAAACATAGAACTAGACTATAAAATCTTCATAAAATAATGGAAAAATCTCTCAGAATTCAATATGCCTTTCAATATGCCGTTTGAAAATTTGGCTTGGAACCAAACTCTCTTGGAAGAGCCAGATGCAAATTTTTGGACCCACAATTGTTAGATAAAACTAGTGTTAAAGAATCTTAAAGAAAAAAGGGGTAGGTGAAATGGACTTGGATAGAAGTTGTCTAAAATATGTTTAACATCTCATATAGCACAATGCAAGGACAAATGAAAAATAAGGATTTATAAAGATAACCTTAAATAGTTGTGTTAAGGTTAATATTGATGATGGTAATGATGATCTTTGCTATGAAAAAATTGAATCATCATACCCAAAGCACCCGTAATAATATTCATGACTGTTCCACTTCCTCCTGTACCTACTTTCAAGCTCAATCATAACAATCACAATTGAGTAGAGGCAATTTATCCCTTCACCTAACATATATTTGAGGTGTAACTAATGAATAACCTGCAAATTATAACTTTAGCTAGCAAGCATAAGTGCATAAACAAATTATAAAAGAAGCTTTTAAACTTCTTTAATAACTTTGTAAAGCTTGTGTTAGATCATGCTTCATTTTAGAATTTTCATGTTGATGCTTTTTTTAGCCACTTTGGACAATGAACTCATTGTGTTGTTTTATGAATCAATCGATTTTTTTTTTCCTTTTAAGTCATGCCGTCTTTCTATACCTACACATGGTCTGCCATTGACAAGTAGTGGAACAACATATCTGAATCTTTCTTTATTTTCTTCTAATCAACTCTTTCTTGCAAGCCATATCTCTTAATCATCTCTTTGATGTGCTGTAAGTTCTCAAAGAAATGGCCCATCATTAAGGCAACTCTGCCATTCCTCAATATTCTCATATCAGGTAATATTAGTGTTCTTGTCAAACTCTGTCTTTGCCCTCTTTCTAAGAGTCTTCAACGTTGGATGCTTCTTTATTTTTCACTTCAACAACAATAGCATCACTTATGATTTTGTCTACATTTGTAAACTTATCATTACAATGTTTACTAATTTCTTGGTTAAAGTACTTGCAATGGGACAATTTTTTTCCTTACTTTAAGAGGCCAACCCCATATCATTAGATCCATTAAATGATGAATATTGCTCAGCAACATAAAAAACATGATCACTATATGCCACATCAAACTCAATGATATGCTTGGATGCCAAAATTTTAATCCAAACTAACTCTGCTTACAGGTATATGATAATTTCTAGTTATTCTCTATGTTTCATTTCTAACATACTTGAAATGTTTCTTAGCCTAATATCTTCATATAAACATGCCCTTCATTTTTCTCTAACATTTAATCCCACAAACTCCCCTTGTACACATTCACTATTTTCCTTACCATCTTTTAACTCAATTACCATATTTTAAATATTATTCAATTATTGAGTTTTCCTTGCGAACTATGGACACCAAACATTCTCAATATAGTGGTGTCATTTTTCTAATAGGCATCTTTAGTAAGTGAACCTAATCGTGTCCATTCTGCTCTGTGTTTAGTATAGTTTGTGCTTGGCTCATTAAGCAACTCTTGTTTGGCTTCCTTGTTAACTAACAAGTCAAATATGAACTTATTATTTAGGCTTGATTCCTAAATGAACCAAATGCAAATAAAACATTTTTCATTTGTGTTTGGCTCATTTGAAGCTCATAAAGATATATATTATTAAGTATTAAATATGTATATATGCTTTGAAAAAATAATTCTAACTTGAAATCATGATGTAGCAATTGTGGTGTTAAGCGTTGCTCTTTATGGTATAGTCTTGAATTTGATTACTTCTTATCTTTCCTTTATCAAAAGAAAGAAAATTCCTGTTTGAATTGGTATGCTTGTTTGTTTATGTTTGTGAACATGTCAAATAATAATGCATCGAACAAAAGCAAAGATATATTAAACATTAACAAACATGAAATAAACATTGATAGTAACAAAAATTCACAAGTTGAAGTGAAACAAGGCTCCACTTATTATGCGTTGTTCGATTACACCCCATATCATGTACTTATACGAAATAGGAAATTTAGAAATGACATAAACATTGTTAATGAACTCAAATAAAGATAACTTGGATTGTTTTTGGTTTATTATGTTCATCTAAAAACCAATCCATCATTTCTTTTTATATCCAATCCTACAACTCCTTATATACATATTCACCAATTCCTAGCCCCCTTCTTACTTAATTACCACATCAAATATATAGTTCAAATATCATGTTTTACTTGTGAACTATGATCATCGAATATTTCTAAAATTGTGTTATCATTATTCAAATAGATAACTTTAGTAGGTGTAACTTGGTGTGTCAATCTAGCTTTTGATGTTTGAGAATATCTTATTTTTGACTCATTAAGTAAGTTGTGTTTGGCTTGTTCATTAACTAACAAGCCAAGTATGATTACAGTATTTTGGCTTGATTCCTTGAAAAATAGAGCACAAACCAAATTTAGTTCATTTGCATTTGGCTTTTTAATAGTATGTTAGAGAGATGGTTTGGTCACATAAAATGTTGGCCTTCCGATGACCCGATTAAGAGAGTAGATGTACTCGATCTAGCTTATGTTAAGGAAGATAGAGGTAGATCTAAAAGGACTTGATTAGAAAGTATTAGAAATTATTACATTTTCTTGTTAGATTTAAATGAGAATTTGACTCTTAATAGAGCACAATTGAGAAAAAGGGATTCATGTAGTTGACCCCACATAGTGGGATAAAGGCTCGTTGTTTTTGTTGTAGCATTTGGCTTTTTAATATATAGATTCTTAAAAATCATATATGTATGCTTTTGTAAAAATTGCAAAAAATTAACCATGTTGTAGTGGTTGTATATGATGTTACATGTTGTCCTTGTATGGTGAGGTCTTACATTTGATTATATCTTTATCTTTTCTTATTCAAAATAAAGAGAATCTCTCTTTTGATTTATAAATTTGTTTTTTTTTTCATTATAATTGCACACATATCATGCAATGATGAATCCAATTCAAATAGAGGCATATCAAACATTATTGAAGAATATGAATTGAACATTAGTAATAATAAAAAATAGTGGAATAAACTCAAAAAAAGATCATCATTTATGTGTGGCTTGTTTACACCTTTAGATCATGTTCTTTTACCATAAAGAAATGTAGACATGACAGAAACACTTTATTTGGCTTCCTTCTAACCCACAACATATCAACCCAAACATCTTATATTAACTTTTAGTCTCCATATTTTCTACGTGTATTTGGAATGAGAAAACACGAGCATTTGCTAATTCCGCAAACATGCAGACAATTGGGTTCTTTATTTGCAAGACAGTCTAGCTTGAAACCCTTTTAAATCCATGATATAGCATGAAGTTTTAATAATGAAAAGATGCACAAAAAAAAAATCTTGATAAAAATTCCTGATCAGAAACCATAATCCTATGGTGCAAATAAAATCTTTATAGAATGTTTGAAACACCGAAAAACTCTTAGAAGATATGAAGAGTGAAGGTGAGATGATGAGAGATCCCATTCAGAAATAATTGAGATAATGAAATATACAAACTTGTAATCCCTAGATGCAAGACAAGAGCTCCATCAAGTAAAAATTGGGGATGCTTCTTCTGTGTCTTAAGCTCTTCCTTGTATTTTGTTATTGGGATGGTTTTATTTACCACTGCAAACAATAATTAGGATAGGATGACTAGAATGAAAATGAAGCATGTGGGCTATAGATGGACTAATGTTTGAGGGGTTTGTTTGGTTAGTTTAAAATTTTATTGGGACAAAATTAACTGTTTTTAAAAATATAAATCAAGATGAATCGCCTCCTATAGCTCAGAGAGTTCCATGTAATTTACCCAAGAGGAAATTATTCAAGAATAATGATGGAAGGAAAAGCAAGTCAGAAATTGTCACCAAGCTCAGTACGGTGGCTGACTTTTCAAGAAGACTGAAGTTCTTATTAAAATTTAAATAATGCATGCCAAATTACATTTTAAGACATAATTTGTGATGTCCAAGTGCTTTATATCCAAGATTTGTGAAACTTGGAAATTGCCTGTCCATGCCATAACGTCCAAGTTTCTTTATATTCAAGACCTGTGAAATTGTCCGTGCATGCCACATAACATCTACAGTTTTTCTAACACCCAGCTTAGAACTGTAGTAACTCAAGTACTATCTATTTCTTCTGTTTTATTCCTTTACAATACTATTGGATGCCAAAATGAATATATCAATAATCCTTTCTGTTACATATGATGGAGTTTCAACCCTACCCCTATATAAAGTATTGTATGTGGTACGAATTCAAATCAGGCTTTTGATGCATGTCCTAACCAAATTTTTGTTTAGTGGTTAGGAGCTCTCAACCTTTCTCATACAATTTTCCAAAGTCAGACATCATTTATGGTACTATTCAACTTCTCATTCCTCCAAATTGAATTTTTTGTTTTAACTATGGGCTCCATTTTTATTTTCTATCACCTTCCTTTTTTGCCTACTTTTAGTCTCTATTCATTCATGTTTTTTCAAAACCAAGTTTGCAACTCTTCTTCAAAAGAAAATTTAAAATATCAGCTCTTGAAGTTTTAATTCAGATCCAATAGACCTTGCAGTGAGCATATATTATCAACAATATCTTCTTCATTTCTAAGCCAAGCATGTTTAGTTTCACTGCCCTGGAATGTAATTAGGGCTATTAGTGAACTAATGCATTCGATGAACAACTCAAACTTAACTCCATTAGTGTTTGTTCAAGTTTATTTAAATTAGTTTGAATATTTTCTAAAAGCTGGAATGTTAAATGAATCAAACTTGATAACAGTCCGGCTCATATATTTTTATTTAGGAATTAGTTTGTTTGTTTTTTACTAAGTAACTTCTTAAAGACCTGATATTAAGTTCAATTATAGTTTGTATATTATTTAATTAAAATTTGGTTAAATATAATTTGTTATTTACTTATTTAATAGTATTATAATATAATTTAATGTTAAGAATATTTTTGGATTAATTATTAATCATATATTTATTATTTTAATATGTGTTATTTATCATATCTTAATTCTATAAATATCATAATTCAATTAATTAATTTAAATATAAATATTTAATTTTTTATTTGTTAATGTTAATTTTGTAGAACATTGAAGTACAAATTTGATATCAAAAATATTAATTTCAACATGTTAACTATAATTTTTAATATTTTTAATCAACTAAATTAGATTTCAATCACTATTATTAATTAGTTATCATTGAATTTGCATAATGCTTCTTATCAATGTAAATAATTATATTCATTTTTTAGCTTTTTTATTTTTTCTCAAATTAATTAATCTGTTATTTGTTAACCGGCATATAGATTTACTGTAATCCTTTTTTTATTGCTCTAGTTCAATGAACAATTATTTTTGGCACTTACTATGTTAAGTTAGGTAGGCCTAAAAAGACTTGGTTATAAAGTATTAAAAATGAAAAATTTTTAATTAAATTTAAGCGGGAATTTGACTCTTAATAGGACATAATGAAGAAAAATTATTTATGTAGACAACCCTACGTAGTGGGATAAAGGTTTGTTGTTATTATTATTGTTGTTGTTGTTATTTATGTTATATGTCTGTAAGAAAGCTGGCTTGTGACTTGTTTGTTATCTTTTTTAATCGGTGTCAAGTAAATAAATCCTAATTTCAAAATTTATTAAATTGCTTGTTCATTTATATTTGAAATATCATTTTTGTTAATATGAGAAGTCAAATACTATTTCAAACTTTTAATTTTTTTATTAACTTGTTTAAGCGGTCATTCGATTATTTAGGCAAGCCATGACTAGCTAACCACAATTATAGGAAAATTTTAAAAAGTCAAGTACAAACATACATGTGAAAGCTCAGCTCAAACTCGAATGAATAACTTGTAGGACTAAGCCAAGTCTTACCCATGATGTACATGGCTCTGTTCGGCTTGGTTGTCTCCTTGGTAGTTTTATGTAGTGTTTGCGTTTCACTATAATTTTAGGTGCAGTTTGCAGCAATTTGCTTCTGAGGGATCTTTCTTTGAACTGTTTTCTTCCTTGTTTTAGCCATGATTTGTATATTTGAAGATTAACTCTGAAATTTCAGCTCAGTTTGTTTCCTTGTCATAGATGTCCCTGTCTTTCTTCTTTCCTGTTTTTGTTTTTTTTTTCATTCACTGCATTCTTTGTACATCATTTTTGTCATAGATACAGACTCTATAAAAAATTGTCTAGTCCTATGTGGTGCTGAAGAACTTGAGATTTCTGTTTCATAAACCTACCCTTTATAATTTTATTTTAAAGGTCAGAACATAGATATATCCATTAATCCGATCTGTAATGGCTTCCTCAACGATAGGGGTGATCTGCATGTGCGTGTGTAATCATATAGCCTGCGTGTGTAATCATGTGCGTGTGTAATCATATAGCCTGCGTTGAATCCAGCTAACTGGTGTACTATGTGAACCTTGTTATTTTAAACTCACTTCAGATAGCATTCTTTTTGTTCCCTGCAGCTGCAGATTTTTTAATTGTCTATCACAATTTCCATATCTTCATCCTCCTTTTTTGTCATCTTCTTTTAGCATTATGCTCATGTATCCAAGCTGACCTTGAGCTTTGAGCTTCTGGGTAAAGCAATCAACTCAATATCACATATATTTTGATGCGAGCTGGAGCTTGAACTCTACCTGTGCACCATTTGAACTGAATTGTGCCCAGCCAGGGTTTGCATGGCCTAAACTCTATCTAATTTACACCCTTCATTTTTCTGACATTCTTATTCTTTTTTTTATCATCGCTATCTGCATAACCCCTTATTTTGAACTATTGTTATTAAGTTTTAAGAACTATTTTTGGCATTGTTAGATTAGCACAATCTTCTTTATGCCTCTAACTGTGATCCTAACAAAGAGCTGAATTCATCCTTGCTATGAAAAGAAAAAAAAAACTTCTGTGTTTCTTAGATGTAAGGGGAACTATTTTGTTCAAGGATGTTTACTTGTCTGTTTATAACACCTATGCATGGATTGCAATGAATCTTTTTAGCAATATAACTTTGAAACTCTGGTAGGAGGTAAATGATTCTTATTAAGAAGCAATGAAAAACATTCAATCCATGGCTGTATACTATGTATGTCTTTAAGTCTTCTTGTTGTAGGATAGAAAATTTTCAGATTAGTTAAGAGGGTAATACTTCTCATTAAGAAGAAAAAGGAATTAAATGCTCTTGCCGAGTGCTTACGTAGGGTGAGTATTGCTTTAACGCTGGAGGAATTCCTGCAACATATCAGAACCTGTAAAGCAGTTGGTGAGAAATTATAAGGCCATTTCCATATTGTAGGCTATGATTTATTATCTTATCATATCATAATCAGCTATATTTCAATTATTGGTGTTGGCTTCAGCTTAAGGAACATGTTCATTCACATGATAAATGCTCTATGTGATGTAATTTTAGTTTATGAAAATCTTTCTTTAGAACTTCTTGATAAGATATTTCTCATATACTTTTTTTACTTGGTTGGTCATTCAAATTTAATCTACCTGCTTTTTTTTTTATTTACTTGCTCTTTTGTTACATATGCCTAAATTAACTAAATATTATTTTTATAACAATGGTCTATATAGGCGCCACCCCATTGCCCATTTTTTGACATTGTCATTTTTTCAATGACATTCTATGCACTCTCATTATTGTGAGACTTGTTACCTATTTTGATAGTATCATTTTCTCTTTATCACACATCCATCTTAATATTGAGACTTGTTACCTATTTTGATATTATCATTTCCTCTTTATCATACATCCATCTTGATATGCTTATTGCTTACATAGTTGTTATTGATTTCCTTATGATGCCCAAGACAAGTTTTTTTTAATAAAGATTAAATTTAAATATTTGTTGTCCAACAGACATGGAGCCAAAACCCAGCTCAAATCTAAAAAAAATCCCTAAAACCATGCGTAAATCCCGCTCAGTTAGTGTACCTCGTACATTTTCGACACCGTTCAAGTCTCTATCCCGAAAATCCTACTCAAATTCTGCGATCCATAGCCACTCTTGTCATTAAAATGAGAGCGAAGTGAAACTTTGTTGGTTGCTGCTTTCCCGCACACAAGCATCTTTCTTCAATCTTTCCTTCTCCTCAACCAAACTCCCTACCCGACCTCCAGCTGATGCCAAGCCTGACGTCCCTCAATGCCTAACTAAACTCCTCCATCCAACTTCACTAATCCCTACCTTCTTCCTCCCTACACTAGTCGCGTAAGCCACTGACCTCCACTCCACCTTACATTTTCTTCTCCTCCCACGGCGAAACCCGACGCCAGCATCTCTGCAGCTTGATCTACCCTTCTCTCTACAACCCGTCACCTTCAACCTCCAAACCATAGACCCTGTCGGCCTCATCCATCGCAAACTCTGCCCTTGCTGAAGCCAACTCTGCCCTTGCTGAAGCCAACTCTGCCCCGATCTTCCTCCATCCAAAACTCCCATTCTTCCTCCTCAAGCCCTAGCAGACCTCCTAGACAACGTTCCCTTCTCTGTTGGATCGGAAGTAACGATTGGAGCTCGCTTGCTATGAAGGTAACTCACTTCCTTTTAACGCTTCTTCGACCAAATCCTGAAAGTCCACTGAATCGAGAAGAGGAAAAGGAGGAGGTTTTAACTGCCTGTGAGATTTAACACTCCCTTAAATCATGTTTAACAATATTTGTCTTAAATCCTACTCAAATCCTGTATTAATCTCGCTCAGATGTTGCTCAAATCTTGTTCATTAATTATAATTATTATAATTAGTTAATGTTAATTATAATTAATGGTAATTAATTTTTAATATTAATTATTAATTAATTCTAATCATAAATAATTATTATATATTATAATGAATTATTTTTAATTATAATTAATTATAATTAATTTTTATTAATTATGATTTCTCATAATTAATGATAAATTAATTATAATGTACTATAATTAGTTAATATTAATTATAATTAATGGTAATCAATTAATGATAATAATGAATTAATTATGATTAATTAATATTAATCATAACTAATTTTTTATTATTATTTTAATTATTTCTATTAATTGAGATTAATTTTAAGTAATGATAAATTAATTATTATTTCCTATGATTTGTTAATATTAATTATAATTAATGGTAATAATTGTTACTATTAATAATAATTAATTAAATAATCATAACTAATTAGTAATTAATTTTAATTATAATAAATTGTTATTCATTATAATTAATTATGATTTTTTATAATTAATAAAAAAAGTGAAGAAATGATCTTCTCTCGCCGCAATATGCGTGCCAACTCCACCGCCTGTCCACTTGCGAAGGTATTCATTTCTAACTTAAAATTTTGCTCTTGACGCTAGCGACGAGCCACGGACATCCCTACGCACTCACGTAGCACGGTGGGAGGGAAATTGGTGTGATGCTCGCGACGAGGTGGGTAAGCCTCGAAGCGCTCACATAGTGTGGGGAGGACGAAAACTAAGTACCCATATGTGAGAAAACAACTGTGCTCTTTTAAACAGGTGCCAGAGACCCTTAGGCGATTATGTAGAGTAGCAAGGATTAAAGAAAATGCAGCCGCAATGTCACCCGACATCTACCTTAAGTGCTCATGTAGTGTGGAGGGGAAGGATGTCTCTTGATTTTTCCCCTAAATGAGTGAGATATCGGGAGGTTGCCGAAATTCAGAGTAAATACAAAGGACTATACTTGAACTTGAAAAGGACCACAAGGGACATGAACTCGGACTTGGTTTGAACATTAAGTGAACAACAAGGACTTAACATGAACTTAAATAAACAAACAGAGGACGACGATAAAATTAAACTTAAAATGCATTTGGACCAAATGAGAATTAATCAGGGACTCAAACGAATGCAAAAGACACTGATTTGGACTTGAAAGAACAATGCAGAAGATCAAAAGTGAACTTGGACTTCATTTGAATCTAGTATAGTGGATGTGAACAGAACTTGAACTCAAATTCAAACTGAATTTAAATGAATTTGAACTTGAAGCAAATGACAATAAACCGGACACATACATTGAACGACAAAGGATCTGAACTCAAATAAACTAAGTGCGATGAGCTTCAACTTAACTTGAACAATTTGAACAGGCAATTGAACTTGCAAGGACCATACTTGGACTTGAATCAAACTCAAAGGATAGGGAATCAGGCTCCAATTTGATAAATGCATGAGTGAAAATGAAAATGCCAAAATCAAGTAATAACTTTAATCGTTTGAATGCAAACAAATGAATGTCAATAATCAAACAAAAGACTTGTGGATTTCTGCATGACTTGCTTATAATTGATTCAAAATGATTGTAACAAATGCAACCTATTTGCAAGCAAAGATTGAGTGGAAAATGCAATAATATGTCTTCAATGAGATGCATAATCTACTTACAGATGGCAAAGAGCAACTACACATAATAACTCCAAACATTCAAGTGTATTCAAATAAACACTGTGCAGACAAATGTTAACCATGCAAATAAATGTACAAGGACTTGTGATAGAAGCGGAATCCCGCATACAAATTGTTCGCGAACAATGATGCAAGACTCCAAATAAGCATCAATGAAGAAGACATAATACAAGTGGCAAATAAACTCTCAATGCATATGAAAACTGAATAAACTCTCAAAGCATACAAGTGATGAACATCAGTGAATGAAGGAGGTCGACATGCAACAAATGTAACAAGTTGCAATGCATGCAACAGATCATGTAAAAGAGAAGTTTCCTACATTTTCAATGCATACAAAAACCCTACAAGTGAAGCAAGAGATTATGAAAGATTTAACCTCCTCTTTACCGACGCCAACTAATTCACAAATAAGTGCACATTAACTTGCTTACTAGCATCGATGGCTGATGTGTTTTATTTGGGAATAACGACAATTGAAGTATTGTGAGTGTGGGAAAGTTATATGTAGATACGAATGCATATGCTATCTACAAGAGCCAAAGACTCGTAGTAAATATAGATACATATTAGCAATTATAAGATCGCCATGCATACAATAGTTGACCTACAAGATAAAGAGGTGGAAGTAATTGTTTGACAATGCATGCAGAATTCCCATCTGCAAACAACAATATTGGATATACCACAAACATGACGGACCCTTTATAAATACAAGAATGTATTCAGCATGCCATCTATGGGCAATTATAAAAGCTTGTAACACAGTTATTCA
Organism: Dendrobium nobile; assembly: GCA_022539455.1. Classification (NCBI taxonomy): domain Eukaryota; kingdom Viridiplantae; phylum Streptophyta; class Magnoliopsida; order Asparagales; family Orchidaceae; genus Dendrobium; species Dendrobium nobile. Next base: position 10,133,586 of record CM039724.1, read on the forward strand.
CTTACTGACTTGTCTGAATAGTTTAACTTGGGCAGAAATGAAAGGGGTAGGTTATAATGAAAGTAGCCCGCTATAATAAATGGTCTACAACTTATAAATAAGTACGCCACTCTATTTATAAATGGTGAGAGTGAACAAGCTATGAATGTGATAAATACCCCATAAAAACGCTCAAGAAATACACAAATGAATATGATGAATGTGTTTGTAAATGATGCGTTCCCTACAGACACATGCAGACAGCGCGTAATAAATACCAAGATATCTATACAGCCGACAACAATCAAATTGCTAGTAAATACATTGGTCTCTTAACAACATTGAAGGTCATTGTGTAATGAACGTCAATGAAAAGAGAAGGGCAAGTGCAACTGATGGCCCCATCAACCATTTTGTATGTAAGGAGGGATGTATGCAATGTATACAACAACACTTTCAACACAAAGGTAACACTAAGAATACAATAACTCACTGTTCACTACATAAAAAGATTATTGATGAAGAGAGGTCAGTCAGAAGTCAACATCAAATTGTTAATAAGCATAATGATTTGCACAAAGTCAATGATAGTGGAAATACTGCAGACCACAAGAAATGCAATGAAGGGATACGCGCATAGAAGTTCTTATGAACTATTGTAGGAGATCCGTTGCACACCCAATATGCCATTTACAAGCAAAATACAAAGTGACCACATCAAATGAAAATCACGAGCTGCTTTAGGAGACCTATCACGTGCACAAAGTGTTATCAACAAACAAATACAGAAGATCGTCATCAAATACGAGCTCCTACAAGCTATTGCAGAAGACCCCTATACATCTAATGTATCGTCCACAAGAAAAATGTAACGTGATTAAAATTGCGCAATAAGAGGCGCGCCTCAGCACAATTTTAAATTTTAAGCCTTCAAGCCTACGCAATGGGAGCTGGCATTGAGGTGTACGCCTCAAGTTCACTGAGGCGCGCCTCGCCTCATGTTTTAGAGGCGTCCGCCACTTAAAAAAAAAACCCTAACCACTCAGTACAACAATGTTTGGTACCACTAGGTACATGCTCGGTACCGCCCGATACATGCTCGGTATTGCTCGATATCTTTCCATACAAATGACTTATGAACTTTAAAAATAAGCAGAACATCAAAATTACTTTTACAATACAAATTTTTTCTGGGGGCGCTGCCCCCGGAAACCCTAGAAGGTCGAACCCCGCCAGGGGGCAGTGCCCCTTGGACCCCCGGTTGCCCGACATATTGTTGTATTCATTATCTTTAGTAATAATTGTTAGTGTTAGTCTGCTTCTTCATGAGTGCATGCTTTGTATAAGTTTTTTAATGTAGAATAAGTGAAGCATTATGTTTAGGGGTTTGATATATTGCACTAATAGTTGTTAGTGTTAGTTTGCTTCTTCATGAGTTGAACTATATTTCGTATTATCTTATTATTAGAATATTTTGATTTTACTTCATATCTCGTGCCTTTTTATGTTTTATATTTATTACTCATTAGTATATAAAAAATTTATCATTTTATGTTTACGCAATCTTTTAATTTTGAGGCTTACGCCACAAAATGCCTTGAGGCTTACGCCTCACTTCTCGAACGAAAAACTCCTCAATACCCAATTATGTAATTTTAAACATTGTCAGATCTAAATGCCTACAGGCCATTGTAGAAGGCCTGTTGTGCACTTGACACGTTACGTATGAACAAATACTGTAGTACTACAACAAATACGAACTCCTACGAGCTGCTATAGAACACTCTATCATGCATTCAGTGTGCGGTCCACAAGGAAAATACAAGGGGTCTACGCCAAGCACGAACTTTTACGAGTTACTATAGAAGACCCGTTAAATTTACAAAAGTTCCCCTGCATATGCACTGTAATATATATGCACATAGGTACTTGAGGGGACTAATGACCAATCAGCTCAGCATGTACTTTTACAAAATGTGGTTGGATTGGTTCATTCAGTCTTCAAAGTCTTATGTAGTGTTGATGTTTTTTGCTTTTATGATGTGTTTCCCTCTAATTGAATTAACATATATGCATTATAATTATATTTCTGAAAGTTGATCATTTGGAATAATTCTAAACATTATAGGTGTTCTGCTATTTTACTTCTCTTTTATACTTCTCTTTTATTGCTTAAAATATTGTGAAGAATAGTCAGTTTCATTGAGCCAATGTATTCTCTCTCTGTGTCCCTCTCCATCCTCATGGGTTTCCAGGTTTAAACTCACAAAGCTTGTCATCTAGAAAGGTTGGTTATCACCCAAAGACATTTGGATTCAACATCCTTGAAGATGCGGTGAGTTTGGCTTGATGCCAATGATTAGAAAATAGACGCAGCTTGATGTGCAAAATAACCCTAAACCTTCAATGAATATTCAGAACCACAATTACACGACTGGTCGAGATCTCATGAAGATGGAAAAAATGTTAACAAATATGATCCAAGAAGCTTTGGGAGGGTTGCTTGGACCCTCACAGTGGGAGAATACCCTCGAGGGGACATCTGACTTGACAATTCGCCTTATGAGGCTAGATAGAGTGCTAACTTCAACTTTTGTCCCTCATCCCCCTCCCATGATGACGAGCGACAAAGAATATAGGCCACGAACTCGACGAATTAGAAGAGAAGAATCTAAACTAACCAATATCTTTTCAAGAATGGTAGTAAAGGCCAGGCTTCCTCCAATATCTTAAGTGCCACATTTAGAGTCTCATCGTGGTATTATCATTATGATTATGAAGATTTAATTATGGAAGCACAAATGGATTTAGTAGTTTTAAGAAAGAGAATTTAATATGATATGAGTATTATAGAGCTTAGGTGGGAGTAGTGTCCTTAGTTAGTAATGGGTCTAACTCTCGATCCTGCCTGCATTTAGCATATAAAAGTAACTTATTAATATGTGTGCATAATTATATAAAAGCATATTTATGAGGTAATATATTGCATATGTAATGTATTATAGATACAATGGCTGAAAGGGTACCGGAGGGGATTAATGACCAATCAGCTCAGCATGACCGAACACCTGAGGATCCTCAAATTATTGCATCAGCTAAAGGCAGTGTACTCTTAGAACATACAATGTGCTAGTGGTGATTGACCCTACCGGTATGATGTTAGGTCCTAGGATGCAAATGCAAATGATGAACATGATGATGCAAAGGATGGAAAAGATGCAATCTCTGGTTGAACCTGCAACACTTAATTTTTTACCAACAGCTATAACAGTCACCCTTACAACTATGAGTAGAGTGTAGATACAAGTGCAGGTGCACATGTTAGTGTAGAAGTTGATAAGCATTTGAAGCTAGTCTAGAGTTTAAAGCCACCTTTATTTAAAAAAAGGAGTAGATGCCAGAGCTGTAGAGGATTAGATGATTAAAATTGATAAGATCATGAATGGGATGAAGATCCCTTGTGACGTCACTAGCTATTTTAGTGTTGGAAGGAGAAGAATAACGATGGTGGAGAGGACAACATTTGAAAAAAAATTGAAGGCAGAGATGAGGAGCTAATTATTGGGGAATAATTTGAACAAGTCCTCAGATAGTGGTATGTCCCACCTTCAGCAAGGCAGGTAATACATGAGAGTTTTGTAAATCTAACACAATGAGCCTGGACTGTTATTCAATATGAAGAAAAATTTATCTTCTTATTGATATATGCTCCATAGTTTATCAATATTCCTACTGAGAAATGTTACGGATTTTTGAAAGGGATTAAAGATTCATTGAGAGAACCTCTAATTCCTCTACGCATTAAAGATTTTGCTAAGCTAGTTGAGAGTGCTAAACTTCTAGAATATGATATGAATATGGTCAGGTAGAAATAACAGATTGGTGACAAGAGGCCATTTGATATCAAAAGTTGTCAGTCTAAAAAGCAAAAATTTCATCTAGGTGCACAACAACAATAGTGGCAAGTAGGGTTTCATTTGATATCAGCCTGTGCAAATTGTGGAAAGTCCCATTCAAGGAAATGCGTACTGAATTTTGGGAAATGTTATCCATATAAAGAGAAATGTTTAGGGAGCCACGGAACTAAAAGTGTTCAGAGGACATAACAGTACAGATGTGCTAAGCAACAAGTGAACAAACAATCTTTATAGATGTACCAATCCAAGTTTTTGCTTTAGCCTCTCAAGAAGTTAAGGAATTTTCTGAATTGGTGATAGGTACGGTCATTATTTCAGGCATACTAGATTTCTTTTTTTTGGGTGCATCACTCTTTTATATCTAAGATATTTTATGACAAATTTTATTTGGAATCTTTTATTTTTACTCCTGCTTTGAATATTAAGTTACTTGTTGATGATTATTTATGTGTTAGTGCTTCATGTTCAATTAACTTTATGATAGCCGATAGGGAATTCTGATCATATTTAATTATGTTACCATTAGTGGAGTTTGAAATAATTTTGGATATGAATTGGTTGGTTAATTACTTTTCCACTATTGAATGTTGTTATAAAAGAGTCAAATTCGATTTGCTTGAGTTTTTTTTACTTTCATTGTAAGAAATAACTAATTTCATCTATGATTTCTTCTAGTCAGGTGAACAAGATTGAGGTCAGGTAAATTCAATCTTTGCAAAGTTAGAAGCAAGCAATGGGGCAATTGATGATATAAATTCTATTTCTGTGGTGAATGAATTTGTAAATATTTTTGTGGAGAAGCTGAATTACCATAAACATTCAACCAGTAACAAATCCGATGATAAAAATCCCTTACAGAATGTCAACCAAAGAGCTACAAAATTCAAAATGTCAGTTAACATAATTGATTGAAAAGGGCTTTATCAAACCTAATACATCTCCTTAGAGTGCACTGGTGTAATTTGTTAAGAAGAAGGATGGTTCGATACGACTCTGTATTGATTACATGGAATCAAATAAGGTGACTATTAAAAATAAGTATCCTCTCTCTAGGATTGATGAGTTAGTTGATCAGTTAGAAGATGCTTTTGTATTTTTCATAATTGATTTGAGATTTAGTTACCATCTTGGCAGAGTGAAATAAAGTGATATTGAGAAGACAACTTTTAATAGCAGGTATGAGCCTTATAAATTTTTTGTTATGCCATTTGGACTATTAAATACCCGGGCTATATTTATAGATATGATGAATAGAATTTTCAGGCCTTATCTTGATAATTTTGTAATTATTTTTATTAATGATATTTTGGTTTGCTCTAACAATGATGAAGAGCATGCAAATCATTTGAGAATTATTATGGGATTACTGAGGCAACACAAATTATTTGCTAAATTTTCTAAATGTGAGTTTTTGTTGAGATTTTTTTTGTGTGCACATTATTAGTGGTAAAGGTATATCTATAGATCCAGAAAAATGTAAAAAGTACTGGTAGAATGGTCAAGTCTAATGTGACTGAAGTTAGGAGGTTTTTTGGGATTAGCAGGTTATTACCGAAGATTTGTTAATGTCTTTTCTCAAATTGCTTTGCCTTTATTAAGGTTGATACGAAATGATGCTAAATTTGAATGGACTATCAATGCGAGCAAAGTTTTCTAGAATTAAAGAAATATTTAACATCTACACCACTATTAACATTTCCATATGGAACTGAGGGATTCTAATTATATAGTGATGCTTCTTTAAAAGGGATGGGATGTATTTTAATATAAAATAAAAAAATGATTGCATATGCTTCCAAATAGTTGTAGCCTCATGAGAGAATTATCTCACACATAACTTAGAGTTGGTTGCAGCTGTCTTTGCTTTAAAGATTCAGAGACATTACTTATATGAAATGAGATGCAAAATATTTATAAATCATAAAAGTTTAAAATATAGTTTCACTCAGAAAGAGTTAAATTTTGGACATAGAAGATGACTAAAATTGATAAAGATTTTGATCTCGACATACAATATTATCCAGGTAAGGCTAATGTGATGGCGGATGCCTCTAGCAAAAAATCTAGAGGACAAGCAAATTGGATCTTAACTCAAGAGGAAGGGTTAATTAAATATATTCAAGCATTGCAGCTAGAGGTTAGAATACAAATTGCTCAAGATTTAGGTGCTTAAATCAGATGATTATTTATCTTACCTTGGAGGAAAGAATAAGAGAGGCCCTAGAAGAGTAACTCTGAATACTAGAAGTTAGTTGATCATTGACAATCATGCAAAAGAAAGGATTTCAGTGTGGATGAGCAGGTAGGAATTAGAAGTCATATGCACTTGTGGATCCCAAAAGGATTTGACGTAATTAAGGAGATTTTATATGAAGCTCATAAATCAGTCTATTCAATCATCTAGGAAGCATGATGATGTATATAGATATAAAAGCATTATTCTGGTGGCCTAGAATGAAAAGAGATGTAGCATTATATTTGCCAAAATGTGAGAAATATCAGGTTGTTCTGAATATCTGAAACCTAGTGGAATGTTGCAATCCTAGCCAATATCATAATGGAAGTGGGAATATATATCAATAGAGTTTGTGATAGGATTTCCCTTATAAAGGCATGGACACGACTGCATTTGGGTTATGATTGACAGGCTAATAAAATCACCATACTTTCTTCCTATTCGTCGGATTGATTCAGTGGAGAAATTAACTAAGTTGTTTTTTGAAGAAATAATCATATTACATGGAATTTCTAAGGTTGTAGTATCTGACAAAGATGGCCATTTTACATCTAAATTATTGAAGGATATTCATAAAAGTTTGGGCACAAAATTACAGTTTAGTATAACATTTCATCCGTAGACGAATGGTCAATTAGAAAGAGCAATTCAAGTGTTGGAAGATTTATTGAGATTGTGTATTCTGAATTTTGGAGGTAGATGGGAGGATCATATTCCGTTGATAGAGTTTATCTATAATAATAGCTACCGATCAAGTATTAAGATGACACTATATGAGGCCTTGTATGGAAAAAAATGCAATACTCCATTGAGTTGGGTTGAAATTGGAGAAAGGCATCTATTGGGTCCGCAATTAGTTTATCAAGCTACTAAAAGTCAGATTAATTAGAGACAGATTAAAAACAGCCCATGATTGACAACATAAATACTATGGCTCCAAGAATAAAATAATAGAATTTGAAGTGGGCGAATTTGTTTTTTTAAAAGTTAGACCAATGAAGGACATTTATAGTTTTGACCGAGGAAAACTGAATCCTAGATATATTGGCCCATTTGAGATAAGTGAAAGAGTAGGAAACGTTGCTTAAAGATTGGCACTACCAACAGATATGGCTAATGTGCATAATACTTTTTATGTATTAATGCCCATAAAATGGATTATAGATGAAAATCAGATAGAACCACAAGGTAAAATTGAGCTACAAAGTAATTTGACATTTATAAAGGAGCCTGAAAAGGTCTTAGAAAGTGATGTTCATAAATTGAGAAGTAGAATAATCCCTTATGTGAAAGTGAGAAGGACACACAGATTTATGAAGGAGGCTGTTTAAGAAAAAGAAGCATATATGATGTAGAAGTTTCCTCACCTTTTTGAGAAACTATGGAATTTGAATTTCGGTGACAAAATTTTAATAAGGGGGAGAATTGGAATGGCCAAAAGTTCAGGTAAAAATATAAATTTTACTTAGGTTATATCCTCAAAATATTAACTTCTATGAAAATTGACAAAAAAAATAATCTTATTGTGGTCGTCAATTAGAGCAAATGTATATATAACACTTATGTTAATTTGCTAGTGCGGAAAAGTTATCATTATCTTTATTTTCCTTAAAGTTTCCCCCATAACTATTGTTAAATCATTAAATTTTTATAGACTATTTATTACTGTTAATAGTAATAAATATAAATGTTGTTATCAATATAAGTACTGTTATATAAGCATCATTAACAACCTATTGCTATTAAATTATGATTAAACAACACTAGTATTTCATTGACATCACTAAATTAATATTAAGTACAATAGCACTAGCCTTTTATTAATCAAAGCATGCATAGGGTGATGACGATCAGATGGGTAGAAAGGTTTTAAACATTAGCATTTAGCCTTGCGGTGCAAACCTCTCCCATTGAAATTCCATTAGCTAGTTTTGCTTGCAGAATTCTCTAGAGTAGAAGCAGGGTATTCGGGTTCTGCTGTGCTTTAGGAGTTCGGTTGGTGCAGGAGAGCTGTGGAAGCATGGGAAGAATTCAATGAGGGTGAACTATTTGCTTCGATAGAAGAAGAAAAGAGGGTAGTACAGGGAGAGATTAGAGGTGAGTATTTTGATTTTTTATTATAGTTGTATTACATAATTTTAAATATTGATAATATTTTTAAAAGAGATCATACCCAATTATTATTTAAGATTTTAACATGTGTATGAGGAAGTGAGGTTTTGGTTGCAAGGTAAATTGTGATTTTGGGATAAATTGAATCAATTTATTAGAAAAAATTAATTGTAGAAATTATAGAAATTGAGATGTGAATTGTGTAGGTGATTTACAAAAGAAAAAAAAAGAGTATAGGTGTCGGAATTGAATAGTCAACTCGACGCGAGAGTATGAAATGAAATTTTAACTTAAAAATAAATTGTAGAATTTTTAGGCAAATATAGCTGCAATTGATAAAAAATAAAGAGTAAAAGACATTAAAGTTAATTCAGTTTAGCTAAGTGACTTTACGGTCAAATATTCAGTTTAGCTAAGTTACATGTAAAGTTTTATAGTTTAAGCTTAAAATGAAGTATTATATGATTACATAAATATTTTTCTAATTGGCAGTATTCTTGGAAAGAAGAAGTATTGAGTTATGTACTGCTTTCTTATTGTCTTTTATATTAAATTATGAAGTATAAAATTCTCAATCAAATATTAGTGAAAAAATTTGAAGTTTAATGAATATCATACTAGTTAATGGTTGTCAATGAAATGTTATAATATATATACAGGTGGGGCAAAAAAGATCCTGATGGATGCATTAGGACCTCAATGTAGCTCATTGGCGATAATGTCGGGTTTTACCTAGGCTCCACTGAATATTATTATGAAGCTATTAAAGCTAACTTTATGTTGTATATATGGCCAAAATCTAAGCTAGCTAATTATGATATTATTTACAAGTTTAGAAAAAAAAAAGATGCTTATATGTCAAAGTACTAAGTGTAATGTTGCAATCATTAAATGGTATGATATGTGTCTTCCTATTGTACTGTAGTATACTTGCTGTTATTACAAATTTTTATGAGCATGTAACTGTTTTTAATTATTTTATAAAATATCTGATGAGTTTATTTTATTTATGAATGTCATTATATTGTTCACTATACTATTTATTAAATTTTTTATTAAAATTGCATATCTTTTTGAGCTTCATAACTCATCATTTTTTTTATTCTAACTATTTTTATAAAAAGGGGCAAAGCTGAGGTGGAAGTAGAATAATCTTATGTTAGTATAAAAAATTATGTTATGTTATATAGTTGTATGAGTCTACAGTAGAGGTATGTACATTATTTATTATTGAAATATTTTAAGATTTTTAGTGGTTCTTTTATTATATATACATGATATAAATAAGATATTTTGAATTTTTTATTTATTAGAGTAATGTGGTGAATTATGACTTAACTATATTTAGAAATGATTATGAGTTTTAAATGTTGAAGAATTTTATATTTTCTCTGTTGCACCCTATGTTGTTGGTAGTGGGGTGTCATGGGGTGTAACAAAGACTCATGGTTCTTGCGTCATTTTGAGTAAAGCGTGCTAGCTGTTCTGGGGTCTTTGGGCATTGGTGAATTGAGCCTTAAACATTCCGTAAAATTCCTAAAAAAGGTTATGATTGCTACTAACAAGGGTGAACCAACTCAATGCTGACTCCTTGAGTGTTGTGAAGAATGACAAACACTTAAGGGAATCATCAATGTTAAGTTGTGAAGTTTTGATTCAAAGGTTACAACATGGACCACTAGGTCGATAATGTCATACCCCATGACACACTCTCTACAAGTAATGTATGTTGCAATAGATAAAAAATAGAAAATTATTTAAAATATTTAAAACTCACAATCATTTCTAAATATATTTAAGTAACAATTCACTATATTATTCTATAAAGCAGAAACTTCTAAAATATCTCATTTATATCATGTATATATAATTACAGAGCCACTAAGAATCTTAAAATATTTCAATAATAAATAGTCTATATACCTCTATTGTAGACTCACTTACATAGCTATACAATAGAGCATAAAGTTTTATATTAGTCTAAGTCTATTCTGCTTCCACCTTATCATTGTCTTTCTGTAAAAACAGTCAAAATAAAAATTTTAGTGAGCTATGAAGCTTAGAAATATATATAATTCTAATAAAAATTTAATAAATAGTATAATAAATAATATGACTACATTTATAATTGAACTAAACTCATAAGATAATTTACAAAATAATTAAAACATATACATGCTCATAAGAATTTATAATAATAGTAAGTATGTTACAGTATAATAGCTAAATACAGATCACATCATTTAATGATAGGAACATCACATTTTGCACTTAAACATATAAGCATCTTATATTTTCTTTGAAACCTATAAATAATATTATAATTAACTAGCTCATGTTTTGGCTATATATATAACTTAAAGTTGACTTTTATACCTTTATAATAATTTTGAATAGAGCGAAGATAAAATCCGATATTATCGTCATTGAATTACATTAAGGTCCTAATATCTCCATTGAGATCCCTTTTATCTCACGGGATCCCTTTGTCTCACTTGCGTAGATACTATAATATTTCATTGTCAACTCTCAACTAATATGATATTCATCATGCTTTAAATTTCTTCACTCATATTTGACTTAGAATTTCATGACTTAATATAAAAGACGTTTATGTAATACTTACATAAGCAAAATAAGAATTCAATACATAACTCAATGCTTTTTCTTTTATTTATGTGATCTTATGATGCCTCATTTTAAACTTGAACCATAAAAATTTAAATGTGGTCGTTCATACTTAAATATTTAACTGTAAAGTTATTCAACCAAACTGAACTAACTTTAATGTCTTTTTTTCCATCAGTTCTTGATCATTTGCAACAATATATGCCTAGAAATGCTAAAATTTATCTTTTAAATTAAATTTATATTTATTCTCCTGGGACAAGTTGTCTCATCGATTCTGACAACTCGTACCTTTTTTCTTTTAGAATCACTTATATAATTTATATCTCAATTTCTATAACTTATACAAATCATTTTTTCAAAAAATTGAATCAATTCAATTTATCTAAAAATTATCGTTTTTCTTGCAACCAGAATCTCCCCTCATATATATGTTAAAATTCTAAATGACAATTAGGTATAATCTCCTTTAAAAATATTACCAATAAGATTACAAATATTTGAAAATTTATAATATAACTTTAATGAAAAAGTCAAAATGCTCACCTCTAATCTCTCCCCTACTACCCTTTTTTCTCTTCTTCTTCGTCTTCTTCTATCGAAGCAAGTAACTCACCCTCACCTGGTTCTTCCTCTTCTTCCATGACTCTTCTACACCAGCCGAACTCCTTAAGCACAATAGAACTCAACACCCTACTTTCACTTCAAAGAATCATGCAAGCAGAACTTGGCTAATGGAATTCAAATGGGAGAAGCTTTCATGAAATGCTAAATGCTAATGCTTAAAACCTTCATAGCCTTTTGATCGTTATCAGCCTATGCATGCTTTGATTAGTGGATAGCTAGTTCTATTGCACTTAATATTAATTTTATTTCAATAAAATATTAGTGTTGTTTAATCGTAATTTAATAATAGAAGGTTATTAGCTATATTTATATAGCAGTACTTATATTAATAAAAATATTTATATTCACTACTATTGATGGTAATGAATAGTCTATAAAAATTTAATGATTTAATAATAGTTATGGGGGGAAACTCTTGGAAAAATTAAGAAATCAAATTAATGCGATAACACTCCCACAGTAGAAAATTACTATATAGTTTTACATATTAGTTTGCTCTAATTGATGAGCATAACACGATGAAATAATTTTTTAGCGATTTTCGTAGAAGTTAATATTTTGGGGACATAATTTAAGTAAGCAAAATTTATATTTTTTTTCTAAACTTTTGGGCACTACAGTCTTTGAGAAACATCATTGCGAGGTTTCATGGGGAAATGTTAGAAGTTAAGGATTTGTTGCCTACAAGTGCCTATGCTACCTTGACCCAAGGACGAAGGGAGCGACCTTTTTGTTATGCACTAGACATATAGTAGTCGAGAATGTTGGCTGAATTGTTAGAGCTCACCAACATTCACATCAATATTAAAGAATACAATAGAGTGATTGAGTCCTCCATTGTCACTCATCCATTTGTACTCACCCTTGAAGGGATGGCTAGATCGAGAAAGAATTCGCTTTGGGTAGCAAAGGGATAGAAGGACTGACATTTTACGAGATTCCTGCCACCCATAGCACTAGAGAGTGCCCTTGCAACCTAGGCCACTAAGAAGTGCAAGACCACTCACACTTAGGTGGAGGAGCTCCCTTGGGCCACTTGTCTTTATCATGAAGAAAGAACACACCGCGCCCCCACTTATTCCACCTGCACCCATTGTGAGCGTCAATGGTCGTGTTGATTGAGGTTATCCAAAATAAAGAGTTTTTCAAATGCCCAATGCTTATGATGTTGAACACGCACACACCAGGGACACCTGGAGATAATGCGCCTTTCCCAAAGATCACAGTAAGTTGGTCCATGAGCATATTAGTTGCAAACACACTCAACAAAGGTGGCGTTGAGAACATGGAGTGCCAACGACTTGATTTTCTACCCATGTATAAGTCTTTACAGTATTTTCGCATTCAAAGTTTTCATAATACAACAAAGTATTCTACTCATTTCATGTTTTGTACAATTCTTACATGCATGAGTTCTAAAATAGGTTAGTCAATGAATCCACGACTAACTACACTATGCTTCGGGAACTCGCATGCCCCTGAAACTATATTGAACTCACTTAGCGTACTCTCCCTACCTAAGCACTCGGGGAACATGCTTAAGTGAGTTGTGCAATAAATTTTAAAGAGCATTTTTTTTCCACTTGCTAAGCTATAATGTAGTTTACTCATAGCCCCGGGTGAGTGCATAATAGCTGGAATACAACTTACTGGCCCAAGCTACTCGACCCCCTTTGCAATAACAAAGGATGATTGACTGAGATAAGAATCATACGAGTCCTTAACCAAGTTCAAGCTAAAGAGCGACTCAAATTACTTCCTGCTGGAGAGTCAAGGCCCTTAGGCACAATGACTCAGGATAACAAAAGCCCTCAGGAGAAGTAAAGTCATCGCTCAAGCGAAGTAGCCTCCTTATTTCTTGTTGAGTCTCTTTGGCAAGTTTTGTTTAAAATTCCACACAACCCCAAATAACTGGCTCTTAAAAAAAGAGAGAAGAAAAGATGAAAAAAAAAAAAAAAAAAAAGATAACAAGAAAAATCCTCACTTGTCAAATATAATTGTAGGGTATCTTTGACCAACTCCCACTATGAATCACATGCACATATCATAGATATTGGGTCGCCAAGTTATCACATCAATCGGTTAAGCATTATAGGATTATCCCCTTTTTTATGATAAGATTCACAATGAGTAATACACGTGTCTTCTATAGCAGGCGAGGTTTAGTGGTTACCCCTGCGAATACTATAAAGTTTTTTGTAAGGTAAGGCTCACTGTAGATGACGACAGCTTCATACAAATGCGAGTAGCCTTATAGGCTGACTCTCCCCATTGCGATAAGAATTAATATTATAAAATTTTAATATTATAAATTTATATAATAGTATTGAAATGGTATATTTGTTGCATATCTATTTTCAGAAATATAATTTTGATGATTGCAAGCACTTCTATTTTACTACGACTGCCTTGCCTACTAACATTTCAGGACTACATGATCAAGACTGCAATTTGAACCAGCTCAAGATTGGGTAGATTAGGTCTGAGTCAGTTTGTAAACCTTTTTCTTTCTTGAGTTAATTTTGTAATAGAAGTGATTCTTGATGCTAAGTAACCTTGCGCACACACACTTGAGGGAATTTCTGACTATTTGTTAGAGTTCTCTGTTTTGAGTACATCATCCAGGATGATTCCCATATCGGCCAGACCAATCAGACTAAAAATAGAAACTTTAATTAGGGCATCCTTATTAAGAAGGCGCCATTAAACATATCGGCCTGGATGATCAACACATCATATACAAAGCTCCTTTATTACATGCTGAGTAACAAAGAAATAAAGCTCAATTCTGTTACCGCCGAGTCCAGAACTTAGATTTTGTAGTTTTGACATTCTCAGTGCCTCATTATTTCAGCTATCTTCTGCTAAGCATTAAACTAAGCGTTCCCCTTTTTCACAAAAGTTGTCATCCTCTTCATTTGTATGTGATTTTTCCCAACATGCTGTTCGGTTCTATTATTATATTTTCTGCTGACGGAACATTAATTCTGGAAAATGCACAATTATTTCTGCAGTTGATGCCCATTGGATTTCTGAACATGTTAAGTTTTTGAGCAAACTTATCTATTAGGACTTCAGAACCAGAAGAGCTCAATTTTGGTTTGCTATTCAGGCCTGTTCTGGATGGCTTCAATTTATGTGCTTTTTGTAAAGTTTTCCCTGAGGTTTTCTGCCAGATGTGAAAGTTCTCAAGAGTTTTTTTTTATAAATTTAATCAAGACATTTACAAGAGGATGTACCTTGGTGCATGTTTTTTGCTAATGACATTCTTCTTATTGATAATACTAGAGAGGGAGTTGATGAAAAACTTGAAGTATGGAGGTGAACTTTAGAGTCTAAAGGTTTTCGTTTCGGCTGATCTAAAATCGAATTTATAGTGTAATTTTAGTATTAGTAGATCTAGTGGTGGGATTATGACATGGGGTGATTAGGTCATTAAAAAAGTACATATTTTATACGTCTTGGGTCTATTGTTCAAAGCGATGGTGAAATAGATTGGGATATTATTAGTAGAATTCAAATTGAATAGTTGTAGTGGAGGAATGCATCAGGTCTATTGTGTGATAGAAAAGCACCCCCAAACTTAAGAGGAAATTTTATAAGATGGTTGTGAGACCTGCAAAGCTTTATGGCGTGAATATTGTCCATTAAAAGAGAAGCATAAAATTAAGTTAAGTGTTGTAGAGATGAGGTTGTTTAGGCGGATGAGTGGCTTTACACTTAAAGACAAAGTGAAATGAGTATATGCGTGAAAAGGATGGAGTTCCAATGGCAGATAAGATTAGAGAGAGTCGCCTTAGATGGCTTGGTCACTTAAAATGTCGGCCTTTCGATGGCCTTATCAAGAGAGTAGATGTATTAGATTTGGCCTATATTAAAAATGGTTGAGGTAGACCTAACATGATTTGATTAGAAAATATTAAAATTTATATTCTTTATTATATTTAAATAAGAATTTGACTTTTAATAGGACACAATGGAGAAAAAAGATTCATGTTATCGGCCCCACTTAGCGGGATCAAGACTTGTTGTTGTTATTATTATTGTATAAATTTAATCAAGGCCTTCCTAGCCTACCTCTCAACTTTTAATTTTGAACTTATTGTAGCAAAGTAGACCAAATAGATGGACAATAAGGTTTGCAGGACTCTTGATCCTTCAAAATAATAATAATAATACAATTAGGTGGTTCTCTTTTTTGAGGTTTTGAGAAGTTAAGGATCTCACACCCCTTAATATGTTAGTCTATTAGTTAATATGTGAACTTGTTTTTGGTTTACATGTAAGATCTTTTATTCATTTAGAGTTCCAGTGCATCTGTCATCACCAGCTATTTGGATAAAGCAACTTCATTAACGCTCAAAAAAAAAAGGACAATAGTTTTTCTTTTTAAAACAAGCCTATAAATTTCATTTCATATTTTATGCAATTTTGAATCATTTACGTACTTGTAGAAAGCTAGCTATCTTTCATGTAGCATTTTACCGCAACTATTTCCTGAGCAGGCAAGAGTACTCACAAAGGAGATTTTGACTGTAAGTTTTGTGGAAAAGCTTTTATGAGCTGTTTACTCATCATTTTACCAATTTTTTATACCCCTAAATCCTGTTGCTTCAGGCACTGCTTTTTCTCTGTTTGCATCTTTTTCTGTATATTGTTTACATTTTCTAACTTAGTTTTCATAAACTAACACCTACAACAACCACAACAACAACCAACCTTTATCCCAATATGTGGGGTCCGTTACATGAATTCTTTTTTTCTATTGTATCCTATTAAGAGTCAAATTCTCATCTAAATCTAATAAAGAAAGATCATTTCTAATGTTTTCTAACCAAGTCTTTTTAGGTCTACTTCTACCATTCTTAAAGTAAGTCAAATCTAATACATCTCCATTCCTAACCGGGCAATCGAAAGGCCACCATTTTATGTGACCAAATCATCTAAGGCAACTCTCTCTAATCTTATCTTCCACTGGAGCTACTCCAATCTTTTCACATATATGCTCATTTCGTATCCTTTCTCTAAGAATAAAGCCACTCATCCACCTGAGCATCCTCATCTCTGCAATACTTAATTTAATATTATGCTTCTCTTTTAATGGCCAACATTCTACACCATAAAGCATTGTAGGTCTCACTGCCATCTTATAGAATTTTTCCTTAAGTTTGAGAGAGACTTTCTATCACACAGTAAGCCCGATGCATTCTTCGACTTCAACCATCCAACTTGAATTATATTAATAATATCCCCATCTTTTTCTCCATCACTTTGAACATTGGACCCAAGATATCTGAAACATAAACTCTTATTAATAACTTGATCGGCCAAATTCACAATCCTCCAACTAGATCTATTATTACTAAAATTATACTCCATATATTCAGTTTTAAATCTACTCAAACAAAAGCCTTTAGACTCTATGTTTGACCTCCATAATTAAAGTTTACCTTCCACTCTTTCTCGGCAGGAACCCACTGCTGTCTTGGCTATGCTACTGAAGTCTTATAAACAATAAGAATATCATCAGCAAAAAGCATACATGAGGGTACAACCTCTTGCAAATGTCTAGTGAGAACATTCATGACTAAATCAAAAAGATATGGGCTTAAGGCTAATCTCTGATGTAATCCAACTTAAATAGGAAAATACTTGGTCAAATCACCTTGTGTTTGAACAAAAGTAACATCTCTTGCATACATATCCTTAATGACTTGAATATAAGCATTATTAACCCCTTATGTGGAACTCTCCATAGCACTTCTCTTGGAACTTTATCATGTCTTTTCAAAATCAATAAAAATTATATGTAGATACTTCTTATTCTCTTTATGCTTCGCCATCAAACCTCTCAATAAATATATATCCAATTGATTTTGAGAAATATTAGTGTCACGCCGCAACCTATACTCCATAACTCTCATCCACAGTTTTAAAGTATGACAAATTAACTTAATTCCTCTATAATTCGCACAATCTTGTGCATCACCTTTATTTTTAAAAATAGGAATCAATACACTCATTCTCCATTCATCTTGCATCTTTTTATCTCCTAAGCATTTCTAGACCTCTATTGGAATATCATCAGGTCCAATAGTTTTTCCACACTTTATTTTCATTAGAGCCTCTTTAACTTTAATTTTACTAATACGCCGATAAAAAAAAATCTTTATTTTCATTTAGGTGTTAAGGTCACTAAAGTCAATCACATTCTCATAATCTTTATTGAAAAGTTTAGCAAAATATCTCATCCACCTTTGTTGAATATCCTCTCTAATAAAAGTACTTTTTGATATTCATTCTTAATACATTTCACTTGAACTAAATCCTTACTACTTCTCTCTTTGTTTAGCTAACTTATACTTATATATTTTACCCTGCTTAGTATCTAATCTATTATATAAATCATTAAAAGCTAAAATCTTTATATCACATATTACTTTTTTAAACTTCTGATGGGTCTCTTTATATATTTTTCAATTATCAGAATTTTTATAGTTAAACCAATTTTTATAACAAATCTTCTTATTTTCATAAACTAATAGCTAATCAATCTAACGTCCAACTATAGTTTGATTTATTCTATTCTTCTTTTGGGTAGTTAGTAATGAATTGTTCTATTTTGTTTTTTTTTAAATCAGGCTAATTTATTTGATTATTGGAGAATGTTTAGTAGAATCTCTTCTTTTAGTTCTTTTCCTTGAATTTTCTTTCATGTTTTATCATTGTCTATCTGCAAATTAGTTTTAGGCCCTGGTTACTTAATGTTTTTTATTATGATATGTAATGTGTTAAGAAAGGTTTAATTATAGTTTTGGTTGTAGATTTACTTCCTTTCTGTGTTCAATACACATTATTGAAGCCAAGAGTAAATATTTTCACCGGAACTCTGATCTGCTCAAGTAAACTGGAGTTCTGATGTTTATCTGATGCCTGAAAAACTAAATTGTTTCTGAGAGTCCCCTCTTTTTGCTCCGATCTTTGCAATTATGCGACTACATCCAATTCTCTTGGTTAAATACTTAAATTTTATTTGTAGATGATGATGTTTCATCACTTAGTTAGAGAAGCCAATGCGTGATATATTTATTCAGTCCATTTGGCTTTAAAATTGGAAAATATGTTGGCTTTTATGTTTAATTTTTTGAAAGACATTGCAATTGAAATTTTTAGCACAATTAATTGAACAAAACATAATTTAAAAAATTTGACGTACCATTGAATTTTGTGTATATTGGGCTTCTAACAAATATTTATTTCCTGCTTCATACCAGTTCCCTGTTGGTCGTGTTCACCGTTTGCTTAAGTCGCGGATTGCTGCAAGTGGAAGAGTAGGTGCCACTGCTGCAGTATACTGTGCTGCGATTTTGGAATACCTTACTGCCGAAGTGCTGGAGCTTGCTGGCAATGCGAGCAAGGATCTGAAGGTGAAGCGCATCACACCGAGGCATTTGCAACTTGCTATTCGTGGAGATGAAGAGCTTGATACACTTATCAAAGGTACCATAGCCGGTGGAGGTGTGATTCCTCATATTCACAAGTCCCTCATTAACAAATCGTCCAAGGAATAATAATCTTCTACGCACGGCCCTCCACGAATCTTCTATGTCATTCTCCCCAGCTTTAATGATAAGTTTTCTTAGTTCTTTCTTCTTTTTATTTTCTATTTGTAGTTTTAGAATTTATGGCCTGTTGTTTGAATATTTATCTCCAACATACCAAATTTAAATTATTTTCTTGAGATCATCATGGTGGGAATTCTGTAATTTGTAGTGGATTGAAGTGTTTGCTTTCTGTTAAAAGGCTTTTGACATGGAACAGCCTCATTTGCAAATTTAGTTTGACTAATTATATAGGTTTTATTATTATCTCGAATTTTTGCTAATTAATTTTCCTCAATCTCGTTTTCATGGAGAGTTTGTTTGATTGGTCCATTTTCTTGTGCCTAAGGCTTCATTTGCGATGACTTTCTTTTTGCTTCTTAAAGAAGGTTTTTAATACAAATTTTAAAATTTTTGCATTAAAAAATTATTTTAAGAAGCAGGAAGAAAGCCGTCCCAAACAAAGCCTAAATCTTTAATTTTCTGCAGTCGAGTTGCCTGGTTGGAGATTTGCAGGGGCAATTAAATATTGATATGGTGAAAAAAATGACAAACTATGTCAGCTTATGTGGCTGATTGCCTGAACGTGTGCCACAGCAGTTGACAATATATATATAAGCCTTTGTTTTTGTAGTGTAGTTTTGCACATTAGGAAGCCATTATTCTATTCGACTATTACTATTGAGACCAATCTTACAAAGTATTCTATGAGTGTTGTACACCTGATGTTGCTTGGGCCGATTTACTTGAGTCTCATTTCTATGAATCAGGTTCAAATAGAGGATAAGCCTAAAAAAAAAATAAAAAAAAAAAAATAAAAAATAAATAAAAATTAAAAATAGAGGATAAGCCTAATATGCTTTTTGACATATTTTAATATTCATATAACATTAGCTTGTAATTTATGTTGGAGATCTAGTGATATCTTAGAACTCAATAAAAAATTCTATATTTCCCACTTCAATATTTTTGCAAAGCTTGCTTTATATTTGTTAATAAGGCTTTAACATTGCCCACAAATAGATTTGAATTTGATGTCTTTTTAAATTTAGATTTGATTTGGGACAATTTTCTTACTTAGTTTAATACTTTTTTAGAAAATAGTAAAAAAGCTATAACAAACAAAATCTTAGGGAGTGAAAACATATCTAGGATTAGAATTTAAGTAATGTAGCATCATCATAATGGATGAAGAGAGATCTCTTATAACAAAACAATATGAATTTGTCATTGATACTCTTTTTTTCTTTATTTATTTATTATTATTATTTTTTTAACTCACAAAAGGGCCTATGTGTTGATTAATAGAAAGATTATAATGTCCTTAAAAGGGATCTCGAGCTCAATAATGCTCACAAGAGAATAAAATGATAACCGAAAAGCTCAAGTTACCTTTTAAAAAAAAGGGCTTAGGCTTTGTTACTGTTACTCAAGTATGCTAAATGGATGAGAATAAATTAGGGAATTCTAAAGTAGTTCAAGAATAACTTCTCGAGTTGAGTCTTAGGCTTTATTTGGGACGGCTTTCGTACTGCTATAAAGCAGCTCTCTAGTACAAAAATTAAGCAACTTTAAGAAGCAATAAGAAAGCCGCCCCAAATGAAACCTTAAATCCTCAGGTGGCCTGCACAATTCTCAAGCTGTCTTAATCAGATTCTAACTAACATGAAAGATTTCTAAATGTGTGAAAGTAATATTGTTGTTGATGACATCAAAATTGAGATTAGTGATCATGAGCATCTTTTTTGATATCTAAAACCTCTAATTTAATGAAAATAGTGAATATAATATGCAAAAATTAGCACAAAATATCAACATTTGCATGAAAATTATTGTATTAGTGATGATGCTGAAACATAAATTGGACAACATGAGCATTTTCAATTACCTTCAAAGCTAATGTAATAAAAAAAAGCGTTAAATGTTTGCGAAATATTAAGAGTTGCATGAAAATTGTTGTTTTGCTAATAACATCAAAATCAACATAGGAAAATATTAGCATGTTTGACATTTAAAATCTCCATTTCTGTGAAAATGGCGAAGATTGAACGTAAGAGCAAATTATGTAAAATGATCACAAAATTTCGTAGTTGCATGAAAATCATGTTGTCGACAATGATGACATTGCGAGTGGCAAATGCGGGCATGTTCATTGTTATTTAAAACCTCAATCGATAAAATTGATGAAGATTATACACAATATTAAAAATGGTTATAAATTATTCAGTGTATAAAAAGTGTTGTCATTAATAACATTAGTGATTCGTTTGAGACAACTTTCTTACCGCTTTTTCAAACAATTTTTTATTATAAAAATGTCAAGTTCAAAAAAAAAAAAGTACTAAAAAGATGTTTTAAAAAGTAATAAGAAAGATATTTCAAACGAAGCCTAAAATTGAAACCAATAAAAGCAAGAATGTGCATGGGCTTAAGAGCTCCAATGCATATAAAATTATGGAAATTAGACTTAGAATGAATGATGCTAAAATTGAGATCAATAGTAGCAAGCATTTGCCAGGGAACTTAAGAGATTTAATGCAACAAAAATGGTAAAAAATCATATAAAAGTTATATAAAACAAAGTTTCGAATGATTATTATTGATATAAAATATCAGAGGATAGGCACGTATTTACCTAGAGATAGGTAAAATTATTTCTAGGAAGATTAAGCTAGGAGTCTCAACGACTTAAATCTACCTATGCTAACTAATCTCATATTAGTTCAGTGAATTATTTATTGCATAAATGAACCAACATAAACAGTAGATTCAATCCAAAACTAAGAGATAAATATATTTACTAAATGGTTGTTTGGTTGCTTGAAAAAGGAATGCAGTGTATAATAAATACTTTGAATTGTTTGGATGTGTGTAAAAGAAATGAATGAGATTACTTTTTTTTTTTTTTTGTTTAGTTTGAAATAAAGTGAATGCAATGTGAAGTGCAAAGAAGGTAGTAGTAGGTGTTCGACGTTGGCAGTGGTTGTGGTCGGTAGTGGTTGGCCGCGGTGGTAGTGAGAGGTGGGTGATAGCAGCTAGTGGTGGTCGGCCACAGCCAGCAGTGCAGGGCAGTGGTCGACGAATGTGGGTGGTGGGTGAAGGGTGGCCGTGGCAACTGGCGGCAACGATGGTCGGGCTGTGCAGGCTGCTGTTAGCCTGTGCAGGCATTGGTGGTTGACAACTACGAGCAGTGAGGGCCATCAGAGGTGGCCAGTGGTCAGCGCCCCGGGGGGTGGCGGAGAAAATTTAATGAATTTTCGATGTATTTGAAATTCACCCAAATCTAATAAATTTCATATACACCAAAAATGAACTGGAAAGTGAATTCCAAATGTACTAAATTTTTACACTACATTTATTTTACTTCAACCAAACGCTAATATTCTCAAAACCCTTGTGTTTGGAACACTTTACTCTCTCTTTTTACTTCAAAACAAATAATCCCTAATTCAACTATGGCATAATAGAATGAAATTAATCTTAAGAGGGTTTGTTGGATCTATAGTAGTCTACACATGGCTAGACTAAATTCAAAGACTTCCTTTTTTTAGGGTCTCAATGTCTAAGCTAGGAAAGGGGGCTATGAGGATTGAACCATATTTAGATTTACTAAACAAGGTGTTGATCTATTACATCAACTAAAACATAGTAGAGTTAACAGTCCAAAAAAATAGTTAGATCTATGGATCCCTAAATTTTCTCAGGTTAAATCCTATAATTTCTTTTCTTAAAGGTTTTCAATGGCTAAATAAAGAATGGGTCTAAATGTCTTTATCTTAACCTATATTTACTAGAAAGGAAGATTAGTCAATAATGGCCTAATATAGTTAATAAATCCAAAAGAAGAATTGATTTATGGATGCCTAAACTGGGTTATGCTAGATCCTTAAGTTTCTTTTCCTAAGCGTTTTCAATAATTAAATTATGAAAAGGCTCTTGGAGGCTTAATCCTAACCAAGATTTACTTGATAAAGTGTTTATCTATTGAATCAATTATAATGCAGTAAAGTTAATATATCTAAAGGGAAGATGGACCTATGAATGCCTAAACTTATTGGCAACAACCAAGGCTTGATTATACTAGGAAGGGGTCCCACAAAATTTAATCCTAACAAAAAATGTCTAATTATAAGGAAGGTGTCAAAGAAATTAGTTTTCCATAAATATTAAAGATAGTTCTATGGATTTTTAGAAAGGTTAGACTAGACATATGGGTTTTTAATGACTAAACAAAGAAGAGCTCTTAAGAACTTAAACCCTTCCTATGTTTACTTACTAAGGTGCTGATTTATTGAAATAATTATACCACATTATATTAATAAACATAAGAAATATTTTAGACCTATAGGTGTTTAAAGAAGATTAGACTGATCCCTAAGGATTTTTAATGACTAAACTAAAAAATAATCTCTAGAGACTAAATCCTACCGAAGTTTCCAAGGTGCTAATCTATTGAATTAAGTTTGGCACAATAGAATCACCAAACCCAAGGGGACTTGGATATATATATTAAGCTAGCTTGCAAGGCTAAATTAGACCCTTCTAGTGTATACTAGGAAGAGATCTTAGATGCTAAAATTTTAAACTAGGTTTATTGACCAATTCTGCACTAGGAAGGGGCCTAGGAAACTTAATACTACCTTGTACCAACCCAAAACCCAAACCTCAGACAGGAAAATAAAGGAAATCCTAACTAGATAATTAGCATATTTTGAATTTTATTAGATTTTCTTAGATTTAAATCAATGGAATTTTGAGATTTTAGAAGGTTATTTATGTAAGTGTTTGTCTCTCTTTTTATAGATAACCTTAAAAAACATCATAAAATTTTCACTATGGATTTGTGGCTCCGAAAATTCATGCCCTGGCCTCTCCACAAACCCCTTTCCTTTCTTTTTATTTTTGGGTTATTGAGGGGAGTTTTAACGAGTAAGTTTCAAGATAAAATTTTAGAAGGCAAATTGGGTTTATAAATAAGACACTACCCATAGATTTTTCCCTTTTCTTGCGAGGAATTTATGATTTGAGTTCTGGTTTCCTACAGGTGCAAGCCTCTACAGTTAATTACTCCTAATAAAAAGAGAGAACTTTTGATTAAGGATAGTCATTAAATTTATATAGAGTATCTAATATATAGAAGTAGCATTGTTTAAGTATTTGAGAATTTAATATTTAAAATTAAAAATTCCACTACCTCATACTTAAAGAATATGGTGATGGAACGATGATGAGCTTGATAAAGATCCCATGGTTTCACCAACCCTGCCATTGTGGTCCATGATCTACTTAGTCATAGGAGGTATTTGACCCAACCTGACAGAAGGATCCTTATTTGTAGCCATGGGTTACTTCGCCCAATGGTACCTTATAGACCTGATGTGAATATTTGTCTAAAGGGATAAATTTAAATCCACTTTAGCTAACATAGGATTTTGTTCCCTATTGATCATATCCTACTAATTCATTACTCAACGATTTAGAGCCATTGGGAAACATATGGACTCTAACCATGATCATAATATAATGATTCCATTTGGCGATAAAACCATCTGGTCAGAGGGTCTCAATCATAACCATTTATCTATAGTGCCATTTAGCAGCGAGACCATCCGTGTGGTGCTATTTGACATCGAAATCATTAGGTAGAGGATATGTGCTATGTTCTTACTAAAAAGAGATAGATTGACAATGAATCCTAGTGGAATTCTTGATTAGACATCAACTTTCTATGTGTTAAATTTGTTTTTAGATTTGTCCACCTAGTCGAATAGATGGGTATTTTTGCTTTCAGTGTTTGATGATTTATTCTAATTTTAAATATTTTAAATTTTAGTATTTTTAAAATTTTAGATTTTTATGAACATTTGAAAATTTGGGATGCACATTTAATTATTTAGGATCCTTTCTAATTTATATTTTCTATCAACATGGCTATCATAAAGTGTATTATTGATTATTATATCTTTCTTGATTGAACTTTGTCAACTCTATCAATTTACTGACAATGGATCAAAATCATATATAAATTCATTTCTTAATTCATCCAGCCACCTCAGACGGTATGTGTGCACCTATGACGCACTCGCTGCGGTATATATGGGTATATGCTGTTGAGTGCATTTTATGTGATGTATTTATATGAGTATTTCATGTATGTAGTGGATGTGTATGATGCATTGTATGTATCATGTATGTTAGCCTATACATTTTGTATTTGCACACTTTAAAGTTGTAGTGTGCGACATATCTGCATGTAATACAATATTGAATTATATGCTTGAATAAAACCTTCTACATCCTACAAATGCATATAGGTGGTCATTAAAAAATAATTTTAATGTCAAATGACACACTTGTATGAAATCCTCAGCATCCTACAAATACATGTGGGAGGTCATTTTGAATTATGATTGCAATGTCAGATGACATGCTGGAATGAAACCCTCTGCATATCACAGATGCATACAAGAGGACATTTCGAATTATGATTATATTATGAGATGACATTATGGAATGAAGCCCTCTTCATATCACAGATGCAAGCAATAGGTCATATTCAATTATAATTGTAATGTCAGATGACATTCTAGAATGAAACCCTTTATATATTATAAATATATGCATATTATGGAATGGGTATCAATGGATATTTTAATTCATGAAAGGGGGGTATTTTTACATTTTCAGATGTAGCTTGATACATTCTGTATGCTTGTATGAGTGTTACAGATCTGGTGGTGTGACACATTAACATAACACACATTAAATTTGCAAAATATACATGTTTAATGTATTTTTAAGTCATTGATTTTCCCAAATGATATATTAGAATGATAATTTGATTCTTGCATATAGTGCATAATGTATTAGCATGCTAGCTGGGCACACTACTGTAGCATAATACATTTCATATACTGAATAGCGTGTCTATGTAAGCGTAATGCATTTGTATGCTGTGATGTGTATGCTCACAATACATCCTACATACTAAATAACATATTTGTTATGATACATTATACATGTTGCGACTATATGCATTGCAATATGTTAGCATATAAATGTAATACACTGTTATAGTATAATGCAACTTGTATGTTGAATGACATATTCGCATGAATTATAATGCCTATTATAATGCATGTACGGGGAACATTTTAAAATATTTGACACTAATTAATTATGTGGGTAGTTATCATTTGAAGGTGCACAATGTTTTATTAAAAACTTCTATAAGTCTCCTATCTGCTTGTATGATTGTTACATATTTGATTGTGTGGCGTGGCGCTTCAGTGGGTTGTAAATTTTTGCTATTGATACCATATTTTTGTTTGTAGGAGAATTGCAGTTTTTCATCCATAATACGATGAGATACTTCATTATTCTGATGTAAGCTCTATCTTCATGTCCTTGGAGAGATCAAATCTATTTATTATATAACCTTTGCACAGATCAGATAAGGACATTCAAATTACATGAGGTCATTTTTTGATAGATGAGGTATCATGATCTGATGATACCAAAGGCTTGGATGATGTGTTATTAGATTTCTTCATCTCTACTTTATTACAAGGTAGTATCATTGAACCATGAACATGACAAAGCACAAGATATTTTTTAGTATCCCAATGACATTCTAGTATTTAGTATACACGTGGAATATAGAAGCTTCTGCATAGCCTTTGATATATCAACCAAGACCAACTTATAACCGCAACACATAAGCTTGTATGAACATGAATGTTCACCTTCAATTTCATGAAATTCTTACTGGGATAATGTGCTCTAGGATCTCGTTCCATGCACTTACGGTGCACATGTAGAACATCAGGTTATGAGATTTGATCTCCATATCTTCATTAAAATATTGCAATATTTCTCTATAATCATTAGTATTTCTGAATAGATGATAGAATGAGACATTTTCTTCAGATGCTCATTCTTTGACTCTACAGAATCATTCAATTTTGCTTGCTTAATGCCATTATTAGGATATACATTAATGGGCTTCCTCTTTGTACTAGGTTTCCTCTGACTCAGTTGTTAGTATTAGAATTTTTGAAATTATTAATTGGAGGACTTAGTTGTACTATATCAAAAAAATCCTCAGCTCCAACATGAGATTAACATACTTCTTCTTAGCATGGTTGTTAACCGTGAGGGTCTTTTACAGCAGTTCGTAGGTGCTTGCAATTTCTATATTTCATATATTTGTTGTGATATTCAATCCTTGATCTTGAATAGTATGTTGCCTGCATATATATGTTCACAAAGAAATCATCATCCCTATAGCATATCTACTATCATCGCTGCTTGTTAGCGTTGACATTTCCTATAGCCTTTCTATATATGGTGGTGGGTAGCATGTAGTGAGTATGGAGACTCCTATAATGGCTCATAGATGTTTGCGTCTATTGCAAATTAACAATCTTTGCTTATGGGATACCAATGTATTTACTACATGAACACCCTAGCATTTACTACACATTGCTTATGTATGTTTTTAGGAAATATCACCTTTTACCAGCAAGTTTAGTGTGTTCACTTGCATAATATTGTCAAATGTTGGTCAAACTATGTCATCCTCCATTCTCTTCATACGTGTTGGATAGTGGGTCGCAATATTAATTACAAATCAATCTTCAGTGCTCGTATGGGATGATAAACATATATGTAAGTTAATATTATAGGAAACATTATCATTTGCAAGTAGGCATTATGCGTTAGCATGCTAATACAAGCTACCAGTTGAGCTGCATTCATCACTGGTTCCCTATGCATGTTGGTCGACAAGTTATCATTCAATCCACCTCTGTGTCTCCTGCTTGCAAAGTACTACGAATGTGAATGCTATACATTGGTCATATAATTTGTGCTTGCGAGGGATTAATGCATTCGCTTTCCGTTGAATGGATGCTGACTATAAGGCATTATTGAGTTCACATCTTTGTTATCAGGTCATTCTATTCATCACCTGCCAATCTTTTCTACATACTAAAAGTTAGTATATTTGTTTACTATTGGCTGTAGGAGGTTTTTACCTTCTCTTGAAAGTGGAGTACACATCCTCTCCAATTACTGTTTATCATTACTTGACATTTTGTTTAACATAAGTCCCCTACTTAATCATTTTATTTGTTTAAATGAATTGAATTCTTATTTAACACTTGCATTTTTAATTTAATTATTCATTTTAATTTTTAGGGTATGATTCCCTGTTATTCATTAATGTTCTATTCCCTACATTCTATTGCAATTAGGTCCTATGTTCTTCATTTAAATTTTGTGCATCTTTAGTTAAATTTTGGCAATACCCTAACTTCTCCCCAATTCAGGAGAAATTTTGGGAGTCTTAGCCTTCTTGCCATGTCAAGAAAGATATGCGCAGTCAGTGTTGGATGACACTGTTGTCGCAGTCTTGAATCTCACCACACCAAGAAAGGCACGCAAGGGTCTTCAGCAATACCTATTTGAAAATACATAATTCTTTCCCCACAAGCACAAAGGCATATATACTGGTACTTAAGTATTACCCGACCATGCTAAGAAAAGCAGGCACGAGGCTTAATTATCTCACCGGAAGCACTGCATTGAGTTCCCTCTTACCGTTCTAAGAAAAACGCATGGGTGGTTTGTCACCATGCTGCAAGTGCAGAGGGTAGGGTTTGAGATTATACTTTTGCAATAGGGTCTGTGGTGCTGATGTCGGCCAAAGGTGATGATATTGGGATGGTGGCGACGAAAATGCATATTTAAAATTTTTCTTTTAGCATTATTTATTTATTTTCTTTTATTTTTTTCTCTCTTTTTTTTGCCTCACTCTCTTTTTCTTTTATATAATAATGATGATGATGATGATAGTAATTAAAAAAAATTTACCTCCTTCTGTGTTGCTTGCAGGATCAGACCATGGTGAGAGGTTACCATTTACTAGGGTATTGAGATCAGGAGCTTGAGAAGGAATGAGGGGGAGGATCGAACATACCTCAAAGAAGGATCAACTATTGGCGCTTGAGGGTAGGCTTGACTGTATAAGATATAGAAACGTGAGGAGCTACAGGTTGGGGTTTGACCGGCTATTTGGTTCAAAAAGTGATTATAGATAACGCAATCAGATGTGGGAAGGTAAAATTAGGGTATAAATCAAGGGTTCGATAAAACATATTAGCGGTGTCGATTTGCTTGATTGAGTAAGGAATTAGTGCAGGCAATTTGTGCCAACTATTTCAGAGGTCAATCGTAGGACACGAGATTGGGGGATTGAGACAGATTTTATAGTGGAGATCGAGGGAGGTATGAAGCTGCAGCAAGGTGAATGAAGGATGGATGTGATTCGACAGAAGAAGGGGCGTGGGAAGTATGAATGATGGTTGGGATAGTAGTTATTATCGGGAGGAAGAGAGGGACTTATGATTTGCAGAGAGATGAGATGCATGTGGACTGGATGGAATCAACATCGAAGGAGGCGAGTAAGTTTAGTCGTGACAGCCAAAGACGTCATCTAAGAATTCTACGTGAGGAAACATAGATGAGTAAGGTTTCGTTTGGGACAGCTTTTTTATTGTTTTCTAAAACAGAGTTTTAGTACAAATTTTTTTATTAAAACTCCGTTTTAAAAAGCAGTAAAAAAGCCGTCCCAAACGAAGCCTAAGAGCGAAAGAATCTAATAGAAAATTTGATAGTTTGTTTCATTCTCTCCTTAATGATGAACCATAACTTCATAAAGATCATGGAAGAGGGCAAGCGAATCGATTATATTATGGAAGAAAAGGCGGAGTGGGCATGCATAATGCGTGCGAAGCATGATTTTAGATAGATATGGGTCATTTGATTTTAAAAAAAATTATTTCTCTATTGAGGTCAACAAATGCCTCCAAAATGTGATATGTGTCTAGAATGTATCATATTTGTGAAAGTTCATGTGAGTAATTAGACCTTATAGAATTGTCTGTAGGCTAACCAAAAGGGGGTGAATTGGTTATAAAAATCTTTGATTTAAAAACCTTTTTAAAAAATTGAATCAATGATAATGAAATACGTAATTGTTTAAAAAAATGATTATCACATAACTTTTTAACCACCAGTTTAAATGCAAAATTGAAAATGCAGAAAAAAAATAACAAAAGAGAAACACAAAACTTGACCTACGTCCACTCCCTGGAGACTCCTCTAGGTATTGTACTAAACAGAATTGTCACGGGCTAGAATATACACGGCGATAGAGTTAGAAAGTTTTCATCTCAGCATTTTACGAATATCTAGCACACAAACAGAAGAGAAATAAAAATACCGAGATTTTTACGTGGAAACAGTGGAAAGGGAAAAACCACGGGGCCACGCCAAATTGAGAGAATTCAACTAGTGTTTGCTTGAGGTAGAAGAGGCTGATTCACCCTTACAATTTAGGACGATTAGATTCCAATAATCAACTCCCTGGTTACAATCAAGAATTTGAGATTCGATGATGTTGGGTAATCAGGCGTAATCCCAAAGTAACTCAGAAATCAGACAGAACTCTGACGTCATTTGGTAGTCGGGCAGAATTCCGGCGTAACTTGGAAGTCGGGTAGAATTCCGGCGTCCCATGGAAGTCAGTTAGGATTCTGGTGTCACTTGGTAGTCGGGCATATTTATGGTGTCACTTGGAAGACGGGAAGAATTTCGACGTCCAATGGAAGTTGGGCAGAAGTTCGGCGGCGATCGAGGAGGAGCATCTTTCCTCCTCTTCTCTTCTTCTTCTTCTCTTCTTTTTCTTGCATGAGTCCCCTTAAGATAAATGAGAGGCTATTTATAGTTTTTTTAGGATGACATGACTCGTAAATAGGAGGATCAAGGGTAAATGTAGAGTGGTTTGGATGGACGACCGATATTGAATCCCTTGTTCGTGAATGGTTTGTCAAAAATTTGAAGGTCTTAATGATATCTAAATTCGACGATCTTGGGCTCGTTGGATTCAACTCATCGAGCCGCTCGATTCGACTATAAGCATGTCATGTTTGAAAACCGTTTGGTAATTCAAATTGTGGGTTGAATCTATCGATAGCGCTTCGGGTCTTCGATTTTGATACGTTTGGGCTCGGATTCAGTTGAATTTGGTGTCATTGGGTTCATATTTCTGAGACGCTTAGTTTTTTTATAAGTTCATTGAAATCGGAGTTCAGGTGATCCCAGATTAATTTTCAAAGCTTCCGGCCTAATTTTGCCTCAAGATTCGTGCCCGATCAAGATAATGTTTTAATGATATATCAAGAATGACTCTCATTTTGCTCCCACAATAAGACGGAGAAGCCCTTGAAAAATCTCTTATACCAACCTAGTAGGGTAGAGAATCATCACCTTTTATACTCTCTAAGTGATGGCAATATACCGTCATGTCCTTTTTCACCCTCCTATTGAAGGCAAAGTACCTACATGTCCTTTTTCACCCTCCTGATAAATATAGAGAACTTTGATCCAATCTTGAAGATCTTTTCTCAAGAGCCTCCAAAGAAGTTGGGTAGAAACCTGAAGAAGACAAAGAGATCCTCACTTTGCGCAACCTTGTGAATCCCTCATAACTCCCATTAACTAGATCTCTCACTCTTCACTCACAAAATCTCTTCCAAATACCCTCTCAAAAGGTCCCTCTTAAGAGAAATTCAAATCAAATGATAGATTGATAGTTTTTAGGACTCTTTATATTGAAAACACATGAAAAATTATCCAAAAGCTGAATTTTTTAGGCGAACCAACTTATATTTGTACGGTATGATCGTAGATCATACTGTACGAATAGTTCAAAAATTAAGAGCTTTATTTGGTATGAATTGGATGAACTTAGTTTCATATATTATTAGTCATCTGTATGAATTCAAATCATACTTTACGAATAATTCAAAAATAAATGTGTTCATTTGGTACGATCTTGCATGAACCTAATTTCATACTCTATTAGTCATCTGTATGACCTGACATCGTACTATATGATCAGTTAAAAATGAATGAGTTTGTTTGGCACGATCTAATAAAAAAAAATTTCATACTCTATCATTTAGTCTGTATAAATTTAGATCGTACTATATGTACCATTGCAACTCGAGCTCATGAGTTAATATTTTTGATGATAACAAATATTATGGCTCATATCCTTATATATACTTGTATTTGCAATATATTTTTGTTTGTGTGTGTACGAACATTTTACAAATATCATGCACCATCCAACTAGGATTCAAGGCTCAAGATTGGGTAAAATAGGTTATACTATATAGATTTTTATAATATTTATTGATATATTTTTTATTTCTTGAGTCAAGTTCTATAAGAGTATATGCTTGCTTAGTGACCATACACACAAACACTCAGGAGGAGTGATATTGAGTCAATATTAGAAGTTCAATTTTTGAACTAATAATATCGTTCGATTTATATCGTATTGTACAATCAACTCATCTGACTAATCATACTAGATGATCCAGATCATCTAGGACAATCAATACTTATGATCATTAAAATGCATGCATATATATATTCTTTATTTTGTTTTGTTCATTATAAATATTTTCTTTGTTATTTTTTATGTTTTTTGTTTGTAAATATTTTATTTTATTGTTCATATATAGTTTTGTGATTTATCTCTGATCAACACACATAAATCATATTTCACATTGTGTCTGCATAAGAGAATTAATTCACTTTTCTTAATTTTTTATAAATAAAACATTTACCTCTTTTTTACCTAAAAGTTTTAAGTAAGTGATGACTGATTTTTCTAAATAATTAAAGGAAATTAATGATTATGTCTCTCTTTCACATTTCCTTAATGAGGCTATTACACTTTTGAATAAAAAACTATATCAATTTAAGAATTGGATTTTGAAATTAAATCTTTTTTATCATCCTACATTTCTTTTATCTCATAGGAATCTCTTACAAGATGATGAATCCATTTCATAATTTTCTTAATCAAGATGTTCATTTTTATTATTGGATTAGGTTTGATTCGAGTCTTTAAAGATTAAAAAGGAAATAAAATTACAAAAATAAAAAGAGGCTTAAAATGAGCCTAAAATAAAAAGATGTGCAATATACGCTAAAATTAAAAGATGCACAAAAGTGTATCAAAAATCAAAAGATGCGTAAAGTATGTCAGAAATTGATAAAGATGCACAAAATAAGCCCATAATAAGTTAACTTATCTTTCTTATTTTTTTAAATATTAGAAAACTCATGTGTCTAATGATACTTTTGACACTTGAGTTTGAAAATCATGATTCCTGACTCACCATTTTTACATTGATATTCTATTAGATATATTTCATGTAAGAAGATTAAAAATATATATTTTTTTCTCTAATTCTTTTTATGAATTAGATTTTTATTTAAAAATGACTTTAACCTATAAGGAGCTTGAGCTAGGTTTGATAAAATTTAAATTTCTAACCTTTCTTGATCTTAGTGTGTACCGTCAACTCATTTCTTACTATATTTTTGAATAAAATATAGTGTTAATTTTCTCATTTTGAGAAAATTTGTTGAAATTAATTGATTCTTCTTAATCATTAGGACCACCTCCACGTGATCAGAGTATGTTATGTGTGTTATGTTCTATTTTTTATGTGTTTCCCTTCTTTTTAATAGTGTCAAAAGGGTATAATACATTTATATGGTTTTATTTGTGTTTAAGTTATATTTGTTCATATTGTATTTGCATTAGTTTATTTATTATTTAGGCTTTAATTTTTTTTTACGTCTACGTAAGAAAAAAAAACATTTTTTTTATTTCCCCTGTTTTTAATATAATTATCTTATTGAGGGGGAGATTAGGAGAAAATATTTTTTAAATTTATAAATTCAACCAGTAATATTTGTCATCTAAAAAATGGGAAAGATTATTACAACTCAAGCTCACAAGTTTATGTTTTTGATGATAACAAACATTATGATTCTCATCCTTATGTCTATTTATATTTACAATATAGTTTGTTTGTATATGTACTAACATTTTAGGAATATCATGCACTATCCAATGAAGATTCAAGGCTTAAGATTAGGTAGAATAGGTTATGTTGTAAAGTTTTTTGTAATATTTATTGATGTATTTTTGATTTCTTGAGTCAAGTCCTGTAAGGGTGTATGCTTGGTTGGTGACCATGTACACACACTCAGGGGAGTGGAATTCAATAAAAATAATAAGTTTAATTTTTGAACTAATCGAATTGTATGATCAACTCATCTAACTATTAGTATTGGACGACCCAGACCAACAAACACGATCAATTATGATCATAAAAAATAGTCGCCAATCATAATTTGGGCAAGATTTTGAATTTCATTTTTTTATTCTAATCATCTAGGATGATATATTATAATCATGCCTAAATTGATTATATGATTATGGGATTAATTATTCAATCCGATTGTCTATGATGATCAGTGACGATCGTACTAGATGACCCAAGAGATAGAAAGGATGATACTTGATCATCCCAGATGAAATACCATAATATTTCTTCTAATTGTCTAGGATGATTCCCAATATCATACTGGATGATCTGTATACATGTGAACTAATCATACTGAACTATATGGAGACCGTCCAGGACTATCAGGTCAAATTGTGCACATCGTGCTGGATGATCCTGCGATCGTATAGGATAATATTTGGCACCAGAATTAAGTTATTATGGCTTTCTAAATTCCTCTATTTAAGCACATCATATTGGACGATCCTACAATCGTACTAGATGATCTGTTAAATTAGAATTGATTTTTAAGATTTTTTAAAGCCCTTTATTTAAGCTTTATCAAGACACTTAGAAAGTGTCTTTAATAGCCATTATATCATTGTTCTTTTGGAAAAAATTGAAGAGAACTTGAAAGGAAGAGAGTAAAGGGTGGAGTTTGAGAGGGAAAAGATCCTTGGATGAGATTTTAAGGGAGTGTGGAGGGGAGTTCACATGGTTGCTCCGACCAGCTTGCACCTTAGTATCATCAGATTCAAGGTTGATCTTGAAGGATATTTTGGGAAGAAGAAAATAACTTTGGTATCAAAGAACCTAGCTACTCTGCCACACCGAGGAAGGTGAAAGGTATTTGTGGTGCTTTGGCATCTCCTAGAGGGAGAAAAAAGAGTCATGGTTCTGCCTATGTAAATAGTTTTGGTCATCTACTACACCGGGTTGGTAGAATGATTTTGAAAGGGCTTCTCCGCCTTACTGTGTGGACAAAAGGAGAGGCACTAAATGGTTTTAGTAGAATTTCTGGTGAGTGCCTCCAGGGAGTGAATATAAGTCAAGTTGGACCGAACTACTATAAATATGGTGTGTTCTTTCTAATTTTTTTTTCATCTCATTTTTCACATTTTTTTTGGATATAATTGCTTGGTTGAAAATCTGTAATTGATATTATGTTGTATTACTTATCTATTTTCAGATGTTTAAAAATCTTTTAAAAGGGGATTTTTTATTTTATTAAAAGAAGGTTTTCTAAATATCCAATTCACCTCCCTCTTGGTTAGTATCGGAAGTAGTTCATTAGGGTTTAAAAACACTCACGAATTTTTATGAATAGTTAAAAAAAACTATTTTTGTTTGGTATGATCTTATACAAACCTAATTTTATACTCTATCAGTTGTCTGTATGACATGACATCGTATAGTATGATCATTTCAAAAATAAAAGAGTTCGTTTGGTACAACCTGGTAAGAAACAAATTTTGTACTCTATTAATCGTCTACATGAATTTACATCAAATTGTATGAACCGTTCAAAAATGAATGTGTTCATTGGGTACTATCAGGTACGAACCTAATTTCGTATTCTTTTAGTCTTCTGTACGAATTCACATCGTATTGTATAAATAGTTAAAAAATAATGTGTTAATTCGGTACGATCGGATTTGAACCTAATTTCATACTCTGTTAGTCGTTTGTATGACATGACATCATATAGTATGAATAGTTCAAAAAGTAAAGCCCTAATTTGATTAATTGCATTCTAGAGGAAAATCATGTCAAATCGTACAATACAAATAAATATCATACAATATGATCATACTTAAAAAATAATTTTACCACTCTCACCCCGTGTGTGCTGCATAGTTACCTAATTATAATCACATTGTTCAGACTTAATAAATAAAAATAGAGAAATATGGAGTCTATTACATAAAATCCTATTATACCCTATTTTGAAGTCTTCAGCAATCTAGAATATTATATGATTTTTCTGAAATGTTAGTATACACAAAAAAATAAACAAAAATATCAAATATATGCTAGAAGAAATAATAAAATCTTTAGGATAATAACATTTTGCTTTCATTAAAAATCATAATCTAATTTTTTATTCCTGTGTTGCGATAATCTCCAAATTTTTTATGATGACAAAAATAATTATTATTTGAATTACAAATAAAAGTTCTTCTCTCCCAAGCTCCCTCTCAATAAATGAAAAAATAAAAATCATGCTGGAAAAAAAATTCATCTTCTTCCTGTTTTTAAAAAATTTTTATAAAACCAACAAAACACAAAACTTTCTCTAAAAAATTAAAGACAAACACACAAAAAATACATACACACTAAAAACATAAACACAAGAACACAACCATGAGTACCAAAGCATGTACATAGAGACCAAGAAAACTTCAAACAACCACAAACTACAAACAATCTCTCCTTTTTGACATCAGCAAAAAGAGGAGAGAATAAAACAAAAATAAGAAAATCGCTGAAAATTTAAGATGTTATGGACGAATCTAAAAGTTGATAAGGAAAAGAATTTTAAAATTTGCAAGAATAACATTAAATTATCGATGAAAAAATACTTTTTAAACTCATATTTAAATCAAAGAATAAATAAGATAAGAATAAGTGATCAGGTTCACTGTTCATTTTAGAAAGCACAAATATCAAATAAAATAATTATCACAAAATAATTACATAAAAAATTAAATAGTTTCAAATTCAATGGTTAAAATTATTAGTTGATGTATGAATTTTTCTAAGAATTATAGATATAGGGGAAAGAACCAAATGTAGTGTTGGCTCATTTTATTCCTCTTTATAAACTAGAATTATGAATAATGCACATTGTTTATAATTGGACTCATTTTATACCTCTTTTCAAATTTGGAATGCTTTTTGCATTTTTTCTGGTTGGGCTCATTTTGTGCCTCTTTCAAATTTGGTATGCTTCGTGCATCTTTTGACGTTTTGCTCTTTTCACAACCTAAATCAGTAAATCTTAGCTTTGTGATTATCTTCCAAACCAAAGAAAACGTTCTTGTATAAGGAAGATTGAATCACAAAATAAAATTAAATAGATAATAATAAAATTAATACATTAAACAAGAAAATAAAAGAAACTAAGTCATAATTTTTGCAACAATTATAACTATAAGATAAATGTCTATGGAACATGAATATGATCTCCTCATTTAAATCTAATTATAATTTGATTTTTAAAGTTTGAGAGAGAAAAAGATTTCTAAGAAATTAAAGTTTTATTAACAAAATTTTAAAAATTTTCATCATTTAGATCAACATTCTAGATTAATCAAAAATAACTCATAGACAGTTTAAGAGAGGAAAAGAAAGAAAAAAAAAATCAATAATAACATAACTCTCCCATTATTTTTATTTTTTTAAAATAAAGAACACATACTCAAACTCGAACATATAAAAAATACAAAAAATTCAAAGAAAAAACATCTAATTTGAACACAACTAAAAACATTTAAAAACTAATTCAACAACCAAACTAATATCCTTGGGGATCTTGATCTGGAGGAGGCTGTGGAGGACTAAACTAGATAATGTACCTATTGATGGTAGCTACTTGAGTATTAATTGAATCAACATATCCTCTCTCCCAGCTCATACCCTCATTGTATCTAAAATCCTGCTAGTCTATGTGAGTCTCAATATGATCAAATCATTGATTAAAATTAGACTCAAGATGATCAAATCTCTGGATCATTACATGATAGAAATGATGCTCAAGTCCAGGAGCACGAGCAAGTACAGATGTTGGAGTAGGTCCTCGTTCATTAAACTGATCTCCCTCATCCCTATAATCCCGGTAAGAAAAAGCATAAAATAAAGCATGAGTAAAATATTCAAATATATTTTTTTGGGGATCGAGATGAATAATATTATATTTTTTTTTCAAGAATGTATGCAATCAAGTATCCTAAAGTCACATTCTTCTTCCTTTTAGTGGTAGGGAGTCTAATGTCAGTAAGGTTACTGGTGTAGTCCAGAATCAGCTGTGCTTCATCAAATGGAGTGTTTGATAAGATATAGTATGTGACTATACTAAGCAAAGGAGTGATATAGATTCGATCATCAGCTTTAAGAATAATAGAGGTTCTTAAAACATACTGGATGATCCTGGTATTTTGATTCAAAGTCTGAACAAGGGGTAAGTTTTGGATTGATGGTGTTCCCTAAGAGTCTGATTAGTAATAGTCCAATACAAATCACTTCTTGAGGTCATATAATGAGCCCTAATTCCTTCAGTTCTAAGATGTAAAAGGTACCCAAATCCCCTTTAGTGATTTCGACATGTTGGTGAAAGACATATGATGAAATAATGGTGTTGTTTTATTTCATTTTTAAATTGATGAGAAAATAATAAAAGGTGTCAGAATGAAAAGCATAGATCAAAGTGAGAATGAATGAAAACTAAGTGGAGTTAAAAAGGGACATAATTGAAAAATTGATATCTTCTTAAATAAGAAGATGAGAAGGAGTAATCTTAGCTTGAACAAATCGAATGTAGGCTTGTTCAATTTCCCTTGAATGAAAATTATCACATTGTTTAGAATGAGATGAACTTGCCTTAGAAGGACATGATTGTTTGCTGTCACATGCCATTTGAGAAGGATTGAACAAAAGGATTGAAAGGCATGGAATGTGGAATAGATTGAATAAATTCAAAGAATAAATTTCGATTTATAGAAATCAGATGATTTTGTACAGTATGAAATTGAGTTCGTATGTACGAAATTGAGTTCATACATATAAATAAAAATAGTTAAGAATAGTTATTACAACAAAACATCTTTTCATAAAGCATTCTTCCAATGAGTCATTTCGTACAGATAAATATATGTTCATACATGATGATTTACTACTAATGATCATACCTACAGATTCAATTTGTTGACATGCAAATTGATAACATGATCGTAAAAACGAACATGTGTTCATCCGGAATGATTTTTAGAAAATTATTGCCCTAAATCATAATAAATTCATTCTCGGAATGCCTGCCATGTTCGTACAGACGAATAATTGAAGATTCGTACAAATAATGAGGTGTTCGTACTGTACAATTACTATAAAAAATCAAAATTTTATCTGTCCAACATAGAAAAGAAATTATGTGAAATTTGGAGAATTCATACAGTATAAAAGGTGGTTCGTACAGTACAAATGAAAAAGGAATTTTAGATTTGTACGTAATGATTATGATACTTTTTTTAAAATAAATCAAGCAAAATTCATGAAACAAAAAAAAACAAAAAATAATAAAAAAGTTCAAACACAAAGTAGAGAAGTACAAACAAAACAAACAAAAAATAGAGAACAAAACACAATCATTAACAAAAGAAATACACCATAAATACAATTTTGAGAATTATAATTTTCAAGCATGAATATCAATAACACCCAATCTAGTTCTTAAGGTGCTAAAAGTTTTAAAAATTAGTGGTTTTGTAAAAATATCTGCAAGTTAATTTTTAGTAGCTACATTATTATGACTTAAGCTCACGAGTTTTTTTTTTTTTTTAATGATAACAAAAATCTATATGTCTCCTAGTCTTTTTCATTCTATATTTATTTTGTGTATACTAACATTTTAGGAACCCATGAACCATCCAAAAAAGAATCAGAGCTCAAGATTGGGTAGAATAAGATTATGCTTTAAAGAGTTTGAAATATTCATTGATGTAATTTTGATTTATTGAGCCAAGTCCTGTAAAGGTGTTTACTATCTTGATGTCCATGCACATATGTACTCAGGTGAGTGAGATCTAGTCAAAATAAGAAGTTCAAGTTTTGAACTAATTGTACTGAATTATTTCGTTTGTCCAGGATGATTCTTTATGATCTTTTAAAATAGCCGCCAATGATGATTTAGGCAAGTATTTATGATTCAAATTTTTTTCAAATCATCCTAGCTAATCTAGATCATCCTGGACGATCAATTTCAATAATGTCTAAATTGATCATGTGATTAGGGGATTAATTATGGTTAAATTATTCAATCAGATTGTTCTGGATGATCTGTATATCATACTGGATGATGTTTGCTGACATGTTTGATTTTCTTAAATCGTCCAAAATGAAAACCATATTTCCTCTAATAGTACATGCTATCATCCTAGATGTCCCGAGACTGTCTTGTGATGATATATTTATTGCCACCAATCTTAAACTAATCATCTCGGATGATTACAGGATTGTCTCGGACGATCTATACAAATTGTTGAACTAATCGTATAGGACTATGCTAGATGTTCTGACTGGAAGGGCTAGTTTTGTACTGATCATACAGGATCATCCTACACGATCTTTTCCTCAAGAAATAATTTTTAGGGTTTTTCAAGTCCCTCTATTTATGCTTTGTCAAGGCACTTGGTAAGTATTTTTGGAAGCCATTGAAGCTTTATTTTTCTAGAGAAAACATGAAGAGAGAACTTACAAGGGAAAGAAGAAAGGGTGGGGTTTGAGAGAGGAAGAATATCCTTAAAGGGGGTTTCAAGCGAGTGTGGAGGGGGTTTCACACGGTTGTTCAAGCAAGCTTGCACCTAAGAACCATCAGATTCAAGGTTTATCTTAAGGAAAG
Source organism: Dendrobium nobile (assembly GCA_022539455.1). Taxonomy (NCBI): domain Eukaryota; kingdom Viridiplantae; phylum Streptophyta; class Magnoliopsida; order Asparagales; family Orchidaceae; genus Dendrobium; species Dendrobium nobile. The sequence continues at coordinate 10,174,520 of CM039724.1, forward strand.
TTTTGGGAAGAAGAAGATCTCTTTGGTGTCAAAGGACCCGGCTTCTGTGCCACATCAGGTTGGTGGAAAGATTTTGTAAAGTCTTCTCCACCTTGATGTGGGGGCAAAAGAAGAGTCAGTATAGTTTTAGTCCAATACTCGTAGGGTGCCTCCGAGAAGTGGATGTAGGTCAAGTTGACCCCTACAAGTTGACCTAACCAATATAAAATATGCTGTGTTATTTCTAATTTTATTTTTACACTTTATTTTATGTATTTATTTTTTGGATATAACTACTTAGTTAGAAATATGTGATTGATATTATGTTGTATTGATTATCTATTTTTAGATGTTGAAAAATCTTTAAGAAGGCGATTTTTGTTTTTGTTGAAAGAAGTTATTTTAAATATCCAAATCACACCCTCCCTCTTGGTTAACCTTTAGACTAGTTCTTTAGGGTTTAACACTCCTCACAAAATTTCATACATGATGTAGCTCAATTTCTCCTTTAGTGACATGATCTCTAATGAAGTGATGTGTTATGTCTATATGCTTTGTTATGGAGTGTTGGATTGGATTCTTTGAAATATAAATGGTATTTTTATTATCATAGAAAATTGGAATAGTACTAATTGAAAAACTTAAATCCATAAGTTATTGTTTTCATCATAGAACATGTGCCACACAACTCCCTAAGGCTATATATTATGCTTAAGCTATAGAAAGGGCTACTGAATTTTGTTGTTTGCTAGACCAGGAAACTAAAGAGTTTCCAATGAATTAATAAGTTCCATAAGCACTTTTTCAATCAACCCTACATCCTGCAAAATATAAATCTAAATATATAATGATTTAAATGAAGTGCTCATTCCAGGATATCAAATCCCTAAGTTTTGAGTTCCTAAAAGATATCTCAGAATTGTTTAAACAACAGTCAAATGAAATTCTTTTAGATCAGCTTGAAATCTTACACAAAGATAAATACCAAACATAATATCGGGTCTGCTAGTAGTTAAATAAAATAATGATTCAATTATCCCTCTAAATTTTGAGATTTTAATTTAGGGTATATGAGCTTGTTGTTATGTATATAGATAATTTGATTAATCATTTTAATATTAGAAATCATTAAATGTTTTTTTAAGATTCATAGAAATTATATTAATTAAGGTTATATGATTAGAGGGCAGTGTAATTTAAAAATATTTTTATTTCATGTAATATGTTTCCTAATTTATAAGATGTTAAAAATAGAATTATTCCTAAGAAATTAGATAAATATAGCAAATTTATGAGAAATTATATATATATAGCTCTCTAATCATTCATATTTCTTTATGTATGGAAGACTCAATAGTATTCTTCATTTTATTTTTGTCCAAATTATGTTTATTGTTGGAAATAGGCAAAATGTATGCAAATATGAGAAGGAAAATAAATAAATAATATAAAAAGATTATTAGCCTACAAAGACATAAAGATTTTATTAATGTTAACTCAATTGGCGACTAGGTCATATTATCATGATTATTATTGTGTACGGAAACATTCACAACAGTAGAGAGATATACAAAATTTAATGTTCTGATTTTGTACAAATATCCAGTGAACACACAAATAGAGAGAGAGAGAGAGAGAGAGAGAGAGAGAGAGAGAGAGAGAGAGAGAGAGAGAGAGAGAGAGGTACATAAGTCATAAGAGACTTTAGAATTTTTACGTGAAAAATCTAATAAAGAGAGGCAAATACTCAAAGAATCCTATCAATTAGGGCATGCCCCATGATTTTTCCCTTTTCAGGGATTTCTATGGAAAAAAATGCGATGTCTGTTATGATTCTTGCACCAAGTTCTTTTCATCTACGTGAGTGCTGAATTTTTGTGCCAAACTAGGATGCTAAACTCTATATCTCCTATTGTTATAAATGTTTTGGCATGTTACAAACATCGAATATAATCTAATGATAGCACCAAATATTAACATGAAGTTTATTAGCATAAGCTGAAATCGAGATTTAATAATTAGCAAGGACGAGAGTTATAAATTGCAAAGATTTCAATATTAAATATTTGGCAGAAGGTGAAGAGTTGAAAAATGTAAGTCACTACAAACAATAATTTAAGGTACTTTAACAAAACAATAACAACAAAACTCTATCACATATATAAAAATCCCATATTAATTATAAATATTTTATGTTCATGTGCCCATTTGCAAACATTACTGCAAAATCTCATGCTCCCATGTAACAATTGGTTGTTGCCTCCCAAATTCGAAGTTCTACATGAAAAATCTTCATAAGGAGCAAATAATAATACCGGCCAATTTTCCAACTCTTTTTGAAGAACATTTTGCATGAAAATCCTTACATCTATACAAAATCAATAGTATATTTAAACAATGAGTTGATGAAGAATGACAAATTTTTTTATAAACAATACTAACATTCTTCTAAGAGATCTAATATCTCTGATAGGTGTTGGATAGGATGAAAAAGCTCTTTGAATAATTTCCTCTAAAAGCTCAGTTGGAAGCGAGGAAATGCTAGGCTCTCCTGTGGCTTCCATCTTCATCTTTTTGTCCATCATGTTTAGAAGAATTTGAAGAAGAAAACAAAAGAGGTACTTCAATTGTGTAGTGAAACAACAAAGAAGAAACAATTTATCCTTTGCGTATATTTCATGTTATGGTCGCTAAATAGACAAAAGAGCTAATTTTGGGTATATTTCATGGATATTGAGTGGTGGAGAGGAAGAAATGATGGATGGAGGATGAAGAATGAGGATAGATGGAGGATTGAGAATGAGGCTATTTTAGAATATTATGGCCAAGCACGAGAGGTGTTAAGGAACGAGTTAGGCAGACATGTTTTAGAATATTATGGGTTCATCTTAATGGCTTGAAATAAAAGGAGGATGAATTACTTATGGGCTCAAAATAAAAGTAAATATTACATAAATTATTTCTGATGTTCATAAAACAAGGAAAGATAATGATTTAAAAAATTCTATGTTCAAATAAATTTGAAAATTGTATTTTATTATATAAAAATAAATTCATAAATTTATTGTCATAAGTAATTATAATAATGATCTTCTATATGTAAACAAAAAATGATCTTAATCAAGTACGGATCTTGAGACCTATTAAAGTTGGAATATTTCAAAATTAAATTTGGATCATTCAAACTCTGATTTCAGGAAACTTATAATCAAATTAAATGTTTGAATGAGACTAACCTAATTGAAAGTTTGTTAGGGATGTTAAGCCCTTGTGAACTAGCCTAAGGCTAACCAAGAGGGGGGGGGGGGGGGGGGGGGGGGGGGGGGGGGGGGGGGTTAATTGGTGTTTTAAAATTCTCTAAAAGAAAGCACAAACATAACCAAATAATCACCACAGAAATTAAAGTGTAGAAAGTAAATGTGAAAAAGTAGTAAGAAAGAACACACATGAATTTAAAGTGGTTTGGTCAACTTGACCTATGTCCACTCCCCGAAGCCTCTACTCCGGGTATTACACTAAACTCAGTGACTATCCTTTTGCTCTCACGGTAAGGCGGAGAAGCCTGTACAAAGCTCCTTTCCACCAACACCGGTGAGGCAGAGAACCCAACTCCTTTTACTTTCTCCTGAAGCAGGCAGAGAACCCACTCCTTTTGCTTCCTCCTGAAGAATGCATAGAACCTTGATCAGTTTCTTAGGTAGACCTCTCTCAAATCTCTAAGGAACCAGGGACGATAATTGGGAAAGACAACTTGGATCCTTTCTTGGAGAAAACTTTGTGAAACCCCTCACAAACTCCCCCTCACAAGATCGTCTCTCTCTCTCTCTCTCTCTCTCTCTCTCTCTCTCTCTCTCTCTCCCTTGCTCTCCCTCTCCTCTTGGCTCTCTCAGGTCAAGAAAACAATAAAAGATAAACTCATGGATAAACAAGAGGTCTTATATAGAAGAGCTTCAGATTTTCTCTTAATTATAACAAACTGACATTTTCATCCAGGATGATAGGCCGATCATCTAGTACAATCAGTACAAATTCAGTTCAATCAGCCAGGACAATTTCAGAGAGTCTGGATGATTAGAAGGTTCCATTCTTCAGATCATTCAAGATGATAGAATATCATCCTATATGATTACTTCAAGTTGTCCGATATCATCTAAACCTTCGCCCTAGATGGATGTCTGGACGATGAAAAAATAACTTGATCACCTAGGTCGATCTCACGATCGTGTGGGCCGATTAGTACAAAATGACGAATATCATCCAGAACATCACCCTGGATGGATGTTTAGATGATGAAAAAATAACTTGATCATCTAGGATGATCTCACGATTGTCCGGTCCGATTAGTATAAAATGACAAATATCATCCAGAACATCTCCATGGATGCATGATTGGACGATGAAAAAATAACTGATCATCCAAGATAATTTTGGATTGTCCCGGACGATTAGTTAAAATCAGTATATATCGTCCAGAGCATCATTCAGGTCGTCCAGGAAGAAACTAAGGTTTGTTTAACTGTTCTTCCCAGACAATCGTGCGATCATCTAGGACGATATGATTAAGCATTCAAACCATAATTATTTTCCTTAATTATCAGATAAATTTAGGCATAATTTCACTTCATTGTTAAGGACGATGTCCTGGATGATGTATAAAAATAAAACATGCTTAAATAGAGCTGGAGGCTGCTCTTTCTGATTTGAGGATATTGTCCTGGTCGATGATAATATTGTCTAGGATGATTTTCATAGTTGTGGCTTCCTTAACTAGGATGCCCTAATTAGGATATCATTTTTTAACTGATCGTCTAGGATAATTTTTGGATCTTCCTGGATGATAAGATAAAAAATAGAAAGAATTTTTTCCTAAGTGTGTGTGTGCAAGGTTACTTAGTATCAGGACGCACTTTATTACAATTGACTCAAGAAAGAGTAAAAAAACAACTTAATGATAGATTATAAACAGACTCAGTCCTAGTCTACCCAATCTTGAGCTGCCTTGAGTTGCACTCGACCTTGTGGACCTGAAACGTTAGTAGGCAAGCCAGTCGTAGAAAAAAGAGAAGTATAAAAAATGTTTGCTATCATCAAAATTATATTTCTAAAAATTAGATTCGCAATAATCTCCTTCTTTTTTATGATGACAAAGAAAAACAATTTAAGCAGTTCAATATAATACGAACAAAAGTAAAATAGTACAACTAAACAACTCAACCACTATCCACAACTCCTCCTTTTGATATCTCAAAAAGGAGGAGGAAACTAAAGAAGAATAGAAGACAAAAAAGTAGAACTAAAGCAAAGTTCGTTTTTGATCTAAGCACGAATATGATAAATTCTCTATGTGATTGAATTAAAAATTTGTAAGAATAATGAGTTAACATCATCAAAAACCAAAAAATGGTAAAATAGCTAATTCTGTTAGCCCGAGCTCGGAATTCTCTCAGGGCAAATCGTCTTTTGAAAATAAAGATCTAACTCAAAAAAATCAATTGGATAACAAAAAGAGATCTGTTCAAAACTTGGTTCCAGAAAAATATCTTATAGAATAATATATCAAGGTAATTAGTCACAATCATGAATTTTGAAATCAAGCCTTTGAAAATATCAAGTGACACATGAATTCTTCTAAGAGTTAAAAGTTTGAAAGAGAAGAAAGCATACTTTTGGTGGGCTCATTTTATGTATCTTGTCAATTGATTTGTGCACTTTGCGCATCTTTTAATTTTTGATACATTTTGTATATCTTTTAATTTTTTGGCGGTCATTGCACATATTTTCATTTTTTTTCTTTTTTTTGGGCTCATTTTATGCCCTTGACATTTTTTGCAAGCTAGATCCCTTTCGAAACTCTTAAATACTCTTAGTTGTGAGTATATCTTCTAGATATTAGAGAAGAAAAACTCACTTTCTAATATAAGGAAGAATAAACCACAAAACATGATCAAGTTCATATGATAAATGCAACAACAAGATTATAAAAATTTGAAAGTAATATAAAGATTTTGAACATTATATATAAGATAGATTAATGTGCCAAGATAAAGAAGATCTTAATCGCAATGTCCAATTCTTAATTTGAGATAGATTTTTATTTAGAAAAGAAAATTACACAACTAAAAGAAGTTAGAGGAAGGGAAATAATTAACGATGTTTCTCCTTTTAACTGATTTAGGGATGTCAAACATTGACTACAAATTTTTAAAAACAAAAATAAGGCACAAAATATCAATTCAGTAGTAACCAAAGAAAAAAGGAACACTAAAAAAAGAAGAAAATTAAACAACAGAAATGGATACATAAAAAGAATGACAAAAAAAAAATAAAGAAAACTATAGTCAACAAAAAAGGAAAACAACAAACAATAGATTGAAAAATAAAAATAAAAAATCAGTAGGAATCAAGTTCATGCATTTATGTCAATCACACCCAATCTGATCCCTAAGATGCTGAAAGTCTCGAAGGCCAGTGGTTTAGTAAAGATGTCAGCTAGTTGATTCTCAGTTGCCACATGGTGTAACTAAATGTCTCATTTGGTCACATGGCCTCTAATAAAGTGATGCCTTATGCCAATGTGTTTGGTCTTTGAATATTAGATAGGATTCTTAGAAATGTGGATGACACTAGTATTATCACAAAGGATTGAAGTTATGCCTATAGGTAATCCTAAATCTAGAATTTGTTGCTTCAACCAAATGATTTGGGCCACATAACTCTCTAAGGCAATATACTCAGCTTCAGCAGTAGAAAGTACAATAGAGTTTTACTTTCTACTAGACTAGAAGACTAAAGATTGTCCTATGAATTGACAAGTCCCAGAAGTGCTCTTTTTATCCACCCTATATCTTGGAAAATCAGAATCAGAACATCCAATAATCTCAAAAGAAGAGTTGTGCCTAGGATACCAGATTCCTATGTTTTGGGTCTCTAAGAGATATCTAAGAATTCTCTTAACTGCAGTCAGGTGGGATTCTTTAGGATCAGATTGAAAATATTGCACAAAGACAAATACTAAACATTATAACAAGTCAGCTAGCAGTCAGGTAAAGTAAAGATCTAATCATCCCTCTTTACTTCTTTTGATCAAAAGATTTTCTATTTGGGTCCTTATCCAACTGAATACTAGAGGTCATGGGAGTATTAATTGGCTTGGTTTTATCCATTTCATATTTCTTCAAAATATCCTTTATATACATTGAATGATTTAGAAAGGTTCCATTATCCAATTGTCTTATGCTAAACCCCAAAAATAGGCCAACTCTTCCATCATACTCATCTTACTCATTATTTTAGAAAAATCATCACATAGCCTTTTATCAGAAGATCCAAAAAGTATACCATCCACATAGATCTGAACAATGAGTAATTCTTCTCCTACTTTCCTTAGAAAAGGGATGGTGTCTACGCTCCCCTTAATAAACTCCCTTTCTAGTAAGAATGTGCTAAGCCTCACATACCAAGCTTTGGGTGCCTATTTTAGTTCATATAAGACCTTTTTTAATATAAAAACATAATTTAGAAATTGGGAACTCTCAAAACCTGGGGGTTTCTCTACAAACACATCCTCTTTTATTATCCCATTTAAAAAGTTACTCTTGACGTCCATTTGGAAAAACTTAAATTCCTTATAATAGGTAAAGGCTAGTAGCACTCTAATGGCTTCCAATCTAGTTATAGGGGCAAAAGATCCCCTCAAAATCAATTCCTTCTATTTGGTTGTACCCCTTAGCCACCAATCTGATCTTATTCCTAACCACCACATCAAAAACATTCATCTTATTCTTAAAGACCCATTTGGTTCCAACTACACTTTGTCCCTTTAGTCTTTCTACAAGCTCTTAGTTTAATTCCTCTTGCATGGCTAAGATCTAAAACTCATCAAACAGGTCTTGATTGATGTTGGTGGGTTTAGTCATTGAGATAAATGTATAGTGGTTTACTTCCTTCCTAAATCCATATCTAGTCCTAACACCTTCAGAAGGGTCTCTTAAGATACATTCTTTAGGATGACTTGAAGAATATCTCCAATCTTTAGCAAGGTGTGTGTAGGTTCAACCATTTTTTTCAAATTTGCATTTTCTACTCCTTAGGTAATCTCACCTACTCCTTCAATGTTTTGGGGCTCTACCCTTTTCTCTAAATTTTTAACTTCTTAGGCAATCTCTCCAACTTCATCTTCATCATCAACTCTAGATTTCTTAAGATCAGATTCATCAAACACTACATGAGTAGTCTCCTCCACCACCAATGTCCTCTTGTTAAACACCCTAAAGGATTTTCCCATACATAAATATCCTAAGAACACTCCATCAGATTTTGGTTCAAATTTTCCTAAGTGTGACTTCCCATTATTAAGAATGAAAACCTTACAACCAAAGACATGGAGGTGGAAAAGGTTGGGTTTCATAACCTTAAGGATCTCATAGAGTGTCTTATTAAGTTTGGCTCTAACATTCACCCTATTCAACATATAACAAGTTGTGTTTATCATTTTAGCACAAAAGTGAAAGTGAATACTCAGCAAGCATGACTCTAGCGACCTTAACTAAGGTCCTATTATTCCTTTTAGTTATCCCATTATGCTGAGGAGTCCTAGGAGCTGAGAAGTTATGACTAATCCCTTATTCTCATAAAAGTCTCCAAATATCTCATTTTCAAACTCTCCCCCATGGTTACTATGGATGTTCAAGTTCTCACAACCTAGCTTTTTCTGAATCCAAGAGAAGAAGGATCTAAACTCATTAAAAGACTCACTCTTATGTGAAAGAAATTTAATCCAAGTGAACCTCGAGTAATCATCAACAATCATAAATCCATAAACTTTACATTAGGTCCAAATAAATCCATGTGAAGGACTTTTAAAGGTCTAGAGGTGCTAATGTCCTTAATGGAATGTAAAGAGGAATGGACTTGCTTCCCTTGTTGGTAGGCATCACACAGGTGATCTTTGGAAAACTTAAGCTTGGGGACACCTCTAACCAGGTCTTTTTATGTCACTCTCCTAAGAGTTTTCATACTGGCATGATACAACCTCTTATGCCACAACCAAGACTCATCAATAATAGTTTTTAAACAAACTGAGGTAACACATTCAATATTATTTAAATCAAGCATGTAAACGTTATTGATCCACTTTCTCTACAAAATAGTGTTGTTATTCAAGCTAATATTGTAAGTATTTTCCAAAAATTTTATGATGACGCCCTTATCGCACAGCTGATTGATGCTTAGCAAGTTGTGTTTCAGTCCATCTATAAGAAAAATATTTTCAATCAAAAGGTTCTTAGAGTTTTTGATTATACCAGCGCCTACCACTTTCCTGGTGGTGTTGTCTCCAAGAGTGACCTTGCCTCCGCCCTGCCCTCCAACAAAATGAATAGGTTGGCATCTCAAGTCATGTGTCATGAGCATTCGCTGTCCAGGTATCACATACTCTCACAAGGCTTTTTATGAGAGCAAGACTATAAAATTATTTAACATCAGATTTAGGAACCCAAACAAGTTTGGGTCACTTCTTATAAAAAGAAGAATTCAATGCATGCATTTTATGTTATGAATCATACAATTTGGGTCTCTACACCCAATATGTACTACGGTGAATGGTGCAATTGTGTGAAATGTGTCCTAACATGTCACATGAAAAACATCTAACACTAGGAAAAGGGTTTACTAATCTATTCAGGTTATAGTGCCTTTTCCTAAGTTTCAAAACTTTTGACTTTGAATCAGGTGTGGGTGTAGTCCTATTTTTCTCAAGTGCTTTTAATTCAACTTTAAATATTGCATTAGCACTTTCTAAAATAGCATTTTTCAACTCTCAAATAGTGCTCCCTATGTTCAGATTCAACAATATATGTTTTAAAATCAATTTCAAGTGCAGTGTGAGATGCTTTCAATGAATTATGCTCAATGACCAACTTAGAATGCTTTTTATTTAATTCATTAAACTCATCAAGTAATGACATGGGATTTCTATCAAGTGTATAGTGATCTTTAAGAAAGATTTCATGCTCTTTTTGCAAAATTAAAAACTCCAATTTCAAACTAGCATGCGATTTCTTAAGTTTCCTATATGATGCATGAATTTCCTCAGAAACTTCAAGTAATTTATTGTAGGTTAGTTCACATACCTCTTCTTGGTCAGACTGATTAAGATGATTGTTCGTCATTCAGCACAAGTTTTTAGTCTCCTCTTCATCTTCAGTCTCATAGGAGTTAAAAGTAGAATCCGCCCAAAACGCTTTTTAGAATCGTTTCATGTCCATCATGAACTTAGGTTTGCCTTAAGTGTAGGACAGTCAGCTTTAATGTGTCCCAGTTTCCTGCATTCAAAACAAATCATATTATTATAACTCTTAAAACTTTTGCTACCCTTACCTTTATTCCACTTGTAATTGTTTTTTTGTTTCTTCCTTAGAAAGCTTTTGAATTGCCTTATAATTAATGCAACATCATCACTTTCAGAACCGGAAGAATTAATGTCAGTGTCGTTGGCTTTCAGTGCCATAGATTTCTTCTTAATTTTCTTACCTACATCAAGGTTTCTTTGATCACCCCTTGCTCATAAGCAATGAGTGATATAAGTAAGTTATCAATCGAATAAGTATTCAAATTCTTAAATTTTGTATTGCAGTAATCTTAGATTCAAAGGAAGAAGGCAAGCATCTCAAAATTATATTAACTCTTTTCATAATTCGTGAGTTCTCTTCCTAAGGCATGCAGTGAGGCGACAATTTGTGTAAACCTGGTATAAATGTTAGAAATCAATCAGTAGGTTTTATAAAAAAAAGTTTGTAGTCATGCAATAAAATATTCAACCTAGTTTGCTTAACTTCTTTTGTTCCTTCATAAGCAATACACAATCTATCCTAAATTTCTTTACTAGGAGCACAAGTTGAAACATGCATATATTCTTCAGATTTTAAAGTACAAAAAAAATAGTTCAAGCATTTCGCATTAAGTTGCGCTAAATCCCTATTATCAAAAGTCTATTCAGTAAAAAAAAAGTTTTTTTTAATGCCATTAATTTCACTTGATGAAAGAGAATAACCTTCTTTAACAAGTATCCACATATGATAGTCAATCGATTATAAAAATATAGACACGAGAGTTTTCCAAAAATCAAAAGGAATATTATCAAACAAAGGTGGTCGGGTAATAGAGTACCCTTTCACTGTATTATGATTATCGGAGTTAGCCATGGATCAAAATTCAAAAGTTTTCAAAAACTCAATTTTATGAATCCTGCTCTGATATAACTTCAAAGTTCTTTAGGAATGTTAAACCCTTGTAAACTAGCTTAAGGTTAACCAAGAGGGGGGGGGGGGGGGAGGTGAATTGGTGTTTTAAAAATCTCTCAAACAAAATCACAAACACAACCAAATAATCACCACATAAATTAAAGTGCTTAAAGTAAATGTTGAAAAGTAGTAAGAAAGAACACACAAAAGTTTATAGTGGTTCAATCAACTTGACCTATGTCCACTCCCCAGAGCCTCTCCTCCGGGTATTACACTAAACTCAGTGACTCTCCTTTTGCTCCCACAACAAGGTGGAGAAGCTTATACAAACCTCCTTTACACCGATATCGGTGAGGCATAGAACCCAACTCCTTTTGCTTCCTCCTAAAGCAGGTAGAGAACCTGACTCTTTTCACTTCCTGCTGAAGAAGGTAGAGAACCTTAATTAGTTGTTGAAGTAGAACTCTCTCAAACCTCCAAGGAACTAGGGACGATGATCGAAGAAGATGACTCAGATTCTTGCTTGAAGCAACCTTTATGAAACTTCTCACAAAATCCCCCTCACAAGATCCTCTCTCTCTCCCTTACTCTCCCTCTCCTCTTATCTCTCTCAGGTTAAGACAATAACAAAAGATACACTCTTGGGTAAAAAAAAGGTATTATATAGAAAAATTTTGGATTTGCTCTTAATTATAATAATTCGACATTATCGTCCAGAACGATCGGTCGATCATCTTGTTCGACTAGTACAAATTCAGCTTAATTTACTAGGACGATTCGGGAGTGTCTGGATAATTAGAAGGTTCTTTTATTCATATAGTCTAGGATGATAGGATCATCATGTACTATTAGTTCAAATCATCGAATATCATCCCGAACATCGCCCTGAATGGATGTCTGAATGATGAAAAAATAACTTGATCGTCCAAGCCGATTAGTAAAAAATAATGAATATCATCCAGAACATTACCCTGGATGGATGTTTGGATGATAAAAAAATAACTTGATCATCTAGGATGATCTCACGATCGTTCGTTCAAAATGACAAATATCATCCAGAACATCGCCCTGGATGCATGCTTGGACGTTGAAAAAATAATTGATCATCTAGGACAATTTTGGATCATCCCAGACAATTATATCAAATATGTACATATCGTCAAGAGCATCGTTCAGGTCATCCCGGAAAAAACTAAGATTTGTTTAACTGTTCGTCCCGGACTATCCTGTTATCGTCCAGGATAATATGATCGAGAAATCAAACATTAATTGCTTTCCTTAATTATAAGACTAATTTAGGTATACTTGTACTGCATCGTTCAGAAAGATGTCATGAATGATGTACAAAAATAAAACATGCCTAAATAGATCTGGTGGCTGATTCTTTCTGATTTGAGCCTATCGTCCTAGACGATGATAATATCGTCCAGAACGATTTGCTTAGTTGCGGCTGCCTTAATTAGGATACCCTAATTAGGGTTTTTGTTTTTAACTGATCATCTAGGATGATTTTTGGATCGTCCGGGACGATGTGATAAAAAACAGAAAACTCTAAAAAGAGATAAAATTTTTTCCTAAGTGTGTGTGTATAAGATTACTTAGCATCAGGACCCACTTTATTAAAATTGAACCAAGAAAGGATAAAAAAATTTCTTAATGATAGTTTACAAACAGGCTCAGTCCTAGTCTACCCAATCTTGAGCTACCATGAGTTGCAGTCGACCTTATGGACCTGAAATGTTAGTAGGCAAGCCAGTCATAGAAAAAAATAGAATTATCATAAATGTTTGCTATCATCAAAATTATATTTCCTGAAATTAGATTCGCAATAGTAATGGCATCAAAATTTTTTGGATTTGATTCCAAATGGGTCCAAATTAATGAATTGGTGTATATTTGGAAGCCTCAAAGATTAGTTTGATAATTAAATGATCTTCAAATATGGCATGCTTATAGTAAATCCAAGCAACTCGACGAGAAGAATCCAACAAGCTCAAGATCGCTTAATTTTGACATCGTTAAGGTACTTTAATGCTTAATGAATGCTCCATAATTGAGGGAATCAATATTAGCCATCTGATGGTGCACTCCAAATTTACTCTGAATTTTCTTCATATTTATAAAATATGTCACTCTCAAAATTTATAAATAGATCCCCACTTTCTACATGAGAGGAGCCTTTGGAGGAGCTTGAAATTTAGACTAGATATTCAAGCGACTTTCCCTCACCCAATTATGTGGGCTAAACACAAGGGGAGGTCTCGAGGAGTGGGCTGGGCCACTTTCAGAATATTATGGGCTGATCTTAATGGGCCTGAAGTTAAAAGAGTGAATTACTTGTGGGCTCAAAATAAAAGTAAAGATTAAGTATATCATTTTATGAATGGTCATAAACAATGAAAGATAATATTATAATAAATTTTTTTGTTATACTCAAATAAAATTTAAAATTTTATTTTATTACGATTGAGATGAATTGATAAGTTAATCATCACTAGTAATTACAATAATGATCTATTTGTTATTTTGTGGAGGGGGCATTTTGGTCATATCCTCTTGAATCCTATAGACTCTATCGATCAATTCGAATATGTCTCTTAATTATTTTATATTTTTTGTACATCTCCATCACTTAATGAACTCATAAATAAATGATCTTAGGTTCGTCGTATTTTCTCTTCTAGATGATCATTTTCTATCATAGGCACTCAAATTCTGTAAGATATTTGACTCCTCATGTATTCTTAAAAAATTTATTGTAAATTTGAATGCTTGACTTAGATTAATGTAGCATTTCTAAGTCAAAATAAATCCAAGCTAACCACAGAACAAGGTTGTTACGTCTAGCCCATGACCTCGACTTGTTGCATCCACACTTGCGTGTCACGTGACTTTGTTTCGTCAACTTCGAGTCCATAAACATCTTTCACGATTGCCACCATGCCACGTCTCGCGAGATACCAATGGATATTCGACTTCAGTTAGAGCAGCATGCCCGCAAGTACTCCGCATGACCTGTCGACCCCCGCACCCGCAGGCCGCACTGTAACCCTCACGGGTCAGGTCTAGGTTGAAGATCCTAACGCATTTGCAAAATTGGGTCGGGTTAGGGTCAATCGTTTCGACCCTGGTCAACTTGGGTTGGTCCAAAACCCTACCCGTCAACCCATTATGACACTCCTATTTGCGGGTCAACTCGAACTCAACCCGTTTATTAAACGGATAAAAAATTCAACCCAAATCAGACTCGTTTATTAAACAGGTCAACTCAAATCTAAATAGAGTGCTAAATAAAGGCTAACACTATATTCCAATTATATATTATAAAAATAATATTGAAAATATCTAAATTTAATTCAAACAAATTTTCCATTAAAGTATAAGAAAAAATTGTCTGAATGTGGCATTTTGGTTGAGACTTGGACAAGTTCTTAGCTCTTAAAGGATAAAATCCATCCGTCTTGATAGCCGCATCACCATCCAAGTAAAATCCAACGGCTATCAGCTGCCCGGCCTCCATAATCTTCGATTTACTTTGGAACAAGTATTGGGTAAACACATTATCATCGTCCTCAATCTTAGGCAACAGAGACTATGTTGCAGGGCAGATTTTCGATTTAGCTGAGAAGTTGGAACAGGCTGAGAACCAATTAGCCCATACGTGCTTGGAGACCATTTTTGTACCTTGCCGAAAGAAGAAGAGCAGAAATCCCAACTAGAAAAGATAACTCGTGATAGCTAAAAAATTACCGTTGTTTCCCAAATGAAGAGCCGCTGCCATGGCTGAATTTCGTTAAAATGCATATTGAGTAAAATCATTCTTATATATATATATAAAAGCATGGGAGTTATTGCATTTATTATATCATGTCTATATACTATGATTTACATATTCATCCTCAATCAAATACTACTAGCCATATAATCATGATGATGGAAACCCTATGGTTCTATCTGGGAGACCAATACATTGAATCAAAATCCACTAACGAGCATGAATGTTAAATCACGGATATAATCCTAAGCAAAGATGATAAGACTTAAAACCATATATGAACTATTAAATTGGATGTTAATTCAATTAATATTATTGATGTGTTTGTCAACTTATTGTTGGATCAAAAAAGTTGTTGGAGTTTTGAAAAGTTTTTTTAATTTTTGGAATTTCAATTTTGATATTCAACGCATCATTATGAAAGATATATCGTCTCAAGAGGTGAACTTATTGTCGGATCAAAAAAGTTTTTGTTTGTGACAATTTTTTTACTATTTTTTTAAGCATCTTTCTAGTACAAAACATTTTTGAAAGCAGCAAAAAATTAGTGGCGAAAGGATGCCTCAAACGAAGCCTAAGCTTAATGATGATGATAATGATAAAAAAATTAACAAAGAAATATAAGAGGCAAAGAGGTTTTAATTTATGGGCATACATTGCAAAGCTTGAAATTGATTACTTTAGCCTCCTATGACTTATGTAGCCAAAACTTTCTACTACCAACTATTTTCTTTGGCTATAAGGATTTCCTCAGCTTGATTTTGCCTTCAAAAAGTGGCTTGTGTTAGAGCAAAGTCAAAAAGGGTCTTCTCTATATTTGAAAAGAAAACAGGATCAAAAAATTATAATTAAATTTCTATTATCATAAATAACAAATTTATTTTGAGATGAATGACACAAGAATTTTAATTAATTATTTATATATTATATTATTATTAAAATAAATTCAATAAATTTGAGAATACTATGATAAAAAAAAATTATTTATGATATGATGGATATTTATGCACATGGAAGTATTTATAATGTTAATAATGATTTATATTCTAATAAAGATTTATTACACTACAGAAAAATCGTCCATTACCGGTAGAAATTTTTGTAGGTTTTTAAGCCACCGGAATAAACTGCGTGGGAAATGCAAACAGACAGCATATTTCCAGCGGCAATATTTACCGGCGGCTACAATAGCCTTAAATTAATGAACACAAAACCGTAGATAAACTGCCGGATGATTCCAACGCAAAAACCACCGGCAACGGCTAGTTTTTACTGACGGTTAAACTGCTGATTAGCCGCCAGTTTTAACCGTTGGTATTCAGTGAATTTCCTATTGTGTTAGTAATAGATTAGACAACTAAGATAAGTTTGGTGAGGAAATCTTTTGCTAAGTAATCGATGAGGGCACATTATCATAGATTCACCATAATTACAAAAGACCCCATTTATTTCCTTAAGAGGTCATCATAGTCCAAATAAATATGATGCTTATGTGCTCAAGCTAATATACCATAAATATATCTTTGTGGGTTGAAATAAATTTATAAATTTATCATTATTATTCAATAAATATAATGTAATTATATTTGTATCCACTATTATAATATATGTAATAATAAAAGTCTTTCACCATCGTTTTCATGTCATTATGTGAAGCAATATTTATATCAACTATCAATTTAGGGCAATAGGCTATATTGATGAAAGGTGCTCGACATAATAATATGAAGAAGGCAAAGAAATTCATTTATTATTGCATTTTTTGGTGGAAACCCATATAGGGCTTACTCATTAATAATAAAAAATAGTAACAAGTCTTTAAAGGGATTTATAACACATCAAAGCTCAAAGAGCTACAATTAAAAAGCCAAAAAGATCTAAGAGTCATAGATCCCTTTTTAATTACAAAAGAACAAAAAAAAAAAAAAAACTATAGAAGGTAGGCAAGAAGTCAGACTCATATTTAACATTATAAACACATCAATACACATATACACCCATCATATTATAAATTAATTTTTTTAATCAGATTATTAACAAAATTATTAAATTTATTTTGAGATTGATATAATACATAATTAATTAATTAATCATAATTTATATTTTATTGATCTCAAAATCAATTTAATATTCATGATAATATAATATTTAATTAGAACATTATGGTCCTATTTTCTTTCCTAATATAGAAGAGACCCTTCTTGACTTTGCTCCTACACAAAATGCTTTTGAAGGCAAAAGCAAGTAGATTGCATCCTTATAGCCATAAAAAAAAGGTTGGTGGTAGAAAAAGCTAAGCTATAGAAGCTATAGGAGGAGGCAAAAGTAATCAATGATCAAGCTTTTCAAGGTATGCTCAGACATTTAAACCTGTTTACATGGAAGAGTGATTTACCATCGACTATATTTCCGCCAAAAACTCACAAGAAATACAAATTTTCCAGCAAATTTTGTTCGTATGGATCACCCTATTTTACTTTAGTGGTCTTAGCCCTCTTCATTATTTTTTTTAATCAACTCTTAAGCTTTTCATTGTTTCTTTCTCATAGGTTCTTCAATTTTTTACAGTTTTAAGAAGGCATTTTTTTTAAATCTTTTTGTTTGTGCACTTAATGACTTAGTTTTATAATACCATGAAATCAAAATATGCATTCATTGAAAATATATATTGTATGACTGATGATGTAAATAATTTTTATTCATTTTTCTTTATCTTCTTCATCATTTGCCCATCTCTTGAAATTTTGCTTGTTTCCTATTACAAAAATAGGAGCAAATATGAAGAACAAAAAGATAAAGAAGAAAGCCACAGTAGAATCTAGCATCTATTCATTTCCACCTGAGCTTTTAGAAGAAATTTTTGTAGGAGCTCTTTCAGATTGTCGAACACTTATCAGAGATATCAGATATTTCAGAGAAATGTGAGTATACTTTATTTAAAAAATATCATTATTCATTAATTAAGGCTACTTTTTTTATTTATCTAACTTTAAGATAATTAAATATAGATGTAAGGATTCTCATGTAACATGTTCATCAAAAAGAGTAGGAAAATATATGAATGTAGAAGATTAGAGCATGTATTGGTAAGACAAACAAAGCTATTTAGGATTTCTTCAGAGTTGTGCTAAGATTGAATATATTAATTCTCTCTTCTTGCTTGGATTGATAAGTAATTATTTTTTCTTGAATCTAATCAACTTATATGATGCAGTACTCATTATATCTTTTGAGGTTAATTATAGCATTGAATATCTATCTTTTATGCATATATATGTTTCATATCAATATTCATTCATACAAATTTGCCATGTTCGATAAGCAACTTTGTAGGAGGAAATGTTCAATCGAGGAAAATATGATGTTGTTTTGCATCATCTTCGATTGGCATCAAGCCAAGGAGATATTTTTTCTAAATATATTATGGGACTATGGTGGTTTCATGATGTTCATCTTGCTCGCATGGTATCCATCTTTTGAAAGAGATATAAGATAATATACATCAATGTCGAAAACAAGCTTCCAAGATCTTCTCTACAATCATATGGTCGAAATGGCCTTCGTTATCGTTTGTTCGCTGCGAAGATTTATCATGTGGAACTTTGCTCTGGAAGGAGATAACCTATGGTTACATGAGGAACAAGTGAAATGATGGTTTTATAGCGATGTTTGCAAATGGGCATATGAATATAAGATGTTTGTCAATATGAGATATTTTTCTGCAAGCTAAGATTTTTTTTATTGTATAATTCATAGACTTTTCCTTTGATTATGTTGCTAATTGTTTATAATCCTAAGTATAATTGAATTTCATTCTTCCTATTGCAAAATATATTTTTTTTCTAGTATTACTTAAAACAACTAGTAAAGTTAGGATTTAAGGTCATAGTATTAAAACTTAAATAATCTTTGCACTAAATAATTAGCGATTATTGTATTAAAGGGCAAATTAGATTAATTAATTTCCAATCAATTAAGACATTCATTATATTTTGCAATATCAATATGTGCATCATTAATGATATGAAAAAGAATGTTTGAAAATTTTAGTGTATGATCAAAAAATATGATGAAATAAAACAAGCCAAATACTTGCAAAATTATAACAAATAAAATGCTTTCTTTGTAGCTCTTTGAGCGTTAGAGATAATTTGATCCATTTAAGGATTTGTAAACCCTAATTTTAATTAACACGTAAGCCCCTTTATGGATTTTAACAAAAAAAAAGTTTTATAATGTAATTTAAAAAATATAAAGAAAAAATAGTGGCCAAAAGCTATCCCAAATGAAACATAAATTTGAAGTACAAGAAAAATAAAATAAAGTATATTTGATTACACTTTGAGGAAGATGAATAGATGAATAACAACCAACAAAATACATGGGTTACAAGAGCACAAAATCCTAGACCTCTTCCACAACCTTCTTCCACTTTTGTATATGATAATTTTAACAATTTCATACTATAATATATATTTAAAAACACAAATATATACATTTTTGTCTATTTTCATGTGCTTTGAGAAACTCTTACATGATAAATTACTACAATTATGCCTACCCAAATACATTTTATGATTCCATGACTCAAATTTAACATAATAAGTAAAATAAAAAAAATTCCTACCAAGCAAACAAATATCTCATATTTACAAATATTTTGTATTTATGTGACCATTTACAAACATCACTACAGAATTTTCTTTTCACTTGTTCCTCATGTAGCCATAGATTATCTCTTTGCAAAGCTAAAGTTCCACATGACAAATCTTCACAACGAATAAATGATAATGAAGGCCATTTTTGCCATAACATTTTGCTGAAGATCTTGGAAGCTTGTTTTCAACATTGGCGTATATTACCCGACACCTTTTTCAAAAGATGGATACCATGCAAGCGAGATGAATCATCTCAAAACCATCATAGTCCCATAAGATATTTGGAAAGAAGATATCCTTGACTTGATGCCAATCGAAGATGATGCAAACCAACAACATATTTTCTTCGATTGAACATTTCCTTCTACAAATTTATATATCAAACATGTTGAATTTGTAAGAATGAGCATTGATATGAAACATATATATGCATAAAAAATAGATGTTCAATGCGAATGAGTACTGAATCATAAAAGTTGATTAAATTCAAGGAAAGATAATTGCTTACCAATCCAAGCAAGAAGAGAGCATTAATATTTTTACTCTCATAAAAACTATGAAGAAATTCTAAATACTTTTGTTTGTCTTGCCAATATATGCTCCAATCTTCTACATTCATACATTTTTCTATTCTTTTTTATGAATATGTTGCATGAAAAGTCTTACATCTATACAAAATCAATACTATTATATGAAATTATCATCTTGTTAGATAAATAAAAAGAAGATTAGTCTTAATTAATGAATAATGATATTTTCTTAATAAAAATGGTGACTTAAACTCTGAAAGAAAAGAAGAACAAACGAGAAAGAAGCAATGGAAAGCTTAAGAACAATTAATGGAAAAACTTGAGATGCAAAGAGGTTTTATTTTGTGAGCATACCTTGGAAAGCTTGAAGATTGATTGCTTTAGCCTCCTCCAAAGATTTTATAGCTGAGCTATTTCTACCACCGACCTTTTTCTATGGCTATAAGGATCCCATTTGCTTGGTTTTTCCTTCAAAGTTGTTTGTGTTGGAGCAAATCAAGAGGGGTCTCCTTTATATAAAAGAAAATAGGATCAAATTGTTTTGATTAAATCAATTTTTTTATCATAATAAATATTGGATTTATTTTGAGATAAATAAAAAAATTTATGTTTAATTATTTATGTATTATATTAATCTCAAAATAAATTTAATAATTTTAAGGGTAACCTGATAAAAAAAATTCATTTATATATGATGGATGTATATGTGCACTAAAGTGTTAAGCATGATTTTTATTCTAATAAATATTTATTAGTATGAGATTATATGAATAAGGTAATTTTGGGGAGGAATTAAGGATTTTTAATGTAATTAATGGATGAGAGCACGTTACCATAGAGGACTAATGGACTGTAGATTCAACATAAATACAAATTATATAGGCTCATATGATTCTATAAGATGTCATCATAGTCCAAGTGAATATTATTTTTTTAAGGGCCTTGCTCAAATTTCATTTCATAAAAAAGAAATTACAAAAAAGGCCAAAAAGAGGCCTAAAAAATTACAATGCAATAATCACCAAATTTAGGAAAGCGACCCTAATAGATAAAGAACCAAAATTACACATTATGAAGGCAGCAGAATTAATCAAGAACTAGTCAAGAAGGCTAAGATGCTTGTTAGACTCAGAAAATGGCAGAAGGTTTACTATAAGAGAGAGGATCTTCACCCAGATGCTAGGCCAAAACCATCCATTGGAGGCAATAGCCCATAAAACATTCCAAAGATAACCTCGAGAGAAACAAGCATCATCCCACATCCCAAACAAGGGCAACCAATGTAAAACCAGAATGAGAGAATCAACCACCAAGGTTGCGAGCAAGCCAAGCCATCCAGGCAGCGAGCAACAGCCTGCCTCATCATTATGAATATGATGTTTATATGCTCTAGCTTATATTAGGGTTGTAAATTTAAAATTTATTATTATTTCATGCTAAATATAATGATATTTTGTTAAAGTTCAATATTTTAAGAAATGCAATAATAAATGATGAATTTTTTCATCTATTTCATATTATTGTGTCAAGCAAATACTTTAAATTATTATTTATTATGTTAAATGAAGCTATACAAAAAAAGTTCACCCAATGTTTTCTTTTATTGTTATATGATTGCCTATCTTAGTTAAAAATTTTGGAATGACTCAAAATTTTAACTTTTTAGGTCAGTTAAAGTTGCATTACTGAAGTTTAATCAACATCTTAATCTTATGAATCAAAATTACCATTCTCGTGTAATGCGGAGCAACGAAACAACTAGACAAGGAGGTAGACACTGGTTAATTCAGATTGATATCAGGTTATCAGACTAACCCGAATATTACCCAAATTATAAATGGGTAAAAAAATAGGACCCAAACTTGACCTGTTTCATTATCAGGTTTATCTGAACTTAGATTTTTCAGGTTGGGTTTTCGACTCGTGTCACTTATTGACATCCCTACCTTGTGCTATGGTGCCCACATAACAAAATCCAAACATGAATTTTTACCTTTTAATCTCAAATGTTGGTTGCTTCCTACTCCATTCAATATTTTAAGACTCATGAATATTATTTAACTTAAAATTCAAGATAAGTTCCACAAAATCATCTAAATTTTATGACAAATGTTACATTCTCCCCTCCTTACAAAAATATCATCCTCAACATTTCAAATCTAAAGAACATATAAGAAGAACTTAGTCAGAACAAGTCAGGATGTGACTACCATATTGGCATTATTTTTGTATAAGGTCAATTTGCCCGAGCTGACTCCCAGTGTTAGGTCATCCTAGCCTAGCATAGACATGTTCACTAGTAGGATTTCCTTAGGTGGATGCCAAATGGCATAGCTCTAACTCGACCCTATAATTCATCCCAAAATTTTAATTAAATTTTGCTATTTAAATCTATCTAAATGATCCCACTTACTACGGCCTTACCACTTTAGTGGGGCAAAGCAAATGTGTGCCCGATGCGGATGTGTGACCTCGCTAGATTCCACCGAGGGATTTGTTATTCCACCAAGCGCTCCCTTTGGAGTGGTAGTGGGTAGATACCCCCATTTCAAAAATAAATAAATAAATAAATAAATCTATCTAAATTGGGATAAAATAATCAATTCTCCCTCTTAATTTCATAAAATTTCAATAGAAGAGATAGTTCCTAAGGCATCCATTTGATTCCAACAAAAATACGAATGGCTCTAACGAGGCAGTGGGTGAAATTATTGAATGCAATCCTTTTTCTTCTACCTATTGTTTGTTCCTGCTTGTTTTGGCATGCGACCCATCTTCAGCAAATAATAGAACCTACTTGCAAGCAGCTTATTGGAAACGAAATTTGATAGGTTTGTTTTCATCAAAGCCCAATTGACATAAGCTGAAAGGTCTGTCCTTCCTCCTCTTCCCTAAGCTCGCCAAACACAATGAGTTCTTCCTCTTTAACATAGTCACCCGGCCCTATATCATCCTCATCACCCCTCTCCACCAACACTACTATTCCACCCACCCTAAAATTCCTCATGAGCAACATCAAGTCATTAGCCACCACCCCCTCACCATTGACAACTATCCCATTTGGAGCTCACAGCTTTCAAAAATATTCAATGCTAACGATTTCTTCTCATTTCTAGACAATACATCCCTTTGCCTCACCCAATTCATCCTCAATATCTCCAATACTCCCACACTAAATCTAATGTTTGGAAACTCATAGACCAAAACCTATCAACTGCCTTTACTCCACAATCTCCCCCACTATCCTTCTCCTTCATTCTCTCCCTCGACTCATCCCACTCAATTTGGACAACCCTCAAGAAAAAACTACAATCAACCAAGCATTTGAGAGTGATTTAGCTCAAAAACAAAGTACATAACACCTCAATGGATACTCCCTGCAACTGATCAAATAAATCATCTATTATGAGCAGTGGATGCTTATTCTTTATTGTTACCTTTTAAATTCTTGACAATGTATATTCATTCATAGAGAACCATCATTCTTCTTAACAAATAATGCAAGAGCTATTCAAGGGATGCACTAGGCCTAATAAAACCTTTATCCAATAGCTCCTACAATTACACTTTAAACTCTTGTAGTTCTCTAGGCATAATCCTGTATGAATTTTGTTTTTCTATTGGAGCTGTACCCAACATCACCTCAATACAAAATTTCACCTCCCTCTCCTAAAGTAACCTAGATAATTCTTCAGGAAAGAAAAAAAAATCTTTACTACATGGACATCTTCTAAACATTTGATTGATTTATTTAAATCTCTTACATTACATAAGCCATAAAAATAGCATCCCTTTATTATTGTCCTAATTCACTTTCAATGAATAAATTAAGGATGACAAAACACTTCTAGCACCCATTAAATAAAATAATTTTCAGCCTGCACATAAACTTACCCATTTCTTGTGACGATCAATTTGAACTTGATACTTACTCAACCAATTTGTACCCACTATCGCATCAAACTCCTTTAAAGGTAATAGATCAATGTCGATGTTAACTTCCTACTAGAAATATCTAGTTTACACACATTGACCTTACTAGCGAACATTAAGTTCCTTATCAGTAACATAACATACAATGCAGGATATAACATAATTAATGTTAAACTCAAATTATCTAAAAGAACGATCATATATGAAAGAATGACTAACACAAGAATAAAAAAGAATACTACATTATTGTTTATAAACATGGATCATACCTTTCACTACATATAGTGCCTCCCTCCCCTCTAGCTGCATCAGGCTATAAACTCTAGGTTATACCAAAGCTACATTGACAACTGGAACAAACACCTGTTGAGTTCCTCCTACTGATCCACCAGATGATTTCTGTCCAAATCTACCATCGTTACGAGTCAATAAAGCCTCATTAATTTCTCTAAAAGGGGTTGGATACTACCTCAGACTTTGAATACCCCGCCACCCCCCCCCCCCCCCCCCCCACACACACACACTTTAGGTCAACCTTTTGGCTCTCTCTATGGACATTACATCACCTTATGACCTACCTAGCCACTCTTGATACACTAGCTCATGTACATAAAATATTGGCATGTATGCCTCTTTTTATAGAAACCATATACTGGTGCACTACCAATATATACAAATCCTCCAACACTCCTAGATTCTACTGCTCCCCCGCTTGTAAAATCATTAGCTTATGTTATGAACCTTTTCCCACTGAATGCACTTTTGGAGGGCTCTCTTAGGAACCATTCCTACTAGAGTCCCATCTCTATTGGGTAGACATCAAGTCATTCTCCACAAGCCTTGTTCTTTCCACTAGCTTAAAAAAAACACTGATATGAAATGGCATTAAGGGATGCCTAAAACTATCTCTTAATCCATGTATGAAGTGATAACACGTTCTCATCAGACTGCTGACCAATTGGCGAGCATATCTTGTAAGAGTCGTGAACTCTTCTTTATACTACATCACCGACTTGCTCCCTTATACCAACCCTGACTTCTATATTTTCTGCCTGATAGACGACGTTACAACCAACTCTTAAAATTCTCAAAAAATTCCTCCCATCTTATTTTTGCATTTGACCACCCATGAAATCTCTCTTACTGCTATCCTAACCACTAGTACTTTGCCTCTCCATCTAACAAAAATACTAGTAATGAAACCCTTCTTCACTCAGGGAACTACATACAATTAAATGAGTTTTACACTCTCATCAACAATTCTTTAGCTGCTTGAGGCTCAATAACACCTTGAAAATAAAGTGCCTTCCATCTTAGAAATGGTTGTAGTTTCCTATAAAACTCATCCCACTTTACTCGATTCAACATACCTAGCTGAGCTTCACACATCAACTATGACACCAACCCATTAAATTACATCATTGAATTAGAAGTTATAGCCCCCATAGTGCAATAAACTATTGCAACCTGGCTGTAACTTTGTCCATCAACTACTTATTCTTGAGGATTCAAAATTTAGCAACACTTTAATGTAGATTAAATTGGGAAATTCAATTAATCAACACAACTAAAAGACAATAATGTATTTTAGACTCCAAAATCCCATCCTATGTTGATACATTTCATTTCCTATGTAGTTGGTTACAATTATCCAATCCTTCCAAACCTCGCTTTGATACCACCTATAATACTTTAGAATATAATAGAAGGATTGAAATTTATTAATAATATAATTAAAGAAACTCATCACCCAACAATTACAACATGATCTGCTAAATTTTCCTAAAAATATAAAAAAATAATACTCAACTTTTGTTTCACTAAAATATAATTATAATAATCTAGATCATATAATTTTATACATCAAGTAATTAAATACAAGAGTATAAAATCATATTTTAGCAATTCAAATCCTAAGACCCTGACTCTATACTTGATATACTCAGCATGACTTTTACCATTTCTTGAAAAATTAAAAGAACAAAGTAAGCTTAACTAGCTAAGTAGACTCCTTGTTTACCCTTTCGGGTTATCAAACTCAGTGTATATATGTTTAAAGCAAGTAATTGTAACATAATAGAAAGCGTACTTTTCCATCTTTTCAAATAGAATATCTCTAATGCCATGCATTTCAAAAATGCAATGTAATGCAACTGAAAAGAAATTGAGAATTTAATGCAAAATTTAGATGATGCAAGGACACATTACTTGTAAAATATACTACTCATTGAACTTTCTCTTTTCAATTTATACTTTAAGAGGGATTTTCACCTAATCATTTTATGACCTTTATATAACAACTACTTTTGCAAAAAAGAATCTCAATTCAATAATATGCTCAGAAATTTGTACAAGAAAACTAACCATTGAAACCTCAATTACATATAGCTAAAATATCCAAAATAAAGAGCACAATATTATGCTAGAAATCATACGGTGAAAACTTCATAAAACCTATGAAAAATATATTTTTATTCATAAATTTTAATAAATTTATTAAAATTAAAATCAAAGACTAGGTTTTAGGAGTCTATATGGAGCTCTACAATTTCTTAAACTAGCCTCGCAGATGATTCCTCTCGGGCCTCAGCCTCCAAATTCCCTCTTACGCTTTTTCCTTTCCTTTCCTTCTCCTCCTCCCTTCTCTGGTAAGCTTAGGGTGGTGGTAAGTTTTGCAAATGGTTTAAGATATTTAAATATTAAAATTTTCAATATTTTGAACTAACGCCACAATGCCCAGCTGCCCCAGCACCGCAGCACTCTAGAGAATCTTCTAAATGCACCAAGAATATGCTCACCTGAGACCCAGCATTATGGTGGCACTCCCTGGCGCTGAAGCATTTGCTATTTATTTTCCAATTTTTTTGAGAACTTAGCACAAAGCAGCTGTATCCCCATACTCTATAGTGCCCATAAAACAAAATTCAATCTTAGATTTTTACCTTTTTAATCTCAAACCTTGGTTTCTTCTTACTCCATTTAACATTCTAAGAATCATAAATCCATTTAACTTAAAATTGAGGATTAGTTGTAGAAAATCTTCTAGATTTTATAATGGATGTTACAACTACTATGCCACAACATAGATCACTACGTAATTCGATTGGAAATATAAATTATAAAGCTTAATTATTACCAAAAGTGGATATAAACATCTTCAAAATCATTATAAGCTTAGAGCTCTAGGTTAATCTTTAGCAACTGATATGGGCCACAAATCTTGTCGCATCATATTAGTATTCAATAAATCGATAACACTACAAGAAAAACGTGCATTATCGGCAGGCCAAATCCATCGGCAATATTTCGTAGCGTTTAGGTAAGCCATCAGATTTTTTACCATTTTTTTGGGTGCATTTTTCACCAGAAGTAATCACTGACTTAACAAAAACCGACGGTTTTGTAGGCAATTTTTCCACTGGTAAATTTCCGGCGGTCTATCCGCCAGAAAATCCACTGCTAACTTACTAATTAAATTACCTACAGAATATCCACTGGTTTAACTGTCATTGCTACCAGCAAACAAAATTTTGCCAAATTTTTTGCAAGTAAATAGAGATTTTCTTCTAGTGTAAGACTTTAGTTAAAAAGAATAAGAAAACCCTTAAGATTAATATAAAAAAACAAATAATTATAATGACCATCTTCTTCATCATCATATTCTTATTTTTATTATTCAACTTTAACTTGAGTACTACCCAAAGCTCCTTTAACATAGATGGCACAATCTCCTAGAACTTCTACGACATTTATATTAAGTTTTCTATGATATTGGCTCCTTCTAGATCTCTAACTAAGTGGTGAATGGGTACCGACTTCAGTCCTGAAATACCCTTTATAGCTTGATTTGTGGTCATTATTGCCTCATATTTTTCATACCATTGATAAGATTATTATTATTATTATTATATTATTATTATTATTCCTTCTTCTTCTTCTTCTTCTTTCAAATTAATTAGCTTTTATTTTCTAGTTTGAAAATACTATTTGTATGAGGTCAAAATATCTTATATTGATTGAAGGACACGTTAACTCATCAAATCAAGCTCTTGATCTCATCTTGCATCAATTTGGGAAACCAAATAACTTCATGATTTTTTTTGGGAAAATTGAGGGCATAGCCCGTTTTATTAAATCAAAGCAGCTTACAGATTAGTAAAATAAAAACCATAACAATTCAGCCTAATAACAAGCTAACAGAATTCAGAGATCAAGAAATAAAAGGCAAATACAGAACAAACAATAAAATTGAAGAACCAATCAATCAGAAAAAACTTTGACATTCTGGAGCAGCCTTCCTTCAACGGTTCAGAGGAATAGAAACTCAGCTGGAGACGGAATAAAATTCTGAAATCTGGTAGACGGATAGGATAGATTGATTTGCTGGGACTCAGAAAAAGAAAACCTTTCAAAATCCCACACCCAATCTTCTTTGGTTGCCACTAAGGCCATCCAAAAGAAGAATAGCAGTTGATCATCATTGTCCGCAGCACAAGTTCTGCTAATTAATTCTTCTCGGTGGTAACAGGTTATCTCCAGGTTGCATACAAAAAGGATCGAGCATCAAAGAATGATACCAGCAATCCATGGTTCGCAATTGAGATAAATCACTTCAAATACTTCAGCATAGATGGGTTGGCATCAGGCATTGATACCAAACCCAGAACAATGTTCTACCAAGAGAGTTTCAAAGCTTCTTTCACCTCAATGCCATTTTTCCATCCCATCAACTTAATATTGATAATTTTTGAAATTTTCTTTATCAGAGAATTGGCACATAAAGCAGAGGACATGAACCTTCTATTATTCCTCTCAATCCAGATATGATAAATAATAGCATTCAGAATAAGGAGGCGACCAGCCTTGATCATTTTAGCCTTATCCGTATTATCAATATGAAGAAGAGCTAAGTAAACAGTTGGCCTAAAATAATGTGACTGGAATGAAGGGATAAGCTTTACTAACACATTAAAAGAATAGTCACATTCAAATAACAGATGTGAAGTAGTCTCTATATTGCTATAACATAGATTGCAAATGTTATCTTTGACCTGGATATTCCTAACAGCCAAAACGTCACACGTTTTTAATCCCCCTCTAAGCGCCATCCAGGAATAAACAGAATACCTCATAGCATGTTTATAATGCCAAACCAACTGATGCCAATCATACTGGATATCATTCGCAAAATAAGATAGATAAAAGTCTTTAAACTTAGCATTTTCCTTCTTATCCCATCCTATATGCTTCTTACCATCATTAACAATGTGCATATTCAGGATAAAATTCCTAATAGAGGAATTAACAGTGTCAGGAATATACCATTCCCCATAATTAATCCAGCTCGCCAGCTGACTGTCACTAGCTAAAACAATGTGACTGTTTTGAAATTTTTCATAGATAGTACTTCCCAAACACCAATGGTCCCAAAGAATAGAAATAGGACTATTGTTAGTAATAAAAAAATTGAATTTCTCCCTTGTCTCTACAGCGGTTTTACAAATGCTTTTCCAGAACACCGTCGCAAATGCTGGAGCAGGTTTCCAGGGAGATGAATATCTAGCTAGCAGCCACTTAGAAAGTGGAGAGATTGAATTGTAACATCTCATAATAGTATTGCAATTGTAAGCAAAATTTAAAGCTTGAAAAGATGCAATACCCAAACCACCCAAATTATACGGTTTGCAAGTATTTTTCCACGAGATGAGGTGAATTTTTTTACTATCAATGTCCCCATGATATAAAAATTTAGAGCATAACTTTCCTATGGTCTTGTAGATAGACTTAGGTATAATCATGCTCCTAATCCAATACGCCACAGAGTTGATTATGGTATATTTAATGAATTGCAACCTGCCAGCAAATGAGAGAGTCCTAGCCTTCCAGCCCGACAGTAATACCGTTATTTTCTCCAAGAGAGGAGCAAAATTAGTAATCTTTGTTCTACTAAAAGATAAAGGAATTCCCAAGTAAGAAAACTTAGTAGAAACATTGTGAATATGCAGCTCATTTGAAATGACATTTGGGTTAGAAACATGGGGTGAAATAATAATAGAACTTTTCAGTAAATTCAACTGCAACCCAGTAAGTTTGGAGAATAGGCTAAGAGTTCTCATAAGCTTAGCACAATTATTTGAATCAGCCTTCCCAAATACCAAAAGATCATCCGCATAAGAAAGATGAGTCAGTTGAAAATTTTCCATTTTGAAGCCCTCAAAGCCATTATCATCAGAGTTATGATCTAAAAGACAAGAAAGTGCATCCATGACGATACAAAATAAAAAGGGACTAAGTGGACAACCTTGTCTTAGTCCGGTTGAAGAGGAAAAGAATCCTTCCATCGATCCATCCAGACAAATTGAGAAATGAATGTCGTTAATACAAGCTTTGATCCAATTAATGAAAATAATGGGAAAACCTTTATCAGCCATTCTAGCAAAAAGAAATTTCCTGGATACTGTATCAAATGCCTTCCTAATATCATATTTAGCACAAAAAAGATCCAGCTTATAATGCTTTTTGAAGAGATTTATAATTTCCATAGCCAAGATGGAGTTATCAGAGATAACTCTATTGGGAATAAAAGCTGCTTGATTGATCTCAATGATATCAGGCATAATATTTTTCATGCGAGCTGCCAATATTTTTGCAATAATTTTGTGAAAGACATTGCACAGAGAAATTGGCCGAAAATCTTGAAGGTTTTCAGCATGAGATCTCTTAGGAACAAGTGCAATGGCAGTAGCCTTGGCACTGATAGGTAAATAGCATTTACAAAAAAAGGATTTAATAGCCTTACATACAAGAGGGCTAGTAATGCTCCAAGTTTTTTTATAGAAATCAAAATTAAATCCATCAGGTCCCGGCGCCGAGTTAGAACTGCCAGAGTTAATGGCTAAACAAATTTCCTCATTAGTGACAGGTTCCACTAGAGAATTGAGAGCCTCTTCAGATAAAGTCTTGCCTTTAGGTATGATACCAACATCATTAATTTCAGGAGGTGCAGAGTTGTAAAGCTTTTGAAAATGCTGGATGATACTAGGAATGTTACTATTCTCTTGTTCATGATTATGTTGAGTAGCAGCCACAAGAGAGCTACCATTAAAAGCTTTCCTATTCCTGATCTTGGAATACAAAAACTTCAGGTCATCCTCACCATTTTTTAGCCAATTAATTTTCGATCTCTGAATAATCCAAGAAGCATGGAGAGAGTTATAGTAATTGATTTCAGCCATGATCTTTTTGAGATCTCCACATAATTCTCTACTAAGTGGGTCAATATCAACCATCCTTTGACATCTACTTTGTTTTTCAACCAATAAAGCACATTTTTTAGCAATAAGATTGAAATTACTCCAATTTCTTGCTTTAATTTCTCTTTTCAAAAGCTTCAGCTTTTTATAAAGACTAACAATAGGATTTCCAGAATCTGGGATTTGAAAAATATTCAATAAAATGCTCCAGAAATCCGGAATATGGCTCCAATAGTTTTTATACATAAACCTCTTTTTAGAATTGAGATTATGTTGATCTCTAAGAATAAGAGGAGAGTGATCTGAAACCAGACTACTCAAAACTAGATAGTGAGAGTTAGGGTAATGATTAATCCAAGCCTCGTTAACTAAAACCCTGTCTAGTTTTAGATGAATAGGATTATCTAGCCTTTGGTTGAACCAAGTGTGAAAAATTCCGGAGGAAGGGAGTTCTAACAGATTATTGTCAAATATAAAGGAGTTAAACGGATTTAGCCTATCAATAGCTAAGATGTTCCCTCCTTTCTTTTCAGATTGAAATCTGCAAGTATTAAAGTCACCAATCACCACCCAAGGTAAGGAACCTTGAGGATTAACGGCTCCAAAATCAGCCCATAGCTTATTCCTCTCATCAAAAGAATTAGAGGCGTACACAGCAGAGAGAATCATAAGAGAATGAGATCCCATCATCAAATGACCCGAGATCATTTGCGAGGAAGAGAAATTGGGAATAAAAGAAATTTTATCCGAATTCCATTTAATCCAGATTCTTCCAGAAGAAGCCATCTCAAAGTTATTAAAACTTTGTTCATTGTCAAAAACCTTGTGAGTAGAACAAAACCAAGGATCCAGGAGATTGGAAGAATTGATACGATTCTCAAGAATACAGATTAAGTCAAGCCTATGCTCATTAACCAGATTCCTACAGCAGAGAACTTTATCAGGGTTATTAAAACCCCTGATATTCCAAGCTGCTAAGGATGGACAAGTCATGGATAACTAGGATTTTTGATAAGGGCCTTTCCGGTTGCCCTTTCCCCTAGTTTGTCTTTGAGAAGAAGGATCAGAAGTGTGCAGCTTATTAGTAGTTGAGACTTCCAGTTTATCATTTTTATATTTAGCTGTAGATTCTATAGGATCACCCGTATCCTCACCTAGCATAGTAGAGGAGGATTCTGCTTCATTAGCATCCTGTAGGACACTAAATTTGTTAGAGTATAGAATATTTGAAGCCTTTTGTCCTTCAGAACGAACCGTAGAAGCATTAGAAGATGAATTCAAAGAAGTGGGTGAATTGAGATTTGGAATCTTCAAATTAGTCCCAGTCAGAATGTGAGTAGGATCTTTAGACCCTAATAGTGAGTTAGACTCAACATTCAACGTAATCTCAATGCTCTCATTAACAGGTTGAAAACCAACCCCATCCTCAGAAATAAGCCCCTTGTTTCTAACATTATCCGCGTGATTAGTTAGACTAATGTTTTGATTAGCAATATCAGCAACATTATTATCTAACCTTGGAGCATTCATGTCATCTCTGTTCATAGAAGTATCTCCATTTTTCTCTAGCGGATCATTAGCCAGTTCAGGAATAGAGTTAGAAGGATCAGGTAAAGGAAGCAGACCTTTCGGATTTTGTGAGTGCGGCCTTGGTCTACGGCTCTTGCTTCTTCCCCTGGGTGGGTTAGCGGTAGGGTTTATATCAGGTTTAGGATTTGCAGAACAGTTCGAAGTTAAATGGTTCAACGATCTGCAGTGAGCACAAAGAGTAGGACGCCATTCATACTGGATTTTAAGATTGAAAATCTTTCCATCCACACAAATCGGAATAATTTCCGGAAAAGTTGTCGAAGCATCCACTTGGACGCAGACTCTAGCGTAAGTTAGTCTAGATTTTGAAGCAGTGAGAGCATCAACAGCTAAAGGATGACCAACTTTAGTAGCTATTTTAGAAATTCCAACAGGAGTCCAGCAACATAAAGGAAGATCGTGAATCTTAAACCAGATCGGAACAGAGGAGAGTTCTTCACGAATAGGAGAGAAGTGAGGAGTCCATTTTTGAAAGATAAAAGGTTTTCCTAGAATAAACCAGGCACCTCTAGACCAGACAAGGTCAAAGTCTTCTGCACTAGAAAACATAAACAGAAAAAAACCGTCACTAAGAGATATAAGTTTCATACTACATTTGAGATTCCATAGCTTCTTCACAGCAGTAATAAGCGCCTCATAGTACGGTCTCTTCCCAAGCGAATACCCAACCAGAGCAAGATCCCATTCATCCGCCGCGTCCACAATATCTTCCGAAGGGAAGTTGATGATTTCTTCTTCAGTCAGCAAAGGAGAAATCAAGAACTCACATGCATTGGAAGATGGACCCGAGAGTATCCGATCCCAAGAGCGTGGTATTTTTTTCCCCGCAACAGATGACGAGATGATAGGGTTAGAGAGAGGAGGAAAAGCATCGTCGTAGACGGAGGGATCCAAGGATCCCTCCAGCCCCTTCTCCGGAGAAGCACGAAGCGAATCGCCAAAAAAACCCTAACCCTAGCAGAGCTCTCGAGGCGGCGAAAAATTAATGAACTTCATGATTTTATGCAATATTGTAATGTGACCTGAAATTGTTCTATAAGTATGCTAGATCTTAGGACTTTTCTACGTTAAGAAAATGTGAACGTAGATGGAATTTAAATGAACATCCATGCCATGTTTATGTTGTAGTGTATATGATGATTAAGCATTTTGCTCATTATATTGGAGTATACAGATAAGGCCCCGTCAATACCACACCCTAGTTTATTCACATTATGACATAGCCCGATCAGTTTGCTTAATGATTAGGCTTCATCTTATAGAAGACAAAAAAAAGTTAAATAAATATTGCATGAGCATCCCTCATATGCTCATTATTAGTAGGATGTATCTTTTCCCTCCTGTCATCCAGCCTTGGGACCCACTTTTTTGTATATGTGGAAGTGGTTAGACAATATTCCTTAGGAGTGTCAAAATAGGTTGACGGGATGGGTTTGGGTCTGACCCGAATCCCGTTAACTCAAACTCGGTCATTTAATAAACGGGTCAAAAACACCAATCTAAATCATACCCATTAGCAACTCAAATGACCTAAACCTAACTAATTAACCTATTTTGGTTTTAAAAAAAAGTACATATTAACCATAAAACTTTAGAGATTTGACAAAAAATAAGAAAATCATACAAACAAGAAAAAAAAATTAAAGAAAAAAAAATATTAAATTAGTCATTTTTGGATAAAAAATGTGCTAACGGAATAATCCAAATCTAACCATTTTAATAAATTGAGTCAAAAAGTAAACATGACCTCAACTCGTTTATTAAATAGGTCAATTAAAATCATAATTTTTTGAGTTGGGCTAAGCTCGGGTTAGCGGCTTGGGTCATTTATTGATGAACTTGTTGGTGGGATGTATGTCTAACTTCTGTGCTTTCTTATTCACACATAATTAAGTTATAAGTCTCATTTTGGCATCTTCTTCACCACATGAAGGAGATGTCTAGCCATCTTTTTAATTTAATAAATCTGTAGTTAAATTAAAATTTAAGATAGTTAATCATTTCTAAAGATATGTTAAATAAATAATATTCATGTTCTTCAAATTTGCGTCAAAAATTTTATATTTGGATAAGATCTTGTAACTGATAATGCATTATGCATGCTTAAATAGATATATTTGAAAAGAATATATTATTTTTAGAAAGTCAAAATATTATTTATAATTTTACAAGAAAAAGATATATCACCATAAATGATAATTTAAAGATTATGGCACTCATTTTAATGAAAAATAATAATAAAATTCTATTTATGGTAAAATACTATGATCTTATATCCTAACTTATTAATTCAAAAAATAGGATTTATTAATGATATATATTTCAAGTAAAAACAATGAAATAAATAGGAAGATTGAAATTCTATTTCATTTAGCATTATAAACAACAAAAGAATCAACTTAAAACTAAATTATTTGTTTCTAAGAAAAACTCCTAGTAAACAAAGAAATATCTCATGTCGACAAACATCTTATATTCATGCGCCCATTTGCAAAGGTCGCTACAAAACTTTCTTTTCACTTGAACCTCATGTGACCATAGATTATCCCCTTCCAAGGCTGGAGTTCCACATGACAAATCTTCACATTGAATAAATGACAATGAAGGCCATTTCTGCCATACCATATTCCTGAAGATCTGCGAAGCAAGTTTTCGACACTGATGTATATCATTTGATATCTCGTTCAAAAGATCAATAGCATGCAAGCGAGTTGATTCATCATGAAACAATAGCAATCCCCTAATATATTTAGAAAGAATATGTCCTTGACTTGCAGCTAATTGAAGATGATGCAAACCAATATCAAATCTTCTTAGATTGAACATTTCCTCCTACAAAATTTCATATCAAACAAGTAGATCTTTATTATATATAGCAAATTATTAATGTTTAATGCTATAATCAACTCAAAAAGATATATCAAATAATGAATTAAGAAAATAAATTGCTTACCAATCCAAGCAAGAAGAGAGCATTAACATTTTCACTCTCAGCACAACTATGAAGAAATCGTAGATAGCTTTGTTTATCTTGCCAATACATGATCCAGTCTTCTACATTCATATATTTTCCTACTCTTTTTGATGAACTTGTTGCATGAAAATCCTTGCATCTATATTTAATTATCTTATAGTTAGATAAATAAATAAAAAAGATTAGTCTTAATTAATGAATAATGATATTTTATAATAAATAATACTCACATTTGTCTGAAATATCGGATGTCTCTGCTAGGTGTTGGAGAGTCTGCAAGAGCTTCTAGCAAAATTTCCTCTAAAAGATCAGGTGGTAGGGAAAAAATGCTAGACTCTCTTCTACTTTTCTTCATGATCTTTTTGTTCTTCATGTTTGCTCCTATTTAGTAGCAGGAAACAATCAAATTAATGGAGATATGTAAATAATGAAGAAGAACGGGAGAAACAAATATAGAGATACTACAACAAAATAGTTCATCATTAGATTAAATAAAAAAACTTGAATATTTTTACAAATTCGTCATTAATGAAGCAATGACATCAACTTGATTAATTTTTTATCCATTCATCGTATTAGCTTGTTTGAAACGGCTCTTATTCTATATTTCAGATGCGTATATGAACAAGCTTCATCAGAACTCTATAGCAAAGCGGATCAAGCAAGAAAAAAAAAAAAGATAATAACGTAAGAAATTTGTCTGTATGGTATTCAAATAAATTAACCAATAAAATTAAGCTGTTACCTGCATAGAGTTTTTCTATTTATAATCTTACAGTAAAAAGAAAAAAAATGGCTGTGTATGATAATATATAAAAGAGTTGAAGAACAAAAGATGAGACAGAAAGACGAGAAAGCTTAAGAATTAATTAAAAATTAATGAAGAAAACTAAGCTGCAACGAGTTTTTAATTAAGAAGCATACCTTGAAGCTTGCAGATTGAATGCTTCAACAATGGCTGTTTAAGACTATAGAAGAGTTGAAGAACGGATGATGAGAAAGAAGGTTAAGAAATCTTAAAGATTTACTAAAAATTAATGAAGATAATTAAGTTGCAAAGAGCTTTTAATTTAAAAGCAAACCTTAAAGCTTTAATATTGATTGGTTCAACGGCTTTAATTGCCGAGATCCAATCTCCTTCTTGTAATCTTGTGGTCTTGCCTTTAATAGCGCAAATGCTTATAAGAACAAGTCAATGAAGATATGGCGGTCTTATTTATAGTATGAAAAATATGTCGGTTAGAAAATATATTATAATATCTCAAATAAATAAATTTATTAAGATATCTATCTTAAGATATTTGTTTTATCAAAATACCCATATATATATATATATATTCTTAAATATGATGTGTTTAAGGTATATTAGCTTGTTGATATGTGTAGAGTTTATTTGATTATTCATTTTAATATTAGAAATCGTTAAGTGTTTTTTAAGAATTATAGAAATTATATTAATTTAGGTTTTATGGAAATTAGAGGGCATTGTAATTTACTAATATTTTTATTTCATGCAATATGTTTCATAATTTATAAGATGTTAAAAAATAAAATTATTCTTAAGAATTCTTGAGCATGAGTTTTATGTGATCTCAAGCAAAGTTGAGAATGGGTAGATTGATGTGAGCATGAATTTTATGTGATTTTTAGCTGCTTTTATAATGATTTGTGGACAACACATTCATTGCATGGCCATTTTTTTATTAAGATTAAAATATTTTGTTAAGATCTGTGAAGAAATTTGGCCGGCTTTCTTCTATACACCATTGTTCTGTCTGATGATATAAGAAAAGACAAAGATGAGAGACATCATTGTTCTCCCTACAGTTCGTCATTTTGATGAGAGTTAATAGCAATTTTTTATGTTGTTTGTTAGCAAATTTGTTAGTATAATAATGGTGATTTAGCAGCTCTGATGTCCTTGTTTTTCATGCTATTTGATGAGTTTGATTATGAATGCGTAGCCGATGAGCTTTCTAGAGTTGTGCACCTCTAATGTTTGGTTTCAAGTGGGAGTGGGTTTAGTGCCATGAGCAATATGGATGGCCTGTGGATGGAATCCTCTACATGCAACTTTTGTTGCTAGACATTTACAATTTTAGGTAGTATGTCTAGTAAAATAAATGTGTAGAGTGGTGCACCTCTAATGTTCCCTTATTTCTCAGGATTTTATTTTTTGCATTTTTCAATGGAGCTTAATATATTCTGGTTGTTTAATTGGTCTGCAAAACATGCATAAAATTTTATGCGTGTTTGGTTTGTAACATCCGTTTTTTAAAAAAAAAATTCTGGGCTTTTGTGGCGGTTATACCCGCCACAATACTGCAGTATAGTAGCTAGTAAAACCGCCACAATTCTGTATATAATTTTTTTTTAATAATTAGATGCGGTTATACCTGCTGCAATTCTGGAAGCTTATAGCGGTTATAACCGCTGCGATATTCAGCATTCCACAACACTACCCCACCGGTCTTGAAACCACTGCGAAATGTCTTTGCAGCATATTGTAATCACGACGGACATCCAGCGGTCAAAAAACCGCTGCAAAAAAATTTGTGGCGGGTAAAAAACCCCCAAGAAAGGTTGAAATTTGTGCTGGGAAAGCCTTATTTTTTGGTAGTGCATTAGAGAAAAATGACTCATCACCTAACAAGAATAATCCCATGAAATATTTAGAAACAAAATGCCCTTGGCTTGCAGCGAATTGAATATGATGCAAAGCAATATCAAATCTTCGCAAATTGATCATTTCCTCTTTCAAAGTCAGATATCAAAGAAGTATATTTTTATATATGTCAATGAACATTTCCTCCTGCAAAGTCATTAAGATAATTGCTTACCTATCCAAGCAAGAAGCTACCAATGACATTTTCAAATTCGACACATAGTCGAACAAATCCCAAATAGCCTTCCTTGTGGTGCCAATACATGCTCCGGTCTTCTATGTTCATACATTTACCAAATCTTTTTGAAGAACTTATTGCATGAAAAACCTTACATCTATAAAAAATCAATTGTATATTTAATCAATGAGTTGATGAAGAATGACAATTTTTTTGATAAACAGTACTGACATTCTTCTGAGAGATCTAATATCTCTTATAGGCGCTGAAGAGGATGAAAGAGCTCTTAGAATAATTTGCTCTAAAAGCTCAGGTTGAAGCGAAGAAATGCCATTAAATTTAAAATTTTATTTTATTATGTACAATAAATTGATATCATTAAGCTCACTCAATTTTGACATCATTAAGGTACTTTAATGCTTAATGAATGCTCCATGATTGAGGGAATTAATATTAGCCATTTGATGGAGCACTCTAAATTTACTCTGAATCTTCTCCATATTTATAAAGCATGCACTCTCAAAAATTTATAAATAGATACGCTCTTTCTACATAAGAGGAGGCTTTAAAGGAGCTTCAACCTTAGACTAGAGACTCAAGACAATTTCCCTCACCCAATTAAGTGGTCATAGCACAAGGGGAGGTCTTGCAGAGAGGGGTGGGCCTATATCATAATATTATGGGCCGATCTTAATGGGCAAGAAATTAAAAGAGTATGAATTACTTGTGGGCTCAAAATAAAAGTAAATTTCAAGGATATAATTTTTGGAATGTTCATAAATAATGAAAGATAATAATTTAATAATATTTTTTGCATTATACTCAAATAAAATTTAAAATTTCATTTTATTACATTGAGATAAATTGATAAGTTAATCATCACTAGTAATTACAATAATGATATATTTATTATTTTGTAGAGGGGGCATTCTGATCATACCCTCTTGAATCATATAGACTCTATCGATCAATTCGAATATGTCTCTTAATTATTTTGTATTGTTTGTACTTCTCAATCACTTAATGAACTCATAACTAAGTGATCTTAGGTGCGTCGTATTTTCTCTTCTAGATGGTCATTTTCGATCATAGGCACTCAAATTCTGGAAGATATTTGACCCCGCAAATATTTGTAAAAAAAAAATTAAATTTGAATTCTTGACTTAGATTCATGTGGCATTTCTATCCTTGTCTTTTCATTTGTGATCAATGAATACAATATCTCGAGCACTAAGAAACTTAGGCTTTAGTTGGGACCATTTTTTTATTACTTTCTATAATTGTTTTTTTTAGTGTAATAATTTCTTGTTCAAGATATTTTTGTAAGAAAGTTTTACACTAAAAAATTGCTTTAAAAAATAGTTAAGAAAACGATCTCAAAAGAAGCCTTAGTCGTATGTTCACTATAAAAACTTAGGTTGGAATATCGTAATCAAATTTTGATCAAGATGAGTTTCAAACTAATAGACTTTGCTTTGATAAATGTGTAAAACAAAAAGATTTACAGTTCTTTTTTTTTTTTCATGTATAAACTCGTATGATTCTTTAAATTTATTTTTTCTATGTGCTAGATCTTCATATAATACTAAGACCTTAAAGAATTTTCTAGCACTTTTTCAAATTTTAGCACATAACACTCTAGGGGTCTCAAAACAATTTGATTGATCGTGTTCTAGTCCAACTAGAATTTGACCCAACCCAAATTCGATCAATCTGAATCTGAATCGAGCTCAAAAACACCAACCCGAATATAGCCCGCTAGCATTTTGAATGTGTTGAACCTAACCTGTTAACCCGTTTTAGTTAAGAAAAAATTATAACTTCTTAACTATAATGTTTAATATATTTGATAAAAACAAGAAGATGGTACCCTTGAGTTAAAGAAATAAAAGAAAACACATATTAAATAAGTCATTTTCGAATTTGAATGCGTTTAAGGGTAGGGGTGCAAAATCTGACCTGGCCCGAAACCAAACCCAAAAAATTCATGGTTTGGGTTAACCCGTTTGCCATATGGCTCGGCTTTGGGTTGACCCGAAAACTTAAAATCAATCCGAGTTGACCCAGGAACATGGTTGTTGCATCTCGCCCATGACCTCGATTGGTCGTGTTCGTGTTTGTGTTTCACATTATTACGTCTCGTTGACTTCTAGTCCATAAACATCGTTCACGCCTGCCACCATGCCACATCTCATGAGGTACCAGAAGCCAGCCCTCCTCAGCCAGAGATGCATGTCTGCAACTCCGCATGATCTGTAGACCGAGCACCCATAGGCCACAGGCCTCACTGTCATAGCTCACACTAGCCTTTCCTAGCATCTGTAGCGTGACTGTCGCTTGCCCCAGCCTCACGCTGGCTACACTCTACACAATCAGTTCACGGGATGGGTCGGTCAACCCTATAACCCTCATGGGTTGGGTCTGGTTTGAAGATCCTAACCCGTTTGGAAAATTGGGTTGGGTTAGGGTCAACCGTTTGGACCCTAGTCAACTTGGGCTGGACCCGAACCCTACCCGTCAACCCGTTTTGACACTCCAATTTATGGGTCAACCCGAACTCAACCAATTTAATAAAAAAATATATATGGCATTTATTCCTAAAAAAATTATATATGAAAAATATATGTGGAGTTTATT
This sequence comes from Dendrobium nobile, assembly GCA_022539455.1. NCBI lineage: Eukaryota > Viridiplantae > Streptophyta > Magnoliopsida > Asparagales > Orchidaceae > Dendrobium > Dendrobium nobile. Next base: position 10,215,932 of record CM039724.1, read on the forward strand.
TTTTTATTTAATTAAAATAAAAAAATGTCATGCATTTTTATTAGAAGAGTATTTTATTGAGTTATCAAATTAAAAAATTAATTTTACTTAAATTTAAATTAATTTCTATATTAAAAATTATCAAAATCATAGAGAAAGTCTTGAGTTGATATGATGAATGCATAGTCATATATTACGATAAATATGCTTATAAAAAGTTTTGATTGTATTAATTTTTATTGATCTTAAGGGTAAGAATGACTTGCGAAGATTATAGAAAATTTTTCTCAGAGGTTATCGAGGAGATAGTTTTGATGCGAATTAGATTACAACAAATGTCTTGGAGGAGATGATCGTGGCACAAGAAGGTTAAGGTGCAAATCTTAAAGGAGATGTATAAGATGCAAGTGACAATATAAGGCAAGTCTTATGACAATGACCATTATGACTCAAATAGTGTTGCAAAACAAGACTTAAAGGAGACAGTTGTAATGCATTCATTCTTATAACATAGGTCTCTAAGGAGATGGGTGTGGATATCTTGAGGTAAAATTGATGATGGTGCAAGAAAGATTATAAATGTCATACTCCTATCCAATATGACCGCTACAATGTAACAGACCACATCGAGTTGGGGCACAACAATATAGGAAGAACCTCAATTTATTTATCAAAGATATAGCTAAGCCTTTTTTTTTTTCCTCGCATATGCTCCCCGCCAAACCCGAAGATTTGTTAGAGAATGGACTTGTATATCTTTTTTCTACTACACAATACCACATAATATCATTAGAGAAATAAAATAAATGTTTAGTAGATGTGGTAACAAATTATTTTATTTATCAAATTTTATTATTTAGAAACCAAAACACAAATTTAATTTATTTAGCCTATATTATGACCTACAAAACATTTATATCCAAAAATGCATTAGCTCAGTTAGAAAGCTAGCTATACATGTCAATTCATGCCCCCCTTTCACAAGTCATCAGCATTATTGACATATGCACTAATCATGTTATCAAAAATCATGATGCTGCCATCTCTACTTATGTTGTTTTGAAATATGATCACCTATCATAGTTTATTTTTTTTAACTAAAACAAATATTTAATACACAAATATAGTAAGATAAGCATAAAATGATAAGTCGCTTGAAATTAATAGAGAATTTAATACATTATTTAATATATTATAACAATAAGCATGGGAGTTATTATTATTATTATTATTATTATTATTTTGAAATTTCCAATAGCATTAATAAAAATAAGCTATTACAAACTACTTTGTGATAGATAACCTATCACAATCCTCCTTAAGAAAAGCAAGAAAATTAGGAGGAATCTTATTACAATTGATATCTTCCCAAAAAAAAATCTCATAATAAAGCAAAATTAGCACAAAAATCGGTTAATTTATTACATTCCCTATGAATAAAATGAAATAGAAAATTCCCAACTTCCTTCAAGAATGACAAGTCTTCAACCGATTCATTGTCCCATTTATTAGAAGCTTTGTTCAAAGAATTTTGTAGATACTTAATGACATTATAGTTTAATCCTTCAGTACTAATCCCTTTCGCCTCAAAATTCCAATCTTGAAAATCATACTTCAATGCCTGGTTTGCCAAAAGTTCCAAAAAACTAATGTCCCAATGAATGCATTTGAACCCAAAGGCAAGAAGAAACCTACCCTAATGATCTCTAAAAACTCCAGCAATTCCATCTTCATTAGAATTTAAAAGTGCTGCATCAAATTTTCCTTTAATCCAATCGGGTGGAGGAGGGTGCCAAGAAGAAATTGACAGCTTCGAAAGCTGATTTACACCCCAGTGGTCTGAGAAGAAATTACAACTTGATAAAGAAAGAGAAATACCAACAGATCTTGAAGCCATGTATCCCACTCCGAGCTCTTTACTGCCATGTATTACATTATTCCTAGTTTTCCAAGAAAAATAAACAACAACAACAACAACAACATCAAGCCTTTATCCCACTACGTGGGGTCGGCTACATGAATCCTTTTTCTCCATTGTGTCCTATTAAAGGTCAAATTCGCGTTTAAATCAAATAAAGAAAGGTCATTCCTAATATTTTCTAACCAAGTCTTTTTAGGTCTGTCTCTACCTTTCTTAACATAAGTCAAATCTAATACATCTACTCTCCTAACCGGGTCATTGGAAGGCTGTCGTTTTATGTGACCAAACCATCTAAGGCGACTCTCTCTAATCTTATCTTCTACTAGAGCAACTCCAACCTTTTCACGTATATGCTCATTTCGTATTTTATCTCTAAGGGTAAAGCCACTCATCCACATGAACCACACTTAACTTAGTATTATGCTTCTCTTTTAATGGCCAACATTCAGCACCATAAAACATTGCATGCCTCACTACCATCTTATAGAATTTTCCCTTAAGTTTGAGGGGTGCTTTTCTATCACACAACAAGCCTGATGCATTACTCCACTTCAACCATCCAACTTGAGTTCTGCTAATAATATCCTCATCTATTTCACCATTACTCTGAACAATAGATCCAAGATATCTAAAATGTGTACTCTTATTAATGATTTGATTGCCCAAAGTCACAATCCCCTCACTAGGTCTATTACTACTAAAATTGCACTCCATATATTCTATTTTAGATCTACTCAAGCGAAAACCTTTAGTCTCTAATGTTGACATCCATAATTCAAGCTTACTTTCAACTCCCTCTCTAGTCTTTTCAACAAGAAAAATATCATCAGCAAAAAGCATACACCAAGGTACATCCTGTTGCAAATGTCTAGTGAGAACATCCATGACTAAAGCAAAAAGATATGGGCTTAAGGCTGATCCTTGATGCAACCCAACCAAAATAGGGAAATAGTTGGTCAAACCACCTTGTGTTTGAACACAAGTAATAGCTCCTACATACATATCTTTAATGATTTGAATGTAAGCATTATTAACTCCTTTCTTTTCAAGAACCCTCTATAGCACTTCTCTTGGAACTTAATCATATGCTTTTTTTAAATCAATAAATATCATATATAGATCCTCCTTATTTTCTCTATATTTCTCCATCAAACCTCTTAATAAATGTATGACTTCCATAGTCAACCTACCCGGCATGAATCCAAATTGATTTTGAGAAACATTAGTATCACGCCGCAACCTATGCTCCATAGCTCGCTCCCATAGTTTTAAAGTATGACACATTAATTTAATTCCTCAATATTTCGCACAATCTTGTGCATCACCTTTATTCTTAAAAATGGGAATTAACACACTCATTCTCCACTCATCTGGCATCTTTTTAGTCTTCAAAATAGTATTAAAACGTTTAGTAAGCCAAGAAATTCCTTCATCTCCTAAGCATTTCCACACCTCCATTGGAATATCATCAGGTCCAACAACTTTTCCACCCTTCATTTTCTTTAAAGCCTCTTTAACATCGGTTTTACTAATACGTCAATAAAAATAGAAATCTTTATTTTTATTTAGGGTGCTAAGGTCACTATAGTTAATCTTATTATCACAATTTTCAATCTGATTTCTAAGAAAAATAAACAACAGAACAATAAAGATTTGCCATAAGAGGATTAGAATTTGTAAGTAGCTTCAGATTTCTTATTCAATCTGAGAGAGAAGAATATTTTTGCAATTTGAATACCCAATATTGAGCAAGTTCATCATTTGGATAAGCTTCTCACAGAATACCACAACATGCCCTATAACCCCTTGGACAGCTATTAACCTCCAATATTCTTCTATACATCAGAAATTCACACGTAGGAATAACATTATTTAATAATCTCCACTAGAAACATTCAAGTGATGGAGATAACTTGATTAATTTCAACCATTTCCAATTAAAGCTTTCAGTAGAAACAGGGACATTCTCCTTCATCGCTAAAGATGCCAATGATTTTCCCGAAAATCTGAACGTGTGCTCCATAGTATCAACTTCCTCCTCCTTTACGATCTGCACTTGTAAAATCAGCTCCACCAAATCAATTCCAAAAAACTTAATAAGCTCACCTTGATCCCATTCTCATTCTTTAATAAAATACTCAAGATTAGGAAGATCCTCCTCCATAACATTAATAAATGCTGGCCACATAGAAAGACTCCTATTAAGAAGCCACACATCTCATAAAGTATTAATAAAAGAACCTATAGAAATTTTCCATTTAATCAAAGGCCAGAAAGATTGAGTTCCTTTCAACAAAAATTTCCAAGCGGACGAGGAGTTCCTTTTTCAATTACCATTCCAAATATTATTTCCATATTTTGCTCTTAATTTTATATAAAGCAAAGAATTAGAACAATTAATGAATTCCCAAGCAAACTTAGCCCTTAGTGGTCCGACCATAGATACAGTTGAGTGAATCCCCCTTCCTCCTTCTTCCCAAGGTTTGTAAAGAACATCCGAAGCTACATAGTGCATACCTCGAGCATACCTATTTTATTCCAAATAAAATCTCTGCACATCATCTCCAATTTTTTCAAAATGTTAAGAGGAACCAGTGAATGAGAAACAAGAAAAATTAGAATAGCAAGCATCACTAATTTTATCAGAACAAGCCTCCCAGGTAATGAGAAAAACTTATTTTCCCATTCATTTATTCAATTAGCTATTTTCTCTAGAATAAAAGATAATCATATGAAACCAACCTTCTCATGCATAATTTAATACCCAAGTATTTCAATTCATGTACATCCTTATATTTGAATATTTTTGAAAAGATCCTTCTCTTGGATTGACCAACCGATTTCCCAAAGACTATTGAGGATTTATTTAAATTAACTAATAAACCGGTCCAATTGTAATAATAAAAAATGATCCTCCTTAACTTTTTCAAGTACACAAATTTAGCTTCAAAGAACAACAACACATCATCCACATATAATAAATGGGAAATCTTAGGAGTCAAGGAAGCTACCTTGATGCCCAAATCCTTACCATTATGAAAAAAAATATTTGATAAAAGTTGGGAGCACAAAATAAATAAATAAGGAGATAGCGGACATCTTTGTCTAAAGCCGCTTTTTGGTTCAATCCACTTTGATTTAGTGCCATTGAAAAGGATAGAAAATTTAGGATATATCACACATTCCATCAAAAGATTCGAGAAACCCAATGGAAAACCAAACTAATCCAATACATGCTTCAAAGAAGTCCAAGACATACTATCATAGGCTTGTTCCATATCTATTTTCACTACCACCATTCCTTTTTTAGATTTAGAAAATGTAAATTTATGAAATAAATCTTGAACCAAAAGGACATGTTCAAACAAGGATCTTCTTTTTAAAAAAGCAGCTTGGGTTTCTGAAATTAGTTTATTGATCACCATAGCTAGTCTATTTAATAAAAATTTTGCAACAATTTTATAAATAGATAAACATAAGCTTATAGGACGAAAATGTGAAGGATCTACTGGATTTTGAACCTTAGGAATATGAACCACAAGTGTTTCTTTCCACTTACTGTTCATAGTGCCCGGAGAAATGAATTGAGAGAAATCCTTCCATATGTGTTGGTCAATTAGTTTCTAATATGCTTTGATGAAGGAATATGAAATGCCATCTTCACCAAGAAAAATATTCTTCTCGAGGCTCATAATAACCTTTTCAATTTTCTGAAAGGAGTAATCAACATTCAAAAGATTTATATCTTCCAAACTTAAGGAATGGATAGGCTTCGACCATCAAGATAGCAAACAACTCCTCTCCTTCAACTTTTGAGAAAAGAAACTGAGAAAGGTTTCTTCTATAGCTTTCTGATCTACCACCATCTCACCAACTTCATTCTTCACTTGATTTATAAATTTCCTATTTCTCCTACCATTAGCAAAGGAATGAAAAAATTTAGAGTTGATGCCGCCTTCCTCGAACCATTTGACCTTCACTCTTTGTCGCCACCAAGTGTTTAACCGGACATTTAAATCATGTAATTTGAGTAGCAAATGGATATCATCTGCACATCCTTCAGCATTCATTTCCACGGTTTGCAATTCAGACACCTCTTTTTTAAGCTTCACCTTTAACTCCAAAAGATTTTGGTGTTTAGCTCTACTCCAAAACAATAGAGCCCTTAACACCCTATGAAATTTTTTATTCAATCTCTCCATAGGATCACCTCCAACTAGCTTGATCCAAGCTTTCTACACCACAGCAAAAGAAGCGGGGTACGACAGCCATACATCTTCAAACCTAAGCATTTTTGTTTTCTAAAATTCTTTATTAAAAATCTAAATTACAATAGGACAGTGGTCATATGCCACCCGATTCAAATGCATGTTAGCTGCTTGAGGAACCAATTCCAAAGCTTTAGAGTTGAGTAAACACCTGTCTAGTCTTTCCCAGATTTGAGCATTCCCACGTTTTTTGTTAAACCGTGTATATTTTGGGCCTATAATTCCCACATCATGGTAATCAAAATCATTCATAAAAAAAATTAATCTCTTGAGGAGCAAGAGAGAATTTAAAATTTTTTCCACCTCTTTTTTCTTCTTGAGATAAAATACAGTTAAAGTCACCACCAATCACAGATGGAATATTAAATGAGGAATGCAAGCCCAAACATTCCCAAAGATTTCTTCTACTATACACGTCTCTACGACCATAAATAGTAGATATTATACAGGAACCTTTGTTAACAATATTTAGCTTCCCTATCGCACTTTGCATAGATGCTTCTATCAAAGAAAAAGTTACAAAATTTGTTCTCCACATCACCACTATTTCTCCTGACATCCCTTCAAAATGAAATAAAAAGAAGTCTCAATCTTTACACATACATTTACCAAACTAACATTTATCCATAGTTTCAATTTTTGTCTCCACTATACCAACAAAGATAACATCCTAATCTCAAACCACCTCCTTCAAATATAGAGAGGCTTCCCTCTTATTAGCTCCTCTACAGTTCCAAAATGTAAGTGAACTCATTTAGCCTCCAAGGGGGAAGGACCCCCACCGTTTTTTTTAATCAAACCTTCTTGCTTCTTATGCCTAGAAGATTGATTCAATGCCCCAGAAATATGTGTTCTTTTTGGAGTTTAGGCTTAAACTTCCCCACACTATCCAAATATTTATTATCAATTACTGAAACATCACCATTTCATTCCTTCTCACATGAACCCATAGCAACCTCAACCACAGGCTCAATAACCTTTATTGAATTCAAAATTTCTCCTTCTTCTATTTCAGGTTTAACATTTTGAACTTTCTCAACCGAATCCTTCTTTCCATTTTCTTTATCTAGCTCTCCAAGCATCTCAAATTTATTCTCTCTTGAAAGAGAAAAAAGTGGAAGAGAATAGTTGTTTACAATTTTGATACCTCCCGAAACAGAAATTCCTTGATTTAGAACCTCTCAAGCAGTTATGTCCTCCTCAATATTTAGATATTCTTTAGAAATTAGAACTCTTTCATCTTCATTCCCAGCTTTCAAGACTTCACTCTCCTTTGATTTCAAATTATTATTCACATGAACATATATAGGAATAGTAGTCCTATTCCTACTCACTGTAGAAATCCATTCCTTCTTTTTATTGTTGACATGTACCCAAGGCCCATAAGAAGGAATCTTAGGCTCAAAATTATCACCGTTACTTTCCTTATTTTCCTGCACCACAGCCGGTTCATTTTTGCCTTCCAACTTATTCATTTCACAAGAATTGATCAAGTGATTAATCTTTCCACACTTATAACAAAAAGATGAAATCTTCTCATACTCAACTCTTTGAAAGAATCTTCCATTTGGACCTTCAACCCAAACTCCCAAAGGGAGTTACTTATCGAGCTCCACACTCACACAAACTCTAGCAAACTCCCTCTTACTCCATTGAAACATGTTACCATCAATTAAAAGAGGTGTAATAATTAAAGAAGAAATTCTTACAACATTAACTTCATCCCAACAAAAAAGAGGAAGATTGGGCATCCTCATCCAAACCGGAGAACTTAAACCTTTTAATGATAAAGGAGAGAAATCCAAACTCCATTTATCCATACCAATTATATGCCCATTAACAAACCAAGGTCCTCCTAATAATATATTCTCCATTGTCTACTTTCAAGAAAAGGAACACAGCACCAATCATAATCCAATAACAGTCAAATGGAATTTTCCAAATTGACTCCATTGATGACATAATTCCATAGCAATCATATGAAATGGAACACTTCCTCCAAACGCCTTCACAACAATAGATAATTGTAGCCGATCAAAATTAATTTTCACATTAGACTCAAACAGTTTCACAACATTCCCGTCCTTTGTTAAAAAATGCTCGTCCTTCGAAATATCAACCTTAATGTAAGAATGTTTGTTCCATGCATTTGCTACAATATTTCCATTCACCACTGCTATAACTCCTTGATCTTTAGCCATCAAAAATTGATTTGGAGATTTCCACAAACTGCTGATGGTTCCTCTCTATTAATTTAAACTAAGGTACCTCCCTCCAAACCATAATTTTCTTTATTGACATTACCAAATTGATTGACAAAAATCTTCATACCAGATGACGAAGATGTTTCACCTCCATTAGAATTATTAATTATTCCAGGATGTAGCATTCCCATTTCCACCGATGCTTCAATCTCCTTTCCATTGCCCGACACAAGAACAGGGGAAACAAGCTTAAAGAAGGTTGGCTCTTTAATCACTAATAGAGCATTGTTAGGAGAAAATTCACAAACCAAAAGTGGTTGAGAATTTTAATTGATGTTCCCTTAGCAGCACCGCCACCAGAGAAGATAGCCGGAAGTCTGGCCGACATCCCCAAAATAGCCGCTAATTCAACTTACGAATAGAATTTGAAAATTTCTCTCTCTAGAAAACTGGAGTGTCTCTCTCTAGAAAACTAATCATGAATATAGCAGGGAGTTATAATACCACTATTCTAGTGGAAGGTGGTTTGTGGGGTTCTACTACTACTCAACATGGGAGTTATCGCATTTATTATATCATGTATATATGCTATGATTTACATATTCATCCTCAATCAAATACTACTAGCCATATAGTCATGATGATGGAAACACTATGGTTATATCCGGGAGACTAATACATTGAATCAAAATTTACTAACGAGCATGAATGTTAAATAATAGATATAATCCTAAGCAAAGATGATATGTCTCAAAACTATACATGAACCATTAAAGTGGATGTTAATTCAATTAATATTATTGATGTGTTTTGTCAACTTATTGTCAGATCGAAAAAGTTGATGGTGTTTTGAAAACTTAATTTTCTTTGGGAAAGATTGATTTTTTGGAATTTCAATTTTGAAATTGAATGCATCATTATAAATGATATATCACCTCAGGAGGTGTACATATCATTCCTTAATGAGTTCAATTTATAATATTGAAAATTCATCCTAATTATGGTAATCAAATTTGAGCAAGAACTATAGATGAACCTGAAGGGTCCAAATGATTGTTTAATTAGATATTTAATTATGATAATTTGGAGAGAATATCATTAATTTCATAATCAAAGTTACAATAATAATTGATATATCTTCATGAGGAAAGATGATATCAATAATTATTGATCATTTAAAAATGATGATAATGATCGTCTATTTTGACTTAAATTTTTGCAAAGATAATTAAAAGATGTTTTTAAAAAATGATTTTGAAAAATTGATCTGGGCTTCTAAATCTCCTACAAGCATAAGCCCTTATAATTAATTACATCATAGGAAAGTTGAATTTTCTAAGAATACACTCTATTAAAATAAGGGTAGAAAATTTATTTTGAATTTTTAATGATTGATCTCGAAGGAGCGAGGCTTGAATTCCAACTAGGATTGGATGAAGAATGAACACTTATTTCTGGAAGTCAAAGGAAGAAAGGTATGAGGTGCTTTGAGATTCCTAAATATTTCAGAAGCATCACAGCCTATCCTAAGTGTTAGCTTAAATTTTGGATTGAAGAAGATTTGATTTGAGTTGTCAATTTTATTTAAAAGTTTGGATTCAATTCCTGGAGATATAGGTATTAATATCCAAACTTGCCTTAGAAATTCAATCTAAATTAGGTACTAAAAATCAATAACCTGAACCTAGCTAATACAATTTAAATCTAGACTTACCCCTACCTAAATTGGGGATCCAACTAACCACCTAATCGCTTAAAATCCATGAGTCTTATCTTTTATGAAAGAGTGGGTAGGGACATTATTTAATTAAGTTTGAAAAAATAAAGCAGATCTTAATTGACCCCTTGACTGATGTTGGGTAATATGATGCTTAAAGTAAAATTGCAATTATAAATTTAGACACTTTTAAATTTGTATCTAAAGAAATGTGTGATAGTTGAATCGATAAATGCTTGAATCAAAATGAAGTAGTTTTAAAATCAGGCTTAAAAATAAATTTATCTTAGAGATTGCATATCTTCTCTTGCCCTTGATATGACTGTACCCTAATAGTTCAGGTGGCATGCCAAAACTTGCAGGTTGGTAGGTGCCTAATTGGAAATAGAATGATTATATGATGCATGCGACCCTTAGCGATCCGAGCTTACTTTTTAAATTCATTAGTGTTTTTAGATTGAGTAAAATTTTTAATTTAATTAAAGTAAAAGAATCTTTGTTCATACCCTCACGAGTCTCCGATCGTTCCAGGAAAAAATAAAATATGACATGCAAGAAACGAAGCTAGAAAAATATATCATTTATACAGTGTAATTAATTAAATTTAATATTCAAATTGAAAGTTGATGTGGCAAGTGCCACTTAATATTACATTATAAAATTTTATAGAAAGTAAAGTGGCCGAGTACCACTAACAACTTCTCTGAATTTCTTGTCCTAAGACACAAGTGACTTTGATAATGGGATTCTTCTCGATCTTCACTTATTTGTCCTGCAAGCTCCTTGGATACGTCGGGTCCAAATATCCAAATGAAAAGAAACTCTCTATTAAAAGGAGTGTTTTCTTTTCTCTTTGGATTATCAATGTATCAAAATCTATATATCCAAATGAAGAGAGACTCTCCCCTAGGGTACGTCACCCTTCTCTTTGGATTTTGGATTGGATATTTAATATCACATCTCAAAAATACTTTTATAACTTAAGTATATTTAAATTAAAAATAAAAGTTAAAACCTAGACTCAAATAATCTACAGGGTTATCTTAGGTAATTAATACTTAAATAATCTCAAACAATTATATATCAAAATTAAATACTCAAATTCATAGCCACACATGACCATGCTCTTTTAATTTTAAAAAGGGACTTAGCATTTTGTGTAGTACTTAAAAACATATTATTAATTTAAAACTTAATTTATTTTATTTGCCTTCTTTTATTTTATGCACTATATGAGCATGGCCACAAGCATAATATTATGTTAGCTTTTAAATTATCATTAACCTAAGGGTAAATCTAACACATATCCCATCATTACATAGATTATAAAAATAAAATAAACAATCATATCAATATATACTAGTAGCCAACAAGCAATGAAAACTAGGGAAAACCCGGCACATAACAAAAATATAAATACTAGCCTAGCCTAGGACTAGAGTTTGTTGTCATAGCAAATAATCTAAAGTGTGTGGGGTAGGATGTGTGGTTTAGATATGTCCTATATAGGTCAATTAGTTAAAGTTATTTGATGTTCTATTTGGTTGAAAGGCTTAAGAGACATTTTAGTTAATGTTTAAATATTAATGATTTAGAATTAATTTTAAGAAGTATTTTTAAAGTTAAAAGGTTACCACGTTTGTCACTCATTGAGGACGTGAAGTTTATTCTACCTTTCTTGGAGCTAAGCTAGTAGCCTCGTAGGCTCAAGTTACCCAATGGTATCTAGTATAGTAAAGTAAATTGAATTGATTAAGGTTTAAGGGTTGATGAATTTTAATTATAAATAATTATTTGTTGGTTTTTAAAGTGTGATGAATGTTTTTTGGATTTTTAAATAAAATATCAAATTTTTTGATTTATTTAAATGCATTAATTAAAGGGGTCAAAAATTAACTTTTTGATTAAGACTGATTTCTAGAAAATTAATATTTTTCTTAAATCATAGACTTTAAGATGAATAATTAGACTATAAGTTTGGTGGATTTTGATTTTTCTACATTTAGTTATAAATTTTTGAAGTTTTGACTTGATTTTAATTAAAGGTTGACCAAATTGTTGACTTTTTGAATTTCAATTATTTTTGGTGATTTGATATTTTTAATAAATATTAGACCCCAAATGGAGACCAATGCCTTTGAGTTTGATCATTTTAGAATTTTATAGAATTAGTTATAATTTTAAGAAGTTTGACTATTTATTTGAATTATTAAAATTATTTTAATTAAGGCTTTTTAATGATTTAAACCCAAAGGAGCTCCAAACTTCTTGAAATTGCATCATATGGACCTCCGAAAGGGATCCGCTATAGAGTGCAATTGTATACAACCACACAACTCTGAGGGATAGAAATGATAGTAGGCCTCCGCGCTCTTCATAAGCAGGCCAGTGGAAGGGCATATTAGTACGCACATATGATTAACCATTGATGATAGTGGCTCTCGCCAATGCACCCCGATGGATAATAATATGTACGACCTGATAAAAATAATGAGTTTCCCCCAATTGATACATCAGCTTGAGAGGGGTTTATTTAATGGAGGAGTTCCATTTCTCATAGGTGCATGCCCCCCATGGTTAATTACATCTCAGGCCAAAGCTTGAAAATACTCTCGATTAAGGATCTCATATTATTCTTTCCAGAAAAAGGGATTAGCACGGAGGGAGACTAGGAAATCCTATTCAAAGGGAAAGAAAAGGTTCAAGTGGCTTAGTCAACATGCACGACACAGATCAACACCTAGAGAGGACTAAGGCACTGAGAAGAAAGTGGAGAAAAGGGAAACAACACACTGGAAGCATGTAGAGGGAAAGGATGGAGGTGGCATCATTAGTGAGACACATATAGGTAGGATTTATAGTCCCTAAAGAAAAGGGAACTTATCCACCGATGAGGCGTACTACAAGACACCAAATTTAGTGGTCTTGAACCCTAAATCTAAGGTGGGTTTAGTGTTTTACACCCAACACCAACAGCCGTGTCCTAGCTAATGCACCTTGGCTTATATCCTGCTTGAAAAGGAATGCTAGGTAACCACATAAACACGTAAAATCCATACTGTCCAGTCTTTATGAAAGATGGGTAAGTAGGTTGAGTGTTTTAGGAATAAGGCTAACATTTAGAGAGTTTCCTAAGTGGCCTTAGACTTTTATAGGGTGAATGATCGTATAATTAATGTAATTAAAGTTTTAATTGGATTGATTTCTAATGAAATACATGCTAGTTTGAAAGGTACAAACCAGAGAAATATTAATTTTTAAAAATAGGCTTATAAAAATAAATTTTTAGAAGAGTTTGGGCTTCCCGAGGTCTGACACCTCATCCTCATAGGCCAGATTATTCAAACTCTACCCGTAGGCTGGGAAGTGTCTAGTAACAAGGAGGAAGAGGAAATGTATTAATATGCATGCAACCCAGACAATTGCTATTATTCCCTAGGTCATTAGATTTCTAAGTTATTTTATTATTAAAATTTTGAATATTATAGAGCCTAACAAAAATCTGGCCAAGCACATACAAGAAAGAAACCTAGAAAAGCATGTAATTTCTACTATGCACACAAAGTAAACACATCAATATAAATCCATAAAGTAAATTAAAGTCTAGAGTCCATAGCAACTGCCATATAAGTACAACCTCAGATCTGCATAAAAGTAATGGTTGTCATGGTCCACCACAATAACCTGGTTTCTAATACTATTGAATGATGCAAGTCTTAAATATAAGGCATTTCATCTTCAAGTCTTCGTCTTCAGGTGAGTCTATTTCCTCTGGTTCGCCTTCCTTCAGATAACCATCTTAGGATCATCTTCCTCTAGATTGTCCTTCAAAAGGATACCCAAACAAGAAAGAAACTCCCCGAGAGGGAGCCTTTCTTTCTCTCTTTGGGTACCTAACATTTGAAATGTCATGTATTTGAAGACATTTGATTTTTGAAAACCTAATAATTTTAATAAATATTATATTTTAATTTGAATTGAATGCCTTTTTGTTTGTCCAATTTGGAATTTTTAGAATTAGTTATGAATTTTTAAAGATTGGACAATTGATGAATTATTAAAATTGATTTAATTAAAGGCATTTTAGGGATTTTGATCCAAATCAACTCCAAACCTCTTGGAATCAACCCCAAAGATCAGGAATGACCTAAAGAGGTGTTCCCATGTATTTGGGTAAAATTTGAAATTTTTAATAATTTTTAATTATTTAATTTAGGCAAAAAGGTAATTTTCAATCGAGGTTAAATTAAGATTCAGATTATAGTCCAATTAATGGGCCCTAGTTATTTGAGGTTAAGGGTTAAATTATGAAGAGTTAAAGGTATTATGGGCAATTTTTTGAGTTAAAATGGTTTTATTAGAATTTTCTAAAATTAATTTTTTTTATTTTTAGAAAAATATCACCATTATGGTTAAAAAATACTAAAATTATAATTACAAAAATGCTAAAAAGAATAATTGACATCCTCTGTACCCCAATAACTAATTATGGAATTAAAAGAACAAAAAAATTGAGCCATAATCCTTTACTCATCTAGAATTTATCTACCACAGTAACAAGAAGAAGAAGAATTAGATGCTACAAGTTACAATTTGAAGGTGCTAATGAAACCCAAATGTGACCACCAATATAGAAGAGAAGCTTTCTGGATCTTAAGATGACATGTGGACAACCATTTTTCCAATTCTAGAAGATAACTATGGTCAATTTGAACACTCTTTATTAAATAGAACCTACTGTTGAAATCATGAAGAATTAATGGCTGATACTTTATGATCTCAGTGAAGTTGATATCTGAAAATTTCCAATGCAGAGATACTCTTGCAATCATAATAAAACTTAGCCTAGAACATAGTAACTGAATTTGCATGATGAAGCCATTAGGATCTAATTTTATAAATCAATGTCCTTTCCATGATCTTCTTTATTGATTGCCCTTCTCAACCTTCTCAGTCAAATGTCATAGTCCATATGATAAGGTGTCCCACACAAGCTGTCCACATAATCATCAAAGGATTTTAGCACAGTTGAGATCTCGTCAAGTTTTTGTTGTATGACACGTCTTGACCATGACATTTCTTGCCACTCGAGTGGCCTTCAACTGAATCAAGATTTCGAAAAACACCACCGCAAGAGAAGTAAAGCAAGTAGATCAAACTCTCATCATTAGAAGCGACACAAAGTTTCCCTTCTTGAAGTGCATAGGCAGAGGAGAAGTATAGATTCATTGATGGTCTGTCTTTCTCTTCAAAGATAGCATGGCCCCAACCAATAAGAACAAAGAAAGTAGGGCTGCAAGCGAACCAAACATTCAATGAGCTACTCGTTGTTCAGTTCGATTAAAGCTCCTTTGTGATCGTTTAATTAACTAAACAAACAAACTTGAACAATATTTTAAATACTCGATTCTTAAATAAACAAACTTGAACACTAATGTGTTCGGCTCATTTATGTTCGCGAACAACATCATTTGAAGTTCGTGAACAAGCTCGACTTTAAGCTCGATTCGTGTTTGGTTTTGAACTCGTGAATAAGCTCGATACAAATAATTAATATTTGATTATAGAATTAATAAATATAAATTCTTTCCTCTGTTACATAGATAATTGCTTTTATTATAAAATATGTTTGTTCATAGATATGTTCATGAACTTGTTTGTTTGATAGTTAAAAAAAATTGTTACATATGTTCACGAACATGCTCGATGTAACCGTTTGTTAGGAAGCTCGATAAAGCTCGTTTGTTAAGTTAATGAACATCTAAAAGTTGAGGTCGTTTATAGCTCGTTCATGTTTGTTTGTTTAAAGCTCGATAAGTACTAAACGAACGAACATGAACTGAACTTGAACCAAACTTAAATGAACCAAACATGAACACAAACAATAAAACTCGAACAAACATGAACCAAACTTGAACAAGCTGATATTAAATGAAATAAACATGAACACTCACATGCTCAGCTCGGCTCGATTCGTTTGCAGCCCTAAAAGAAAGGATGTTTTACATTAGAGATTACATAAATTATGCTTTCTGGGCAAATATCACCATGTCTAATTCCAACTAATGATGTAGCTGTAATGGCAAATAGGTAGTCATGGAAGCATCTGAGAGCTTCATCAGGGCCAAATAATCCATTTCTTACCATGTAAGAAACTATTTCACCATATGGAGATGTTGCCAGCATTGGGGTGCCACACCATGGATGACTGCAATTTTTACCAGTACTTGGTTGGTTGCATTGACCAGGGTGAACAATTCTACCAGAAGCAACAACTTGAGGAACGTACTTGTTTGACTAACCTCTCTGCTTCATCAAACTCAATACCTTGGTCTGCCTTTGAACCTGGTACCACATATTTAAATCCATATGTGTTGGAGATGAACATACATGCAAGATGAGCACCTTGGATTGTTCATCCATGAGAGTTGCACCGTATATTGAAACTTTAATATCTGACAATCTTCCATTAATCTGAAAAGCCTTTTACTAGTTTGAGTCCTCCAAATATATAATAGTAACCTTTTCAAGGTTCAATGTCTCTTCGGGTACAATTTTGATAGAGTCTTACTGGACTTCAATGATTTCAGGGGATATGCTGCACTGCTAAAAGCGAAACATACCAATTCCATTAACCTGTGTATCTACTAAATGTATTTTAGTTGTTCGTGTTTGCAGACGGGAACTATGTGATGTGGCTAATTGTTTAGGTGACTAATTTGGGACACCACAAAACACAACCTTTTTTTTTATTATAACCCTCAGAGGGGCCTACGCATTAATATAAAAAAATAGGTTACATATTCCTTATAAGAGACCATCGGCTCACTAATGCTCTTACGAGCTACAAGATAAAGCAAAAGAAAACCTACGAGCCAATTTTCTCCACTACACAAAATTACAAGTAACCCTAGTAATATTCTAATAATGCTATAGACCAGCATCCGAAAATGAAAGATAGTATGATTACAGTAAGGCCCAATCTTTTTGTCAAAAATTTTGATGAAATTCCTAATCAGCTCCACCTACAAAGAAGAGAAGATGCAAAAGAAAGAGCTACACCAAAACAAAATATTAGTTAAATAACAACAAAAACAGGAATAGGTTCTAGTGGAAAAGAAGCAAAAAACAAAATTGTTCCAAGTAAAGCCAATCTTAGAATTAAGACTAATAGAGCTCAGAATACTCTCATTAATTTTAGCCTCATTAGCAAAGTCCACAAGCCACTCAATACTACCAGGGGAACCAGCCAAAACCACCACAGATAATCTCCACCAACTTAGCCTAAGAATACCAATAGCATAACACAGGTTAACCATAAACCAAGCATGAATAATCAAAGAAGACCACCACACCCAGCTAAAAATAAGACCCAACAAACAAAAACACCAGGAATATAATTCTGAAAAGCACAGCTCCCCCCAAAAACCAGTAGAGACAAAGGGGCAGAAAAGATCTCGAGTTAACCATATTGCCAGAAAACATGACAACACCATAATACAACCAGCATCTACACTTAACAATCCCACCAATAGAAGATAAAAACCAAGTCATAACCCCACCATTACCCCCAGCACCCAACCAGGTAGGAGAGCAACAATGGGATAGACCTTCAGCAAAAAAACCAGAAAAATCATTGCTCCAGTCAAAATCCAAAAAGACATTAGATGAACAAGGATACACATCATTATACCATCCACCAATAACCCAAACTTGAGAATAGAAGGTGCTACAGTAGCAGCACACAATACCCCAAAGTCAGGAAAGATGCACATCCACTAGAGAATAAAGACCAGTCCAGCAGTGCACCCCAACATCCAAAGAGAAATAAAACATCCAGCAATACCAACATAAGATAGGATAGCTAGAAAAGTTCCAGCCAACATAACAAAAGCACCAAGGAGAACTAGGTAAAAAAAAAAATACTCCAGAAGACCATATGAGAAGTCCAAGAATGCCAGAAAAACAAAAAAGCCCAGCTAACATAGAAATCCAAGGAAAAGACCAACCAGAACAACAATAAACAAGAAAAATAGTTAAGTACTAACATAAGGAATCCCACACGCATCTAGGTTAAGCACCATTAAGAGGGCCAGGAATAGTAGATGGAATATTATCAGTAAAACAACCAAGACTACAACCACAATTTGCTAGGCAAGAGGCACAAGAATTACAATCCTTACTAATATGGCAAAAAGATGAATTCAAAAACAACAACAATCTTCTAATTTCCCTAACATGATAGAAGATATTCGGGTTGCAACACACATCCTCCACTTACTGAAAAGGAATAAGGTTAACACCAGAATTAACTTCAATATACAAATTAGTTAAGTTAAGAGGGAGGCATAGTTGAATACCATAAAGAATGGCCCTAATAAGAGCAGTAACAGCATTAGCATTATGACCCAGGCCCACAAAAGAAATAATAAGATGGCCATTACTATCCCTAATAAGACCACCACATCCAGCCACATAATCAGAGATAACACCATCAACATTCAATTTAAAGAAATTAGGAGGGGGGTTATTCTAATAGATAACATTAAGAGCAAAAGGAGCTCTCTCCCAATTAACCCCTAAACTTGTACCAACACCATAACGGTTTTTAAAACTCTTAATAGTAAGCAAGTTAATAGCCACAAGAGCTAAATTCTTATCCTTCACCCTTTGAATAACATTAGGATGGTTCATTCTCACACCATTGAAAATGGAGTTATTCCTCTCCAACCACAGAAACCAAAGAATGAGGGAAGGAATAGCATTGTGAATGTGACCTTTAGTATCAATAAACCAAGACTTAAGTAAAGAATGAAGGGAAAGGTGAGCATTAAAATAATTTAAATGAAACATATCATCAAAATAAACCCACGTTCTAACTGCAACAGGGCTAGAAATAAAAACATGATGCATATTCTCCATGTAAAAATAGCATTGACATTTGGAAGCTAAACTTAAACCTTTTTTAATGAGATTGTTCTCCGTAGGAATAAATCTATATAAAACTCTCCACACAAACACAGAAACCGTAGAAGGTATGCTCTTATGCCAAATCTTTGAAAAAATATTATCAATATTGCCTTTATCTCTAAAGGAGTGCCAAGCATTCTTAAGGTAAAAACTACTATCTTTGGATAAGTCATATAAAATAATATCTTTGGAAGTAGTATTAATAGGCAGGTTTAAAATACGGTGAATAATACAGTCAAAAATCATACTAGAAAGTTTATCATAGTCCCAAAAAACTCTCATTAGAGATAAAATTAACTTTAACCGACGCAGAAGAAGTAGAATTCAGAATAGAGTCACTAGAATGTTTACCTAACCATCTATCTTACCAGAAAAAAAATATTACCTTCACTAAGCCCCCAAGAGATAAAGGGCTCCACCTCCCATTTGACCTTACAAAGCCTTTTCCAAACTTTAGAGTCCCTAAGTTTAGGAGAGATATTAGTCAGATGGCTTCCCACATAATATTTAGAGATCATAAAGTTAGCCCACAGATTCTCTTTAGTGTGTAAATTATACCAAAGTTTAAAGGAGAAGGCCTTAGCAAGGTCATGTAAATTTTTGCAACCAAGACCACCTTCAGCAAAAATGCCACAACACTTCTCCAAAGCAGCCCAAGTAATTTTAGAAGGAGAGGAAGTGCCTTTCCAAAAGAACTTGTTAATAAGCTTGTGGATCCTATTACAAATAGCATGAGTAAGAAAAATAGTTTGAATATAAATAGGTAAAGCACAAAGAACACTTTTGATCAGAGTCACTCTACCACCAAAGCTAAGAAAGTTTGAGTCCCAAGATAAAAGCTTATTATGAACAGAAGTAATAAGATAGTCAAATAAAAAAATCTATCTTCTACCTTATTTTTACTGAAAGAAAGGCACTAACCATTTCAAAAAAATTGAAAAACTCCATAATTTTATGAATTCTATTAATACTCACATTAGTAAAAATAATAAAGTCATCAGCAAAGCATAAATGGGATATATGGAAACCTACCAAAGTTCTAAAGTAAAGACCAGGATTAATCTCAAATAAATTAGATAGACCCCTAGACATAAACTCAGCTGTAATAATAAAAAGAGCAGGGGAGATATGATCTCCCTACCTTAAGCCATGAGAAGATTTGAAGAAACCATGATTAGAGCCATTAAGAATGATGGAAAAATAAATATTTTCAATGCAATTCTTAATAAGATTAATAAACATAGAGTTAAAACCAAAAAGCTCAAGGATAAAGTAAATGAAATTCTAATTAATATTGTCATAACCCGGACATCCAAATCTTGACTTAATTCTTGTGCCACAAGAATAATCTTCGTGATAGCCCTACCTTTCACAAAACACATCTGATAAGGAGAAATAATTTTAGGTAAAATTGATGAATGATGATTCAAAATAATTTTAGAACCCAATATGTTGAAGAAAGTATATAGACTAATAGGATGGAAATCATTCCAAGTTTGAACAGAATTATTTTTAGAAATAAGCACTAAAGAAGTATAAGTAAAAAATTTAGGGATAGGATTACTAGCAAAAAATCCAAAATAGTTGAAAAAATATCATTATGAATAATGTGCCAACATTTTTGAAAGAAAAGAGTCGTGAAACCATCAGGTCCCGACACAGAATCACTATTCATTCCCAACAAAGTTTCTTTAACATCCTCAAAAGAAGGAGGCCTAGAAAGAGAAGCATATTCCTCAAGGGATAAAAGGTTTGGAATAAAAGAGTGGTCCATAACTTGAATAGGAGTGAAAACTTTATTAAAATGGTTTTAAAAATGAAGCACAACTAAATTAGCAATTTCAACAGTGGTATCAGAACAGGATCCATCCTCTCTTTGGATGTTGTTGATACTATTCTTAATCCTTTTTCTTTTAGTTAAAGCATGGAAGTACTTAGTATTATTATCACCCTCAACCAAGTGCTTAGCAGCAGCTTTCTACTTCCAAAAGACCTCTTCCTGAGCTTGAAAATTAAAAAAAAAATCAAGTTTAAACTGCTTTAATAAAGAAAAATTAGCATCAGAAGGATCGTTCTGACATAAATCTCATTAGAAGTCACACAATGTTCAGCTTGTAAAATATTAGAAAATATATTTCTGAAAACATTGTGATTCCACCAATTCAGAACTTGCTTCAACCTCTTAATCTTGAACCAAAGTCTTTTCATTCCAAAAATAGAATTATCAGGATGTAAAGGAGCTTGCTAGTTATAATTAACAACATCAAAAAAGGAATCATTAAGTAACTACATATTTTGGAATCTAAAGTGAGAGGAGGCATTAAAATGTCTATTCTTAATGTTGATAAGCAGAGGAGAATGATCAAACAAAGTTTTACAAAGATGCGGCACATTGGTGAAATTAATAGAATTAATCCAAGAATCATTAAAGAGCACACGATTTTTCCTTTTCCATAAATGACCCCTATTCCAAGTAAAGTTATTGCCAACAAACCCAATATCTGTCAAATTACAAGACAAAATTATATTATTAAAATCAGAAATAAAATGATAAGAAGAGGAAAACCCACCAATTCGTTCAGAAGGGGTAGTGATAGCATTAAAGTCCCCACCAACCAACCAAGGAAAATGACATATACTATTAAAATTCGTAAGCTGATCCCATAACAACTTTTTAATGTAAAGGGAAGAGGAAGCATACACAAAAGATGCACAACAATGAAAATTAAAAGCCTCAATTTTACAATGCATGACTTGATTAAAATCTCCAATAACATCAATTTTAATAGAATTTTCCAAAAACTCAGATTTTGTTAGCCACATTTGAAGTCGCATGGTTAAAACCTAAAAAATGAGATGTACTAAGCAACCTAGAAGCAGGGATAAGGGGTTCAAGTAAGAAAAGAATAGAAATATTATGTACACGACATAAATTTTTAACATGAATCCGAGAAGACAGACATCCATTGCCCCTAACATTCCAAATAATGGTACTAAACATAAAGAAATATCATTGAGAAGTATTCAAGCGAGTATTTTAAGAAGTGTTTCTAGGAGGTTGCAAAGAGATATGATTTGGCTTTCGCCCTCTTTTACTATGAAATTTAATAAAACCAGTATCATTATCATCCTTGGCAAAACATTTAGCAGTAATATGCATCTCCTCAGTATCAGTAAGAGCATCACTATTATAATTAGAAGTTGGAGGAGTCTTACTATCATTGGAATGAACCCTGTGGAAATTAGGACAATCATCCTCCATAAACCTACCATTATCCTCCCAATTATTAGTAGCCTTTATAATAAGTTCTTTAAAGTAGGTAGAAGGTAACATACATTGATTCATAGACACATATTCTCCATCCTCTAAAGCCATGCCATTCTTATCACCTTCAATAACAACCAATTGATCATCAACATTAGTTTTCTTCACGGATTCCTGAACAATTAATGTATTAGAAATCATAATATCAATAGAGTCAGACATATTCTGGTTAATAATGCAAGAAAAAGATGTTTCAACATTATGCAAAGCATGGTCCACAATCTTCTCACAATTAGTAGGAGGAATATTTAAAAGAACAACTCCCTAATCTTGAGGCAGATTGACAGTATTAGAAAAAGCATTTAAGCAAATAGGAAGAGGATTTATCTCAGTTCCCACCAACATATTCTCACACATAGGAGAGTGCCTAGAGTTAATATCCACCAAAAGAACCAGAATAAGTTGAGGAGCATCCTTAGGTTCAATAGGAGCCATTTCAGTACCTATAACCCCATTAGATTGTTTCAAAGAGTTCTTATCAGAATGCAGGTGAGGGTTGAAAGTTAGTTAGGGATTTTAAGCCTTGTAGAACTGGCCCGAGGCTAACCAAGAGGGGGGTGAATTGGTATTTAAAAACTTTAAGCAAAGCTCAACAAATTTCACAAACCAAAACACCACAAAAACAAGTGCATAAGAAAATAAATGCGGAAGCAGTAAAAACAAGAACACAAGGATTTATAGTGATTCAGTCAACTCAACCTACGTCCACTCCCCGGAGGTGCCCTCCGATTATTGCACTACAATTGTGACTCTTCTTTAGCCTCCACAGCTAGGCGGAGAAGCCTTTACAAACACCTCTTTTTGCCACACCCGGCAAGGCAGAGAACCTTCCTTCTATTGCTTCCTCCTGAAGCAGGCAGAGAACCTTGATCACTTGCTAAAACATACCTCTCCCAACCCTTCCAAGGACAAGAGACTCAAGAGAAGAAGAAGTGGAATAATGCTTGGAGCAACCCCTTGTGAATCCCCTCACAAGCTCCCCCTCACAAGATCCTCTCTTTCTCTCTCCCTCTCTCTCTCCTTTAAGTTTTCTTATGTCAAGACAGCAGCCAAGGATGTTCAAAAACTTTGAACTAAAGTTCTTAAATAGAAGATATTCAAAGGAGATCATTAATTGCAAGTTGTCGACTATATCGTCTAGGACGATATGGACATCGTCCTGGCCGATCAGTATAAATCTCAGAAGATCGTCCAAAGCATCGCCCTGAATGCAAACTAGACAATTGAAAAATTGGCTTGGTCATCTAGGAAGATATCACAATCGTCCTGACCGATCAGTTCAAATCAGAGGAGAATCGTCCTGAGAATCGCCTTGAATTAAAGCTATCCGATCCAGATCATCCAGGAGTAACTAAGGGTTTTTGACTAGATTGTCCTAGCCTATCCTGCAATCGTCCAGGACAATGTGATCGTATCAATCATCCTTAATTATTTCCTTGATTGTCTGATTAATTAAGGCATAATTGTGAATATCGTCTAGGCTGATCCAAGATCGTCCTGGCCGATTACCAAAAATACATAGTACCTTAATTATTTATGGCAGCAATTTGTTTCTATTTTGAGCCTATCGTCCTGGCTTATACAAGTATCGTCCAAG
This sequence comes from Dendrobium nobile, assembly GCA_022539455.1. Lineage (NCBI taxonomy): Eukaryota > Viridiplantae > Streptophyta > Magnoliopsida > Asparagales > Orchidaceae > Dendrobium > Dendrobium nobile. The sequence goes on from CM039724.1 coordinate 10,239,913, forward strand.
CCGATTGGCTAATGATGGCTGCCTTAATTAAGAACCCCTGATTAGATTTTCTGTTTTAAGCCCGATCGTCCAGGACGATGTAAATATCGTCCTAGCTGATATGAGTAAAAATAGAAATTTTAAGTCTCTCAAGTGTGTGTGTATAGGGTTACTTTGCATCAGTCACACCAAAAATTACAATTGACTGAAGAAGGGAAAAATAAAATTACAGACTGACTCAACCCTAATCTACCCATTCTTGAGCTGGCTCCATTTTTCCGTCCGAACTTTGATTCCTGAAAAGTCAGTAGTAAAAGGCAGTCCAAGACAAGTAAGAGTGTTTGCCAATCATCAAAACATAGTTCATGGACCTGAATTTGCAATAAGGGTGTTTCCAAAAACATTTGTTCAAAGCATACCCGTGCATTTTACAGAAATAATAAAATATAGGTAAATTCTTAAACTCAAATTTTTAGAAATAACCTTTGATGTTGGACCCAATCAAAATTTCATTTGAATGTTTCTTAGACACATCCAATTCAACCAACACCCTAACAACTGATGGCCTCAAAACTAAAGTCGTAGCTTGGTCAGTCTGTAAATGACGATTGAAGATAGAAGCCATACCAAATAGAATTTGATGGTTAAAAAAATGCAATCACAAATTAGGAAATAATATCCAAACTGGAGCAATAGGAGATTCCTCCCTAATGTCAAAATTCAGAGTCCATTTCAATAAACGCATTTGAAACGCTTGAATATAATATGATCTTCTAGCAAAAATCTGACTATAGTCAAGATCGTTGGTTAGTTGAATGGCAACATGCCTTTGATCAAGTAAACCCGCATGAAATGATCCAGAGAGCTTGAGATTAATGAAGAATTTGTGTATGACATCAAGATTAGGCCCTCTCATGACAAATTTACCAAACAAAGTTAAGGCATAAGGAGCAGCTAGTTGTTCCACCATAGAATCCTAAAAAAGAAGAGCTGAACAGCCCTTAAAAGATGAATGAACAAAATTAAATTTTGGAGATGATGAGGAAGATCCAATGAGAGCCTCTTTTAAAGATCGAGTTTTTCCCTCAAAACTACAGGAAGAAATAGGGTTCGATGATGATGGGGTCGTCATCACCCCTCTCAAAATAGCAAAGAGAAAAACAAAATCAATGCAAGAAAAAGATCTAGTAGAGAAGAGCAACAAAAAATAATCGGAACAATAAAAAAATCCAAGCCAAGATGGCAATAATTGAGCGCATGAAGAGGAGCCCTAAATCACCCAGAAATTTCCTCAGAGCAGAGAGACATTGAGCACTGAATGACTACTTTTGACCACAAAATAGAACCATGGAGTAGAAAGTTGCAAGAATTAAGGTTTGTTAATTAAGAGGTTTAAAGGCTCCTAAGAATTCCTAAAAATTTCTTGGATTTTTATGATATTACTAAGTTTAAGTGTTGAGTGTTTCATGTAAATCGGGGATCTACCTTAGCTCATAGAGTTTTTCTAAGTTCGCTAGACGGGTCCTTAATTATTTTTCTTAGGGTGTCGCTATGTTGAGTAGGTTTAAATTCAATATTTAAGACTAACTCTTAGATAACATGAAAGGAAGTGCATAAGAAAAGTAAACACACCAAGTCCTTAGATCTAGGAGGGCCTAGGCTAGGTTCTCGTGCGTCCCACATATGCAAAAGATGATAAAAACAATGATGAAGCATGCTTATGGATGTGATAAGTTAGTGATTAAGACCCGATCACCCAATAATGCAACCACCCCCCCCCCCCCCCCCCCCCCCCCAATGAATGTTATTCATAAGCATGTTCTATAAATGTTTAAAACTTCATGAAATGCATCTCCCAAAATTAAAGAGATTTAAAATACTTAAAATATATATATATATATATATATATATATATATATATATATATATATATTATATATATATATATATATAAGTTTAAAATATGATAATTAAAAATAATTCCATGTTCAAATTTATGGGAGATCCACTAGTCACCCAAAGAGGTTTCAAAATTATCTTTAATTTCAAAGTATTTATTATATTAATTATTAAAAGATAAGTTAAGTAATTAGAATAATTAAATAATAAATAAATAATAATAAAAAAGGTAAGATTTTGTATCTAAAAATAATTTAAATTAATTTTCATATTTTTATGAAAAATATGAGGTATTGTACCCAAAACTTCTATTTAAAATAATATTACAATGATTTTTTGAAGTTAAATGTATTTAAAAAGAATAATTAAATAATTTAAAAAAATATGAAATTAAAAATAATTATTAAATTAGGTAAAATTAAATACTTAAAGTTTTTTAATTTAAAATAGTTTTATAATTTTTAAAAAGAAATTAATTAAAAAAATTATTATTAACTAAGTAATTTAAGGATTTAATTAATGAAAATATTTTAAAATAGGAAGAACATACTTAATAATTTAAAACTAAATTCTTAACATATATTATCTGATATTTTTAAAATAATATAAAAAATAATATTTATATTTTTGTAGATTTAGAAAGTAATCACATTTTAATTTAATTAATTATAAATTAATCAATTTAATTAATTAATTAGTAATAATAATTTAAAATATGAAAATATTTAAAAATTTAAAATTAAATAGTTAAAAAATAATTTTTTGATATTTTAACATAATTAGATAAGTATATAATTTAAAGTTATTAAATTTTAAATCAGTTAATTATTAATTAAGTAATTCAGAAAATTACTAATTAAGGAAAGTGTTTTAAATAGGAAATGTTTTTTTATTAATATTTAGATAATAATAAAAATAATAAAAATAATTCTACGATGCTTAAAAATAATTAAAAATAATAATTTAATTTTTTTATGAACTTTAGAAAGTAATTAATTACCTATTCATTAAAAATAAAGGCATTTGGTTAGTCAGCTAATTAAGAATTACTTAAAATGATAAATTTTAACATAATAATAATAAAAGCGCTTTATGATTTTTTTTAAATATCATTATTAATAATAAATAGATATTAATTAACTACATAAAGTTTCAAATAATCAAAATGTATTTAAAATATGAAATGTATATCAAATTAAATTAATTTTAAATTATTATATTTTATAATAATTAGTAAATTATTTAAAACATATTAATAATGAAATATTTAATTTTTAGAAAAATACTTATTATAATATTAACTTAATATTAAATAAATACTTAAAATAAGGGTTTTTAAATAGTTTATGAAATACATTATATTTTAAAATATTTTTAATTTTAAATTAAAGGAAATTAAATTATAAAAATTTTGATATAATATATATATATATATATTTATTATTTTTTTATTTTTTTATTTTTTTATTTTTTTATTTTTTTAAAAATAATTTATAATAATTTTTTTAAGAAAATCTATTTTAAAAAGCATTTTTAAATTAATTTAAAACATCGGCGATAAGATGACGTCGCGGCCCCCGATTTGCTCCCAAAATTATGTATGCGATTTCCTAATCATTGTCAATGATTGCGTCGTTACATAGTCATTGGCAATGATTCTCGTATCTTTTAACCTCATCGGATCGCTACACTTGACTATTAGATCTTCTGCGGTTTGAACCAATGGACGAGATTGTGTCGGATGGGAGTGATGTCTACGGGATCAAGCCCGTGGTCAGATGGAAGCCACGTTATGATGAGATCTGAGCTGTTGATCTTACAATCAATGGCTTAGATCGTACATAACATAAATGTTATGTAAATCGAAAACCTATATCCATTTCTCATTTCTTTCTCTCGATTGGGTGGATGAAATTGAACAAAATTTTAAAAATATACTGTACGCATTAAGAGCATCCGTGTGGGGTACTTTTCGCTTTCTAAAATGCACTTAACTAGAAGTTAATTAACCCTCAGTGTCCAAGATGAGGGTTGAGCTATTCACCTTGGTTTATGGATGGTTTAAACTGCAAAAGGGATGGTTGAGCTTGTAGAATGTCCACAATTTTTTCCTAGTTGAGGTCGAGCCTTAGAACGCCCTCAATCGACGAGAAAATACCTTAGAAGTCTTTAGGTCTCGTTTAGCTGGAGATCTCGCCACTGGCGAGGTATTGGCAGCAGGTATGACTTGGAAAAAGTGGAGAAAGGTGGGGAGAGCTCTCACATAAACTCTTACAGCTTGGGAGAGCTTAAGGATAGAGAAAATAGTAAAAGGTCCCTAATAAGCCCTAATTTTTCCGATTTAAAGGCTTAGAGTTCAAAGAAGATGGCTAGGATCGAATCTAGATTAATTTAGGAGGGAAATTAAAGCTCCATAGTCATGGTTTGCAATAGGTATGAATAGGAAATAATTGAATGCTTTAATTAGGGAGATTTTGACCTAAATAGGTCAAATTTGACCATGTTAGACTTTGGTTGACCAAGCCAAAGGTTGACCCAGTCGACATGGCAAATTTGACATAAGGTGGTTAGGGATTTTAGCCTAGGATGGGTTTGAAATAGATTAGAACTTGATTTGGGCCCATCTAACCTAATTGGGTAAACTAGATTGACCTAAGGGTTATGCTTGGCCCAATAGGTTGGTGAAAGTTCATTCGGGATGTTAAGCCCTATGAACTTAATCCCAAGCTAACCAAGAGGGGGGGTGAATTGGTATTTAAAAAAACTTTTAACACAAAGAAATAAAATCACAAACCAAATCACACCACAAGAAATTAATGCGGAATTTAAAAAGTGCGGAAGCAAAAATAAGAACACAAGAGTTATAGTGGTTCGGTCGACTCGACCTACGTCCACTCATTGGAGGCACCCTCCAAGTATTGCACTACAAAACATGACTCTCTTTTAGCCCCCACGGCTAGGCGGAGAAGCCCTTACAAGAACCTCCTTTTTTCCACCCCGGCAAGGCAGAGAACCTACCTCCTTTTGCTTCCTCTTGAAGCTGGCAGAGAACCACAATCAAAAGCAAACTCCTTACCTCTACCGACCCTTCCACAGACGAGAAACTCCAGACGAAAGACAAGCAGAGCGATCCTTGAAGCAACCCTTGTGAATCCCCCTCACAAGCTCCCCCTCACAAGATCCTCTCTCTCCCTCTCTCTCTTTCTCTCCTTAAGGTCTTCTCAGGTCAAGGCAGCAACCAAAGGTCTCCTAAAACGTTTGAACAAGAGCTCTTAAATAGAAGAGCTCTCAAGGAGCTCATTAATTGCAAGTAGCCGACTTTATCGTCCCGGCCGATCTGGACATCGGCCTGGCCGATCAGTACAAATCAAAAAAGATCGGCCAGAGCATCGCCCTGGGAATAGTCCTGGACGATTAAAATTTGGCTTGATCGTCCCGGACGATCATACGATCGTCCTGGCCGATTAGTTCAAATCAGATGCAAATCGTCCTGAGCATCGCCCTGTTTATGACCTGGCCAATATTTATCGTCCTAAAGCAACTCAAGGATTTTGAATGTATCGTCCTGGCCGATCCTGCGATCGTCCAAGACGATATGATCATATCAATCATCCTTAATTACTCCCTTGATTTCCTGATCAATTAAGGCATAATTTGGTAATTTCGTCCAAGCCGATACGTGTATCGTCCTGGCCGATAATTTAAAAATACAGTATACCTTAATTGTCTATGGCGGCTACTTCATTCTATTTTGAGCTTATCGTCCTGGCCGATACACATATCGTCCAGGACGATATGTTAATGTCGGCTGCCTTAATTAAGAATCCTTACTTAGACTTTCTGTTTTAAGCTGATCGTCCCGGACGATATAAATATCGGCCGGGCCGATGTGGGAAAAAATAGAAATTCTAAGCCTCTCAAGTGTGTGTGTGAAGGGTTACTTAGCATCAGTCTCTTTGACCATTACAAGTAGACTCAAAAGGTGAAAAATAAAATTACAGACTGACTCAACCCTAAACCTATGCAAACTTGAACTGGCTTCCTCTTGATCGTCCGATCTTCGATTCCTAAAAAGTTAGAAGCAACAAGTAGTCCAAGAGAAATAGTGTTTGTTAATCATCAAAACACAAGTTATGAAAAATAGATTTGCAACAGTTGGGACTAACCCATTTAGTCCAAGGGTGGAGAGAATTGAGCTTGAGAAGCTATAGAAGAGGTTTGAAATCAATTAAAGGTGATTTTGGTCAATTTGGGTCAACTTGGGTTGACCTGGTCAACCATGTTGATCTAGGGCATTTGTCTGGGCTCAATAGATTTGGCTTAACCCATGAACACAAGGGAGGTGGTGTTGGAGTCTGGCTTGTTCAATTTGACCAGGTCAACCTTCTGACCCAAGGTTTTGATGAAATCAAGGCTAACACCTCAATAGATCAGAAATGATTTAAGGAGGTGTTATCGGCTATTTGAGATTTTTTTAGAATTTTAATTATTTTTAGTTAATTAAATTAATTAAATATTAATTTTTAATTAAATTTAAATTAAAGTTGAAATTAAAGTCCACACAAGAGGTTTTTATTTTTCTTTGATTAAGGATTTTTAAGTTAATTAATTAATTAAGTTTCTTAACAATTTTTAAAACCATTGAGAAATTTCTCTAAGGCTATGGATGCCTCTAAGTTTAAATGGTTCAAGTCTCATGCCTATTGCATGTATTTTTTAATTTCTAAAATATGTCCTTAATAAAATCCTTATAGTATCACTATATTAAATAGGTTTGAAATAAATATTTCTAGCCCTTGAACAAATATATACAAATGCATAAACTTCACATTCAAGTCTTTAGAACTAGGAGAGCCTAAAACTAATGAGCGTGTTTGCCCTATATATGAAAGAATTAAACATGACACATATAATTAAGGACTATATATGATTGTTAACTAATCTTCCTCGATCAATTCTATTCACATAGGCTAAATCCATGTTTAAATGTTCAATGATTCACTTAAGGCTCCCAAAATTTAACATATATAATTTCAAAATAAATTTATACATTTGTTACAGGCTAGAATATACACGGCGATAGAGTTAGAAAGTATTCATCTTAGCATTGTATGGATATTCATCACACAAGTAGAAGATGAAAGAACACCAAAATTTTTACGTGGAAAACCCTGGAAAGGGAAAAACCCATGGGGTCATGCCGAGTTAAAAAAGTTTCACTAGTGTTTACTTGAGATAGAAGAGGCCGACTCTTAGTAAAACTTAAGAGGATCATATTACAATGAATCACTTCTGGATTGAAATCCAGTTACAATGTCAGGCAGAGTTTTGGGGTCACTTGGAGATGTTGCAAATCTACTTTTTCATAGCTTATGTTTTGATGATTGACAAACACTATCTCTCTTGGACTACTTGTTGCTTCTAACTTTTCAGGAATCGAAAATCGGACGATCAAGAGGAAGCCAAGTCTAGGATCGCGTAGGTTTAGGGTTGAGTCAGTCTGTAATTTTATTTTTTACCTTTTGAGTCTACTTGTAATAATAAAAAAGACTGATGCTAAGTAACCCTTCACACACACACTTGAGAGGCTTAAAAATTCTGTTTTTGCCCACATCGGCCCGGCCGATATTTATATCGTCTGGGACGATCAGCTTAAAACAGAAAGTCTAATTAAGGATTCTTAATTAAGGCAGCCGACATTAACATATCAGCCTGGACGATACGTGTATCGGCTAGGACGATAAGCTCAAAATAGAAAGAGATAGCCGCCTTAGACAGTTTAGGCATACTGAATTTTAAATTATCATCCGGGACGATTCCAGGATCAGCCAGGACGAAATTACCAAATTATGCCTTAATTGTTTAGGAAATCAAGGGAGTAATTAAGGATGATTGATACGATCATATCGTCCAGGACGATCGTGAGATCGGCCTGGACGATCAAGCCAAATTTCAATCGGCCAGGACTGTTCCCAGGGCTGTGCTCAGGACGATTTACCTCTGATTTGAACTAATCGGCCAGGACGATCGTGAGATCGGCCGGGACGATCAAGCCAAATTTCAATCGTCCAGGACTGTTCCCAGGGCTGTGCTCTGGCCGATCTTCCTTTATTTGTACTAATCGGCCAGGCCGATGTCCATATCGGCCGAGACGATAAAGTCGGCTACTTGCAATTAATGAGCTCCTCTTGAGCTCTTCTATTTAAAGAGCTCTTCTTCAACGTTTTGAAGAGACCTTTGGCTGCTGCCTTGACCTGAGAAGACCTTGAGGAGAGAAAGAGAGAGAGGGAGAGAGAGAGGATCTTGTGAGGGGGAGCTTGTGAGGGGATTCACAAGGGTTGCTCAAGGATCGCTCTGCTTGTCTTTCGTCTGGAGTTTCTCGTCCGTGGAAGGGTCGGTAGACGTAAGGAGTTTTGCCTTTTGGTTGTGGTTCTCTTCCAGCTTCAGGAGGAAGCAAAAGGAGGAAGGTTCTCTGCCTTGCCGGGGTGGCAAAAAGGAGTTTCTTGTGAGGGCTTCTCCGCCTAGCTGTGGGGGCTAAAGGAGAGTCACGTTTTGTAGTGCAATACTTGGAGGGTGCCTCCAAGGAGTGGACGTAGGTCGAGTCGACCGAACCACTATAAATCTTGTGTTCTTATTTTTGCTTCCGCACTTTTAAATTCCGCATTTGGTTTGGTGGTGTGATTTGGTTTGTGAATTTATTTCTTTGTCTTAAGAATTTTTAAAATACCAATTCACCCCCCCCCCCCTCTTGGTTAGCTTGGGACTAAGTTCATAGGGCTTAACATCCCGAACGAACTTTCAAGTGGTATCAGAGCGGGATTCGAAAAATTAAGTTTGAAAACTTTTTGAATTTGATCCATGGCTAACATAGGAAATAGAAACACTAATAAAGGTTAATCGATTACACGACCTCCTCTATTTGACAACTTACCTTTTGATTTTTGGAAAACCCGCATGTCAACATTTTTACAATCTACTGATTATCGCATGTGGATGCTTATTCAAGAAGGTTATTCTCCACCTTCTCGTGAAATTAATGGTATTAAAACTGAAGTTGCTTTTACTGAATGGACTTTCGATGAACGTGATTTGGCTCAGTTAAATGCAAAATGTTTGAACTGTTTTTTCTGTGCTTTGAAATCTGAAGATTACATGCGTGTTTCAACTTGCAAAACTGGTAAAGAGATTTGGGATAAATTATGCATCACCTATGAAGGTACTAATGAAGTTAAGCAAACCCGTTTGAACTTTCTCTTGCATGACTACGAACCTTTTCGTATGAAACCTCATGAATCGATTTATGTCATGTACACTAGGTTTACTCAGATTGTTACTTCATTGCATGCACTAGGAAAAGAGCTTTCGAATTATGAAAAAGTTAATAAGATTTTGAGATGCTTGCCTTCATCTTATGATGCAAAAATAACTGCAATCACTGAATCAAAAGATTTGAATACTTATTCCATTGATAACTTACTTGGCTCACTCATTGCTTACGAGCAAGGTGTGAATCAAAGAAATCTTGATGCAGGTGAGAAGAAAAAGGAGAAAAAAATTGCACTGAAGGCGCACAAATCGGATTCTGAATCTTCCGGGTCTGAGAGCGATGAAGTTGCCTTCATCACAAGGCAATTCAAAAGCTTTCTAAGGAAGAAACATAGGCATCATCAAAATTGGAGGAAAGGTAAGGATCACAAATATGTTAAAGGATCTTCTGATGTTGTTTGTTTTGAATGCAGGAAACCTGGACATGTGAGAGCCGATTGCCCTACACTTCAAGATCAATCAAGCAAAGAAAAGGAAAAAGGTGAGGAGAAAGCCAAGTCAAGGAAGGACAAGAAGAAAATCCAAAGAGGATTTTGGGCAGAATCTGGTACTGATTTCTCTGAGACTGAACCAGAGGAAGAGACTACGAATTTGTGTTTCATGGGAGAAAATCAAAGTGATGAAGAATAGGTATGTAAACCAACCAATGATGAATTGTTTGAAATTTGTGAAAAAATTCATGCATCATACAAAAAACTTAAGAAAACTCATGCTAGCCTAAAATTAGAACATTCAAATCTACAAAAAGAGCATGAAGTGTTTCTCAAAGACCATGCAACGATTGATTCAAATCACATGGCTCTTCTTGATGAGTTGAACAAAAAACATTTGGAATTAATTGATGAACATAATGCATTAAAAGTTTCACACACCTCACTTAGTTTTGATCTTAAGAAATCTAAAGATCTTGAGAAAAATTTGAGGATTGAGATTGATGCTTTAAAGAGAACAAATTTGAGGATTCAAAATGATCGGATGACTTCCACTGTTGATCTTAAGCCAAAACCTAGGAAGAGGCATTATAACTCAAATCATCTAAGAAATCCCTTTTCTGGAATTAGATGTTTCTCATGTCGCATGCTAGGACACATCTCACACACTTGCACCGTTCATCGTAGTACTCATTGGGTGTGGAGACCTAAAATGCATGATTCACAGCATACCTTACCTGCATTACATTCTACTTTTTCTAAGAAGGATCCCAAACCTGTTTGGGTTTCTAAATCTGACTGTTGTTGAGTTTTGCAGGTGTGCTCTCACCAAAGTCCTCGTGGGAGCATAGGATAACTGGACATAAGGAGGCTTGCAGCTCAAAAAATTGCTTAAACTCGCTGCTTTATCACTTGCTTGAAACATTAGTTTTGTGTGTCTTTTTTACTTTTCTTCTAGTTTGTGTGCTCACTTTGTATTGATTTTAGTTTGCTTTATTTTTCAGTTGTTTTGTTTTGTTTTGTTTTGTTTACTCGCTGCTCTTTAATTTTGGCCTTCCATATGATTAATCCTTTCAAGCTTTAGATTTTGGAGTTTTTGGAGACAGTGATTTAGCTTTTCAAAATTGGTTAAAGGGAGTTTTCTGTTGATGTTTTCTCTCCTTCAGACTTTATTTAGTGGTATGATTTTTCTTCTCTAAAACAAAAGTCTAAACTCGGTTTAACCAATGGCTTATTAATTAAGATCTTTTTCTTATCTTGCTACATTAATTTATCTTATGTATAATAGCCAAAGTTTTTAGTTATCATTCAAGCTTTTGAAATCTTGCCATTGCATTTATCACATGTTTTTGATTTAGTGTTGTGGATTGTTCTTCCCTATGTTAGAGAGAGAGCCCCTATTCTCTAATATTTGGAGGATATACTCACAACTAAGTTTTTTTTAAGGGTATATTAAAGAATTTCTAGCTTGCAAAAGTTAAAAAGGAAAGAGGCCAATGAAGCCAAAATTGAAAAGAATGCTATATACACAAAAGTGTATCAAAGAATCAAAAGATGCTCAAAAGAGCAAATCAAATGACAAGAGGCATAAAATGAGCCCACTAAATGCAAGCTATTCTCTCTTTGATAAAACTCTTAAAACTTAGATAATTCATTAATTATGTGATGTTTTCAAAGACTTAATTTCAATTTCCATGATTGAGAAAAATTACTTTGGTTTATTAAATATGAGATATTTTCTTTGTAAACAAGCTTTGAATGGATCTTATTATCCCTATTAGTTATTCTAAGCTGGATTTTTTGTTTTCCAAAAGAATTTTGTACCCTAAAGGATGTCCGATCTAGGGTTAACAGAATCGGATGTTCTACCTTCTTCTAATTGAGATTTGTTAAACTTTCTGATCTCTTGGAACTCTAAAAGTTTAACTTTTTGAAAAAGAATTCTCATATGATGCCTCTATAAATACAAAAAATTTAGAAAAATTAAAATCCAAAAAATTTTCATTTTTGATTTTTCCTTGTGTTCCTTTTTTTTATTTATTTTTTTGTGTTTTGACTGCTTTTCTTTTGTTTTATTTTTGAGAGTCTTGATCATCAGCCTTCACCTCTTGATTTCAATTTCTAGTCACATCGTCCTGGCCGATACCTGTATCGTCCTGGCCGATATGACAAATTCTGTTCAAAAACCATCTGCTGACCTATTTCTGTGCTTGCAATAACTCCTCGTCCCGGACGATTCTATATCGTCCTAGACGATTTGATCAAACTCTGGTGATAGTCCTGGCCGATAGTATATTTCATCTGGCCGATGCATTTTATGTGCATCGTTCTGGCCGATACACTGGATCGTCCTGGACGATCCACGTGTCAGCACATTTTGATCTTTAAATTCGGCCCCGGACGATCCATTATTGGACAATCGGCCGGGCCGATCCACTGTTCGTCCTGGACGATACACGTGGCAAGCATTTTAAACGTTTTAACTTCGGCCGGTACGATCAATTATTGTGCATCGTCCCGAACGATACACCTAGTCGGCCCGGACGATCTGCTTTTTCAACGGTCGTTCGGCCTGACACCTCGGGCCGATCGTCTGTGTCTATTCGGCCTGGCCGATATCTGATCGGCCTGGCCGATCGGACCACCTTTTTGACCAATCGGCCTGTACGCAATTATTGTACCCTATCGGCCTGGACGATTCTGCGATCGGCCAGGACGATAGGACCGTTTCTTTAAATTCAGGCCAATTCCAGCCATTTTTCTCACCCTCTTCCTTCAACTCTTTTGTGTTTTCTTGCTACCTCTCTCAAATGGCTGGTGGGAAACGTATTCGTCAGGCATCCGGGAGTTCTTCGAGGGCGACTCTAGACCCTCGATTCAGGGAGGCAGAAGATCAGGCTGCCTATCATCGCTACAAGGAGAGTGGCATCACCCTGTCCCGGATAATCAATCCAGCATATCTCTCATACCCGGTAATGGACCTTTTTGCCCACACCTCTCTTTGTTTTATACTCACTCTCGCCTTCCCTTTCTCTTCCGAACTTCTCGCTGAATTTTTTGCTAACCTACGCATTAACCACACCTTCACAGTCATGACCTCCTATGTGAATCGACGCCCTGTCGAAATCACATATCAGGACTGTGTTGATCTTCTACAGCTATCCACCACTGGGGATAAGCTGCACCAAATAGCCACTGATCCTGATTTTGATTGGTCTACGGCAAATCACTTCCTTCATCAGTCCAATACACATTTCCATGTTGGAGAGACTAGCTCTTTGGTCAAAGATGCTAGGACAATCCAACATGTCCTTCGCACATCCATAATCCCAAAAGCCGGGGACCGGATTAACATCACCCCTCTACTGTCCCTCACTACTTTCTACATTATGGCCCAAAGAGAATTCAATGCTGCTAATCTACTCTTTCGCTACATCGATCACCTAACTACAATTCGCGACCCAGGCCATAAGAGAAAGCCCAATCTAGCCTTAGGACACATCATTGCCTATGTCCTTGAAACCAAATACAATCTCCAATACCCTAATCATCCTGACCTTCACCCTACCTACTACTCAAACAATTCCTTCACTGCACTTCATAGTACTCGTCTTCACCCAGGAGATGGGGAAAATCGGGGGGCTAGAGAGGAGGAGGCTCCCGCTCCCGCTCCCATTCCAGATCCTGTCCCTCTCCACCAGCACTCACCCTTTGCTCAGTTGATTGAGAGATTTGATCGTTGGGAGACTCGGTTTGACGCCTACGTTGTTGCTCAGGAGCAGCAACACTCAGAGGACATTACCCGCTACGAGCAACACCGCGCTGAGGATTTAGCCCGATTTGACAGTTTCGTTACTCAGCAGCAGCAGCAGCATGACCAGGACATCTCCTGGTTCAATGCTCAGTTCACCACACTTGCCACCTACTTTCAGCAGCCACCTCCACCACCTCCATCTGATGATCTGGATCCCTCATTATTTTAGTCTGTATTTTGTGTTGTTTGTTTCATGTCTTTTTATGTGCTTGATAGTCTTTTTCTTGTGTTTCTAGACCCTCTTTTTGTGATGACAAAAGGGGGAGTAGGGTGTAGGAATAAACTGTTTGGTCTTGGATTTTGTAACCATGCGGTGTTTTAATGAATTTTTCCTACTTGTGTTTGCCATCATCAAAAAGGGGGAGATTGTTGCAAATCTACTTTTTCATAGCTTATGTTTTGATGATTGACAAACACTATCTCTCTTGGACTACTTGTTGCTTCTAACTTTTCAGGAATCGAAAATCGGACGATCAAGAGGAAGCCAAGTCCAGGATCGCGTAGGTTTAGGGTTGAGTCAGTCTGTAATTTTATTTTTTACCTTTTGAGTCTACTTGTAATAATAAAAAAGACTGATGGTAAGTAACCCTTCACACACACACTTGAGAGGCTTAGAAATTCTGTTTTTGCCCACATCGGCCCGGCCGATATTTATATCGTCCGGGACGATCAGCTTAAAACAGAAAGTCTAATTAAGGATTCTTAATTAAGGCAGCCGACATTAACATATCAGCCTGGACGATACGTGTATCGGCCAGGACGATAAGCTCAAAATAGAAAGAGATAGCCGCCTTAGACAGTTTAGGCATACTGAATTTTAAATTATCGTCCGGGACGATTCCAGGATCGGCCAGGACGAAATTACCAAATTATGCCTTAATTGATCAGGAAATCAAGGGAGTAATTAAGGATGATTGATACGATCATATCGTCCAGGACGATCGTGAGATCGGCCTGGACGATCAAGCCAAATTTCAATCGGCCAGGACTGTTCCCAGGGCTGTGCTCAGGACGATTTACCTCTGATTTGAACTAATCGGCCAGGACGATCGTGAGATCGGCCTGGACGATCAAGCCAAATTTCAATCGTCCAGGACTGTTCCCAGGGCTGTGCTCTGGCCGATCTTCCTTGATTTGTACTAATCGGCCAGGCCGATGTCCATATCGGCCGGGACGATAAAGTCGGCTACTTGCAATTAATGAGATCCTCTTGAGCTCTTCTATTTAAAGAGCTCTTCTTCAACGTTTTGAAGAGACCTTTGGCTGCTGCCTTGACCTGAGAAGACCTTGAGGAGAGAAAGAGAGAGAGGGAGAGAGAGAGGATCTTGTGAGGGGGAGCTTGTGAGGGGATTCACAAGGGTTGCTCAAGGATCGCTCTGCTTATCTTTCGTCTGGAGTTTCTCGTCCGTGGAAGGGTCGGTAGAGGTAAGGAGTTTTGCCTTTTGGTTGTGGTTCTCTGCCAGCTTCAGGAGGAAGCAAAAGGAGGTAGGTTCTCTGCCTTGCCGGGGTGGCAAAAAGGAGTTTCTTGTGAGGGCTTCTCCGCCTAGCTGTGGGGGCTAAAGGAGAGTCACGTTTTGTAGTGCAATACTTGGAGGGTGCCTCCAAGGAGTGGACGTAGGTCGAGTCGACCGAACCACTATAAATCTTGTGTTCTTATTTTTGCTTCCGCACTTTTAAATTCCGCATTTGGTTTGGTGGTGTGATTTGGTTTGTGAATTTATTTCTTTGTCTTAAGAATTTTTAAAATACCAATTCCCCCCCCCCCCCCCCTCTTGGTTAGCTTGGGACTAAGTTCATAGGGCTTAACATCCCGAACGAACTTTCAGGAGATTGGGCTGAATTTCAGCATTGTTTGAAAAGGGCAAAATTCTGGTGTCACTTGGGTAAAGTTTCAGCATCAGGTAGAACTTCAGCATTAGTTGGGAAGAATTTCAGCATCCCGTAGAAGTCGGGCAGAATTCTGGCATCACTTGGGTGTCGGGAAGAATTTTGGTATTTCTTGGGCGTCGAAAATAATTCTTGCAGTGGTCGAGGAGTCTCTTCCCTCCTATCCTTATATTCGTCTTTTCTTCTTCTTCTTCTTCTTCTTCTTCTTCTTCTTCTTCTTGCATAAGTCACCTCTCAAGAGAAATGAGGGGTCTAATTTTAGATTTCTTGTGTGGCATGGCCTATAAATAGGTGAGAGATCAGGGGTAAATAGCGAGTGGTTGGATGGATGACTGATATTGAATCCCTTGATTATATACTGTTCATCAGACATTTGACAATCTTAATGATGTTGAAGTTTGGAAATCATGGGCTCATTGGATTTGTCTGGTCGAGCCGCTCGATTTGACTATAAGTACGTTATGTTTTCAAACTATTTGGTAACTTATATTGTGGTTCAAACTTTCCAACAACACTTTGAGTCCTTAATTTGGACTCATTTGGGCTCGGATTGAGTAAAATTTGGTGTTGTTGGGTTTGTATTTCTGAGACGTTTAGTCTGACTATAAGTTTGCAAAAATTGGAGTCCATGTGATCCTGGATTTTATTTTTAAATTTTCCAGGTTGATTTTACCTCGAGATTCGTACCCGATCAAGATAAATTTTTGATAATATATAAGTTACCCATTATTTTCAAACGTCAAAGCTCCTAGAGTCCAAAAAAATGAGTCACAAACTTTGGAGAATTTTCCATGTGATTTGAAATCCGATCATGCGTGTAGAAGCCCCAAATGACTTTAAAAGTGCCAAAATTGAGACCGGGTCGTCAAAAAATAGTCCATAGGACCCCAAAAACATCCCATTTGGCCTTTTAGGGTCAAAAATTGGACCCAAAAATGTGTAGGCAGCCAAACCAACTGAACCTGCTAGTCGCAGGTGAGGAACTACATGATGGGCTCGCTGGCCCATGTTGCGGTTCGCTTGCAAGCCTCTTGAGTTAAAAAGGGTGATCACACATCCACTAGAAATTCCCTAGCCAAAGAAGATCGCCCTGTTATCTGATTTGAAGGTTTAAAAAAGACACACAGGGTGGCAAAGACTAATGATAATATTTTCACCATCACTGATGATTCTTTCATTGCTTTTAGGAAAAAAAATTATTTTTCTTAATGATCTGGTGATGAAGGTGCCGACAAGATCTGATCGTGCCTGTTTGCCTCCCCCGGGATATGTGATAGTGTATGAATTTAGTTTACGAGTGGGGCTACGATTTCCACCATCTCCTAAGTTGATTAATATTTTGACGATCTATAGAGTGAGTTTATCTCAACTTTCTTACAGGGCCATGTCGATCATAATGGGACTGGACATACTTTAAGAGATTGTGGAGTGGTGCTATCTTCAGAATGCCTTTCTTGAATGGGGCCTCTTATCAGTGATACGCAGTGTCATATCTCTTTCAGGTCTAAGTGATTGGATATTCGTACTTAAGACCAGTCAAAAAGTTAGGATTAGCGATTTCTTTTTTGTGTAAAATGATTAGAATCTTCAAAAAAAATGGGAAAATTTGAAGGAGTCACCCGTTCCCTTACATATTGGAGTAAAATATTTATTGAAGATACTAACTTCCTTATATTGAAGCCCTATATTATGAGGTGTGTTATTTGAGCAGTTATATAGATGAAGAATGCTAGTTTGAGGTGGGATCACTACAGGAAAAATGTCATCTTCCGGCGGCCATTTCTCTCGGAAAAATGGCCAAAAATCATTGAAAATTAGCATTTCCGTCGGATTTTCAATGGAAATTTGTCGCCGGTTAGACACACGTCGTAAAAAGACTTCCGGCGCAAAATATTTTGCCGGAAACATTTTTGGCGTATTTCTGACAGATTTTCTGCTAGAAAAAATAATTTTCGACGGATTGTTTTTGCTCCGGAAGGTTAAGAAAAATTAAAAAAATAATAATAAATTAAAAAAAAAAAAAACAAACCCAAATTACTACTATATGACCGGCCCGCCCCAACCAGCCCGTTCGTAACCTGCCAAGCCCGAGCCCTACATAGCCCCACACGGACAGGTCCAACTATTAGGCTTCGGCGGGGTTCGAACCCCGCCTCTCTCTCTGCATGCAACAAGACTTCCCCCATTCTACCATGTGGACTTCAAATAAAAACTATAAAATCTGTTAATTTATTTTATTTAATGTATCTCTTATAAATATGAAAAGTAATAATTATTTTAAAAGTAAAATATTATAAATTATTAAATTATTTAAAATAAAATAAATTTTATAATTCTTCACTTATAAAATAAATTATTAAATCTTAAAATAAATTATTAAATTATTTAACTTAATTTAACAAAATAAAGAATTATAAAAATTTATTATAATTTAAGTTTTAATTTAAATCATTTAATTTTTTATTAAATTATAATTTATTTTATTTTATTTTATTATAATTTAAGATATTAAATTCAATAATTTATATTATTTTTAAAATATAAAAATATTTATTTTAAATAATTTAATTTGATAATAAGTTATTAAAATATAACTTAAATTTTTAATTTCTGTGGTAAATCCGCCAGAAATTCTGCCGAAAATTTCGTCAGAAAAAATCCACTAGAAATCCTAACAAAAAATATGTCGGGAATTCGTTAAAATTTTTCCGTCGAAAATCCGCTAGAAACTCCGCCAAGATTTGTGACAGATTTACTTTCGCCGAAAATTCTGCCGGAAATAAGCTGTTTTCCTGTAGTGGATTATCTACTCAAGCTGGAAGGTCGTATACAAAAATAATAAATAAGTTTGTAAAAGTTCTAGAGGTTGTTCCCCAACCTTCAAAAATTTATTCTAAATGACCAGGGAGTGAGGGTGATTTGCAGGCATAAAAAAAGAAGAAAGCGGACGAAATTTTGGCAGTCACTAGCAAAGGTCTTCGTATCTCTCCGTCAAAGTCATATATTTCATAAGATATTTGAAACATCAGTGTGTTGGTCATCGACGGGCTGAGGAGTTGGTGAATTCATCTTTTCTTCACTTTTTTGTATTTTTTCAAAGGATATATCTCTTACACATCTATATTTTTGTTGCTTTAATTGGAGAAGCACATGGATCTCAAACTCAAAATGACCAAAACCTTGAATGACTGGAATAATGAATTCATAAAGGTCAAATATCTTCAGGGAGAATACAAGAAGAAATACGATGGCAAAGTCAAGGAGATGAAAGTGGTGGAGGAGCAGCTAGTAGAGTGTATAGAAGAGATGGATAATAGGATAACTTTAGCCTCCTTACATAATCAATAGATGGGTCGTGGACATATAGAGTTACTGGATGCACAGACGATGATAAACCAGTAGATAAGAGATCAACAAATCCTTAAAATTGAGAATAAGAGGCTCCAGAGTATGATGTCAGAGAAGGAAGCCCAGTTGTTGTCGTCTACAATAACAGAAGAGTTCAAGAAATATTTTTCCTTCAAGATAATTATTGAAGATCACATTTAAAAAGCTTGCAATCATATTTAAAACATGAAGGTGAAGGCTTTAGAAGCTAAGTATATAGAGAAGGGCTTCATCAGAGGTTTTATGAAGGGTGTGCATGTGGTGCAGTGCAAGACTAGAGTGGATATCGAGGGTTTAACACCTAGCCAGGCTTCTAGTGCCCTTCTTCAGACTCTGGTGGTGAAGGACTAAAGAGTGAGTTGCAAAAGGCTTTTTCTCTAGAGGAGGACAAGGATGATATTGAGATCCTATAGGATTGCTCTGATATTATTTTGTACCACTTTGTTTTCTTTCTAGTGATTATATACGTGTTTGGTGTTGATACTTCCATATAATATACACGATGTTTAGTGATATATAAAAAAAATTATTGATATTTCTCTTTTTCCTACTTATATGCATATGAAATTAACTCAATTTTATTCCAATAAGAAATATTTTGGTGGTCTTTTTTGACTTGAGTGAATGCGAGAGATATCCTCCTTGGATATCTTGACGTATTTGAGGATGTTAATCAAAGCATTAGCTTGATGATTTTTAACCTGTATGAAAGAGGTTGGATCAAATCCCCGTAGGATTGATTATCTAGTGATTGAGATACAATGTAGACTGTGTATTTCTCGAATCATGGATAAAGAGTTTGACGGGTTTTTATCTTTTATAAGAGAAGATAATATCATAACAAAATGAACATCACATTAATATATTATATAAGACAGTACAACAATTCCCTAGTATAACTTAGAGATATGAAGGCTAAAAGAGTTCTACCCTAATCAAAACACAAGGGATAATACTTAAAGGATATAACGCATAACCACTTGGGGTACATAATACAAGATAAATACTACTAACAATATAACACAAGATAAATAGTATTATCAACACCTACTGATAATACTTGCGAAGGTTGCTAACATTCCATGTTTGGGGAGCATTTTTCCACTAGCATCTTTCAGTTTGAAGGCTTCAGGTTTGACCATAGCTTCCACCAAATAAGGACCCTCCTAAAGGGGGGAGAGCTTGTTGTGCTGAGAGCCTTTTACAGCAGCTTCGATGCTCCGTAAAACTAAGTTCCCAATAGAGATAAGTCGAGGTTTCACCCTCCAACTATAGTGATGAGGAATCCTTTGGTTGTATGCAGTGGTTCTGAGTGAAGTTTCATCTCTTACTTCTGAGAGGAAATCTAAATTTATTCTGAGCCTCTCCTCATTATTTTTGAAGTCAAAAGTCTATAATCTATTGCTCGGGACTCCAATATCAACTCAGGAGTTTGGGCAGTGGTCTAATAAGCTCAGAGGACATTTGGAAGTTCTTCAGCCCATTTCCCCCCAGCCTTCCCTAGGCTTGTCTTCAGTCCTTTAAGAATTATTTTGTTTGTAAATTATATTTTACCATTTTCTTGAGGATGGGCGATAGCTGTGTGGATGAGTTGAATGTGAAAATCCTTACAAAAAGATGTAAAGATTTTTCTAGTAAACTATGCCCCATTATCGGTGATGACTCATGTAGGAATGCCAAAATGATATACTATATTCTTCCACAAGAACTATTTGTCATTGGCTTCGGTAATCTTTGCCAAGAATTTTGCCTCCACCCATTTGGTGAAATAATCTACAGCTAGGATAATGAATTTTAGTTGTCCATTGGCTATAGGGAAGGGTCCTATTATATCAATTCAGCACTAGGCGAAAGGCCAATTGTTCTGAAGTGATATAAGCTCCAGAGCAGGTGTATAAGTGAGATTAGAATGTAATTGGTAGTTTTCATAGTTTTGAGTAAACTCAAGTGCATCTTATTTCATTGTAGGCTAACAGAATCCTTGTCTCATTATCTTGTAGGTCCATGCTCTTCCTCCTAGATGTTCTCCACATACTCCTGAATGAACTTCTTGGAGTGCATAATCAGCTTCAGAAGGTGGGAGACACTTGAGATACGGTCCGGTGAAGGCGCGTTTACATAACTTATCACTAATAATGGTGAAATTTGCTACTTGTCTTCGAAATTGTGTTGCAACCATTGGCTCTTCAGGTAGTACCCCATCCTACAAAAAAGATAAGATGGGATCAATCCAAGATGCCTTTCTTGGTTCATCGATTGATTGTACGACCCATGGACCTTGTCATTGATGTAGCAAGTTTAGAAAGAGCATCAACTCTCGCATTTTGCTCTCGGAGAATTGATGATCTGATGCTCTTTTATACAGGTTAAGAGTAACTTCACAATGCTGCAATATTGGGCCATTTGCAGATTATGGATATCAAATCCCCCCTCCACTTGAGAGGCAATTAATTATGAATCAGTGTGGACTACTAGGTTTTGCACCTTACATTCAATTTCTAGTCTCAATCAAATAATAAGGGCCTCATATTCTGTTGTGTTGTTTGTTACTGGGAACTTGAGTCAGAGCCCATACTCAAGGGTAACTTTCTGTAGAGAGATCAACAGAATTCTGGCCCCTATGCTAGAACTTTTAAAAGCTCCATCGACATACAATGTCCAGCATGGAGGAGAAGGCGAAGCACTTGGTTGAATATCAAATACTAGGATGATGCATTCAACTACAAAATCTATAAGTGCTTAGATTTAATATTAGGCCTAAGCAAGTAGTGGATGTCGAATTCTTATAGTTCTACAAACCACTTAACAAGCCTACCCGATGCTTCTTGCTTTGTAAGATACTTTCAGCGGTAGATTTGTGTAAACTCTGATTGTATGGGCTTGAAAGTAAGGGCATAGTTTTCTGGCATAATAAACTAACACCAATACTATCTTATCTGCTAAAGGATAACATCCCTCTATTTTAGATAAAATTTTACTAACATAATAGATGGGATGTATTACAGCATTTTCTTCTCATACAAAGTCTGAACTAATAGCTTGGGTAGAAATGGCTAAGTATAAATATAACTTTTTTTCCCAATATTGGTTTAGAAAATAGTGACGGGGATGTCAAATACTTTCATAGCTGTTCAAAGGTTTCTTGGCATTCATCGGTCTATTGAAATCCAGAGCTACAAGCAGTTCTAAGTATCTTTTACAAAGATAGATATTTATCTCCTGAACGTGCCAAGAAATGAGATAGTATAACAATTCTTCTATTTAACCTTTGGACCTCCTTGATATTCTTCGATGACACTATATCCCTTAATGCCTTGATTTTCTTGGGATTAGCCTCAATCCCTCTGTGGGTTACTATAAACCCCAAAATCTCTCTAGAAGCAACTCCAAAAGCACATTTACCAAGTTTGAGTCGTATATTATAATGTCGCAATAAGTGGAAGCATTGTTCCAAGTTTGAGATATGCTGAGATTTTTTAAGACTTTTTATCAACATATCATTAATGTATACATCCATAGTATGACCAATAAGGTATTTAAAAACCTTATTCATGAGGCACTAATATGTGGCTCCAGTATTTTTGAGCCCGAACGGCATCACCTGATAGCAATATAACCCTTTATTTATTTGAAAAGCTGGCACCTCTTCATTAGTAGGATCTATCTTTATTTAATTATAGCCATAGTAGGTGTCCATAAAGCTCAACATCTGATGTCCAAAGGTGGAATTGGCTAACTGGTCAATACGAGGAAGCAAAAAGATATCTTTTGAATAGGCTTTATTGAGATCTGTATAATCTATACACATTCTTCAAGCTTCACTCACCTTCCAAATCATGACAACATTTGCCAATCAAGTGGGATAGTTCACCTCCTGTATAGATCCGGATTCCAAAAGCTTATCCACTTCTTGCTCGATTTCTTGCTAATGATCTGGCACAAAATTTCATTTCTTCTGGATTAGTGGCTTGTATGTTGGATTGACTTTGAGGGAATGTAATATCACTTCGGAGTTGATTCTGGGCATATCTACCAGACTCCATGTAAAAGTATCTTGATTCTTGCATAGAAAATCTATATATTTTTTATTCTCTTCATCAAAGAGAAGGGATCCAATCTATAAGGTCCTTGAAGGGTTTTTCTTTGATATGGATACAGTGGTGAGATCTTCTATAAGGGAAGCTCTCTGAGGGATATCCTCACTCCGGAGATCAAAGTCCTTGATGCTCAGGGTAACTGTTGGATGTGATTTAAACTGCCTAAGATAGCAAGTTTATGTAATCTGTTGATTTCCACATACTACACTGACTCTTATTGGGTTAGAAACTTCATCTTAAAGTGAGGGATAGAGGCAATGATCCCAAAATTTGACTAGAGCAGCCTTCCAAAGATAGCTTTGTAAGTTGATTTTGACTTTACTTTAATGAACTGATTAGAGTGTTTAGTTTATCAAGGTAATTCTCCCAATATAATTGGGAGAATGATTATCCCCACTGCTCGTACAGGTTGATTATCAAATCTATACAGTTGACCTACATCTGGTTAAAGCTTTTCTCTGGTAAGACTCATATTAAGAAAAGTTAAGTAAAATAGGATGTCTATAGAGCTTTCATTATCCACAAAAATTCTTTTAACATTGTAACACATATCACCTATCCCCATATTAATCAAAAGGGGGTCTTGATGAAGGGTTTTTACTCCCTCTAAATTAGAATCATCAAAAGTATAGAGTGATCCATATGAGCCTTCTTTGACATCGGGTTTTGATCTACAACCAAAAAGACTTGATCAGATAACAAGGGGCCTCCTACAATGGTATCAATTTCACCAACTTATATTCGGTTATTCACCAGTTATCTATGTTGTTGATTTTTCCCTTCTGCGGGATGAGCTGCCTCTCGAGTAGGATGGTCTCGAATAAATTATTAAAGATAGCCCTGGCAGATAAGTCTTTCAATCTCACCTTTGAGTTGCCTGCAGGATTCAATAGTGTGGCCACGACTATGATGAAAGTGATAGTACTTATCTTGATTTCTTATATTTGGCTTCAAAGGATTTGACCGTTTTATTGTATCTTGATCTCGTACAGCCATCAATACATTTGCTTGAGCTATATTGAGTGGGGTATACTCCTTCTTTTATCGAGGTTCCCATTATGGCAAAGGAGGCCTAGGAGGTAGATTGTTCTACCCTTTCTTCTTCCATTGTGAGGATGAATTATCCATCCCAGGTACACATTTATGCTTCCCATTGGTTTGTTCAAACTATTTTTTGTGAGCATTTATGACTTCATTTGTAGAGATTTGTGCATCCACATAATGGATCAGATTAGCATATGAATGAATAGTGTCCTGTATGAGTGCCGAATAGAAGGGGCCAGGATAAAGGACTCCAAGAAAGACCCCTCTTAGTAATTCAGGATCTACTCTAGGAATTTGTCAAGCCTCGGTGGAAAATTGCTAAAAATATTCCTTCATTTTGATGGATCTTGTAGAGGTGGGAAGAATCCATCCTTCGATTAGCTACGATCTGTTCGATGAACACTTTGGCCAATTTAATGAATGAAGGGATCATTCCGGATGGAAGCGAATAGAACCAAGTTCGAGCCTATCCTCTAAGGGTGGCAGGAAAAACCTAACATAGACGTTCATTCGAGGCTCGCTTGATATGTATGATAGTTCTATAGTGATCGATATGCTCATATAGGTTGGATGTCCCATCGTAAAACTTAATGCTTGGTAATTTGAAGCCAACTGGAATTGGGTGCTGAAGAATGGCTTCAGCTAAAGGTTATGACTGATGGAAATTCTGCTATCGAAGAGTTTGTCTCACATCTCCTCTGGGGAACTCTTCCCATACTAATCTCTGCAGTTTATGATGTAGGATGTTACAAGGGAGCTCAATAACTTGTGGTTAAGCAAAAGTTTTTTAGGAGATCTAGAGGAATACGAGATTGTCGAGTTATGGAAAAGGATGGGTAGAATTTGCTGTATAAGAAAGTTCATTGTCCCGATGTGACTGCAGATGTCTTCTTGGTGGAGGAAGATGAATCTCCGCTTAAAGATGATCAAGTTGAACATCTTCAGCCAGTGGTGGAGCTTGAGGGAGAAGAACCTCCTCCCATTGTGAAAATGTTGGCTACCGAGTCTCTCAAAAGAGTTGAAGGATCTCATTATAAGATTCTTCCATCTTTCGGATTCTCTCTTCTAAGAAAAGTCCCGAGGTTCCTTCTCCAGCAACATTTTGCACCCCAACATAAAAAATAAGCAGATATTAAGCGTCTATGATTCATAAATTAATTTCTGGATTGGTGGGAGTTGGAGCAAGAAGCTCTAATGATATAATTGCAATGCCTATTGACCATTGTAGCAACACTTGAAATTATGGGATAATATTTTCCATAGAAGGTGCCAAATTATTGTGGGCTAGAATATACGTGGAAATAGAGTTAGAAAGTATTAATCTTAGCATTGTATAGATATTTAGCACACAAGCAGAAGATGGAAGAACATCAGGATTTTAACATGAAAAACCCTGGAAAGGGAAAAAATCATGGGGCCACTCCTAGTTGAAAAGGTTTCACTAATGTTTGCTTGAGATATAAGAGGTTGACTCGCCCATAAAAGTTTGGATAATCAGATTACAATGAATTAATTCTGGATTAAAATCCTATTATAATGTCAGGCAGAGTTCTGGTGTCACTTGGAGATCGAACAGAATTCTGACATTATTTGAAAATCGGACAGAATTCTAGCGTCACTTAGGCAAAGTTTCAGTGTTAGGCGGAACTCCAGCGTTAGTTGGGTAGAATTTTGGCATCCTATGGAAGTCGGGCAGAATTTTGGTATCACATGGGTGTCAGGCAGAATTCTGGTATTGCTTCAGTGTCGGACATAATTATGGCGGTAGTCGATGAGGAGTCTCTTCCCTCCTATCCTTCTCTTCTTCTTCTCTTATTCTTTTCTTCTTCTTCTTCTTCTTCTTGCTTGTGTCCCCTCTAAAGAGAAATGAGGGGTCTATTTATAAATTTATGGAGTGTCATGGCGCATAAATAGGTGAAAAATCTGGGGTAAATGAGGAGTGGTTGGATGGACAGCCGATATTGAATCGCTTGGTTATGTACAGTTCATCAGACATTTGAAGGTCTTAATGATGTTGGAATTTGGCGATCTTGGGCTCATTGGATTTGTTCATCGCGCCGCTAGATTTGACTATAAGCAAAATACGTTTCAAAATCATTTACTAACTCAAATTGTGGTTCAAAGTTTTCAACAGCGCTTTGGGTCCGTGATTTGAACTCATTTGGGCTCGGATTCAATCAAATTTGGTGTCGTTGGGTTTGTATTTTTGAGACGCTCAGTTTGACTATAGATTCGCTGAAATCGGAGTTCAGGTTATCTCGAATTTAATTTTTGAAGTTTCTGGCTTATTTTGCCTCGAGATTCGTGCCCCAGCAAGATTATTTTTTGATTTATATATATATATATATATATATATATATATTATATATATATTATATATATATATTATATATATATATATATATTATATATATATATATATATATATATATATATCACCTATATGAGGCATAAATCAATATATATCAGTTGAAATTTAATTGAATAATTAGCTAAATATTTAAGTAATCTAAATTATTTAAAATAAATTAAATATTTAAAATATATTTTTAATTTCAAAACTATTGAATTATATTCTCTTATTTTTTAAAAAAATTATTATATTCTTTAATATTTTGAAAATATTTAAATTTAATTAAATATATATAATTAACTATTAAAATGGTTTAATAATTAAAATTAATCAATATTCCCTAAATTAGTTTTAATTTCAAATACAAATACTTTAAAATAATGACCTAATTATTAAAATAATTTTAAACTAAAAATTAAATTTAAAAAAATTAATTTCAAATTTAATTAATATTAACTAAATATTAAAATAATTAAATAATTCTAATAATTTAAAAACTTTAAGTTTTTAAATCTGAAACTTGTTTGAAATTAAAATATTTAAATTTTTAAAATTTTGACATACTATATAAATCTTTTTATTTAATTTAAATTTTATTCAAAATATTTGAAATTTAAATTTTTTAATACATTTAATATATTTAAAATAATAAATGTTTTAAAATAATTTAATAATAGTGTTAACATAATCTTTTAATATTTTCTGAGAATTTATTATAATTTAGAATTAATTTTATAACATTTAAAAGATATTTGATTTTAAATTTAATTATATATTTAAATATTTAATATTTCATAATCATTTAAAATATATTTAATATTTTAAACTATTTTTTGTAAATTAAAGTATTTTGAATTTTGGAAATCTTAATATATAATATTAATAATTTATTATTAAACTTCAATTTTTTTAATTATTTCTTGAAAATTTTTAATGATTAAATCTTTTTATTTAAGATATTTATTATTAAATATAATTTTTAAATTACATTGATATAAGTTTTTAAAATATTTTATGGAAAATTAGAAAATATTTTGTTATAGAAAATATCTAGATTTGACTATGGATGTTACAACTATTGTGTCACAACATAGATCACTACATAATTGATAGGTAAAAAAATTTAAAAAAAAAAATACTTAATTTCATTACAAATATAGATTATAATGCTTAATTATTACCAAAAGTGGATATAAACATCTTCAAAAATCATTATAAGCTTATAGATCTAGGTCAAACTTTTACAACTGATATGGGCTACATCTTCGCAACATATTAATGTTCAAAAAATATATAACACTACAGGAAAATTGCGCGTTATTGACTCCCAAATCCGTCGGCAATACTTCATCTGGTTTTAAGTAAGCCGGCGGATTTTTTGCAAGTTATTTCAAGCATATTTTCATCAGAAATAACAGCCAGCTTTACAAAAAATCTATATCACTTCAAGAAGATTTTCTTTTGTCAAGAAGAGAAAGTCACATTTAACTAGTTGAGAATATTCTAGTTAAACAAGAAGCTTAGTATAAATAGATGAAAGGTTGCTATGCCATATAATCTTTTGAAGCTATGGATCAACCGCTGAAATCAAACATCAGAAGAATGCATCTAACAAAAAAAAAATTGATTAAAAAAAGACCTATTTGAACCAGATCCACTAGCAACTCAAATGACCTGAACCTAACAACTAACTGGTTTTGATTTTAAATATCTATATATATATATAAACCATAAAGCTTTAGAAATTTGATGAAAAATAAGAAAATCATACAATCAAGGAAAAAACTAGAGAAAAAATATATTAAATAAGTTATTTTTGGATAAAAAATGGGCTCACGGGACCCAAATATGACCAATTTAATAAAAGAGTCAAAAAACTAACATGACCCCTACTCTTTAATTAAGCCGGTCGAACAGAACCCTAATTTTTTTAGTTGGGCTCGGGCTAGGTTGGCAGCTCGGGTCATTTATTGACGACCTAGCCCCCAATAATCCTTGCCTAGGTGAGATGTATGTCTAACTTCTGAGCTTTCTTATTCACACATAAATAAGTTATAAGTCTCATTTTAGGCATCTTCTTCACCACATGAAGGAGATGTCTAGCCATCTTCTTAATTTAATAAATGCATAGTTAAATTAAAATTATATATATATATATATATATATATAGTTATTGATATCTACAGATATGTTGAATAAATAATATTCATGTTCTTCAAATTTCAGTAAAAAAAAATTATATTTGGATAAGATCTTGTATTTGATAATGCATTATGCCTATTAAAATAAATATATTTGAATAGAATATATTATTTTTAGAAAGTCAAAATATTATTTATTATTTTACAAGAAAAATAAATGTCACCATAAATAATAATTTAAAGATTATGGCACACATTTTAATGAAAAATAACAATAATATTTAGAAAGTAAAAGATTATCCACATGACAAATCTTCACATCGAATAAATGACAATGAAGGCCATTTTTGCCATATCATATTCCTGAAGATCCGTGAAGCAAGTTTTCGACACAGATGTATATTATTTGATACCTCGTTCAAAAGATCAAGCATGCAATCGAGTTGATTCATGATGAAACAAAAATATTCCCCAAATATATTTAGAAAGAATACCTCCTTGACTTGCGACTAATTGAAGATGATGCAAACCAATATCAAATCTTCTTACATTGAACATTTCCTCCTACAAAATTGCATATCAAACAAGTATATCTTTATTATATATAGAAAATTATTAATGTTTAATGATAAATAAATTCAAAAAGATATGTCAAATAATGAATTAAGAAAAAAAAATAATTACTTACCAATCCAAGCAAAAAGATGGCATTAATATTTTCACTTTGAGCGCAACTTTGAAGAAATCCTAAATAGTTTTGCTTGTCTTGCCAGTACATGATCTAGTCTTCTACATTCATATATTTTCCTACACTTTTTAATGAACATGTTGCCTGAAAATCCTTGCATCTATATTTAATTATCTTGTGATTAGATAAATAAAAAAAGATTAATTTTAATTAATGAATAATGATATTTTTAAAATAAATAATGTTTAAGTTTGTATGAAATATCTGATATCTCTGATAGGTGGATTGTGATATAAGGGAGAAAGTGAGGAACTCTTCCCCTCTTATCCAATAAAGGCTTCAATAGTATTTTGGAATTGTAGAGGAGCTAGAAAAAGGAAATCTTCTCTATATCTCAAGGACGTGGTGAAAGACCATGATTTTTTTTTTTTTTTTTTTGGGTTGCTGGAATCAAAATTGGCCTATATTAATAGTAGTGATGTTAGCTCTTTAATTGGTACTAGTTGGAACTATTTTCATGTTTCTTCGGAAGGGTTATCTGGAGGTATTGTGGTGATATGGAAAAACTATTTGGCTAATTTCAGTGTTTTTGAGCACTCTTCACAATTTGTTATTGGTGAATTGGATGTTGCTAATAAACTTAGATGGACGGTAGCTACCATTTATAGTAGTAAATATGTTTATAGATGAAGGATTCTTTGGGAGAGGTTGTAAGCATATGCCCTAGTATTGATTTTCCTATGGTAGTAGGTGGTGATTTCAATTGTCTACTTTCTAAGGATGATAGAAGAGGAGGAAGAAGATTTACTTTATCCTTGGGTCCTAAAGAAATGAAATCATTCCTTACTTGCAATGACCTTCATGAGGTTAGTTGTGTTGGCCCAAAATTTACATGGTGTAATAATAAATCGGGTACTGATCAGATCCTTGAAAGGTTGGACAGGTGCTTTATGAATTCTCCGGCTTTAAGTTTGTCTCATTATTTGGTGGTTAGGAACCTGCCAAGAGTGGCATCAGGTCATTGCCCTATTTTGTTAAATCATTTTTGGAGTTTGTCATTTAACTAAATAATCTATTAAATTTAAAGACATATGGGCCTCTTTCCTGGACTCGGTTGTTGTGGTGAGGAAGTCATGGAATATGAAAATCAGTGGGAGCTTCTCTCAAATTCATAATCACAAGTTGAAGAGAGCTTTGAAATCACTATTTTATTGGAGTAGAGCCAAATTGAAGTGTTTAAATCAGCAAAAGGAGATACTAAAGCAAGAAATCTTGGAACTTCAACTTAAATAAGCATATGATGGTTTCCTCTTAAGTGAAGATATTTGGTGCCTGAAATCTAAAATTAATGAGCTGAATTCAACATTGCTTCGCCTAAACAATTGGTGGAGGCAACATGCAAAAGTTAAATGGATGGCAGAGGGAGAATACAACTCCATATTTTTTCAGTCCTTTGCTAGTGCTAGGAGAAATTCCAACTTTATTATCAACATAAAAGATGAAGATGGATGTATAGTGGAGAACCAACATCGGATTGAAGAAGTTCTACTCAGAATTTTCAATGAAAAAATGCATGAAAGGGATTGTTCTTTGGACGGATGGCCCAAATCGTGGAGATGCCTAGATGAGGAGGATAAAATTTCACTGAACAAAGATTTCTCTTTAGATGAAGTGGAGAGTGAGTTCAAGCAATTCAAGGGATACATTGCACCAGGGAATGATGGCATATCATACTCCTTTATTAAAAGTTATTGGTCAAATATAAAAGATGATTTATGGAAGGCTTTGAACCATTTTTTTCTACAACTGAAATGTGTGAGAGTTGTCAGGAAAGTCTTACTGTGTTGATTCCTAAAGTGATTAATCCTTTGACCCCATCCAATTACAGACCAATCAGCTTGTGCAAAACTGTTTACAAAATAGCGGCCAAAGTTTTGTTGAATAGACTTTCTTGCATTATTCCAAAATTGATTTCTATTGAGCAAGTTGCATTCCTAAAAGGGAGAACTCTTTCTGATCATGTACTCACAGCTCAAGAGATTTTTCATAAGTTCAGGCATTCTACATCTTCTAATGGGTTAGTCTCATTCAAAATAGACATGGAGCAGGCGTATGATTCCATGGGGTGGTCGCCTCTGAGTAAAGCTTTAGATTATTTTGGATTTCCTCCTTTCTTCTCCAAGTTAATCATGGATTGTGTTCACTATCCTTCCTTTTCATTGTTGATTAATGGGAATCCGTCTAATTGGACTAATGCTAGAAGTGGATTTTGGTAGGAATGCCCTTTGTCTCCTTTTCTTTTTATACTTTGTTCGTAGCTCATGTCTATTGCTTTTTTTGGAGAAGATTCAATTGGTATTCAGGTTACTCCAAATGGCCCAAAGATCTCGCATTTGCTTTATGCAGATGACATTATAATATTCTCTGATGTTAAGGTGAAGAATGTGAAGAAGATTAAATGTGTTTTGAAGGCTTTTTGTGGTTTGACTTGGAAAAAGGTAAATGACAGCAAATCAGAAATTTTATTTGGAAAATCTGTTAGAAAGAGGAAGAATGCTATAACTAATATCATGGGATTCAAATAAGTAAAAGAGTTCAATTATCTTGGAGTCAAAGTTTCTTTGAGAAGACTAGTGAAGACGGACTTTCAATTCATCATTGAAAAAGTTTTAAAGATGTTGAATACTTGGGGTGGCAAGTTTATTTCTTTGGCGGGGAGAATCACCCTTGTTAAAACATTATTGCTCTGCTTTCCATCTTTTCATTTCACACTTTCTATGATTCCAATGGGTATTTTAAATGAAATTGACAAACTATGTAGAAATTTTATTTGGAACAAAATGAATGGAGGTTTAGGCCTTCATTATGTGAGTTGGAGTACTATGTGTGCACGTATGGAGAATGGTGGCCACAGTTTGCATTCATGTTCTTGCAAGTTGGCCCTTTAAGAGCAAAACTTGCGTAGAAGTTTGTTCAAGACAAAGAATCATTGCTGCATAAGGCCTTGTACCCAAAATATGGTTCAATTTGGGATTATAGTGCTGGGAAGAAAGCTAGTTCGCTGACTTGGAAGTTAATAAAGGATGGAGGAAAGTTTCTTAAACCAGTTGTGAGATGGAAGATAACAAATGGGAACTCAATTGATATCTTTAATGATATATGGATCATGGATAAGAGTTTAAACATGTGGCCAATGTTTGTGGTTCCTAAAGATAGCAATTTGGAAACAGAGATGTAAGCTATTTCATTTCAAAAGGAAGATAGAATATTGTTGAATTGAAGAAGAATTTTGGAAGTGATCTGGTATAACTGATTAGTAAACTTGAAATCTACTCAAATAATTAGGAAGACAAGCTTGAGCTTATTCAAGAAAATTTTGGGAAATCTATCTCAGCGCTGGCTACTTCGGCTAGGGAGCAAAATTTTCCAGATTATAAATACTGGAAATGTTTGATGAAGGCAAAGCTTAATGCTCGGGTGGAGAACTTTTGGAGGAGGTTATTGAATAATGCTTTACCTACCTTTCAATTCTTATCATACAGGAGATTGCAAATGAATAACTTATGTCCAAGAGGGTGTAATGAAGTTGAAGATAGAGAGCATGTGACTGTCAGTTGTAAGAAGCTTAAGAAGGTTCATCAACTTTTAAATAAGTGGGGCTTCGAAATACCACTTCTTACCTATTTTGAAGATAGCTGGAAGTGGATGTCTATTCATAATTCCTTTTTGGTAAATTTATTTTGTAATGCTGTGCACTTTACTTTGAAGTGTAGGAATGAGTTGGTTCATGGAAAATCTGAGAGGATTTTAGCATTTATAGCAGTTAAATTGGTTAATTATGTAGTAGTTTGTAATGCTTTTAATTGGCATAATTCGGGATGGTTGGCTACCAATCAGCTCTTGCTGTTGGAAAACATTTGGCATCCTCTTTTACCCGATTGGATCAAAGTGAATGTATATGCATCCTTATTATCGTCTTACAATGGTGGGGTAGGTGGTGTCTTCTGAGATCACAAAGGAAGGTTTCTTTTGGCTTTTGGCAAAGCTTATTTTCATTAGGATATATCACATTTGGAGCTTCTTGCTATAAAGGCCTTTAAAGAGGTGATTAAAGATTAGATGTTGAAGTATAAAGACATCATTATTGAAGGTGACAATGCCAACACAATCAAGCTCACGCAAAATTCATTTAAAAGAGGTGGAAAAGGAGTAGAAGACATTTCTTTTGTTAGGGATTTTAATTATGTGATTTTTAATTGTATAGAGAGGAGTTGTAATAAGTTAGCAAATTTATTTGCTAACTATGCTATTTTTTCTTCTTTTTAATTGGGATAATATAGGGTCGAATAAGGTTCCTCCTTCCTTTGCTGAATTGTTAAAGGAGGAATCATTAGGAAGTACTTTGTAGTTTGTTCTTTCCATTTTAGTTATCAATGCATTTATTGCTTCTTCAAAAAAAAAAAAGAACTTCACTCCTAAGCTTACAATGCTGACATGTCCAAAGAGATCCCTATGTAGGACTTCTAAGTTTTTCTAGTGTTAATGTCATTTATTGAGTAGACAGAGGATTTGACTTATTTCCCAAATTGACAAACACAAACAGTGGTCCTTGTTGAACTCTAGTTTAGGAATTCTTCTCACTAAGTCTTTTTGAGTGATTTTCCTAAGGTTTTTCATGCTTACATGACACAATCTCTTATGCCATAACCAAAATTCATCAGCAATAGTTTTTAGGAAAAAAAAGCAGCAAGTTCAACACATTTTATATCAAGCATGTAAATATTATTTATTCTTTTTCTTTTTAGCATAGTATTTCCATTTAAGCTAATCTTGCAGTTGGTAGACAAAATTTTAATGTTAAATCCTTTATTACAAAGTTAGCTTATGCTAAGTAGGTTATATTTCAAACCATCTACTAGTAAAACAATTTCATTAATAAATTTTTTTGAGTTTCTAATTATACTTGACCCAACCACTCTCCTGGAGGTATTATCTCTAAGTGTCATCTTGCCTCTTTCCATGGCCTTCAGTGAAATGAATTAATCTACATCCCCAATCATGTGCCTTAAACATCAATTATCCAGGTACCACATGCTCTCACAAGACCTTTTGTGTGAGCATCCCTACAAAATCATTAGATGTTAGATTTGGGAACCCAAATAAGTTTGGATCCCATCTTATGGAAAAAAGAATGAAAAGCATGCATGTTATACTATAAATTTTGAAGTTTTGGTCTCCACACCAAATATGTTCTACGGTGAATGGTGGAAGTGTGGGAGATATGTAATAGCATGCCACAAGAAAAATATCTAACACAAGGAAAAGGATTTACTAACATATTTGGGTTATGGTGCCTCTTCCTAGGTTTGAATAATGCATGATTATGTGATGGATTATAAAACTCTTCAATTGAAGGTATTTATAAACCATATTCAAGCACTATAATTTTGATAATAACAAATATTATTATGTTTTCTACTGCTTTTTCTTATTACAAATCTAGATTCACGGAATATAATTTTGATGATAACAATCATTCCTGCCATTCCTATTTCTCTACTACTATTACAACTACACATCTATTTTGGTTGCCCTTTTTATTAACATTTCAAGTCCACAAGTTCAATTACAATTCAAGTAAGATCAAGATTGGGTAGATTAAGACTAAGTCAGTCTGCAAATTTAATTCTAGTGGTTTTTACTTTTTCTTGAGTTAAATTTAATAAGGTGGATCCTAATGCTAAGTAATCTTGCACACATACACTCAGGCGGAGAAATTTTGCTAGTTTAAGAGTTTTAAGTTTTTGATCATATCGTATAGGATGATTTAAAATTGTCCTAGATGATCAGTTGAAAATAGAAACCCTAATTTGGCATCTACATGAAGTTAGTCGTATTAAATAAATCATCGTAGATGATATTCACATCGTCCTAAATGAAATGCTCAAATCAGAAACTCTCAGCCGCCAAACATATTTAGGCAAGATTTTATTTTTAAAATTTTGTTATAATCGTATAGGTCGATCACATATCATCCTGGACAATTCATTACAATCATGCATAAATTAGTCAAGTGATTAAGGAAAATAATTAAGATTATATTAATTGATCATATCATCCTAAATGATCTCAGGATCATCCATGAAAATCAGTAAGAAAAGCCTTAGTTTTATCCTGAATCACTTAGACATCCTGAACTATATGTTGGATGATCAATTATAATTATTTATCATCCAGATGTATCTCCTGGATGACCTGAACTATCTGTTGAATAATAATCACTAATTTTAAACAAATCATAAAGGATGATCTAAGCATCATCCTGGATGATAAGTTATATTTCTTTATCATCCAACACGTAATTATTGGACATCCCAAACTATGTGTTGGATGATTTGTATGATTTTGAACTAATTATATAGAATGATGTCCACATTGTCCTGGATGATTAGAATAAATAATGTGTTTTAATCATACAGCTCACCCAGATCATCTTGGTTGGAAGTATAGAAATAAGCTAATCGTATAGGACGATCTGTCCTGGATAATCTTTGACGACAAGTTATAAATTAGGATAAGTTTTAAGGCCTTCTTTATAAGATCTTCTATTTTTTAATGAGAGAATTTTTTGCACTGTCCTGACCTGAGAGAGCTTAGAGAAGGAGAGGAAGAGCTTGGGAGAGAGAGAGAATCTTGTGATGGGGAGTTTATGAGGTGTTCACAGAAATTCCTCCAAGTAAGGATTTAAGTTGTCTTCTTCATTCATCATCTTTGGCTCCTTAGTGGCTCTAGGGAGGTCTTTGTTAGCATAAGATCAAGGTTCTTTGTCTGCTTCAGGAGGAAGAAAAAGGTGTTGGGGTTCTCTGCCTTCTTTGGGAGGAAGAAAAAAGAGTTAAGGTTCTCTGCCTCACCATGGTCGGTGAAAAGAGTTTGTGAAAGTACACTGATGGCACTTGAAAGTTTGTTAGAGATATTAAGCCCTTGTGAACTAGTCCCAAGGCTAACCAAGAGGGGGAGAGAATTGGTCTTTTAAAAATCTTTCACAATCTTAAAACAAAAACCAAGATTCACCACGGACACCAAAGTGCAAAAAATAAATGCGAAACCAGTAATAAAGAACACAAAGATTTATAGTAGTTCAGTCAACACGACCTACATCAACTCCTTGGAGGCGCTGTCCGAGTATTGCACTAAACTCAGTGTCTCTCCTTTTGCTCCACAGTAAGGCGGAGAAGCCTATACAAACCTCATTTCCACCAACCCAGGTGAGGCAGAGAACCCAACTTCTTTTGCTTTCTCAAGAAGCAGGCAGAGAACCCAACTCCTTTGCTTCCTCCTGAAGCATACAGAGAACACAACTCCTTTTGCTTCCTCCAGAAGCATGCAGAGAACCCAACTCATTTTCTTTCTTCTGAAGCAGGCAAAGAACCTTGATTAAAAGCTGAAGTTAACCTCTCTAGAGCCCCCAAGGAACTAAGGATGATGACTGAAGAAGATGATGATGGATCATTGCTTGGAGCAATCTTGAACTCCCTCACAAACCCCCCCTCAAAAGATCCTCTCTCTCACTCCCTTGCTCTCCCTCTCCTCTTGGCTCTTTTAGGTTAAAGTAGCAGCAAAAGATTTACTAAAGAGTAGAACAAGAGTTCTTAAATAGAAGAGCTTTGGAGTAGCTCTTATTTTATACGAATCAACTTTATCATATAGGATGATGTAGATATCTTCCTAGCTGATCAGCATAAATTTTGCTCAATCAGCTCGATTGATTTGGGACTGTCAGAAGATTTTTGGTCATATCATCCAGGTTGATATAATATCAACCTAGACAATCAGTATAATTTCATGAATATCATCCAGACAATCGCTCTAAAAGGATGTTTGGATGATAAAAATTTAACTTCATTGTCTAGGCTGATCTCACGATTGGCCCAGCCGATTAGCTCAAATCCGAGGAAAATCATCATGAACATCGCTCTGAATAGAAGCTGGCTGATGTCAATCATCCAAGATATCATCCCGGATGATCCTACGATCATCCCAGATGATATGATCGAGCAATCAAACCTTAATTACCAAATTAATTTAGGCATAATTGAGCTGCATCATCCAGGTCGATGTCCTGGATGATGTCTAAAAATAAAGAATACCTAAATAAATCTTTGGGCTGATTCTTTCTGATTTGAGCCTATCGTCTCGGCCGATATGAATATCGTCCAGGATGATGTGCTTAATGATGGCTGCCATAACCAGGACGCCCTAATTAGAGTTTCTATTTTAAGTTGATCGTCCAAGATGATTTTAGGATTATCCCGAACGATTTGATCAAAATAGATAACTCTAATCAACAGATAGAAATTTTCCCCCAAGCGTGTGTGTGCAAGATTACTTAGCATCAGGAACCACACCATTTACAATTAGACTCAAGAAAGGAAAAATTACAAACTGACTTAGACCTAATCTACCCAATCTTGAGCTGGCTCAAATTATAGTCTTGATCCGGTGGACCTGAAATATTAGTAGGCAAGGCAATCATAGTAAAATAGATGTGTTCACAATCATCAAAATTCTATTTCTGAAATAGATACGCAACAATTTGTAAAAGCTTCTCCACCTTGTTGTTGGAGCAAAAGGATACACTTTGGTTTTAGTGCAATACCTGGAGGAGAGTCTCCAGGGAGTGGGCGTATGTCATGTTAACTAAATCACTATAAAATATGGTATATTCTTTTTTAATATTTTCCACACTTTATTTTTACTATGATTAACTGCTTGGGTAAAATTTTTGATTAGTCGTTTTGATTATTTATTTAATTTGGTTCCATTACAAAATATAAAAAGATTGTCTTTTAGTTAAAGAAAATTTTAAATATCCAATTCACCCCCCCCCCCCCCCATCTTAGTTAGCCTCGGGACTAGTTCGACTTTATAATCCTTGCGAACTATCAAGTTGTATTTGAGAGAGATTCATAATATCAAGTTTTAGAAAACTTTCAAATTTTGATCCATGGCTAACTTTGGTTATCGAAACACGGCGGAAGGTTATTGCATTATTCAACCACCCTTGTTTGATAATATACCTTTTGATTTTTTGAAAACTTGTATGTCCTCCTTTTTGCAATCTATAAATTATCATATGTTGATGCTTGTAAAGAAGGTTATTTTATACAATCATGTGAAATAAATGGCATAAAAACTAAACTTCCATTTTCTGAATGGACTTTTGATGATAAGGATCTAGTACAACTTAATGCAAAATATTTAAACTACTTTTTCTATGCACTGAATTATGAAGATTACATACGTGTGAAAACTTGTGCTACTGGTAAAGAAATCTGGGATAGATTATGTATTACTTATGAAGACATAAGTTATGTTCAACAATCTAGGTTTAATATTTTACTTCATGACTATGAACTCTTTTACATGAAACTTAGTGAATCGATATCTGAAATGTATACTTGGTTTACACAAATTGTCATCTCCTTGCATGCCTTAGGAAGAGAGCAAACTAACTATGAGAAAGTTAACAAAATTTTGAAATGCTTACCTTTTTTCCTTTAATGCTAAG
Source organism: Dendrobium nobile (assembly GCA_022539455.1). Classification (NCBI taxonomy): domain Eukaryota; kingdom Viridiplantae; phylum Streptophyta; class Magnoliopsida; order Asparagales; family Orchidaceae; genus Dendrobium; species Dendrobium nobile. The sequence continues at coordinate 10,278,527 of CM039724.1, forward strand.
ATTACTGCTATAATTAAGTAAGAATATTGCTATAATTAAATCCAAGGATTTAAATATTTATTCTATAGACAACTTTCTTGGATAACTCATTACTTACGAGCATGGAGTGAACCAAAGACAACATGATACAAAGGAGAAGAAGAATCACAAAATTATAGTCTTAAAGGCTGAGGATACTAACCCCGATTCTTCAATTTTCGAGAATGATGATATTGCCTTAATTACAAGGAAATTCAATAGCTTTTTGAGAAAGAAACAAAAGTACCAACAGAAGTGGAACAAAGGTAAGAGTAGTAAAAATTTGAAAGATTATTCTGATGTGATTTGTTTTAAATGCAGGAAGTCGGGACATGTAAAGACTAATTGCCCCACACTCAAGGCTCACCCAAACAAGGAGAAGGGTGAAGAAAAACCAAAGTTCAAGAAGGGCAAGCTAAGAACCCAAAAGGCTTATTGGGCATATTCTACATATAACTCCTTTGAAACTGAAGCTGAAGAGGAGACAACAAACTTTTGTTTGATGGCGGATGATCATCTTGGTCACTCTGACCAAGAAGAGGTATGTGAGTTAACATAGAATTAATTGCCTGATGTTTCTGAGAAAATTCATTCATCTTATAGAAAGCTTAAAAAATTGCATGCTAGTCTAAAACTTGAATTTTTGAACTTACAAAAAGAGTATGAAGTTTTAATTAAAGATCATTTTATATATAATAGCAATCACATGACATTATTATATGAATTTAATGCTTTGAACAAAATGTATTCTAAATTAACTGTTGAGCATAATTCCCTAAAAAGTTTGCATGTTGAGCTAAAAACTGAATATAAGGACTTAAATACTCTTGCAATTAATTTATATAGTAGGAAGCATGCTTTAAATGTTGAAAATACAAATCTTAAAAGTGCAAATCAATTTTTACAAGTCAAGATAAATGCTTTGAATGAAAATAAAAAACCACCTTCACTTGAGGTGTTTTGTAATCCATCACAACAACATGAATCATTCAAACTTAGGAAGAGACACTATAACCCAAGTAGACTAGTAAACCCTTTTTCTGGAATTAGATGTTTTTCATGTGACATGCTAAGACATATTTCTCATACATACACTATTCACCATGGAATACATTTAGTGTGGAGACCCAAATTACATGATACACAGTATAACACAGATTCATTTCATTCTTCTTCATAAGAAGGGACCCAAACTTGTTTGGGTTCCTAACTCTAACATTTGATGATTTGTAGGAGTGCTCTCACACAAGACATCCTGAGAGCATGTGGTATTAGGACAGCGGATGCTCACACCATATGAATGGAGATACTAATCAATTCATTTCGCTGGAGGTCAGGGCTTGAGGTAAGGTCATTATTGGATACAACACCACCAGGAAAGTGGTGGGCATGGGTATAATTGAAAACTCCAAGAACCTTTTGATTGAAAATATTTTACTTAGTGATGTCTTAAAACATAACTTGCTCAGCATCAGTCGACTCTGTAATAAAGGCTTCAGCTTAAAATTTTTGTCAAATAGTTGCTTTATAACCTTAAATAATAACATTATTTTGCAGGAAAAAACGATTAACAATGCTTACATGCTTGATTTAAATAATATTGAATGTACTGCTTTATTTTGTTTAAAAACTATTACTGATGAGTCTTAGTTGTGCATAGGAGGTTATGTTATGCTAGCATGAAAACACTTAGAAAAGTAACCCAAAAAGATTTAGTAAGAGGAATCCCCAAGCTTAAATTCACTAAGGATCACTTGTATGATGCCTCTCAGTAAGAGAAACAAGTCAAATCCTATTTTCATACCATTAAGGACATTAGCACCTCTAAATCTTTTGAAGTCCACATGAATTTATTTCGACTCATTAGTATTGCAAGATTAGGGGAAAGGTCTTTGGATTTGTAATAGAAGATGACTACTCGAGGTTCACTTGGTTTAGATTTTTATCACATAAAAGGGAGTCATTTGATAAATTTAAAAAAAATACTTGGATTCAGAAAAAGCTAGGTTGTAATATTTTGCTTATTCATAGTGATCATGATTGAGATTTTAAAAATGAAAGATTTGAAACTTATTGTGAGGAGAAAGGGATTAGTCATAACTTCTCAGCTCCTAGGACCCCTCAGTAGAATGTGATAGCTAAAAGGAAGAATAGAACCTTAGTGGAAGCCACTAGAGCCATGCTAGTTGAGTATTTATATCTAAAATACTATTGGGCTAAAGAGGTGAACACAGCCTATTACGTGTTGAATAGGATGAATGTTAAATCCAAACTGAATAAGATACCCTATGAGATCATTAATGGTAGGACACCCAACCTTTCTCACCTTTATATCTCTGGATGTAAGGTTTTCATTTGGAATAATAAGAAATCTCAACTTGGAAAGTTTGACCCAAAATCTGATGGAGTATTCCTATGTTACTCAAGTATTGGGAAATCTTATAAAATATTCAATAAATGAACACTAGTAGTTGAGGGGACCACTCACATTATGTTTGGTGAATCTAATAACTCTTGAGGGTCTCTGGTTAAAGAAGAAGATATAGTAGAAGTAACCTAAAGATTGATAAATGCAAATATGGAGGAAAGGGTAAAACCTAAAAATACTTCGCCTATAAAATGGAGATATTTTTTTAGTCATCCTAAAGAACTGATCTTAGGAGTCCCTTATCAAGGAGTTAGAACTAGGCATGGTCTTAGAAAAGAAGTTAACCACTCTGCCTTCATCATAATGACTGAACCCACCAATATCAATCAAGCTCTTTTTGATGAATTCTGGATCTTAGTCATATAAGACAAACTAAATAAATTTGTTAGGAATAATATTTGGGAGCTGGTAGAAAAACCTAAGGAACAAAGTGTGGTAGGAACCAAATGGGCCTTTAAAAATAAAATGAATTATTCTAGTATAGTGATTAGGAATAAGGAAAGATTGGTGGCTAAGGGGTATAATAAAATAGAAGAGATTAATTTTGAGGAGATTTTTTCCCCTGTAGCTAGATTGGAAGCGATTAGAGAGCTACTAGCCTTTGTTTGTTATAAAGGATTTAAGCTTTTCCAATTGGATGTAATGAATGCCATTTTAAATAGGGTAATAATAAAAGATGTATTTGTAAAGCAACCCCCAGGCTTTGAGAATTCTCAATTTCCAAATCATATTTTCAAATTAAAAAAGACTTTGTATGGTTTAAAACAGGTACCCAGGGCATGGTATAACAGGCTTAGTATATTCCTACTGGAAAGGGAGTTTTTTAAGAGGAGCGTAGACACCACCCTTTTTTTGGCGGAGTAGGAAATGAATTACTCATTTTCCAAATCTTTGTTGATGATATACTTTTTTGATCTTCTGATAAAAATTTATGTGATGATATTTCTAAAATAATGAGTACAGAATTTGAGATGAGTATGATGAGAGAGTTGTCCTACTTTTTGAGGTTTAGCATAAGGCAAATGATTGAAGGAACCTTTCTTGAAGAAATATACTAAGGACATCTTGAAGAAATATGAAATGGATAAAGCCAAGCTAATAAACACTCCCATGGGTTCCAATGTCCAATTAGATAAATATTCAAATGAAAAGTCTATTAATCAAAAGAAGTATAGAGGAATGGTTGGATCACTACTTTACTTAAATACTAGTCGACCTGATATAACATTTAGTGTTTGTCTCTATGCTAGATATCAAGCTAATCCTAAAGAATCTCACCTAATTGCAGTTAAGAAAATCATTAGATATCTCTTAGGAACCCAAAACGTAGGAATTTGTATCCTAGGAATAACACCTCTTTTGAAATTATTGGATATTCTGATTTTGATTTTTGTAGGATGTAGGGTGGATGAAAAGAACACCTCTAGAACATGTCAATTCATAGGACAATCCTTAGTCTCCCGGTCCATTAGAAAAAAAGAACTTTGTTGCACTTTTCATTGTTGAAGCTGTATATATTACCTTAGGAAGTTGTGTAGCCCAAGTCCTTTGCTTGAAGTAACTAATTCTAGATTTAAGATTACATGTAGGCATAATTTTAATTCTACGTGATAACACTTGTTGAAAGTTTATTAGGGATGTTAAGCCCTTACGAACTAGCATGAGGCTAACTAAGAGGGGGTGAAATGGTATTTTAAAAATTCTCAAACAAAAATAATGATCTTTTGTAATATTTTAAAACCATTAACCAAATAATCATTCATCATAAAATAAAGTGCAAAAATTAAATGTGGAAATGCAATAAGAAAGAACACATTAGATTTCATAGCGGTTTTGTCAACTTGACATATGTCCACTCTCCAGAGCCTCTCCTCTGGGTATTACACTAAACTTCATGACTCTCTCCTTTTTCTCCCATAGCAAGGCAGAGAAGCCTGTACAAAACTTATTTCCACCGACCCCAAGGAGGTAGAGAACCCAAATTCTTTTGCTTCCTCCTGAAGCAGGAAGAGAACCCGACTCCTTTGGCTTCCTACTAAAGCAGGCAGAGAACCTAAATTAATTACTAAAGTAGACCTCTCTAGAACCTCCAGCAAATTAGGGATGATGATTGGAGAAGATGATTTGAATCCTTTCTTGGAGCAACCTTTGTGAAATCCTTATAAACTCTCTCTCACAAGTTTCTCACTCTCTCCCAAGCTCTCCCTCTCCTCTTAGATCTCTCAAGTCAGGATAGCAGCAAAAGATCACATCTTGAGTAAATAAGAGATCTTATATAGAAAGGCTTTAAATTTACCCTAATTTGAAATAAACTGCCAAAGATTGTCTAGGATAATAGATGGATCATCCTGTACAATCAATATAAATTTAACTCAATCAGCTAGGATGATCTAGTTGAGGCTGGATGATTAAATTATTTGTTTGTTCTGATTATCTAGGATGATGGGTACATCATCCTATACTATTAGTTTAAAATGTCAAATATCATCCTGACCATCGCTCTATTCGGTCAAACTTTATATGTTTGGATAATGAATAAATAACTAATCATCCAAGATAATTATTGGATTATCCTGTATGATTAGTTCAAAATGTCAAGTATCATCTAGGCCATCGCTCTATTCTGCCAGACTTTTCATACTGGATGATGAAAAAATAATTTTTTGTCCAAGACAATTCTTGGATCATCCTGTAAGATTAGTTCAAATGAATACATATCATCTAGAATATCATTCTATTCATCCAGGAAGAAACTAAGGCTTGTTTAACTAATCATCCAAGAAGATCCTGCGATCATCCAGGACAATATAATTGATCAATCAAACCTTAATTGCTTTTTATAATCATCAAACTAATGAGGTATAATTATAATGCATCATCCAAGATGATATCCTGTACGATGTCTAAAAATAATAACATGCATAAAAGAGTTGGTAGCTGATTCTTTCATATTTGAGCATATCGTCTAGGATGATGATAATATTATTATGGACAATTTATTTAATTCGGCTGCCTTAACCAAGATGCCCTAATTAGGGTTTCTATTTTTTTAACTGATTATCCAAAATGAATTTGGTTCATCTCAAACGATATGATAAAAAATAAGAACTCTAAAATAGATAGAATTTTCCCTCTGAGTGTGTATGTGTGCAAGGTTACTTAGCATAATGACCCACTTTATTACATTTAACTCAAAAAAAATAAAAACACTTAAAGTATACTTATAGATTGACTCAGTATTAATCTACTTAATCTTGAGATGACTTAATTTGTAACTAATCTTGTGGACCTGAAGTGTTAGTAGACAGGGAAATAGTAGAAAAAATAGAAGTGTCAGAAATGTTTGATATCATTAAAATTATAATCCCTGAATTCAGAATCGCAATAATCTCCCCTTCTTTATGATGGAAAATATTTGGTAGGAAGTTCAAATTAAGTAGTTAAATGAAATATAACGTGAAGGAAAACATTATGAACCAAGCAAAGCAAATTTTACTAAAATTAAAAATATTGTACAAACACTAAAAAATAGTAGTAAAAAATAGTGCCATGAAACAACACAAACACTACCACTACTCCCCCTTTTGACATCACAAAAAGGAGGAAAATAGAAAAGAAAAATATAACATAAAATAGAAACTAATCAACATCATAAAAAAATACAAGAAAAAAAGTTTACAAGTATAAAGACCCTGATCATCAGAAGGATGTAGTGGTGGTGGTTGAAAGAAACAGGAAATTGTAGTGAATTACTCCCTAAACCAGGCATGTCCTAGTCGTGCTGCTGCTACTGGTGTTCCATGTATGCATCAAATCTAGCGACATCCTCCGCATGTTGTTGCTCCTATGTAGCAACGTAAGATTTGAACCGAGCCTCCCACTAGTCGAACCGCTCCACTAGTTGATCCAACTATAAGTGCTTGCGGATCAAGCAGATATAGGAACAAGTGTAGGAGCAGCTTCCTCCTAAACTCCCTCAGCCTCCTCATGCTCCGGTTTAAGATAATTACTGTAAAGAATGTGGAAGGAGTTATTGGTGTAAAAGAAAGGATGAAAATTATGTGAGGCATGATATTGATATTTGGTTACCAGGACATACACTATGATGTGTCTTAAGGCAAAGTTAGGCTTTTTTCTGTCCCCTGGATCCCTAATACTAGTCAGATGCTCAATCTATCAGAAAAGAAGATCAACATCATTAAACTCTTTATGGTCCATTATATAGAAGGTGGTGATTGAAAGGAGAGGGGTGATTTGGACATGATCACCAGCCTTAGGGATTACTAAGGTGCGAAGTACATGGTTGATTGTCCTAGCATCTTTGACTAAGGTGCTAGATGACCCATCATGATGGGAGATAATAGTGTTCATCATAAGGTGATTGGTAGGAGCCCAGTCATAATTTGGATCTTGAGATAAGAGGTGAATCTTGTCTCTAATTATGGATAGTTTGAGGAGTTCGTGGCAGTCCTGATATGTAATTTTTACATGTCATTTATTTACATATAACTTAAGGGCGGTGTAAGTGGTATTGATCCTAAGGATCATAAAAAATTCATAAAGAAGTCTAGAATTGAAAGGGAAGGCGAGTGTAAGGATGAAGGTGAGGGAGGTATGAGTAAACAGATCAAGAACAGGAAAAGTGAGCATATGAGGGTTGACGGTTCAGGATAATGTGATCCCGGCAGTCTTGTAGCAAAGATAGGAAGCTTAGTTAGCCACCTCAATATAGTGAGGGTCGATAAAGGCCCTCGAAGAACTGTTGATCATCATTCTAGATCATTTTCTATTAGCCATGGACAAGAAAATTAGAGCTTGTGGGAGAGGAATGAAGAAGTGAAGGGGTTTCAGGTAAGAAAACACTTTAAATCCTACTGTTTATAAAGAAATGTCAATATCGTCCAGGATGATTGCAGAATTATCTAGGACGATCAAGAGAAATTATGGCTTTCAGGATGATTGGTCAAAAAGGCAGTTATATCGTCCAGGACAAACAGACATCATCTTGGATTATTTGGCACAGGCGATCATCCCAAGGAGTCATGTCGGATGATCATTGAAAAAGTAGATCATCTAGTACGATTAGGTGGATCTTCTAGGACGATTAGGTCAATCGTCCAAGATGATCAACAATAATGGATCGTATTGGCCGAATTTAAAATGTGTAACATCTTTGGCAATGTAGATCGTTTAAGATGAACAAGTGGATCATCCAGGACAATCACAAATAATTGAAGTAGAATTTGATCAGATCATCCAAGACAGTGTGGATCATCCATGATGATCATAGATAATTGAGCAGGATTTGATCAGATCATTCATGATGATGAGGATCACCCAAGATGATCTCAAACTGTTGACTCAGATCAGTCATAGATGGAAGATGAAGGGTGGTGTCATGATATCGTCTAGGAAAATAGGAATATCGTCTAGGAAGATGTGATAAAAAATTAAATATTTTGTAAATGGGTGGATGTGATTAGAGAAGGCCCTAAAATAAGAAAAATAATAAAAAAATTAAAAAATAAGACAACAAAAAAGACTACAAAAATAATAAAAAAGAATAAAAATATTTTTTTTAGTCAAAGCACAAATATGGAAAATTTTCCATGTCATTAAATTAAAAAAATTTATAAAAATGAATTAACATCATTGAAATCCAAAAAATGGTAGAACAACCAATCTAGTTAATCCCAGCACAGACTTCTTACAAGGCAAATCATCTTTTAAAAATAAAGATCTAACTCAGAAAAATCAATTGGATAAGAAAAAGTGATCTGTTTAAGCCTTACTTCCAGAAAAATATCTTATAGAATAATATACCAAAGTAATTAGTCACAATCATGAATTTCAAAATCAAGTCTTTAAAAATATCAAGTAACATATGAATTCTTCTAAGATTTAAAGGTTTTAAAGAGAAGGAAGCTTGATTTTTTGTGGGCTCATTTTATACATCTTGTCAATTGGTTGGCGTACTTTGCACATCTTTTAATTTTTTTACACTTTATGTATCTTTCATTTTTTTGGCGATAATTGTACATATTTTCAATTTTTATTCTTTTTGGGCTCATTTTATGCCTCTTGTCATTTTTGCAAGCTAGCTCCATTTTGAAACTTTTAAATACTCTGAGTTGTGAGAATATCTTCCATATATTAGAGAATAAAAATTGACTCTTTAATATAAGGAAGAGTAAAACACAAAGTAGAATCACATTCATATGATAAATATAACGACAAGATTACAAAAACTTGAAAGTGATTTAATGGCTTTAAATATTTTTTATATAAGATAGATTATTGTAATAGGATAGAAAAGTTTCAATCGCAAAGTCCAATTGTTAATTTGAGATGGAATTTTATTCAGAAAAGAAAATTACACCGCTAAAAGAAGTTAGAGGAAGGGAAACAATCAACGGTATTTCTTCCTTTAACTAATTTAGGGAAGTCAAACATTGACTACAAATTTCCAAAAATAAAAACAAGGTATAAAATATCATTTCAGCAGTGACCAAAAATAAAAACTAAAACATCATAAATGAAAACACAAAAAATAATAATAATAAATAAAATAACAATTAAAGCTAAAAATAAAAGAAAAGTCAGAAATAAAAGAAAGAACAGAAAATAATAACAAATAACATATCAGAAAACATAGCATTTAGAATTCAGTAAACATCAAGTTCATGCATTTATGTCAATCACACCTAATATGGTTCTTAAGATAATGAATGTGTCAAAGACAAATAGTTTAGTAAAGGTGTCAGCCAGTTGATTCTCAGTTGTCACATGGTGTAATTAAATATCCCCTTTGATAATATGATCCCTAATAAAGTGATGCCTTATGTCAATATGTTTGGTCCTTGAATATTGGATAAGATTCTTAGAGATGCAGATGACACTAGTGTTATCATATAGGATTGAAATTGTGCCTATAAATAATTCTCAATTAAGAATTTGTTGCTTCAACCAAAGGATTTGGGCCACACAACTTCCTAAGGAAATATACTCAGCTTAAGCAGTGAAAAGTGCAATAGAGTTTTGTTTTCTGTTGGACCAGAAGACTTTAGATTATCCTATAAATTAGCAAGTTCGAGAAGTGCTCTTTCTATTTACCCTACACTCTATAAAATCAGAATTAGAATATTCAATAATCTCAAAAAAAATGTTGTGCCTAGGATACCATATTCCTAAGTTTTGAGTCCCTAAGATATATCTAAGGATTCACTTAATTGTAGTCAAGTGTGATTCTTTAGGATCAGCTTGAAATCTAGCACAAAAAAAAAACTAAACACTATATTAGGTTGGCTAGAAATCAGGTAAAGTAGTGATCCAATCATTCCTTTATACTTCTTTGAATCAATAGACTTTCCATTTATGTCCTTATCGAACTAAACACTAGAGCTCATGGGAATATTTATTAGCTTTTCTTTATCCATTTGATATTTTTTAAATATGTTCTTAATGTACTTTGATTGATTAAAAAAATGTTCCATCATCTAATTATCTTATGTTAAACCTCAAGAAATAGGATAACTCTCCCATCATACTCATTACAAATTCCTTACTCATTATCTTTGAAAAATCATCACATAACTTTTTATAAGAATATCTAAAAAGTATATCATCAACATAAATCTAAACATGAGTAACTCATCTCCTACTTTCCTCACAACGGGGTGGTGTCTATGCTCCCCTTAACAAACTCCCTCTCTAGTAGGAATATGTTAAGCCTCTTCTTCTAAGCTCTATATGCCTATTTTATTTTATATAAGGCTTTTTTTAATTTGTAAATATGATTTTGAAATTGGGAACTCTCAAAACTTGGGATTTGCTTTATAAATACATCCTCTTTATTACCCCATTTAAAAAGGCACTCTTGACATCCATTTGGAAAGCTTAAATCCCTTATAACATGTAAAGGTTAGTAACACTCTAATAGCTTCCAATCTAGCTACAAGGGCAAAGGTCTCCTCAAAATCAATCCCTTCTATTTGGTTGTACCCCTTAGTGTTGCAAATCTATTTTCATGACTTATGTTTTGATGATTGACAAACACTATTGATCTTCTTGGACTACTTGTTTCTTCTAACTTTTTAGGAATCGAAGATCGGACGAACAGACGAAGCCAGTTCAGGATTGTGTAGGTTTAGGGTTGAGTCAGTCTGTACTTTGTTTTTTCTCTTCTTGAGTCTATTTGTAATGGTCAAAGAGACTGATGCTAAGTAACCCTACACACACACACACTTGAGAGAATTAGAATTTCTATTTTTACTCATATCGGCCAGGACGATATTTACATCGTCCTGGACGACCAGGCTTAAAATAGAAAGTATAATTAAGGATTCTTAATTAAGGCAGCCGACATTAACATATCAGCCTAGACGATACGTGTATCGGCCAGGACGATAAGCTTAAAACAGAAAGAAGTTGTTGCCATTGACAGATAAGGTATACTGTAATTTTAAATTATCATCCCGGATGATCATTGATCAGCCTGGACGATATTCACAATTATGCCTTAATTGAACAGACAAATCAAGGAAGTAATTAAGGATGAGTGATACGATCACATCGTCCTGGACGATCGCAGGATCGGCCAGGACGATATATTCAATATCCTTGGTTACTCCTGGACGATCGGGATTGGCCAGCATGAAAATAGGGCGATGCTTAGGATGATTTTCTTCTGAATTGAACTAATCGGTCTGGACGATCGTGAGATCGGCCAGGACGATCAAGTCAAATTTCAATCATCCAGCACCCAAAACAGGGCGATGCCCAGGCCAATCTTCTAAGATTTGTACTGATCGGCCAGGCTGATATCCATATCGGCCTGGACGATATAGTCGGCAACTTGCAATTAATGTGCTCCTTTGAAGCTCTTCTATTTAAGAGCTCTTGTTCAACATTTTGAACAACCTTTTGTGCTGCTGGCTTGACCTGAGAAGGCATTGAGGAGAGAAAGAGAGAGAGGGAGAGAGAGAGGATCTTGTGAGGGGGAGCTTGTGAGGGGATTCACAAGGGTTGCTTCAAGGATCGCTCTGCTTCTCCTTTGTCTAGAGTTTCTCATCCGTGGAAGGGTCGGTAGAAGTAAGGAGTCAGCGTTTGGTTGTGGTTCTCTGCCAGCTTCAGGAGGAAGCAAAAGGAGATAGGTTCTCTGCCTTGCCGGGGTGGCAAAAAGGAGGTTCGTTGTAAAGGCTTCTCCGCCTAGCTTTGGGGGCTAAAGGAGAGTCACGTTGGTAGTGCAATTCTCGAAGGGTGCCTCTGGGGAGTGGACGCAGGTCGAGTTGATCGAACCACTATAAATTTCTGTGTTCTTATTTCTTGCTTCTGAACATTTAAATTTCCGCATTTATTTTTCCTCGTGGTGTGTTGTTGGTTTATGTGTTTTTTGTTCTTTGTGAAAAGAAAATTTTTAAAATACCAATTCACCCCCCCCCTCTTGGTTAGCTTGGGCCAGTTCTATAGGGCTTAACATCCCTAACGAACTTTCAAGTGGTATCAGAGCGGGATTCAAAAATTTAAGTTTGAAAACTTTTTGAATTTTGATCCATGGCTAACCTTGGGAATCGTAACACTATGGAAGGTTATTCAATTACATGACCTCCCTTGTTTAACAACTTGCCTTTTGATTTCTGGAAAATCCGTATGTCTACTTTTTTGCAATCTACTGATTATCGCATGTGGATGCTTATCAAAGAAGTTTATTCTCCACCTTCTCGTGAAATTAATGGCATTAAAACTGAAGTTGCTTTTACTGAATGGACTTTCGATGAACAAGATTTAGTTCAATTAAATGCAAAATATTTGAACTTTTTTTTTGTGCTTTAAAATCTGAGGACTACATGCGTGTTTCTACTTACTCAATAGGTAAGGAGATTTGGGATAGACTATGTATCACTTATGAAGGAACCAATGAAGTAAAACAATCCCGTTTGAATATTCTCTTGCATGATTACAAACTTTTTCATGTGAAACCTCATGAATCTGTTTCTGATATGTACACTAGGTTTACTCAGATTGTCACTTCACTGCATGCACTAGGAAAAGAACTTTCAAACTATGAAAAAGTAAATAAGATTTTGAGATGCTTGCCTTCTTCATACGATGCTAAAATCACTGCAATCACTGAATCTAAGGATTTGAACACTTACTCTATTGATAACTTACTTGGCTCACTCATTGCTTACGAGCAAGGGGTGAATCAAAGAAATCTTATTGCAGGTGAGAAGAAGAAGGAGAAAACAGTTGCACTGAAGGCGCACAAATCAGATTCTAAATCTTCTGGGTCTGAAAGCGATGAAGTTGCCTTCATCACAAGGAAATTCAAAAGCTTTCTAAGGAAGAAATAAAAGCGTCATCAAAATTGGAGAAAAGGTAAGGATCATAAACATGTTAAGGAATCTTCTGATATTGTTTGCTATAATTGCAGGAAACCTGGACACGTGAGAACTTATTGCCCTACACTTAAAGACCACTCAAGTAAAGGAAAAGGTGAGGAGAAACCTAAGCAAAGGAAGGACAAGATGAGAGTACAAAAAGTATTTTGGGCGGATTCGACATCGGACTCATCAGAGACGGAACCAGAAGATGAGACATCAAAATTGTGCTTGATGGCAGACGACAATCTTGAACAAGAAGAGGTATGTGAACTTTCCTACGATCAACTTCTTGAAGTTTCAGAAAAAAATTCATGCATCATATAGGAAATTAAAGAAAACACATGCTAGCTTGAAATTAGAATTTTTAAAACTACAAAAAGAGCATGAAATTTTGATTAAAGACCATCAAACAATTGATTCAAATCATATGACTTTACTTGATGAATTTGATGAGTTAAATAAACATCATTGTGAATTAGTTGAAAAATATGATGCATTAAAAGTTTCACACACGTCACTTGAATCTAATTTTGTGAAATCTAGAGAGATGGAGAAAAATTTGAGGATTGAAAATGAAATCTTAAAAAACACAAATTTGAAGATTCAAAATGAATTAGAAGCATGTAAGAAAACTAGGATGACACCTACTTTTGATCAATTACCAACATCTAGGAAGAGGCATTACAATTCAAACCACTTTAGAAATCCCTTTCCTAGAGTTAGATGTTTTTCATGTGGCATGCTAGGACACATCTCACACAGTTGCACAATTCACCATAGTACACATTAGGTGTGGAGACCAAAGGTGCATGATCCACAGAATACCACACATGCATTGCATTCTTCTCTTCATAAGAAGGAACCCAAACCTGCTTGGGTTCCTAAATCTAACATGTGGTAATTTTGCAGGAGGGCTCTCACAAAAGGCCTCGTGAGAGTATGTGGTACCTGGACAGTGGATGCTCTCAACATATGACTGGTGATATCAGCCAGTTTAATGTACTAGAGTCCAGGACTGGAGGCAAGGTCATTCTTGGAGACAACACCACCAAGAAGGTGGTAGGCTCAGGTATAATTGGTAATTCCAAGAACCTTATGATTGAAAATATTTTGCTTGTAGATGGATTAAAGCACAACTTGCTCAGCATCAATCAATTCTGTGACAAAGGCTTCATCGTGCAATTCTTTGCAAATTCATGCATTGTAAGTTTAAGTAACAACACTATTTTGCAGGGAAAGAGGATCAACAACGTCTACATGCTTGATTTAAATAACATTGAATGTGCTGCTTCATTTTGCTTAAAAACTGTGATTGATGATTCTTGGTTATGGCACCGGAGACTTTGTCATGCAAGTATGAAAACCCTTAGGAAAGTGACCCAAAAGGACCTAGTTAGAGGTGTCCCCAAACTTAAGTTTTCAAAAGACCACCTTTATGATGCCTGTCAACTAGGAAAGCAAGTCCACTCCACCTTTCACCCCATTAAGGACATTAGCACCTCTAGACCTTTAGAAGTCCTTCACATGGATTTGTTTGGACCCATTAGCACTGCTAGCCTGGGAGGGAAAGTCTATGGTTTTGTGATTGTTGATGACTACTCGAGGTTCACTTGGACTAGATTTCTTTCACATAAAAATGAGTCTTTTGAGGAGTTTAAAACATTTTCTACTTGGATTCAGAAAAAGCTAGGTTGTGAGATTTTAACCATCCATAGTGATCATGGGGGAGAGTTTGAGAATGAAAGATTTGGAGATTTTTGTGAGGACAAGGGGATTAGCCATAATTTTTCAGCTCCTAAGACCCCTCAGCAGAACGGGGTAGCTGAAAGGAAGAACCGGACCTTGGTGGAAGCCGCTAGAGCCATGCTTGCTGAGTATTTACTTCCAAAATACTTTTAGGCTGAAGCGGTTAACACAGCTTGTTATGTGTTGAATAGGGTGAATGTTAGAGCCTAATTAGAGAAGACACCCTATGAGATCCTTAAGGGTAGGACACCCAATCTTTCCCACCTTCATTTCTTTGGTTGTAAGGTTTTCATTCACAATAATGGGAAGTCTCACTTGGGAAAATTTGATCCTAAATCTGATGAAGGAGTATTATTGGGGTATTCTAGTGTTGGGAAGTCTTTTAGGGTGTTTAACAAGAGAACTTTGATGGTGGAAGAAACAACCCATGTAGTTTTTGATGAGTCTGATCCTAAGAAACATGGTTTGGAAGATGATGATGTTGGAGAGATTATAAGTGGAGTAGAAAATTTGGGGAAGGGGAAAGAGCACCAAAGTAATGAAGGAGTAGAAAAAGTCACCCAAGGAGTAGAAAATTTTGATGAAAGGGGTGAACCCTCACACACTTTGCCTAGAGATTGGAGATACTCTACAAGTCACCCCAAGGATTTGATCTTAGGAAACCCTTCTAGTGGAGTTAAGACTAGACATGGACTTAAGAAGGAGGTGAACCACTCTGCCTTTATCTCAATGACTGAACCCACCACCATTAACCAAGCCCTTACTGATGAGTTTTGGATTTTAGCAATGCAAGAAGAATTGAATCAATTTGTTAGGAATGATGTTTGGGGTAGAAAGACCTAAGGGACAAAGTGTAGTTGGGACAAAGTGGGTCTTTAAGAACAAGGTGAATGATTCAGGAGTGGTGGTAAGGAATAAAGCAAGATTGGTGGCTAAGGGGTATAATCAAATAGAAGGGATAGACTTTGAGGAGACTTTTGCCCCTGTAGCTAGATTGGAAGCCATTAGAGTGCTATTAGCCTTTGCCTGTTATAAAGGATTTAAGCTTTTTCAAATGGATGTCAAGAGTGCCTTTTTAAATGGGGAAATAAAAGAAGATGTTTTTGTAGAATAACCCCAAGGATTTGAGAGCTCCCAATTTCCAAATCATGTGTTTAAATTAAAAAAGGCTTTGTATGATTTAAAGCAGGCACCAAGAGCTTGGTATGAGAGGCTTATCACATTCTTACTAGAGAGGGAGTTTGTCAAGGGAAGCGTAGACACCACCCTTTTTCTTAGGAGAGTTGAAGATGAACTACTCATTGTTCAGATCTATGTGGATGACATACTCTTTGGATCTTCTAATAAAAAATTATGTAAGGAGTTTTCTAAAATAATGAGTAGAGAGTTTGAGATGAGTTTGATGGGAGAATTGTCCTACTTTTTGGGGTTTAGCATAAAACAATTGGAGGATGGAACCTTTTTGAATCAAACAAAATACATAAAGGACATTTTGAAGAAATATGAGATGGACAAAGCTAAGCCAATTAACACTCCCATGACTTCTAGTGCTCCATTGGACAAGGACCCAAGTGGTAAGTATGTTGATCAGAAGAAGTATATAGGCATGATTGGATCTTTACTTTACTTGACTGCGAGCCGACCTGACATTATGTTTAGTGTTTGCCTTTGTGCTAGATTTCAAGCTGACCCTAAGGAATCCCACCTGACTGCAGTTAAGAGAATTTTTAGATACCTTTTGGGGACACAAGGCTTAGGGATTTGGTACCCTAGACACAGCACTTCTTTTGAGATTATTGGATTTTCTGACTCTGATTTTGCAGGATGCAAGGTGGATAGAAAGAGCACTTCATGAACATGTCAATTCATTGGACAGTCTTTGGTCTCTTGGTCTAGTAGGAAGCAAAACTTTGTTTCTCTTTCCACTGTTGAAGTTGAGTACATCGCTCTTGGAAGTTGTGTGGCCCAAGTTCTTTGGTTGAAACAACAGGTATTGGATTTAGGATTACCTGTAGGCACCATCTCAGTCTTTTGTGACAACACTAGTGCCAGATGCATCTCTAAGAATCCTATCCAACATTCAAGGACTAAACACATTGACATTAGGCATCACTTCATTAGAGATCATGTGACTAAGGGAGACATTGAGTTACACCATGTGACAACTGAAAATCAATTGGCTGATATCTTTACTAAACCACTGGCCTTCGACACTTTCAGTTCTTAAGGACCAGATTGGGTGTGATTGACATAAATGCATGAAACTTGATCTTTTAGTTACTTTCTTTTGCTTTTGCTTTTTTATTTTCTCTTAGTTTTTGGTGAGTTTTATTTCTCTTTTGTTTCTTTTTACTTAGTTTTCAAAATCATCGCTAAAATGGTAGTATATTCCTTGTCCTTGCTTTTGAAAATTTGTAGTCAATGTGGTTTTCATCTCCTAATCTCTTAGATGGTAAAAATATTTTGTAATTGTGTCTCTTTCTCTAACCTATTTTAGTGACATAATTTTCTTTTCTAATCAAAAATCTATCTCAAATTAAAGATTGTGCATGAAATTAAAATCTTTTCTTAAGCTTGCTCAAGCAATCTATCTTATATTTATAATGTTTAAAGTCTTTTTGTCACATCAAGACCCCTTGTTACTCTTGTCCTTGATTATTAATTCTGTTTGTAGTAATTCTTCTCTATGTTAGAGAGAGAGCTCCTATTCTCTAATATCTAAGAAGATATACTCACAACTAAGATTTTTTTTAAGAGGTTGTAAAAGAGAATGTAGCTTGCAAAAATAAAAAAAATAAAAAAAAAATTTGGCCAATGATGCCAACAAAAGAAGCGCAAAGACGCCAAAATTAAAAACCTATAAAAAGATGCGTAAAGCGCCATTCAAACTGACAAGAGGCATAAAATGAGCCCACTCAAAAGCAAGCTATTCTCTCCTTTTAAATCTCTTAGAACTTAGAAGTTTTAGTTCTCAAAGGCTTGATTTCGATTGTTTTGCGATCGTGACAAATTTTCTTTGGTTCATTATTTTATAAAAATAGTTTTTTTCTTGAGGCAAGTGATAGATGGATTCTTTTTCTCATATCCAATTAATTCTTTGAATTAGGTCATTGATTTCCAAAGACGATTCTACCCTAAGAAAACATCTGAGCTAAGGGTAACCATGATCGGATATTCTACTATTCTATGGGTTGTTGAGATTGTTAACTCATTAACTCACAAGTTTTTAAATCAATCACATGGAATACTATATCATTTTCATGCCTTGGTTAAAAAAAAAAATTCTTTGCTATTGTTCTTTTGTGTTCCCTCCTCCTTTTTGATATGTCAAAAGGGGGAGAAGTTTATGATGCTCTTTTTACTAGTCGATCCCGAACTTTTACTACTAATTATTTTCATAGTGTTTTTCCATCATCAAAAAGGGAGAGATTGTTGCAAATCTATTTTCATGACTTATGTTTTGATGATTGACAAACACTATTGATCTTCTTGGACTACTTGTTTCTTCTTACTTTTCAGGAATCGAAGATCGGACGAATAGATGAAGCCAGTTCAGGATTGCGTAGGTTTAGGGTTGAGTCAGTCTGTACTTTATTTTTTCTCTTCTTGAGTCTATTTGTAATGGTCAAAGAGACTGATGCTAAGTAACCCTACACACACACATTTGAGAGAATTAGAATTTCTGTTTTTACTCATATCGGCCAGGACGATATTTACATCGTCCTAGACGATCAGGCTTAAAACAGAAAGTCTAATTAAGGATTCTTAATTAAGGCAGCCGACATTAACATATCGCCTGGATGATACGTGTATCGGCCAGGACGATAAGCTCAAAATAGAAAGAAGTTGTCGCCATTGATAGATAAGGTATACTTTAATTTTAAATTATCATCCCGGACGATCATTGATCAGCCTGGACGATATTCACAATTATGCCTTAATTGAACAGACAAATCGGGGAAGTAATTAAGAATGATTGATACGATCACATCGTCCTGGACGATCGCAGGATCGGCCAAGACGATATATTCAATATCCTTGGTTACTCCTGGACGATCGGGATCGGCCAGCATGAAAATAGGGCGATGCTCAGGACGATTTTCTTCTGAATTGAACTAATCGGCCTGGACAATCGTGAGATCGGCCAGGACGATCAAGTCAAATTTCAATCATCCAGCACCCAAAACAGGGCGATGCCCAGGCCGATCTTCTGAGATTTGTACTGATCGGCCAGGCCGATATCCATATCGGCCTGGACGAAATAGTCGGCAACTTGCAATTAATGAGCTCCTTTGAAGCTCTTCTATTTAAGAGCTCTTGTTCAACGTTTTGAACAACTTTTTATGCTGTTACCTTGACCTGAGAAGGCCTTGAGGAGAGAAAGAGAGAGAGGGAGAGAGATAGGATCTTGTGAGGGGGAGCTTGTGAGGGGATTCACAAGGGTTGCTTCAAGGATCGCTCTGCTTCTCCTTCATCTAGAGTTTCTCGTCCGCGGAAGGGTCGGTTGAGGTAAGGAGTTAGCGTTTGGTTGTAGTTCTCTGCCAGCTTCAGGAGTAAGCAAAAGGAGATAGGTTCTCTGCCTTGTCGGGGTGGCAAAAAGGAGGTTCGTTGTAAAGGCTTCTCCGCCTAGCTGTGGGGGCTAAAGGAGAGTCACGTTGGTAGTGCAATTCTCGGAGGGTGCCTCCGGGGAGTGGACGTAGGTCGAGTTGACCAAACCACTATAAATTTCTGTGTTCTTATTTTCTTGCTTCCGCACATTTAAATTTCCGCATTTATTTTTCCTCGTGGTGTGTTGTTGGTTTATGTGTTTTTCGTTCTTTGTGAAAAGAAATTTTTTAAAATACCAATTCACCCCCCCCCCCCCCCTCTTGGTTAGCTTGGGCCAGTTCTATAGGGCTTAACATCCCTAACGAACTTTCACTTAGCCACCGATCTTATCTTATTCCTAACCCCCACACCAGAATCATTCATTTTATTCTTAAAGACCCATTTGGTTCCTACCACAATTTGATTCTTAGGTCTTTCTACCAACTCATAAATATCATTCCTCATAAATTAGTTAAGTTCTTCTTGCATAGCTAAGATCTAGAATTCATCAAAAAGGGCTTAATTGATATTATTGGGTTCAGTCACTGAGATAAAGGTAGAGTGGTTCACTTCCTTCCTAGGTCCATGCCTAGTTCTATCACCTTCAGAAGAGTCTCCTAAGATTAAATATTTAGGATGACTCGAAGAATATCTCCGATCTTCAAGCAAAGTGTGTCTAGGTTCTACCCTTTCCTCCATATTTGTAATTTCTACTCCTTGGATAATTTCACCTATTCCATCAGTGTTTTGAGGCTCTATCATTTTCTCCAAATTTTAACTTCTCGAGTAATTTCTCCAACTTCATCTTCTTCCTCAACTCTAGACTTCTTAGTATCATATTCATCAAACACTACCTAAGTAGTCTCCTCGACCACTAATACCATCTTTTTAAACACTCTAAAGGATTTCCGCACACTTGAATATCCCAAGAACACGCCTTCATCAGATTTTGGGTCAAATTTTCCGAAGTGTCACTTCCCATGGTTAAAAATGAAAACCTTATAGCCAAAGATATAGAGGTGGGAAAGGTTGGGTGTCCTACCCTTAATGATCTCATAGGATGTCTTATTCAGTTAGGATCTAACATTCACCCTTTTCAATACATAATAAACATTATTTAGTGTATCAGCCCAAAAGTATTTTTGAAGTGAATACTCAGTAAACATGGCTTTAGCGACTTCAACTAAGGTCCTGTTCTTCCTTTAATTTATCCCATTTTACTGAGGGGTCCTAAGAGCTGAGAAGTTGTGACTAATCCCTTGATCATCATAAATGTCTCCAAATCTCTCATTTTTAAACTCTCCACCATGGTCACTATAGATTGTCAATATCTCATAATCTAGCTTTTTATGAAACCAAATGGAGAAGGATCTAAACTCATAAAAAGACTCACTCTTATCTGACAAAAATTTAATCTAAGTGAACCTCGAGTAGTCATCAACAATCACAAATCCATAGACTTTTTCCCCTAAGCTGGTAGTGCTAATGGATCCAAATAAATCCATGTGAATGACTTATAAAGGTTTAGAGGTGCTAATGTTCTTAATGGAATGAAAATAGGATTGGACTTGCTTCCCTAGATGACATGCATCACATAGGTGGTCCTTAGTGAACTTAAGCTAAGGGACACCTCTAACTAGGTTTTTTTGGATTACTCTCCTAAGGGTTTTCAAGGTGGTATGATATAATCTCTTATACCACAACCAAGACTTATCAGCAATAGATTTTAAGTAAAATGAAGTAACATATTCAATGTTATTTAAATCAAGTATGTAAATATTATTAATCCTCTTACCCTACAGAATAGTGTTGTTAATCAAGCTAATGATGCATGTGTTTGCCAAAAATTTTATAATAAAGCCCTTGTCACAAAGCTTATTGATGCTGAGCAAATTGTGTTTCAAGCCATCTACAAGCAAAACATTTTCAATCAAAAGGTTCTTGGAGTTCTTGATTATACCTACGCCCACTACTTTCCTAATGGTGTAGTCTCCAAGAGTGTCCTTGCCTTCAGCCTTGGCCTCCAACAAAATGAATTAATTACCATCTCTACTCATGTGTCATGAACATCCGTTGTCCATGTATTGCATGCTCTCATGAGGTCTTTTGTGAGATTACCCCTATAAAATTAATAAATGTTAGATTTATGAACCCAAATAAGTTTGGGTCTCTTCTTATGAAAAGAAGAATGCAATGCATGTGTGTTATGCTATGAATCATATAATTTGGGTTTCTAAACCTAATGTGTACTACAGTGAACAGTGCAATTGTGTGAAATTTGTCCTAGCATGCCACATGAAAAACATCTAACACCAAGAAAAAGGTTTACTAATCTACTCGGGTGGTGATGCCTCTTCTTAAAGTTGTGTGATGTATGCAATGATAGTTTATCATTTTCCAATGCTATGAGTTTTGCTTTAAATGCTTTATTTTCATATTCATAAGCTGCCACATCCACCTTTAGCAGATGTTCATAATTATTTATCTCCCATGCAAGTTTCTCTAATTTTTTTATCTCTTTTTCTAACTCAATATAGTATATCTTCAAGGAATCATGTGCATCAGAAAATTCAATATGCTTCTTATTTAATGCATTAAACTCATCAAGTAATGACATGTGATTACTATTAATTATGGAGTGATCTTTAAATAAAATTTATGCTCTTTTTACAAATTTAAAAATTCCAATTTCATGCTAGCATGCAATTTCTTAAGTTTCTTATATGATGCATGATTTTTTTCAAAAACTTCAAATACTTGATAATAGGTTAGTTCACACACCTCTTCTTGGTCAGACTAACCGAGATGAATGCCTGCCTTCGAACACAGGTTTGTTGTCTCTTCTTCAAATTCAATCTCAGGAAAGTCAGATGCGGAATCCGCCCAAAATGTCTTTTAACACCACTTCTTATCCTTCCTGAACTTGGGTTTCTCCTCACTCTTCTCCTTGCTTGGGTGACAATTTGAGTAAACCTAGTATACATTTCAGATATCATTTCACTAGGTTTCATGCCAAATTGTTTATAGTAATGAAGCAAAATATTCAACCAAGAATGTTTAACTTTGCCTGTGCCTTCATAAGTGATACATAATCTATCGCAAATTTCCTAACCAATGGTACAAGTTGAGACACGCATATAATCTTTCGATTTCAAAGCACCGAAAAAATAATTGAAGCATTTTGCATTAAGTTATACTAAATTCCTATCATCAAAAGTACATTCAGTAAATGGACATTTTTTATGTCATTGATTTCACTTGATGGTGGAGAATAATCTTTTTTAATAAGCATCCACATGCGATAGTCAATAGATTGTAGAAATGTGGACATGCAAGTTTTCTAGAAATTAAAAGGTATATAATTAAATTATGGTGGTCATATAATGGAATACCCTTCTATAATATTATGATTACCAAAGTTAGTTATGGATCGAAATTCAAAAGTTTTCAAAAACTAGATTTTATGAATCCCGTTCTGATACCATTTGAAAGTTCATTAGTGATGTTAAGCCATTATGAATTAGCTTGAGGCTAACCAAAAGAGGGTGTGAATTGGTGTTTTAAAAATTCTTAAATAAAAATCAAAATCATTTGAAATATTTTAAAACCACAAACCAAACAATCATTCACGAGAAAATAAAGTGTGGAAATTAAATGCAAAAATGCAATAAGATATAACACATCATATTTTATAGTGTTTCGGTTAACTTGACCTACATCCACTCCTGGGAGCCACTCCTTCGGGTATAGCACCAAAATCAGTGACTCTCCTTTTGCTCCCACAGGAAGGCAAGAAAGCCTGTACAAAAATCCTTTCTACCAACCCTGGTGAGGCAGAGAACCTAAATCCTTTTGCTTCCTCTTGAAGTAGGCAGAGAACCTGACTCCTTTCACTTCCTCCTAAAGTAGATTGAGAACCTCAATCAATCGTTGAAGTAGACCTCTCTAGAACTTCCAAGGAACCAGGGATGACGACTAGAGAAGGTGACTTGGATACTTGCAAGAGGTAACCTTTATGAAACCCTCACAAATACCCCCTCACAAGATCGTCTTTCTCTACCAAGCTCTCCTTCTCCTCTTAGCTCTCTCAAGATAAGACAGCAGTAAAAGATCACATCTAGAGTAAACAAGAGATCTTATATAGAAGGGCATCAAATTTTCCCTAAATTGCAACATAATGTTAAAGTTTGTCAAGGATGATTGGCAAATCATCCTGTACGATCAGTATAAATTTGCTCATTTAGCCATGATGATCTGGGGGAGGCTGGATGATTAAAATATTTGGTTGTTTTGATCTTCCTAGATGATGGGTACCTCATCCTATACGATTAGTTCAAAACATCAAATATTATCTAGTCCATCGCTCTGTTCGGCCAGGCTTTACATGTTTGGAAGATGAAAAAAAAAACTGATCTTCCAGGACGATTCATAGATCATCCTATATAATTAGTTCAAAATATTAAGTATCATTCAGACCATCGCTCTATTCGGTCGAACGTTTTGTTGGATAATGAAAAACTAACTTATCATCCAGGATGATTCTTGGATCATCATGTACGATTAGTTCAAATTAATACATATCATTTAGAACATCATTCTGTTCGTCTAGAAAGAAACTAAGATTTGTTTAGCTAATTGTCCAGGATGATCCTATGATCATCCAGGATGATATGATCGATCGATCAAACTTAAATTTCTTTCCTTAATCATCAGACTAATTTAGGCATAATTGTAATTATTGTCCCAAAAAAATGCTCCGCTCTCATTTGCTCTGGCAATTTGAGGGCGATCTAGGGTTCCTTCGTCGTGCTCTCTAGCTAGCCCCTCTAGCGTGGTTTTTTATCTACTTTTTGTTTATTTTCCTTATCAATGTTCTTTGCTCATCTTTCTCTATGTTTTGTTTTGAGGTGTTTATGGGGATGTTGGTTTTGTATCCATGACAATGCCATCGTCATCCATTCCTCCGGCTCTTTCTCTTGTGGTGGTGAAATCTCAATCTTTCAAGGATGTCTTATCTAGTTCTTCTCTGGCTTCTTCGAAATTGAATTTTTTTCTTTCCTCATTTGAGGGCTGCCAGGCTCTCTTGTTTGAGGATGTTGTGGTCACTCAACTAGCCGCTCCTTTTACTTTAATGTTGGTAGGCAAGTTTTTTTTGACACGTCCCAACCTTCATGTTATAAGAAATTTTTTTGCTAACTTAAATCTATCAGGCACTTTCCATATTGCTTTACTCGATCAAAGGAATGTTGCGATTCAACTCTCTAATTATATTGACTATAGCTAAATATTTTCTAGGAGATCTTATTATATCCAGGCTTGCCAAATGCATTTGCTGAAATAGACACTAGATTTTGATGTTAGTGAAGAATCCCCTATAGCGCCTGTTTGGATTTCTTTTCCGAATTTTTTACTCCATTATTTTTAATTCTCAAATTTTACATGGCTTAGCATCAATTTTTAGAAGATCATTACAAACCAACCAAGCTACAGCGGCTATTTCTCAGCCTTTTGTAGCTCAGATTTTGGTTGAGATGGATATCTCTAAGAAACATCCCATTGATATTTGGATTGGATCCAAATTGAAGGGATATTTCCAAAAAGTTGAATTTGAAAATCTTCTTGTTTTTTGTTCTTATTGCAAAATGCATGTCCATGGTATTAATGAATGTTTTAAGAAGCATCCTCACCTTCGTAAGGAGAAGGGTTCTTCTAACAAAGTGCAAAGGATTTATGTGGATTTTATTCATGTTGAAAAATCTAGCATTTTGAGGGATCCGAAATGAAATCGAATGAAAATTGTGAGGCTAATATTCATCTGGCTTGTGTTGAACCTACAGTAACTGATGTGGTTTTGATTCATGTTGAAAATTCTAAGCATTTGGATGGATCTAAACTGAAATTGAGTGAAAATTGTGAGGCTAATAATCATCTGACTTGTGTTGAACCTATTATCTCTTATGTGGTTGATGTCCATAATGATCAGGGAGCAGTTAAACATTCATCTGATTTATCTATGGAGGGTACTAATTTGGAAGTGCTGGTTTTGGTGGATGGGGCTAACCATGATATGTCTAGAATTGATGTCACTGCTACTTGTTTTATTAACAAAAATTTGCCCTGAAATAAATGAAATGTTTTTAGCTAATACCTCTTCTATTTTGAATGAGTAGGAAAGTGCTAAGGTTATTCTTGTGGGTAATGATTTGTTTGAAAAAAGTAATAATGATGTTTTCGGGTTTTCACTGGAGGAGGGTGAATTGGCGTGGGAAGAGGAGATTCACTTAAATATGGCTGGTAATAGTGAGCTCATCTTGTGGAGCAAAGGTAATATGGAGTAAGATGATTCCTTTATGGAGGATGAATGTCCTCAAATAGCTACAAAAAATGACTATAAGCTTCCCTCTACTTCTAATTATAATAGTGATGCTTTTACTAACACTGATGATATGGACATTGTTGCTAAATCTTATGCCAAAGATAATTATGACACTAGTTTTTACAAATCTCAGAAGAGGAGAGGAAGGAAAAGAAAACCTATTATCTTACAACCTTCTAAAAATACCCGTCGCTCGCATACTTCTCATTAACATGCTTTTTTATGTTTAGAACTATTATTTGGAATGTGAGGGGCATTGATTTTCTATCTTCTAGAGTGAGAGTTAAGAATTTATTCCGTATTTATAATGTTTCTTTTCTTGTTTTGCTTGAGCCACTTATTAATATCTTCAAATGACCCTCTACTGCTAGATTGCTAAGTTTTAAGCATTTTCTCTCTAATTCTTCATACAAAATTTGGGTTTTTTTGGAAGGATTCTGTTAGAATTGATGTTATTAGTGACTTTACTCAAGTATTGAATTATAGTAAAGAATTTCTTAATTTAAATTATTTTGCTTCTTTTATTTATGATGCTTCTGCCCATACTACTAGACGGATTTTATGGGAACAACTGAACAATTTTAATAGTATTTAAAACCTTCCTTAGCTTGTTAGTGGTGATTTTAATATGGTATCTAATCCTCTTGAGCATTTGGGGGGTTCTTCTCCTAATTCTCTTGCTATGGAGGATTTTAACAATATGATTATGGATTGCATTTTGATTGACATTGGCTTTACTAGTAATCAATTTACTTGGAATCATGCTCACTTATGGCAATGTATGGATCAGGTCTTGTTTAATGATAATTGGCTTAATTCTTTTGATGATATCTTAGTTGAGCACCTCCGTAGAACACTTTTTGATCATTCTCCTTTACTTCTTACTATTAAAGCTAGATAATTGAATTTTGTGCCTCATTTTAGATTTCAAAATATGTGGCTGCTTCATGATTCTTTTTTTGGAGTGGTTCGGGAGAACTGGAATGCTTTTGTTTATCCTGATAATTCTATGAATGGCATGAAGAGGTTCTGGCTCAAGCTTAAAAGATTGAAACAAGTTCTCAATTGGTGGAATCATAATGTTTTCAAAAACCTTTTTACTAATATCCTTATTTTTGAGAAAAAGGTTATGTCTGTGGAAAATATTTATCAACTTAGTCCTAATGATACTAATTTTAACCACCTTCAAGAGGCTAAAGCAAGTTTGTTTAAATTACAAGCTCAGTAGGAAGCCTTTCGAAAGCAAAAGGCTAATGCTAAACATTTGGCTGATGGTGATAATAATACCAAATATTTTCATGCTTTGGTTAATAGAAAAAGGGCCAAAAATTCCATTTCTAAAATTTTGCGTGAGGATGGCACTTTCACTGAAGAGAGGGAGGAAATTGCTAATTTAGCTGTCCAGCATTTTCAAAATCGACTCAATAAAGTTTTTTCTTCTTCTAATATTATTGATCAGCATCTAATTCCTAATATTATTTCTCAAGAGGATAATGACTTACTTTCAAATCCTCCCTCTATGGATGAATTAAAGAATATTGTTAGTGACATGAATGGTGATTAGGTTGTTGGGCCTAATGGTTTTGCTAATAAGTTTTTTTCAGCATACTTGGAATATCATTTGTAATGATCTTTTTAAGGTTGTATTGCATTTCTTTGAGGGGAATTCCATTCCCAGTTTTTTTACCTCTACTTCTTTGGTCCTTATTCACAAAACCACCATTTTTTTCCACTTGGAATGATTTGAGACATATTAGTCTTTGTACTTTTTTCAGTAAGCTGATTTCTAAAATCTTCATGAGTAGGTTTAATTCCATTTTTCCTAAAATAATTTCCCCTTACCAAATGGGTTTGTTTAAAGGCTGGGCTATTGTTAATAATATTCTTTTGGCACAAGAATTTGTCATGACCTAGAAGTTAGGGTGAGAGGTAATAACATTATTTGGAAGCTTGATATTATTAAGGCTTATGACAACATTTATTAGAGCTTTCTTTACAAGATATTACAATTATTTGACTGTAATTCAGCTTTTATTAATCTTATTAAGTATTTCATTAAAGGTTGTTATTTTCCCCTTATTATTAATTTCAAGAGTAAAGGTTTTTTTAAATCATCCCATGGTCTCAGGCAGGGTGACCCTTTATCCCCTGATTTTATATTTTTTTCTAATGGCTCTTTAAACCGAATTAATAAACTTTAGATTTTTTTTAATTACTTTGACTGTTAGTGGGCGTTCCTTAAACAAAAATAAATGTTGCTTTATTTCTCCTTCAAAGATGCCTAATGGTCATATTGGGGCTATCAAAACTATATATGGTTTTATGCAAACTTATTTACCTATAATATACCTTGGGGTCCCCCTTTTTAAAGGCCGTAAGAAGTCTTTCCTGTTTGATGATTTAATTTCCTCAATTTAGAATAAGCTCTTATCTTGGGACTCTAACTTTTTGAGCTTTGGTGGCAGGATTACTCTTATTCATAATGTTCTTTGCTCACTTCCGGTTTATAGTTTCCAAACTCTTCAACCTACTAAAATGGTTTGCAATAGAATTGATAAAATTATCAATAAGTTTTTATGGAAAGGGGCCATTTCTTCCACCAAAATTATCTGGGCTTGGGTGATCTTGCTTATGCCTTCTCTTTCAAGTTGTGGTATACTTTGCGTGCTAATAAAAATCTTTGCGTGCTCTATTCCAATTTTAGTGTTGCTGGCAAAATGCTGATTATACTAGATTTTAAAGCCAGACATTTTGGTTACCTATCTGTTTTCTAGTTATGTTCTATAATTTGTTGTTTTTCCTTTGGTTATTTTCTGGATGACGGGAGCTATTTCCTTTGATCTGCTTTTCTGGATCATTTTTTTTATGGTTGGTTAGGTTTGGGTGGTTCTGAGAGTTAAGATTATTTGTTGGTTTCTTTCCTCGATTTACCTTCTATTGTTGGTGTTGCCTCTTACTGCCTGTGCTGTGGGGTGGATCATCCTGGCTAGGGTTCTTTGCTTTGTGTTGTTTGGTTTTGGCTTTGGTATTTGGGTACTTTGAGTTGTTCTGTCTGTTTGATGTTTCATTCAACTTGAGCTTACTACATTATTTCAACTGTTTGTTCCTCCTGGTTTGGAATTACCATCCACTGTTGGATTGATTTTTAGAGTAATGTTGTCCATACTCACTTGTATAATCTTCTTTTTTATAATTCCCTTGTTTATTTTTGCTTCTGGTATTCTATTCTTTATCCTATTTTGCATAATCAATCTTTTGTAGGTATTGATACCAATCTGACTCCAAATGGGAAGCTAGTTCAGAATGTTGTTTTTTTGCTTTTATTATCTTTTTTGGGTGCTTATCCTTATGCACTGTAGAATGTACTTATGGTGTTTTATACTTTTATCTAGTAGGGCTTCAAGCTCTTAGGTTTTTTTATCTTTTTCCTTTATGCTCTATTGAGCAGTAGCGAGCTTGAGGTCTCTTTAAGGACCTTTTACTTCTACTTTTTAATTAATATGTAAGCCCCACCGTGGGATTTAACTATTAAAAAAATTATAATACATCGTCCAGGATGATGTCCTGTACGATGTCTAAAAATAATAACATGCATGAAAGAGTAGGCGACTTATTATTTCTGATTTGAGCATATCATCCATGACGATTTGCTTAATTCGGTTTCCTTAACCAGGATACCCTAATTAGGGTTTTTATTTTTAACTTATCATCTAGGACGATTTTTGATCATCCTGGATGATATGATCAAAAAAAGAAAACTCTAAAACAGATAGAATTTTTCCCTCTAAGTGTGTGTGTGCAAGGTTATTTAGCATCAGGACCCACTTTGGTACATTTGACTCAAGAAAAGGTAAAAATATTTGAAGTACACTTACAGACTGACTCAATCCTAATCTACCAAATCTTGAGCTAGCTTAATTTGTAATTAACCTTGTGGACCTAAAGCATTAGTAAGCAAGGTAATAGTGAAAAAAATAGAAGTGTTAGAAATATTTTTTATCATCAAAATTATAATACCAGAATTCAGATTCGCAATACTAGTGCCATCTGCATCTCTAAAAATCCTATCTAATATTTTAGAACCAAACACATTGACATAAGGCATCAATTTATTAGGGACCATATTACTAAAAGAGATATTGAGCTACACCTTATAGCAACTGAAAATCAAATGGCTGACATCTTTAATAAACCACTGGCCTTTGACACTTTCAACATCTTAAGGACCTGGTTAGGTGTCATAGACATAAATGCATGAACTTGATGATTACTAAATTTTAAATTTTCTATTTTTCTGATCTTTTTTTTTTTTTTTGATTGTTTGTTATTTTGTTTATTTATTGCTTTTTTTATTTTTCTTTTTTAGGTTATTGTACCCTTTAATTTTTTTATTGGTAAATATTGGAATGACGTTTTTACCTTATTTTTGCTTTTGAAAATTTGTAAACAATGAGTGACATCCCTAAATTAGTTAAAGAAAAAAACATTGTTGATTGTTTTCTCCTCCTCTAACTCCTTTAGTGGTATAACTTTCTTTTCAAAGTAAAAATCTATTTCAAATTAATAATTTAACTTTGAAATTGAGATCTTTTCTATATTCTTATAGTAATCTATCTCATATGAATAATATTTAAAGTCATTAAATCACTTTCAAGCTTTCTTGATCATGTTGTAGCATTTATCATATGATTATGATTTTTTTTATTTACTCCTCCTAATACTAGAGAATAAGTTTTTCTTCTCTATTATCTAGAAGATATTCTCATAATTGAGAGTCTTTAAAGGTTTCAAAAGCGAGCTAGATCAAAAAAAAAAGATAAGAGGCATAAAAGGAGCCCAAAAATAAAAACTGAAAAGATGCACAATGATCGACAAATATTTGAAAGATACAAAAAGTGTATCAAAAATTAAAAGATGCATAAAGTGCGCCAAAATAATTTTCAAAAGGCACAAAATGAGCACCAATAAATCAAGCTTACTTCTCTTTTAAATCTTTAAATCATAAAAGAATTCATGTATCTTGATATTTTCTCATACTTGATTTGTGAAACTCATAATCGTGACTAATTACATTTCTATATTATTATATAAGATATTTTTTTGGAACAAAGTTTTGAACGGATCATTTTTCTTATTTGATTGATTTTTTTGAGTTAGATCTTTATTTTCAAAATAGGGTTTGCCCTATAAGAAGTCCGAGCTAGGGTTAACAGGATTGGTTATTCTACCATTTTTGAGTCTCGGTGATCTTAATTCATTTCATACAAATTTTTTAATCCAATCACAAAGGAAATTTATTATTTTCTAGTATTGATTAAAATAATATATTTTCTACTTTTTATAATTTTTATCATCTTTTCATTATATTTTTACTTATTTTTATTAAGTGTTTTTTTTATTTTTTTAGACTTCTTTTGATCAATGAAGTTTGCGTGGTATTTCAGTTTGATGTTTGTACTGATGTTATTTTCTATATAATTTTCTATTTTGTATTTTTATGTTTCCTCCTTTTTGTGATGCCAAAAGAGGGAGTAGTCTTAGTGTTATTATTGTTATTGTAGTATTGTTTGCTTGGTTTAGTAAAATTTATATTATTTTATTTATATTATTCTACTTTATTTTATGTTTCATTTTTTTATTTGGTTGACTTGAAATTGCCTAAAAAATATTTGTCATCATAAAAAAGGTAGAGATTATTGTAAATATGAATTCAAGGATTATAATTTTGATTATAACAAGCATTCATAGCATTCCTATTTCTCTACTACTATTACTACTGTACATCTGTTTTGGTTTCCCTACCTACTAACTTTTTATGCCCACAACGTCAATTATAATTCAAGCTAGCTCAAGATTAGGTAAATGAGGATTGAATCAGTCTATAATTTTGATTCTAATGGTTTTTACTTTTTCTTGAGTTAAATGTAACAAGGTGGATCCTGATGCTAAGTAACATTGCACACACAAACACACACTCAGAGGGAGAAATTCTATAAGTTTAAGAGTTTTCTATTTTTTATCATATCGTATAAGATGATCCAAAATTATTCTGGATGATTAGTTAAAAATAAAAACCCTAATTAGGGCATTTACAAGAAGTCAGTTGAATTAAGCAAGTCATCCTAGATGATATTTATATCGTCATTAACAATATGCTCAAATAAGAAATTCTTAATTGCCAAACTTATTTAGAAAAGATTTTATTTTTAAAATTTTATTCTAATCATACAGGATGATTGTATATCATCCTAGATGATTTATTATAATCATGCCAAAATTAGTTAGGTGATTTAGGAAAATAATTAAGTATAGATTGATTGATCATATCGTAATGGACAATCGTAGGATCGTCCTGAACGATTAGTAAGAAAAACCTTATTTTTCTTCTGAATCACCTGGACATCTCAAACTATCTGTTGGATGTTCAGTTATAAATCTTCATTATTCAAATGTATCTCCTGTACGACCCAAAATATCTACTAGATGATAATCACTGATTTAGATAATTGTATAGGACGGTCCAAGCATCATCCTAGATGATAAGTTATATTTCTTCATCATCCAACATGTATCTCCTAGACATCCCAAACTATGTGCTGGATGATTTATATGATTTTGAACTAATCATATAAGATGATATCCAAATCGTCCTGGATAATCATAATAAATAATGTGTTCTAATCATACAGCACACCTAAACCATCTTGGTTAGAAGGGCTGAAATACACTGATCATACAAGATGATATGTCGATCATTTTGAATGATCTTTGATGTCAAGTTACAAATTAGGGTGATTTTAAGGCCTTTATAAGATCTCTTATTTGTTAAAGAGAGAATCTTTTATTGTTATCCTGACTTGAGAGAGCTTAAAGAAGAAGAGGAAGAGCTTGGGAGAGAGAGACAATCTTGTGAGCAGAAGTTTGTGAGGTGTTCACAATGGTTTCTCCAAGAAAGGATTCAAGTTGTCATCTCCAGTAGTCATCCTTGGCTCCTTGGAGGCTCTAAAGAGGTCTTTGTTAGCATAAGATTGAGGTTCTCTACCTACCTCAGTAGGAAGCAAAATGAGATGGGGTTCTCTTCCTACTTCAGGAGGAAGCTAAAGGCTTTAAGGTTCTCAGCCTCATCGAGCTTAGTGAAAATAGTTTGTAAAGGCTTCTCTAACTTATTATCGGAGCAAAAGGAGAGACACTATGATTTTAGTGCAATACCTGGAGGAGAGGCTCCGGGTAGTAGACGTAGGTTAAGTTGACCTAACCAGTATAAAATTTGGTGTATTCTTTTTTATTATTTTCTACACTTTATTTTTACTATAATTAACTATTTGGGTGAAATTTATGATTAGTTATTTTTATTATTTGTTTAATTTATTTCTACTACAAAGTATAAAAAGATTATCTTTTAGTTGAAGAAATCTTTAAATATCCAATTCACCCCCCTCTTGGTTAGCCTCGAGACTAGTTCATAAGGGCTTTACAACCCTAACAAACTTTCATCTCTTATTTTTGTGATATTCTATTTTGTGTTAATGCGTACTAACATTTAAGGAAATCAATCCACCGTTCACTTGTAATTTTTGATCAGCTCAGGACTGGGTAAATTAGAGTTGCAGTTAGTTTTCATTTTATTCTATATTTTCTCTTTTCTTGAGTCATATCATATAATTGGGTGGATAACTTTATTGAGTAACTTAGCACACACACAAGAGCAAAGATGAAAATGTTTTTGAGAGTTACTTTTTTAGAAAATTCATACTATACGAAACTGGTTGCATATTGTATGAAATTTTTTGTAATGAATAAGCTATTGTGCTCTATCAAAACCCTAGCTTCCAAAGGTTAAGTAAGATATTAATTATGTATTGATCGTACAGTATAATTAGATCATACTATACGCCTTAATTAAATTCTTTCTTAATTAATCTTGTGATATCAGATAATCAAAACATGGATAATTATTGTGATCTATTGTATTGTATAAAATAATTTGTATTGTACGATTACCTGTGTATGAAATTGGTCATCCCTTAGATTTTATTAAATAAAATCCATAATTTTTGTATTGATCATACCGTACGATGTCTATAGTGCTGGACGATTACCCGTGTATGAAGTTGGCAATCTATAGGATCATCTTAAAAGAACATAAGGAATTTCTACATATGATACCTTATGATTCTTTATTGTATTGTACTATGTATTATAAAAGTTGAATAACTCACTTGAACAATCTTGCTAGATGATTCTGAATTGAACTGATTGTACCATACAATATGTTTATCGTACTATAGGAACATAAGTTAGATGGCTTGAAATTTATGGTTTTTTCAAGCCCACTATTTAAGGGTTTCATATATTCTTTTAAGGAATCTTTTGATGTTTAGTCTTCTTAAGAAAGAGCATGAGGGAGAGAAGAAGGAGAGCTTGGAGAGAGAAGAGAGGGAGATTTTGTGAGGGAGAAGTTGTGAGGGGGTTCACAAGGTTGCTCCAAGCAAGAATCTTGCCTAGTACCTACAAGCATCTGCTTGGAATCTCTGTGGCTCCAGATAAGAAGTTCTTCATCAAAGATCGTGGTTCTCTGACCATTACCTGTAGGGTAAAAATAGATTTATGATTCTCTGACCATTACTATGAGTGTAAAAAAAGAGTTGAGGTTCTCGGCCTATAAAAGAGTCTTGATTCTCTACTGCATTAGGGAGGTGAAATAGCATCTGTATAGGCTTCTCCGCCTTGCTGTGGGAGCAAAAGGAGAGTCACTTATATTTAGGTCAATACTTTGAGAGTTTCCAAGGAGTGGACGTAGGTCATGTTGATCAAACTACTATAAATTTTGGTGTGATCTTTCTATTTATTTTTCTGTATTTTTTTTCATATTTATTTTTGTGATTTGATGATCTATGGTTAAAATATCTAATTATTGTTATTGTAAGATTTGTTCTACTTCTGCATCAAGGGGATTTAACTTTTATAAAAAGTTTTTAAATTACCAATTCATCCCCTTCTTTGTTAGCTTCGTGACTAGTTCTTTAGGGTTTTACAACCCGTACGAACTTTCAAGTGGTATCAGAGCGAGATTCACAAGATCAAGTTTTAGAAAAAATTTTAATTAAGATTTATGGCTAACTTTGGAAATAGAAACACCGCATAAGGATACTCAATAAGTTGACCACCTCTTTTGATAACACTCCTTTTGATTTTTAGAAAACTCGCATGTCCACCTTTTTACAATCAATTGATTATCACAAGTGGATGCTAGTACATGAAGGTTGTTTTATATCTTTTCTTTTAGTAAATGTCGTTAAAATTGAAATACATTTTTCTGAATGGACTATTAATGATAAAAATGTAGCCTAATTGATTGTTAAATATTTAAACTACTTTTACTGTGCTTTGAAATCTGATGATTATATGTGTGTATCTACTTGCACAACTGGAAAAAAAATTTGGGATAGACTCTGCATAACCTACGAAGGAATAATTGAAGTGAAATAAACTAGGTTAAATTTTATGCTCCATGATTTTGAACTCTTTTGCTTGAAACCTAGTGAAATCATATCTGAAATGTATACTACGTTCACACAAATCATCACATCCCTATATGCTTTAGGTAGAGAATTATCCAATTTTTAAAAAGTTAATAAAAACTTGTGATGTCTACTTAGTTCATATGATGCCAAAATAACTACTATTTTAGAATCCAAGGATTTAAATGTTTATTATATTAACAAATTACTTGGTTCTCTAATTGCCTATGAATAAAGCATAAGCTAAAAGCAATCTGATGCAGGAGAAAGAAAGAAAGAGAAAATTATATCCTTAAATACTAATGGTTCAGATAGTTCCTCTGATGGAGGAGATCAAGAAATCTCACTAATGACTTGACAGTTCAGAAGCTTTCTAAGAAAAAATCAAAAGATTCATCAGCAATTCAGCAAAAGTAAGAATTATAGAAATTTTAATGCTTCTAATAATATTATCTATTATGAGTATAAGAAACCAGGGCATATTAAAACTGATAGCCCAAATCTCAAAGGTCACCAAAGTAAGAAGAATGTTGAAGAAAAAGCAATGTGCTATAAAGGCAAGCAAAGATCTTAGAAAGCCTTTTTAGCTCACACCACTTCAGATTCATCTGGATTAGAAGTAGAAGAGGCAGTGAAAATCTGTGCTTAATGGAAAATAGCTATCTTAATAAGTTTGATAAAGATGAGGTATGTAAACTTACATACGATGAATTACTTATTATTTCAGAAGAGAATCAAGATTATTATAGGAAACTAAAAAGAAACATGCTAGCTTTAAAACTGAATACTCAGTTCTACAAAAAGAAAATGAAATTCTTAGAGAAGATTATTCTGATGTTGATAAGGATCATATGGCTTTGCTGAATGAGTTTGATGAATTATATAAAAAATATTCTTCTTTATTTAAAACTCATGATTCTTTGAAAGCATTGCATCTTGATTTAGAAAAATCATGTAAAGAGTTAGAAGCATGTGTTAACATTTTAGATCTTAGTGAGCACTCATTAAACATTTAGATATCTGCTTTTGAAAGTGCTAATAAAATATTGTTATAAAAAGTGAAGGCTTTTAAAATAAACTTATTGTTAAAAGAGTTGCTATTTGCATGTTTTACATTCTTGCAACTTATATTATTTTGATGATTTCAAATATTATTATTTTATGTATATATATCTCCTAACACTTTTTGTAAGATTTGTTTTTGCTCTAGTGTGTACTAACATTTCAGGAAAATCAACTCCAAGCTATGAAGACTTCAAATCAAATTTAGCAAATATTCATTTGTAAATTATAAGTTTTGAATTAAGAGGGAATGATTGTAATTGAGTGAAAAATCACAACACACACACTTAGGGGAACAATTTTTGTGAACTGATCGTACGGGACGAACCTAGTTCATACGAGACGATCATGTCAATTAACCCCTCGGAATTGCAATGGATCGAACGGGCAGGGAGAAAATTTTTCTAAGTCCTAATCGTCCAGGATGAATTTAACATTCATCCCGGGACGAACATCTCGTGATTCTCACTTTGCACTCTTCGTCCAGACAAAATGCATGGTTCGTATCTAGATGAAACTCTCTGTATAAAATTGTCTAGGACAAAACAAGTTCGTCCCAGGATAAACTGAACTGGCTTACCATAGTTGGTTACGTCCTACAGGGATTTGGGAACTGACCTATGCAATAACCATTTCGTACCGGACGAACCTAGTTCGTACGGGATGATAAGCGTGTACGAACATAGTTCGTACCAATATACATCAGGATCATTTCCGACACTTTAAGTAAAAATCTTCCAGGATGATCCACGATCGTACAGGACGATCCATTACGTGATAACTTAAAAATTTTGCAGTTTTGGACGGTTTTTCTTGTCTCTCCTATATAAGATCCAATTTTTACTGCCACCCAATCTTTTTGCTCATTGATCTTCGTGCGTATTTGAAGAAGAGTCAAGGAGAGAGTGTGAGAGAGCATTCAAAGGAGGATTCCTACCACCGGAGCTTGAAGGCTTTGCTTGATGTTCAAAGGTAAGATTTCCTACTTATGATTTGAGATTACTTCACTCTTTTCTTTCTTCCTTTTAGATTTCTTGTGAGGAGATCTATCAAGGAGATCAGGTTCTCTGCCCACACTAGGAGAGTGTAAAAGGACGAAGGATTCTATGCCCACAGTAAGAGAGTGTGAAAGGATGAAGGGTTCTCTGCCCACACAAGTAGAGTGTGAAAGGACGAAGGGTTCTCTGCCCACACTAGGAGAGTGTGAAAGGACGGACGGTTTTCTGCCAACACTAGTGATAGTGTAAAAGGATGACGGTTCTCTACCGCACCAGATAGTGGTGGAAAGAGTGTTTGTAAAGGCTTCTCCGCCTTACTGTGGGTGTAAAAGGAGAGACACTATTGGTATTACTGTAATACTCAGAGGGTGCCTCTGGGGAGTGGATGTAGGTCTGGTTTAGACCGAACCACTATAAATCTTGTGTCATTCATTTTTACTGCTTTTTATTTTCTACATTTTTTTTGTTTAAAAAGTTGTGGTTGAAAAACTTTTTATAAAAATTCATTAAAGTTTATTTTCAGTTCAACTCATCTAAAAGAGGGATAATTTTTAAAATACCAATTCACCCCCTTTCTTGGTAGCCTTGGGGCATTAACTTAGGTTTAACAACCTATTCACTAGACTCAATAAGTGGTATCAGATCTTTATTTCAAAATCATAAGTTTAAACTACTTTTTGATTAACGTAGATGGCTACATTTGGAAACCAAAATACACCTAAGGGTTACTCTATTACTAGACCTCCACTGTTTGACAATATATCTTTTGATTTTTGGAAAACACGCATGTCTACTTTCTTACAATCACTTGATTATCGTATGTGGATCTTAGTCCATGAAGGATATACAAAACCAACTAGATTAGTTGATGGAGTTAGAGTTGAAACACCTTTTACAACTGGACTATAAAAGAACGTGACTTAGCACAATTAAATGCTAAATATTTGAATAGTTTCTTTTGTGCTTTAAAATCTGAAGACTACATGCGGGTTTCCACTTGCAAAAGTGGAAATGACATATGGGATAGACTTTATATAACATATGAGGGGACTAATGAGGTTAAACAATCTAGACTTAATATCTTGTTGCATGATTATGAACTGTTTCGCATGAAACCTAATGAATCCATTTTTGATATGTACACAAGATTTACTCAAATAGTCACCTCTTTGCATGCACTTGGTAGGGAACTAATGAATACTGAAATGGTTAATAAGATTCTTTATTGTTTACCTTCTACTTGTGATGCTAAAATTACTGCAATTACATAGTCTAAAGATCTAAACATTTATTCAATTAACAATCTTCTTGGTTCACTTATTGCTTACGAGCAAGGAGTTAGCCAAAGAAAGATTGATGCAGGTGAACCACGAAAGGAAAAGAACATAGCATTAAAAGTGGAAGAGTCTGAGAGTGAACAACCACAACCTGAGGATGAAGACGACATTGCATTAATGACTAGACAGTTTAGAAGCTTTTTGAAAAGGAAACAAAAGAGACGCCAGCAATGGAATAGAGGTAAATTTAATAGAAATGACAAGGTTTCTAATAAAGTAATTTGCTATGAATGCAGGAAACCTGGTCATATTAAAACGGATTGCCCAAAACTCAAAGCCACTCCTAGCAAGGAGAAGGTAGAGGAGAAACCAATTGTAAAGAAGGGCAAAAAGAAGTTTCAAAGAACTTTCTGGGCGAACTCAGCTTCAGATTCATCAGAGACTGAAAAGGAAGAAGAAGTCACCAATCTTTGCTTAATGGCAGATAGTCGTGATCAGTCAGATCAAAAAGAGGTAAGTGACTTAACTTATGATGAATTATTTGAAGTTTCTGAACACATGTATGATGCATATAAGAAAATGAAGAAAATGCATGCTAGTCTAAGTTTAAAATTTGAAGAACTTCAAAAAGAACATGAAATCCTTAGGAAAGATCATGCCTTAATAGATGACAACCACATGAAACTATTCGATGAATTTGATGACTTGAATAAAAATCATGAGAATTTAAAATCATCCTTTGCTGATCTTAAAAAAATTAAAAAATTTAAGGATGAATCAGAGAGCAAAACATGTCGAATCAATTATACAAATCGAATCTTGGAATATATGAATTCATTTTATAAGTTGAAAATAAAAGCTCTCGAGGATAATAGGATACCCCCCAAACTTGAAGATTTTACAAATCCTAAATTTTATCCTAAATATATGGAATCTCTTAGAAGACAAACAAATGGTAAAAGACTTAGGAATCCTTTTCCTAATGTTAAATATAATAATTGTGGATTTCTTGGGCATATAGCTCAGACATATACCTTGAAGATGAAAACTAATTTGGTGTGGAGACCTAAGATGCATAAACCTAGACATATCATACATGCATCTGATTATAAATTGCCAAAAGGAGAACCCAAACTTGTTTGGGTTTCCAGGTCTAACATTTGATATTTTTGCAGGGTCGCTCTCACACAAGACCTCATGAGAGCATATGGTACTTGGACAGCGGATGTTCAAAGCATATGACTGGAGATACTGCTCAATTCATAACGCTGGAAGCTAGGAGTAGAGGCAAGGTTACACTTGGAGATAATACCACAAAGAAAGTGGTTGGATCAGGTATGATTGGAAATCTTAAAAACTTTTTTATAGACAATGTGTTATTGGTTGAAGGCTTAAAGCATAATTTGTTAAGTATAAGTCAGCTATGTGATAAGGGTTATAGTATAAAATTTTTTCCTACTAGCTGCATATTAAGCCTAAGTGGTAAAAATGTTTTAAATGGTAAAAGGGTAAACAATGTTTATATGCTAGATTTAAATTGCATTCAAACTCCTACTGCTTTTTGTTTTAAAATTGTTTCTGATGAATCATGGCTTTGGCATAGGAGACTTTGTCATTCTAGTATGAAAAATCTTAGGAGGATTACCTAGAAGAATTTAGTGAGAGGTATACCAAAACTAGACTTTACTAAGGACCACCTTTGTGATGCATGTCAATTAGGTAAGCAGGTGAAGTCATCTTTTAAGTCCAATAAGGATCTTAGAACTAGTAAACCATTGGAAATTTTACACATGGATCTTTTTGGACTAGTTGGAACTGTGAGTCTAGGAGGGAAGGTATATGGATTTGTTATTTTGGATGATTACTCAAGATTCACTTGGGTTAGATTTCTATTTCATAAGAGTGAATCATTTGAGGAATTTAGAAATTTTTTGACTTGGATTCAAAGAAAATTAGGGTGTGAAATTATTTCTATTCAAAGTGATCATGGAGGAGAATTTGAAAATGAGAAATTTGAGGAATTTTGTAAGGAAAAAAGAATTGATCATAACTTTTCTGCACCTAGAACCGCTCAGCAAAATGGGGTAGTCGAAAGGAAAAACAGAACATTAATAGAAGCCGCCCGAGCAATATTGGCAAAATACTCACTTCCAAAATATTTCTGGGCTGAGGCGGTTAGCACTGTATGTTATGTTCTGAATAGGGTGAATATAAGATCTAAATTAAATAAAATACCCTATGAGTTGCTAAAAGGTAGAACACTTAATTTGTCTCATTTGCATGTTTTTGGTTGCAAGGTGTTCATTCATAATAATGGAAAATCTGCTTTAGGAAAATTTGATCCAAAATCAGATGAAGGAATTTTTGTTGGATACTCAAACGTTGGAAAATCTTATAGAGTATTCAATAGAAGAACTTTGGTAATTGAGGAGACCACACATGTTGTATTTGATGAATCTGGAAATCTAGATGAGCCAAATGCTGTAGAAGAAGAGATTGAAAATAACTCCCAAAAGATTGACTAAATTAATTTGGAAGAAAATGTGGAAGAAAGATTAGAGATAGAAAACCCTTTGCCTAGAGATTTAATATTTTCTAAAAACCATCCAAGGGAATTGATTATAGGTGAACCTAGTGAGGGTGTAAAAACTAGACATGAATTAAACAAGGAAGTCAATCATTCAGCCTTCCTTTCAACTATAGAACCCATTAATTTTGATCAAGCACTTTCTGATGAATTTTGGATATTGGCCATGCAAGAAGAGTTGAATCAATTTGTAAGAAATAAAGTTTGGGAATTAACTTCAAGGCCAAAAGATCAAAGTGTTTTTGGAACTAAGTGGGTTTTCAAAAACAAAATGAATGACTCAGTAGTAGTCATTAGAAATAAGGCTAGATTAGTTACTAAGGGGTATAATCAGATTGAAGGGATTGATTTTGAGGAGACTTTTGCCCCTGTAGTTAGACTTGAAGGAATTAGGGTTTTGCTAGCCTTTGCCTATTTTAAAAGATTCAAATTATATCAAATGGATGTGAAAAGTGCCTTCTTAAATGGGGTAATTAAAGAAGATATTTTTGTAGATCAATCACCAGGTTCTGAAAATTCAAAATATCCAAATAATGTTTTTAAGTTAAAAAAGGCATTATATGGATTAAAACAGGCACCTAGGGCTTGGTATGAGAGGTTGAGCACCTTTCTACTTGAAAAATCTTTTGAAAAGGAAGTGTGGATACAACTCTCTTTTTGAAGAAATTTGGAAAGGATATACTCATTGTTCAAATTTATGTAGATGATATCATTTTTGGATCTTCAAATAAAAATCTTTGTGATGATTTTTCTAAAATAATGAGTAGTGAATTTGAAATGAGTCTAATGGGACACTTAAATTACTTTCTAGGCTTTACCATTAAGCAACTTGAGGAAGGTACATTTTTTAGCCAATCTAAATATGTTAAGGACATTCTCAAAAAATATGAAATGGATAATGCTAAACCTGTTAGTACACCAATGAGTTCCTCAGTTCAGTTGGATAAAGACCTTAAGGGAAAATCTGTTGATCAAAAGAAATTTAGAGGGATTATTGAATCTTTATTTTACTTGACTACTAGCCGACCCGATATCATGTTTAGTGTTTGCTTGTGTGCTAGATTTCAATCAGATCTAAAATAGTCATATTTGATAGCAGTGAAAAAGATTTTAAGATATTTCCTAGGAACTCAGAACTTAAGAATTT
Source organism: Dendrobium nobile (assembly GCA_022539455.1). NCBI lineage: Eukaryota > Viridiplantae > Streptophyta > Magnoliopsida > Asparagales > Orchidaceae > Dendrobium > Dendrobium nobile. The sequence continues at coordinate 10,320,656 of CM039724.1, forward strand.
GGTATCCTAGGTTTAGCTCTTCATTTGAAATTATTGGTTACTCAGATTCTGACTTCGCAGAATGTAGGGTGGATAGGAAAAGCACTTCTAGAATATGTCAATTCATTAGAAATTCATTAGTTTCATGGTCTAGTAGAAAATAAAATTTAGTGGCCCTATCTACTGCTGAAGCTGAATACATTGCCTTAGGAAGTTGTGTGGCACAAGTACTTTGGTTAAAATAATAGTTCATTGATTTAGGATTAACTATAGACACCATACCAATTTATTATGATAATACTAGTGCTATCTGAATTTCTAAAAATCATATTCAACATTCAAGAACCAAACACATTAACATAAGGCATCATTTCATAAGGGATAATGTATCCAAGGGAGAAATTGAACTTACCCATGTTTCAACAGAAAATCAACTTGCAAACATTTTTACAAAACCTTTAGTCGTTGATACTTTCAGTACATTAAGAACTAGGCTTGGAGTAATTGATTTAAATGCTTAGATAAAAATGTTTTCTGCAACATTGATATTTTGTTTTTGTTTTGTATTCATTGTATCTTTTTTTTTTGTGATATTTTCTTCTTAAAAAAGTATGTATTTAAGTTTGTCTTGTTTGTTTTTATTCGTTTTTGTTTTGAGTGTGAAAATGTAAAATTGTGGTCATCATCGTCTGGAACGAAAATGTTTTGTACGGGATGATTTGTGTAGTATGACAAACTATGTGATTTTAAACCATTTTAAGAGCAGTTTTAATGTAATTCGTCTGTACGATCGTCCGGGACAAAATATTTTTCAAATGACGGGATGAGTGAATGCAGCAGTTGAATGGATAAGACAGTTTTTAATATGAACTTCGTTCGTACGAACCTTTGGTTCGTCCAGACGAACACATGTCGGTTCATGGCGGGGGACGGTTTTCAACTTCCATTAAAACGAATTGAATTCAGATTGTCCGGACGAACACGTGTTCGTCTGTACGATCATTTTCGTTAAAAGCCTGTATGAAAGGATGCTTCGTAAGTTGTGTGTTTATGAAAATTCGTTTCTTTTTTTACTCTTTCGTTCGTCCATACAAAATTTTTTCGTACGGGACAAATCAAATTCGTACGGGACGAAAGAAATTTTGTCTGGTACGAACAGTCATTTTTCCATAAATTGACAGCATTTTTAACTGAACAGACACTTTCACACATCTCTTTCAAACCTTTCTTCTCTTAAGATCTTTCAATGGCAAGTTCTAGCAAGCGCCAAAAGTCTTTGACTAAGGGTCCACCAAAAAACATGTTTGAAAATTTCCTTTTTAAAGCCAATGAAGAATCCTATGCTAGGTTTGTCTCCGCGAAAATTACCCCATCTAGAGTTCTCCTACAGGAACAATTAACTTTTAAGGTAATGCACTTGTTTGCCTCTACTCAATTTGGTTTAATCCTCACTTTAGTACACTTCTACAACAGAAAAACCTTTCATTATTTTTTGGCAAACATGCCGTTCAACTCCGACCATTCCGTCATCAGTTCCTTTGTTTTCAAAAAGAAAATTGAAATCACCAAGGCTGACCTTGGTATCTTCTTAAACATAAGGACAAAAGGATTAAGAGCACACACCTTAACCACCACAAATTTTGATTGGACTGAAGTTAATCTTGTGATTAGAGGAGTAAAAGTTAAGGATCATTTGCCTAAAGTAGCAACTTTAGTTCGTGATGCCCGTATCATCCAGCACATACTAAGAACTTCCATTATACCTAAAGCAGGTGATAGAGCCAACATCAATCCTCTTCTTTCTACTGTTACCTACATGATAATGACCAGACAACCTATAGATGAGGCCCAACTCCTAATTGACTACATTTATAGTCTCTCTGAAATTGGTCAAGTTGATCATAAAAGAAAGAAGAACATAGCCTTAGGACATCTGATTGCCTATATTTTGGAAAAGAAGTATGACCTGATTCATCTAGTACAAGATTTTGAAGAACTACTCTACTACAACGATGCATCCTTTAGAGTTATCTTCAATAAGGAACAGCCTAGCAAAACTCATGTTGTTCTGAGTGAAACAGAAGAAGAAGCTGAACCTTCACATCCTGCTGAACCAAATTATCAGGATTTGGTTCAAAGATTTGACAATTTAGAGGCTCATTTTGATCAAAGGTTTGATCAAATTGAAACTCATTTACAGTAGCAAGATATTCAATACAATCAAGATATGGGATTTATGTGTGATCAGATAAATAACATAAATACCAACATGCTTATGATGAGTAGTTACTTCAAATTTTTTGGTGCAACACCACCACCTCCTCCTCCAGATCAGGGTCCATCTGAATGATTGTTGTTTTTGTTCTATGTTTCTTTGTATTTCATGTGTTTAGTGATTTCTTTTAGATTGTTGTATTTTCCTTATTTTAGTTGTGTTGTTATTGATATATTGAACTTAAAATTGTAATATCTTCATTCGATATCAATATATGTTCCAATGTTTTGTTATTTAATTATTTTAGAAATGTGTGTTAGACTTTATGACATTCATTAATTTTTTAATCTTAATAGTGCATTAACCTAAATTGTAAATTAAAATTAATTTTATTAGAAAATCTAATTATTTTAAATTTAAGTAATGCATATAACTTGATATTATTAGAATTTTCAATTTCATGTCTCTTATTTAGACTACATTATCTTTAATATTATTGTTACAATTTAGATGTTTTCTTATTTTGTATTTCTCTTTTCAAATACTATTTATGCACTTAAAAAAATTTGAAATTTTAGATTATTGATTTCGGAAAGAGTTCAATTACTCTTGAAAATTATACAAATGTACAAAAATCAAAAGAATTGCATAAAAGTTTATAATAAGAAAAAGAGGCACAAAATAAGCCCAAAGTAAAAAGATGCACAAAAATGTGCCATAAAATTGAAAAAGATGCACAAAAATGTGCCATAAAATTGAAAAAGATGCGCAAAGTGCCACATGTGGTAGCTACTTCTTTCAGTACACTTTTAATCTCTTAATTCAAATTGATCTTATGTTCATTTATAATTGATATTGAAATTTGAAATATAAAATTTTTATTCATCTTTAGTGCAATGATTTTCTTTATCTTAATGTCTAAATTGACTCATGTCTTTGATAAATTCTTTTTATTATCTATGTTATATAACTTCTTAAATTATATGAAATTTTATGATTTCTCTAATGTTTTAATTTTATTTGCATACCTTATTTCAATCACTTTCAAGATTAAATTATCAAATGAATTTCATACTTCTGCTTACATTTTAAGACTTCTTTTCTTCTTCACTTTTTGCTGATGTCAAAAAGGGGGAGAAATTGTTTGTGTGTATTATTTGTTTTTGATAGTCCTTTTTTTGTTTGTCATTATTGTAGTTGTGTGTTTTGACTGTTTCTTATTTTGTATAAAATTTTTGAAAAATAAATTTTTTTTTTAATTTATGCCTATTTATTTTTCATGTATTCATCAATTCAGGGGGAGTTTAGGAGTTTCTTAAAATCTGAAATCCTACAAACAATAATTGTTTTGCCCTAATCAAAAAGGGGGAGATTGTTAAGAGAGTTGCTATTTGCATGTTTTATATTCTTGCAACTTGTATTATTTTGATGATTTCAAATATTATTATTTTATGTATATATATCTCCTAACACTTTTTGGAAGATTTGTTTTTGCTCTAGTGTGTACTAACATTTCAGGAAAATCAACTCCAAGCTATGAAGACTTCAAATTAAATTTAGCAGATATTCATTTGTAAATTATAAGTTTTGAATTGAGAGGGAGTGATTGTAATTAAGTAAAAAATCACAACACACACACTTGGGGGAATAATTTTTGTGAACTGATCGTACGGGACGAACCTAGTTCGTATAAGACGATCATGTCAATTAACCCCTCGGAAGAGCAATGGATCGAACAGGCAGGGAGAAAATTTTTTTAAGTCCTAATCATCCAGGACGAATTTAACATTCGTACCGGGACAAACGTCTCCGGATTCTCACTTTGCACTGTTCGTCCAGACGAAATGCATGGTTCATATCTGGACGAAACTCTCTGTATAAAATCATCCAGGATGACACACGTTCATCCCAGGATGAACTGAACCGGCTTACCACAGTTGGTTACGTCCTGCAAGGATTTGGGAACCGACCTATGCAATAACCATTTCGTACAGGACGAACCTAGTTTGTATGGGATGATAAACGTGTACGAACATAGTTCATACCAATATACATTAGGATCGTTTCCGACACTTTAAGTAAAATCGTCCGGGATGATCCACAATCTTATAGGATGATCCATTACGTGATAACTATTGAGTCTAGTGAATAGGTTGTTAAACCTAAGTTAAATGTCCCAAGGCTAACCAAGAGGGGGGGTGAATTGGTAATTTAAAAATTATACTTCTACTCTTGGATTTTTAGAAAATTTTTTTAATTATTAATGCAAGTTAAATTTAAAGTTTAAAAAATAAACTTTTCAACTAGAGTAAACAACTTGCAATGAAATTAAATGCGGAAGAAAAATAAGAAAGAACACATCTGATTTATAGTGGTTCGGTCAAACCTTGACCTACGTCCACTCCTCGGAGGTACCCTCCGAGTATTGCACTAATACCACAAAGTGACTCTCCTTTTGTCCCCACAACAAGGTGGAGAAGCCTGTACAAAATCACTTTCACCTTCCCCGGTGCGACGGAGTAGCCGGGTTCTTTGACACCAAAGAGACCTTCTCGCGAAAACTTCCCTCAAGATGACCCTTGAATCCGATGGTACTGAGGTGCAAGTTTGCCGAAGCAACCATGTGAATATCCCCTCCATACTCCCTTAAAATCCCCTCCAAGGATCTTCTCCCTCTCAAACTCCACCCTTTCCTCTCTCCCTTTCAAGTTCTCTCTTCTAGTTTTCTCCAAAAGAACGAAGACACAATGACTGTCAAAGATACACTTTATCGTCCTTTTACACTCTCCAAGTGTCGGTAGAGAACCGGACCGATGTTGTTGAACTTCACTTGAGAGCCTTCAGAGGAGATGGGCATAAACAAAGAGATCTTCTTCTTCAAGTAACATTATGAATCCCTCACAAACCCCTCACTTGATCTCTCACTCTTTACTCTTACAATCTCTCCAAAACACTCACACTCAATGATCCCTCTCAAGATAAAACAACTCCAAAGGCACTTGTAATAGTTTCTAGGACTCCTTATATAGAAAGGACAAGAAAAACCATCCAAAAAACTGCTTAAATCATGTTTTTCTACGCACTGGATCATCCCGTACGAACCTGAGTTAGTACGGACGAACTGTGTAAAAAACTGTCCCGTACGAACCATTTGAGCATCAGTACTAACCAATTTCATCCTGGGATGAAATTGGTTCATCCCGGGATGAAATATTTTGTCCGGTACGAATAGTTATATCAAAGGTCGGTTCCGAAAACTGCAGAACATTGCCAGAAATTGCCATAGTCGGTTCCCTTCGTCCTGGGATGAAAATATTTCATCCTGGATGATCAGAACTTAGAAAACATATTTTTCTTCAGTTTTTATTCATTCCATTGTTCTTACGAGGAGATAGCTGACCTGATCGTCCCGTACGAACTATGTTCGTCCCGTACGATCAGTGCAAAATATTTAAGATCTCCTTAAGTGTGTGTGTTTTAATTCACTCAATTTACAATCACTCCCTTTCAAGTTTATTTCAAAGAAAAGTACAAGCTTGAAATCATAAAGTATTTCATGATAAATTGATTTTGAAGTCTTCGTTTGTCTGGAGTTCGATTGTCCTGAAATGTTAGTCCACACAAGAGCAAAAACAAATCTTCCAAAAAATGTTAGGAGATAACAACACATAAAACAATAATATTTAGAATCATCAAAACTATACAAGTTGCAAGAATGTAAAACATGCAAATAGCAACTTTCCTAACAATAACTTAAAAATTTTGCAATTTTAGACGGTTTTTCTTGTCTCTCCTATATAAGGTCCAATTTTTACTGCCACCGAATCTTTTTGCTCATTGATCTTCGTGCTTATTGGAAGAATAGTCAAGGAGAGAGTGTGAGTGAGCATTCAAAGGAGGAGTCCTACCACTGGAGCGTGAAGGCTTCGCTTGATGTTCAAAGGTAAGATTTCCTACTTGTGATTTGAGATTACTTCACTCTTTTCTTTCTTCCTTCTAGATTTGTTGTGAGGAGATCTGTCAAGGAGATCGGGTTCTCTACCCACACTAGGAGAGTGCGAAAGAACGAAGGGTTCTCTACCCACACTAGGAGAGTGTGAAAGGACGAAGGGTTTTCTACCCACACTAGGAGAGTGTGAAAGGACGAAGGGTTCTCTGCCCACACCGGAAGAATCGGTGTCCATTTTATTGTCCTTCAGCGCCACAGTTTTCTCCTTATTTTTCTCACCTACATCAAGATTTCTTTGATTCACCCCTTGCTTGTAAGCAATGAGTGATCCATGTAAGTTATCAATATAATAAGTATTCAAATCTTTGGATTCAGTAATTATTGTGATCTTAGCATCAAAGGAAGAAGGCAAACATCTCAAAATTTTATTAACTCTTTCATAATTAGTTAGCTCTCTTCCTAAAGCATGCAATGAGGTTATAATTTGAGTAAACCTAGTATACATGTCAGAAATTGATTCAGTAGGCATCATACAAAAAATTTCAAAGTCATGCAACAAAATATTCTACCTAGATTATTTAACTTCATTGGTTCTTTCATAAGTTACACATAATCTATCCCAAATTTTTTTACCAGTTGTACAAGTTGAAACACGTATATAATCTTCAAATTTCAAAGCACATAAAAAATAGTTCAAACATTTCGTATTAACTTATGCTAATTCTCTTTCATTAAAAGTCCATTCAGTAAAGGGAAGTTCAATTTTAATGCCATTAATTTTACGAGAAGGAGGTGTATAATCATCTTTAACAAGCATCCACATACAATAATCAAGCAATTGTAATAATATAGACATATGAGTTTTTCAAAAATTACAAGGAATATTGTCAAACAAAGGTGGTCATGTAATAGAATATCCTTCCATAGTATTACGATTACCAAAGTTAGCCATTGATCAAAATTTAAAAGTTTTCAAACACTAAATTTTATGAATCCCACTCTGATATCACTTGAAAGTTTGAAAGGGATGTGAATCCCTAATGAACTAGTTTCAAGGCTAACCAAGAGGGGAATGAATTGGTATTTTAAAAAATCTTTTAAGCCAAAAGCATAAACTTAAATCAAAACTAAGATTCACCATAGAAGTCAAAGTGCATAAATTAAATGCGAAAGTAGTAATAAAGAACATAAAAATTTATAGTGGTTCGGTCAACTCGACCAACGTCCACTCCCCGGATGCGCCATTCGAGTATTGCACTAAACTCAGTGTCTCTCCTTTTTCCCCCCACAGCAAGGCGGAGAAGCCTGTATAAACCTCCTTTCCACCAACCCAGGTAAGGCAGAGAACCCAACTCATTTTACTTCCTCTAGAGGTAGGCAGAGAACCCAACTTCTTTTGCTTCCTCCTAAAGCAGGAAGAGAACCTTGATCAAATACTAAAGTAGACCTCTCTAGAACCCCCAAGAAACTAGGTATGATGACTGGAGAAGATGATGATAGCTCCTTACTTGGAGCAACCTTTATAAAACCCCTCACAAACCCCCCTTATAAGATCTCTCTCTCTCTCTCTTCCTTGCTCTCCCTCTCCTCTAGGCTCTCTCAGGTCAGAATAGTAGCAAAAGATATCCTCTTATGTGAAATAAGGGGTCTTACATAGAAGAGCTTTGGAATAGCTCTTAATTGCAACAAACTGACATTATCATCCTGGATGATATAAATATCATTATGTACGATCAATATAAATTAAGCTCAATTAGCCAGGACAATTTGGGACTATCAAAAGGTTTTCATTCTTATCGTCCAGGAAGATAGAATATTATCAAGGATAATAGAATATCATCTTGTATGATTAGTATAAATCATTGAATATCATCCAGAACATTACCTTAAATAGAAGTCTGGAAAATATAAAAATAACCTGATCATCCAGGCCGATCTCGTGATCATCTTGGATGATTAGTTCAATTCAGCGTATATCGCTAGAGCATCACCCTGAATAGAAGCTGGCTGATGTTTGATCGTCCAGGAACAACTAAGGTTTTTGAACTGATCATCCCAGCTGATCCTGCGATCGTCCAGGGAGATATGATTGAGCAATCAAACCTTAATTACTTTCCTTAATTACCTTTTTAATTTAGGTATAATTATGTTGCATTATCCAAGATAATGTCCTGGATGATGTTCAAAATAAAAGCTACCTAAATAGATCTGGCAGCTGATTCTTTCTGATTTGAGCCTATCATCTCGCCTGATATGAATATTGTCTAAGACGATGCACTTAATAATGGCTACCTTAATTAGGATGCCCTAATTAGGGTTTTTATTTTTAACTGATAGTTCTGGCTGATTTATGGATTGTCTTGGATGATGTGAGCAAAATAGTAAACTCTAAAACAGTCAGAAAAATTTCTCCCAAGTGTGTGTGTGCAAGGTTACTTAACATTAGGAACCACATCATTTATAATTGACTGAAGAAAAGGAAAAGTTTATAAATTGACTTAGACTTAGGCTACCCAATCTTAAGCTGGTTTAAATTGTCATTTGATCTTATGGACCTAAAATGTTTGTAGGCAAGGTAGTCGTAGAGAAATAGAAGTGTTTGCTATCATCAAAATTCTATTTCTTGAAAATAAATCTGCAACACTTAATATGTCATACTTCTATTAAACCTAAGAATAGGAATCATAACTATCAAAGGTTTGTTAACCCTTTTTCTGATGTTAGATGTTATTCATGTGGCATGTTAGGTCATATTAGTCACACTTGCACCATTCATCAGTATGTGACACGAGTCGATCTAAATAAATATTTAAAATGCCCCCATCCTTGAGAATAGTTGTGAGTGTTGTTACTCTGAATGCCAATTAGAGTCAGTGCTCATATTCCTTACACAACTTTAGCATTAAAATCAAAAATTTTGGCTACTTGTGACCTATGCTTTTTGCATCTGACTTAGAAGAGAATTTATAAGCTTTACTTTTAAACTGGATGTACCAAATGTATGTAATACTTTGACCCTCAATTAATTAAGAAGACTTCATTCTGGACTAAGTAAGTTTATAATATTGGGTAAGTTAAGATTTGATAACTCTACATCATCTAATTGCTGAAATGGGGGTTCCACTATTATAGCCTTTCTTATAGCATGTTAAGTAGATAGAGCTACTAGTGACTTGGGCACATCTGGGGTTATTGTCAGACCTCTTAGGCCCGTTCAAGCTTTAGACTTAAGCTATAAAGATATATGCTACTAAAGCAAAATTTGTTGAAGTTAGAAGATTTGAAGTCATCCTTCATGGTAGAGGATTTTAGATCCCATGCATTTTTGGTAGTTAATTGAGACTCATTCTTCCCACCATAACTCTGACTCGTTGGTCAATTAGCAAAATTTTATAGACTACAGCTTCTTAAACTTATCAAGTCAGGTAAGCCTTCATGCTTCTTATGGTTCCTACTAATGGGTTGACAAAATGGAGGTTCCTCTACTACAGCCTTTCTCATAGCTTATTGAGTAGATGAAGTTGATAGCAACTTGGCCATATCTGGGCTTGCTGAGTTTGACCTCTTACACATATTTGAACATTAAGCCTATGGTTGTCAAAAGACTTATGCCACTCTGGCTTTACTTGATGGAGTGTGTAGTCATAAAAGTCTTCTTTTTTTTACCTAGGAAGTCTTTGTATGTTGGAGAAGGTGGTATTCCAAACTCTTAGAAGATCACCTTCATATACGTTGATAAAGGAAATTGATATATCGCCCCACCTACAATAATATTCAAGTTTGAAGATTTTAAAATTTTATTTTGAGATCTCAATGTGTAGTCTAATGTCAATCAAAATAAATATTTAAAATATCTCATATCTTATGGTGAGGATAGGATAAGTTTTGTACTTTAATATTTTAAATATTTATTTATAGATTTTGGCACGTGGTGCGATGATGACCTAAATAAATATTTAAAATGCCCCCTATCTTATAAGAGGGTTTTTGAAATGCATTCTTGTAGTATAAGAGAATTTAAAAATGTATTATGTATATGTTGATCAACATACAAGAAGTACATATTTTGTTAAATATAATTTTTTTATATTAGACTTTTATGCATCGTACTTCTTCAGGTATTAATCGTTGATCAGTGGAATGGGTCTTTGACCGTGTAGATCAAGAAGCTAGTAAGATCCTCCCTGATACACCATGATGATGAAGGGGCCTTCCTAGTTGGATACAAACTTTCCACCAATTTTTTGGTGTGGGAGGATTGGCTTCCTTAGCATCAGGACCAACTCCCCATCTTGAAATTCTCAGTACTACACCATCTAGCCAAAGGACTTTGCCATCCTTGCCCGAGAAAATTCTAGATTATGTTGGTCCTACAACTTAATTTCATCTAGCTCGTTCAACTCTTCCATTATCAAGTAGGCATTTTTCCCTTAAGTAAGATCATGCTAGATAGCTACTTAAAGTGATGGTAGCTCTACTTTTAGTAGCAATACTAGTTCAACCCCAAATACTAATGCAAAAGAAGTGGCTTTTGTCACCATTTTATAAGTGCTAGAATACGTCCACAACACTTCTTCCATCTTAGTGTGCCACTGTATTTTATTCTTGATGAAAATCTTCTTCAACAACTTTACTAGAGTCTTGTTAAAGACCTCTGCCATGTCATATTATGCTCGTGAGTTGTATATAGATTAATATCGCCAATCATTTTTATTCTGATCGATAAATTTGTGAATTTTAGTAGTTTTTAATGTTATCCCATTGTATACAATTATGTGACGTAGTACACTAAATTTGTAGACAATGTTATGGGTAAAGAAGTTAATAACATACTTAGATATGACTTCTTTAAATGGAGCCTTCTCTGCCCACTTGGAGACATAATAGGTTGCTGCCAGTATGAAGCACTGTCCAACTGATGATGGTGGATCTACTAGTCTAATTATATCAATGCACCAACTTTCAAATGGCTAGGATGCCACTGAAGGATGCAATAAATTTGGCTCCTTATGTATAACATCACTATGAATTTGACACTCATGTCACCTCTTAAAGGATCAATACAATATTTCACCATTATCGATCAATAGTAACTCATTCTCTTAATTTTAATAACCATTTTGGGACCAAATTGATGTGCATGATAAAGCCTTCATCAACTTCAGCTACTACCCTGTAAACCTCATCAGTTCCTAAGCATCTTAGTCACATTTGTTCAAAAGTATTTGATACAGCATGTTGTTGAAGATGCATACCATAAGGCTCTTTTTCAAATTTTAATAGCTAGCAACTTATCTATTTGTAGTTTTTTTCTTTGAAGAAATCAATGAATGGTTTCCTCCAATCGTCCTCTACTTTAATGTCTAAGGAATGCCACCATTACTTCAAATATTTGCTAGATCTACATAATCTTTTTAATGCTTTATGTTCTTTTTACTGGTTCTCAAGAACATTTTGTTAGATAGGTTGAGGATCAATCGAAGTTGAATCAAACTATCTTGAATTTGGTATTCCCTCTTTCTGTAGGAATTGCAAGATTGTTGGCTCTAGGACTCGATGGGTGTTTACTCCAATCAATAAAGGCTCAACATCAATATTCATCATCTCTTAGGCTAATTTATCCAGGAAATCAGCTTTTCCATTTTGAGCTCAAGGAAATCAAGCTATATTAACATTTGGAACTTAGTTCATAAGCTTGACAGCTCATTTGTGATAATGAGCCAACTCAGGCTTATAAATTTTATGTATGCCCAAAACTTAATTTATAACAAGTTCAGAATCACTGTAAATTTGGAGAGTCTAAATTTTAACTGAAATTGTAATCTCCATGCCTGCTTTTAGAGTCTTGTATTCAACCTCATTATTAGTTCAGGGTTTGGTTAAACTAAATGAAAATCTCATTATGCCTTCTTTAGGAGCTATGAAAATGAGACTAATGTTAGCTCAAGCTTTTGCCAAATTTGGAGATTGGGTGAGTTTAATCAATGAAGCTCCATCGAAGTACATCTCCCTAACCTATAATTTCTCATTTTCTTTGACTTATATGATTTTTTCATTGGAGAGGTCATCATTGAGCGGTGAATCTGCCAGAATGGGATGCGTATCAAGAAAACTTATTAGTTCTTAGCTCTTCACTACTTTTTTTATGGCACATAGATGATATCAAACTATAGGAGTATCATTGCCCACCCAGCTAGATGACCTATAAATGTTGGACTTATCACCAAGAACTTCAATAGATTGATCTTTGATATCAACATAATTTTGTGAGATAGTATGGAGTGGGGGAGTTCCTATACTATAAAAATCAATGCCAGATAATGCTTCTCAATTGAAGAATAACGTATCTTTGCTCCTTTCAACCTTTGACAGATATAGTAAAGGTTATTTTCCTTTCCTTCTTTGTTAGGATGAGCCAGTTCTATTTTGAGGGGTTCTTCTAATATAGCAGTGTATAAAATAAGAGGATTCCCCAGAATTTGTGCTACAAGAATAAGCATGTTTAATAAATATCTTTTGAGATTATTAAAGGCCTCCTAACACTCTCTATCCTATTTCAAGCGGATATCTTTCTTTGTGAGCTTTGAAAATGGCTACAACCTACTTGAAAAATTTGATATGAATCGCTAAATGAAAGATAGTTTCCCTTGTAAGGAGAAAAGTAGTTGAATGTTCCTTGGCAGTAGCATCTCCATAATCGTCTTGATTTTATTGGGGTCGATCTTCATTCCTCGGTGATGAATGATGTACGTCAAAGATTTTCATGAGGAGACTCCAAAAGTGCATTTGAGATGGTTTATCTTCAGATCATACTTACTGATCCTCTCAAACATAATTCTCAAGTCACCAACATAGTTTTTTTTTTATCCATTCTTTTGACAATAAGTTCATCCTCATAAGATTCTACCTTTTGATGGATTACCCCATCAAAGATATGCATCATCACCTATTGATAGGTTGCACAAGCATTCTATAAGCCGAAGGGCATGACCATGTAGAGAATATATTGACAGGCATTCTAAATGATATATACTTTTCATCTTTAAGAACCATCTTGATCAAATTATAATCCAATGATCCATCCATAAAGGAGAACATGTCATATTTGAATGTGTTATCAATTAAAAGTTTTGATGACGGGAGAACAGAGTTATCTTTTGGATGCGCTTTACTGAGGTCCTTAAAGTCGATATGGACATAGATCTGACCATTCTTCTTCTTAATAAGGATGATATTAGCGATCCAGTTAGCATACTTTTCCTCATGAATGAAGACTGCATCAATAAGCTTTTTTGTATCTATAATTACCTATTACTTAATCTCCAATCTCATTCTCCTTAGAGCTTGCTTAACAAGTGTTGCATCTCGTTTAATAGCTAGTTTGTGAATTGCTACATTAGGGGATAAGAAAGACATCACAATATATATTCAGGCAAAGCAATCTCTAAATTCATAAAAGATCTCTTTCATTTCCTCCCCTTGTTCTTCAGGTATAATGGAATTGATGAAGGTTGGATGAAGGCCTTCTTCCATCCCCAAATTGACTTCTTCTATATCATCTATAGTAGCTTCTTGTCCACCCTCTTCAATCTCTTCTTGCGCAAGTTTATCTCCTAAAAGCTTATCACCATAAGTATCAACTTCATATATCTCTTCCTCGCAGCAATAATCGAATTCAATCTCCCCACATGTGATCACATAGAGAAACTCCTTTTGGGGGTATTTCTATATAATGAATCCAAGACCACTTCTTTCAAGAATATCATTCTTTCATAATGCATAAGTATTTCTTCAATACCATATACTTATGTGGAGACAAGCTTGTCGTTAAATAGCATCAACATGAGCCTCTTATTTTTGTTGTATGCTTTGAATTTTTTTGGGATCATATCTTGGCATCCTTGCAGGAAATTCCTCTTTAGAATCAATGAGTTTGAAGAGCAAGTCATAACTCTCCACTTTATGTTCTCCAAACTTTTATAGTAAACTTTTTAGCCTAGTTCCTTTATTAAGAGGAATTGCATAAGACATTTTGAGCTCCTCAACATTATGTGCCTCTTGAGGAGAAATTTCCTTGAAGTGTCATGGGAAGATGCGTGACTATGATTATACTACCTAAAATTGAAAATCCACTTATTCTTTTTCAGAAGTAACATTTCACATTACTCATATAGGTAGACTTATGGTCTTATTCAGAATCTAAATGTTTCACCATCTTCTTCCTATTGATTGTAGATGGGCAATATCCCCTTGAATTTGGTAAGTATGATATCATCTTCTTCTGTGTCACACCCTAGGTAAGGTACAGTTCTTTTTATTTTGGAGGTGGCAACTGCTTTGGGAAGAGTTGGTATTGCCTTCTTTTTCCCCGCTTGCTTCTTCTCACCTTCTTGCTTAGGACTACTCACAGCTTTTTGGTTTGATGCCATAGCTTTAAGAAATCTTAATGGCTTCATCTCTTTTGGAATGAACTACATCACATCTTCATATATTTTTATCTCATGAATTGAAGGGTTGAATGTCATCTGATATCCTGAACTCCTCTCCATCTTTAAGGTATTTCATATACTAATGCAATATTAAGGGGATAATGTTATACTCTTACAACCATGGGTGACCTACAAGTGCATTAAATGAGGTATCTACATCAATCACATGGAACTTATCCTCTATATAAAGTTCCCCATTTACGAGAGAGAGTAAGAATGATCCCATAGTAATATGCCCCTCTTGTTGAAGCCATGCACCATCAGCTTATCTTGCTTAAGCTATCGCACATCAAGGCATAATGATCTCAATGCTTTTAAGATTACGAGATTTATGGAAGATACATGATGGATCAGGATTTAATTGATTAAGATGTTGTCGCTCTCTATAGTAACATATAGAGCGTGATTGTGACCTACCGTTCCAAGCATCATATCATCCTCAACAAAATGGATGATTGGCTCATTCTGAATTTGTAGAACTTTAGCCATGCGACACTTAAAAAAATATGCTTTATATCTTTCGAGATCTTTGAGATCCTAATCAAATTTTTTCAAAGATTTGTAACATTATAAGAGCATCATATATGCTGAGTTATGCCAAGATTTTCATTAGATAGGATATGATATTATAATTTATCCCTTTATTTGAAGCACCTTTTTTCTTAGGGACTTTGGGAATATTATCTTCATTGGCAAGTATCTCCTTTCCCATATCCTTGTTAGAGACCCCCTTCTTTGGTGGAGATGGAAATATCTTGCGCCTTCTCAACAACAATTCAGCCACTTCATCTGACTCAGACTTATTTAATAAAGAATTTTCTTCAAAGTTATTAATTATTGCTTAAAGAGATTCATATGATGATTCAGAATCACCACCCAATTTTATAAGCTCCATATGTTATACTATATTGGGCTCTAATTCATCCTCATTTAGAAAATATAGATCTTCCTCCGAGCTATATTCCATCGATGACACCATTAGATAATACTCAAAAGCTATATCTATAGCATATTATTCATTTGTGAGCATATCTTATGTCACTAAGATGACTCCATATCTCTCTGATGAGGAAAGTCTTCATCATCTTATTTAGTTTCATCTATTTTAAGCACTGACATAAAGTCAGCGATCTTAATAGGTCACCTCACAGTCTAATAATCTTCATCCAAACTGTCAATAGCCCTTTGGGTGGCTATCTTTATCTCCTTGGCCTTCTTCAGCTTGGTTCTTCTCTTGGAGGATTTTGCTTTACCAAACATTGATTTGCTAGCTTGGTAAGGGTGTTACTTGAAAGTAAATATATGTACGATAAGAAACCCTTTTAAATCTAGCATTGGCTCAGTAGGAGATTTACACTTAATACTAGGAACTCCTTTTAGTGGCTTCAGCATTTTTATAGTCTTCTTGGAAACCCCAGCCTCCTATTGCTTCTCTTGAGCTAACTCTTTTTTCTTTCTTCTTTTAATCGAGGGTATGAAAGTGGAGATAACCACCCATCTTAATTCCCTTATTGAGTGAACTAGCACATTATCTGATAATGTGAATTCTTCCTTTTGGTTTCTTTTATACAATCCTTAAATATATAGCAATCTTCAATAGGATGGTTGATTACTTGTGGGCAACAATTTGGGTCGCCAGTATGATAGGACTCTTCAGGCCTCTTACACTAAGAAGTTCTAGACCAACTCTGAGTACTTGTCAAAATAACTTGGTGTCACTCTCTCTTAAATGAATATTTTATATTCATCTTCTCTTTGAGGGATGGAAACATTTGATCATCGGCTCCCATTATTTGCTCAATCATTCTCCTCGACCAGCAAAGATTTATGGCTAATTATTTTTCCCAAGTACCAACTTTGGTTGAGGGTTAGGATTCACCTGCTATTTTTCTTTATCCTCTTTATACATAAGTTTCTTGCCTTTATTGATGTTAAACACAACCTATTTTTCCTTCTCAGCTCTAGAAAAGAATGTGGAGTTCGCTTCACTCCTCCTATTGTGGAAAGCTTGAGCCTTCTTGGACTTATCAGAGTGACTTTTTATCTTGACAAATTCATTTTCTCAAATTTCGTCAATCTGTCTAGCAAGTCTTAAATTGTGGTGATAGAGGTCATGTATAAGAATGGTTGTATCTTGTCATTGATATTTTCTATTAGCAATTAAATAGCATATCCCTCTTCTAGTTGCTGCTCACCATGGTTGCTTCATCCAAGGGTACCTTGTAGACTTGGGTAAATATTAGTCTAAGGAGACAAATTTAAATTCAACTTAGCTAATAGAGGATAGTGTGCACTATCAATTCTATCTTATTGATTCATCTCTCAAAGCTTTGAAAATGTTGGGGAATATGCAAGCTCTGACCATTTCTATAATGTGCTGGTGGCATTTGGTGGAAAATCACTCGATTCAAAGGTTCCTGATCATAATTGTTTACCTATAGGGTCATTTGGCGATGAAAACATTGGTTAGAGGACATATGCCACATCCTTGTTGGCAAGAGATTATTTTAAAATAAATCCTAGTAATATTCTCAACCAAATATTGGCTCTTTGTAAGTTGAAGTAGTTTTTAAACTATCCACCACGATGAATAATTATGGAGGGTGGACAAATAATTTGATTTAAGTATTTAATACAACAACAACAACATCAAGCCTTTATCCCACTACGTGGGGTCGGCTACATGAATCCTTTTTCTCCATTGTGTCCTATTAAAAGTCAAATTCTCGTTTAAATCTAATAAAGAAAGGTCATTCTTAATATTTTCTAACCAAGTCTTTTTAGGTCTACCCCTACCTTTCTTAACATAAGTCAAATCTAATACCTCTACTCTCCTAACCGGGTCATCGGAAGGCCGCCGTTTTATGTGACCAAACCATCTAAGGCGACTCTCTCTAATCTTATCTTCTACTGGAGCTACTCCAACCTTTTCACGTATATGCTCATTTCGTATCCTATCTCTAAGGGTAAAGCCACTCATCCACCTGAGCATCCTCATCTCTGCCACACTTAACTTAGTATTATGCTTCTCTTTTAATGGCCAACATTCGGCACCATAAAGCATTGCAGGCCTCACTACCATCTTATAAAACTTTCCCTTAAGTTTGAGGGGTACATTTCTATCACATAACAAGCCCGATGCATTCCTCCACTTCAACCATCCAACTTGAATTCTGCTGATAATATCCCCATCTATTTCACCATCACTCTGAACAATATATCCAAGATATCTAAAACGTGTACTCTTATTAATGACTTGATCGCCCAAAGTCACAATCCCCTCACTAGGTCTATTACTACCAAAATTACACTCCATATATTCCGTTTTAGATCTACTCAAGCGAAAACCTTTAGACTCTAAGGTTGACCTCCATAATTCAAGTATACCTTCAACTCCCTTTCTAGTCTTATCAACAAGAAGAATATCATCAGCAAAAAGCATACACCAAGGTACATCCTCTTGCAAATGTCTAGTGAGAACATCCATGACTAAAGCAAAAAGATATGGGCTTAAGGCTGATCCTTGATGTAACCCAACCGAAATAAGGAAATACTTGGTCAAACCACCTTGTGTTTGAACACAAGTAATAGCTCCTGCATACATATCTTTAATGATTTGAATATAAGCATTATTGACTCCTTTCTTTTCAAGAACTCTCCATAGCACTTCTCTTGGAACTTTATCATATGCTTTTTCTAAATCAATAAATATCATATGTAGATCCTCCTTATTTTCTCTATATTTCTCCATCAAACCTCTTAATAAATAAATGGCTTCCATAGTCGACCTACCCGGCATGAATCCAAATTGATTATGAGAAACATTAGTATCACGCCGCAACCTATGCTCCATAACTCGCTCCCAAAGTTTTAAAGTATGACACATTAACTTAATACCTCTATAATTCGCACAATCTTGTGCATCACCTTTATTCTTAAAAATAGGAATTAACACACTCATTCTCCACTCATCTGGCATCTTTTTAGTCTTCAAAATAGTATTAAAAAGTTTAGTAAGCCATGAAATTCCTTCATCTCCTAAGCATTTCCACACTTCTATTGGAATATCATCAGGTCCAACAGCTTTTCCACCCTTCATTTTCTTTAAAGCCTCTCTAACTTCAGTTTTACTAATACGCCGATAAAAACAGAAATCTTTATTTTCATTTAGGGTGCTAAGGTCATTATAGTCAATCTTATATTCACAATCTTCATTAAAAAGTTTAGCAAAATATCTCATCCATCTTTGTTGAATATCATCTTCTAAGAAAAGTATTTTTTGATCTTCATCTTTAATACACTTCACTTGAACTAAATCCTTACTATTCCTATCTCTTTGTTTGGCTAACTTATACATATATCTTTCTCCCTCTTTAGTATCTAATCTATTATATAAATCACTAAAAGCTAATGTCTTTGCATCGCATATTGCTTTCTTAGCATCCTTACGAGCCACTTTATAAATTTCCCAATTATCAGAATTTTTAAAATTAAACCAATTTTTATAACAAAGCTTCTTATTTTTATTTTTATTTTAAATATTTTATATTTTTATATTTTTTAGAATTTTAAATTTTATGAGCATTTTGGAGGCATTTTAAATATTTAGGGACCCCTTCGGTTGATATTTTCTTTCAACACGGCCATTATCTGGGTATCTATGTGCACTTCCATTTTATATGTTAAAACTTATCAACTATTTCAACTTACTAGTAGAGGATTGGGTTTGTTATTAGCTTTATGCCTTCATTAATAAATTTTACAAGTTGTATACCTTGAAGGGCTAATATGAACGTATAAAATAAATATCCCTTATCAATGTCGCGACTGTGTATTTATTTGATAGTTCAAGCCGTGTCAACTCCTATCTATTCATGTAGATGGATCGGGATCAAACTTAAGTTCATTTTATAGCCCATGCAGTATCCTCAAATATCACGTGTGTACCCATAACAACTTCGTCGAGGCCCATGTGGGGGTATAATTTTACATGCTTATTTATATAACGTATTTTTGAAACAATTATACCTATGCACTACCATATATGTATATAACATATTTATGTGTATGTATGTATGAACGTGTCAGCACCCTTTGACACATGAGGGGGTATTTTAAATTACTTGACACTGATCAACTATGCGAAGGCTAGTCATTTTAGAATGCGCAATATTTTATTTAGAAACATATAAATGCCTTCTATTTGCTTATACGAGTATATATGAGTATTGCATCTTTGGTGGCATGGCATTACACTATATGCTACCATTTGCTTTATGCAAGTAGATTATTGTATACTAATAAATCATCTATAGTAGCTTGTAAATACCCTCATTCATCGAAAGCTACTTATGCATTACGTCGCGCTCTTTGGTCTTTTCCTTGTGAATGACATTTTTCTTTTTCACAAGGATCCTTAATCCTTGCATTATATCTACTACTGCAACTTGCAGGTGAGCTACTTTCATCGCAATCCTTTGCATTGTTCTTGTAGATAGTTGGTATATGATGGATCTTTGATAAATGCTTGTTGGCGCTTAAATTTGCTACATACCATCCGCCTTTGCTTGTTAAAAATTACTGCTTTTGGTTGACACTAAAATACAATTAACTGTAGGGGCTTCATAGTATTCATTGCCAGTTGCTGATTAACACTCGAAAGCTTATTATATATATGACAAATCTCCCATCATCGTCAATAGGTGTTTGAAATCATCAAATGATTGTCAGTGTTTGTATGTATTATGAGCTCATCATTGTTGTCGATAAATATTATGTTGCACTCGATGTAACTCCCTTATAGGACCTTCTCCATTAGTCGTTATATATTGATTCTCACCATTTACAGGAATTCACCATATGCATCACACATTGCCCTCAATTATTTGCATGGATTTTATATGTTTGCTTGCAAATTAATATTGACTATGGGGAAGTCACTATAATCATTGTGTGTGTCTCCATGCTTTGCTTGTGAGCGTATTACTAGAAGTCCCCTACAATCATTTATAGATAGTTCTTCATGTGTGTTAGAGCCTTTTTATTGCTTGATGCATTTGCTTGGACTTATGTCCAAAGTAAGCTCTTTTTTATTGATATTCATCGCAAGTATTTCTTGTTCATTGATTCTTATTTCAAGTTCTTATGTACACATTGATGTCCCTTTGAACATTGACCTCTAATTCATTTTGTGTCTATATGACCATGCATTTTTCAAATTAAAGTCCAGTTCCCTATCGATTTGATCAAGTTCAATTTCCCTATTGTGGTTCAAGTTCTAGTCTTCTATTACCATTCAAATTCTAGGTCCTTTGTTCAGTTCAAGCTTTGGCAGCCTACCGATGTCTCCCCCATTTAGGGGAAATTCTAGAGCTAGGCCTTCCCTGACACATTACAAGAGTGTGTAAGATAGGTTTCGAGTGATACCGTGACTTTAGTCTTCAATCCTACAATGCTACAAGAGCGTGTTTGAGTCTTTCAGATGCATGTTTAAAAATAGGTGCAGTTTTCCTTCCTTGCTAACATTAAGGCACGAATGGGTACTTAATTTTATCCTTGTCATGCTACGAGAGCACTTAGATGCTTACTGGAGTCACCGTGAGCATCGTCGCAAGCATCTCTATGAGCATCGCATCGGGTTCCCTCCCACCACGCTACAAGAGTGTATAGGGTGGTCCCCTGTCATGCCATGAATGTTGAAATTTGGATTTGAGAGCTTTTGAGTTTTAGGGACATTATACCTGAGTGAGCTTATCGATGACTATGGTGATCGTAAAAAATGTGCGAATATTTCCAACTCTTCTTTTTTTTAATTCTCTATCCTTTTTGTTATTTTTCTTTCTTTCTTTTTTGTTTCTCCCTCTCTTTTTTTCTCTTTTTTTTAAAAAATAATAATAACAATATTAATATGACTAATAATATTAATTACTAATAATAATATTGATGGGAAAAATGAATTACTATTTGGTTTTGCAAGAGGAGCTAAGTGAAGTAGTAGGTGGTTGGTAAACTTTAAGTGAGTAAATAGGTTGTTGTAGAGATGGGGTGATGTACTATCTTAAGTGGGTTTGGGATGTAGTTTGGATGTAAATGGGTTGTGGAAATTAAAGCAGGTTGATTAATGGGATATTTTGAGTGGAGAGTTTGTTGTAGGTTGTGAGGGTGTTGGTCGGGTTCAATTGGAAGTGAGGTAGGATTGGATGTGGCTTAAGCTCAGATCGTGACTGCTAGTAGAGAAAGGAAGGGGTGTGAGATCTCGGTCAAAATTAGTGGTTGGGTATTTGTGCTTGAGGTTGTGTGGGAGGAGGAAACTGGCATAGTGAGGTCTAAGAGGATCTGCAATGGAACGGCAAACAACTTTGCTTTTCTTCTGTCACTCCAACCGAGCGGCAATTCTTGCACCATTTTTTCTTCTCTATCGAACATGCCAGTGAAATGCGCAAAAAAAGAGAATGACCGTTACATGGCAAAATGAAGTTTGATTTGAGATGAATCAAGGCATTTTTTAGTTTCACGGCATTTTGGAGTGAAAAACGAGATTTTGAGTTGGAGATGCCCTAAGCTATAACAAATTGGTGGAGGTGAAGGCTGTAGAGATCGGCTTAGTAAGCATGGGCTTGCTCAATATTGCGGCTGGCATGAGGAAGATCTTGGGTGAGATTTGTATGCTAGTGGAAATGGGGAGCATTTAGTATATGAGAATCAGAATTAGTGGCCTGAAGCAGGATGCTCAGGATGGTGGTCATGTTTACGGGCTGGGGATCAGGCGGATTGAGCTGAAGAGGAACAGGAGAGTTGCGATAAGTGGACTGGATGAGTGGATTGGAGGAATCAAAGTAATGTGGATGGGACTAGGTGATGGGTTGGAGATTGACAGGTGTAGACTTCTGAGAAGCTTTGATTGGTTTAGTTGGAAGATTGAAGTCATGAAGTTAGCGAGAGGTGTAAGGTTCAATCGATTGTAGAGTGGAAGATCTTGATTAATTGACTAGAGGAGGAAGAATGGCAAAGGCGTAAGATTTGGTTTGCTTGTGGGATCTCGATCTTGAAGGGATGCAGGATTTTGAAAGCTATTGTGTGGAATCCCAACAAAAAAATAATGTTTTGAAAACTGGACCGGACCGGCCGGTTCAACCGGTTGAATCGGCACCCGGCCGGCCGGTCGGTTCGGTTATCTGCCGAAACATGGAAATCAACGGACCGGCTTTGAACCGGTCCGACCGGCGGTCGGACCGCGAACCCGGCAAACCGGAAACCGGGATTGAACTGGCCAGTTAAGCTTTAGCGTGATTTCCACCCTAAATATTTCAACTATCAATGGATTTTTCATTAACCTTTCTACTTATTTCATCCTACTTGTATGCCATGTCTACTATCAAACTCAATTAAGAAGTCTATCATTGGCATTCGTTAAGACTAGTGTCATATGCTAGATGCTGCAGTTTGCTATTTGCTTTTCTTTGTTATTGATGCGTTAGAATATTTGCTTTTTTTACAATCTTAGATCAATTATAGCAATACTTCATCCTTGTCATGCCTAGGTTGTGCATAGTTCCTCTTAAAATGTTTATCTTGATTAGGTGGAGCAAGGTTAGGTTTAGACTTTAGAGTGAATGTATTAGAAGAAAATTTCTCTCTCTTTTATTTTTAATAATATTATTATCTATTACGTCATCCGGTTCGACCCCGGTTCAACCTTGAACCTCTCCTTCAACCGGTTCGTTGTCTGGTCCGGTTTTCAAAACCTTGCAAAAAAGCCTCATTACCATAATAGCAAGGGCAAAGCCAGAGTTACAGGAATTTTGGGAGGAGACGGGCAGTAGCGCTGAATTTTGGGGATTTCTTCAACAAAGCTAAGGTAATCACATTAATTTCAACTTTTTAAATTAATTAAAATAATAATAATACTAATAACAATACTTTACTATTATTATCATTAAAGTTTGAAGTAATAAAAATAAGTCAACTAGCCAAAATCGCCTTGATTTATGCGTATTTTCTCAATTTATGCGCCGTTACATTAGGATTAGCTTCAATGTCATCATGTAACTTCAATTGAACAATTTATAATAATTTTTGGGTATTGATGATTCTTTGAATGTAACAGTGAAGTCTGTTTTGCGATTGTACTCGTTTGGGCAACGTCACACATAATTTTTTGTTGTCAATCGTCTATTTTGATCGATCTCGTTTGATATTACTGTGAGGGGTTCCTTCTTAGGCAGATTTGGCATCCTATTTATAATGGACATTCCGTTTGGTAATTGAAGGTCATTTGACCCTTCAAGTGATGTGCCGCACGAACGTGCGCGTCGGTTAATTTTCTAATTTTGCCCTACTTTTTAGCATTTTTTGGAATAATGATTAGTAGATAGTGAATTTCTAAAGATTTCTAAGTAGACTCTTATTTTTTGGTTGTAAATCAGAACATATGCATCATTAGATCACCGTAGAGCTTGTAAGAAAGTGAAGGAAGATTTATGTCACTCCTACAGTTATTATTTCTCTAAAAACTCTAGAACATCAAACATCATATATTTAGGCATCCAAGAGTTCCATTTTAATACTTCTAATTGTTCCAATATTCTTCCATCTAGGTAATATATCATACTATGATTTAACTTTACACATGGCCATTGTATAAATTAAATTAAAAATCAGAGATATTGAAAATATCTATTAATTCATTAAAGCATAAGAGTCTACAATAGTAATTATTAAGGCTTCACATCATTAGGCCAAAACTAGAAGTTTAGCTAGCCATGGAATTAGAATTAAAAAAAATCATTTATTACTCTGAAAAGAAAGTATAATGAGAAAAGTGTAAATAGATGTCATCAGGATAGTACAACTTCAATCTTCACGCTCCTTTCTTTTTTTTTTTTATTGCTTTCTCACAATAAGGTATACCAACCATTTCAATTGCTATATCTTTCTCTTTAGTCCCCCATAGACATGACTCCATGGTGGCACTACAATTATGTAATCAAGGCTCATAAAATTATAGAACCCTAAAATAAAAAGATTGAAAAACTATTTACATTAAGTAAGTATATTGACTCAAGTGTTGTGGCGCTCGATATGGTATCGTCCCGGTATTACAATATGAACTAAAATGTTAATGTTGCTAAGAACGTCTACTACGGTGCTGGATGGATCTCACATGGCTATTGGCTGAACCATGCGTCGTTTGGCTTATTCTTCATGCATCTGCATTTCATCAATTGCTTTTTCAAGGCACTACAAAAGTTGAGCATTATGGCACTTGAATGTATAATTTGGTGTTGATGCGGCATTCTACATTTAGGTGCTTTGACACTCAAATTCTTGAGACTCCGGCACAGTGATGTTGATTTATGGCATTGCAGCATTGTGAAGTGCTGCAGCACTGACCTTTATTCCATTAGGGCAGTAAATTAAATGACATTTTTCCTAAGGCTTCGATGATGTTATGTCCTTGCCTGGCGCCAGGGTTGTGTAGATGTTGCGGCACTGATAATTTGAGCATTGTGGTACTAGTTCAATATTTATGAATTTTTCTCCTTTCCTAAGACATTCATATAATGAATAGTGTATAAACTTATACATAATGTGTATAATGCTTATACATAACATATATAAACTTGTACATAACATGTATAATGTTTGTATAAACTTATACATTATATGTATAATACTTGTTTATAGCATGTATAATGCTTGTACATAACGTGTATAAACTTATACATAGTGTGTAAAAATTATGTATATAGCGTTTATAAACTTATACATAGCATGTGTAAACTTGCACATAGTGTGTAAAAATTATTTATATAGCGTGTATAAACTTATACATTTGTATATAATCCTTAAACATAGCATGTATGAACTTGTACTTAATGTGCATAAACATCAACAAAAAATAACTTTTTCACTAGAATTCAAGATAGTAAAGCACAACATAATTTTCACATAACAGTCCTTCCAACCTCCATTACCCGATTATGGTCCTTTCAACCTTTTTCGCTCGCTAATCACGGTCCCTCTGACCAGCGTCATCCAATTACTATACTTTCGACCTCTGTCAACCATCAACTGCGTTCTATTTGACCAGCGTCGTCCAACTATGATCCTTCCGACCTTTGTAACCCACCATCTATGATCCCTTCAATCTCCATTGCCCAAATTAATGTAGTCATATCGATCAAATAAACATGAAAACATTCTCTCAAGAACAATTCTTATATCATTGAATTCTTCTCATTCCAAATATATAATGTGCTCTATATAATATTTATTTGCTACATTGAGTTAACACCTTCCCCTGAGGAAGGGCATCATCTGTAATCAACAATCAAACACTAGTAAAATTATTTTAATTGTGTAAGGTCCCGTAATTTTACCCCTTATCGAGTTTTCCACATAAAATTTTTGATCTCTTATGAATATTACACCTCTCTCTCTCTCTCTCTCTCTCTCTCTCTCTCTCTCTCTCTCTCTCTTCTTTCTGCGTGTTGGATCTTAATACAAAGTTAGAATGCTAAATTCTATTTTTCTCTAATGTCGTGAATCTTTGAGGATGCAGTAACCTTAAATATGTATTCATTGTCATTACTTTGTTGCATTATTAATTTAGTAGGAGTGTTTTGAACAATAACAAGCACTACAAAAAAAATCATCCATTATTAATAGAATTTTTCTTCAAATAATTTGACTAATTTTCTGGCAAAAAAATTCAACTGGTAAAACAAGCATAGAAAACTAAATTCAATGGCTTTCTTCCGCTGCAAAATTTATTTTGATGGATTTTTATGAAAAATCTCCACTTCAAATTAAAAAATTTCCCAACAAAATAATTTTGATTCTGCTCGGCTACCCACGGATCCCACTACCAACCGATTTTCCTAGCCAGCCCCCCTGCAGAACCCACTTTCCTTGCTCTCTTGTAACATGCATGCTGCACGTGGAACATGTGGCCCTGCACGTGAAACTCGCTATGCAGCCCGGGCAGCCGACTACTACATGCAGACCCCGCTCGCCCGTGCGTGCCCGGAGATTCAAACTCTGCACTCTAGGGAGCATACGCAACGCACATAGCACTCTGCCTGAAACCTAAAGCTGACATTTCATAAAATATTATATTTAAATAATTATTTTAAATAAACTACTAAATTTAATAAGTAATTCAAATAAAATATTATATTAAATAATTAATTAAAATATTAAATTTAACTAAAAAGTAATTTTCATAAAATATTATATTTAATAAATTTTAAGATATTTTTATTAAAATAATTAAATAGTTAATTTACCTTAGGAATTGTTATTAGAACTAGTTATTTTATTTATTTTAAAATTATTTTTTGAAAATATACTAGAAACCTTCAAAAATTTGCCACAAATTCGTTTGAAATTTTCAAAAACATACTTATGATTTTCATAAATTATGAAATTGATAGCTTAGGCTCTGTATATTATCGATAGCTTTTGTATTATATTATATTTGATTGTATGGCATTCGAGTTGGGAAGAACTTCATAAGAAAACTTTAAATGTAAGAAAATACCACACCTAATTCACCCTTGTACCCAACCCATGCCATGGGCACTTAGTGGCACGGGAGGGAGAAGAGAATAGGAGATCATATAGCTGTGATTTTGAATTGAAGGTGGTGGTTGGCAAACCGCCTCTATAAACCACTATCAAAATATTAAGTTTTTAATAATTTTTTAACAGTGGTTAAAACTGTTGTCTATACCAATATAAAACAAATGTTTTAAAACTTGTACTAAAAATTGCTATGAAAATTTTATATTTTTAGTATTGTGTGCCTTTAAATGTCAAATTGTATCAATGCAAGGTACTTAGATTTACAATCAATACCAACTCTCGAATTAGTATTAGAGCTTCTACCCATAATAATCTTTGAGTCTTTATGTTTTATAATTAAGATGCTAATAGCACTTGATTCAATCTTTTTTGGTCTTCTAGTCAATTTATTTTTCATCCTTATGCTTTGTATAAAATAAATTTTGATAGATAAAATAATTTTATGTTATTATTTATACTCAGTATTGATTATAGGATATGATATGTTGTATTATCTAGTCAACTTTCATTGTATATTAATATTAAATTAATGAACTAAATTCTTTAGCTATAGTTTATTTTCATCATTTTTATCACAATTCACATTGAACCACGAACAAATTTACTACCACTTATTTGTTTATGTTGATCATAAGATAGTTGATAAAGGAAAATAGCCGTATTCATGACATTAGATATTCAAAGGAGCATATTTCCAAAGAAGAGAAGAAGAAGCAAAGGAAGAAGACCAAGGAAAAATAATAATAATAATCAAAAGTTATGTGTTGTCAGATACATTCAGGGGCGGAATCACCTAGCCCCTAGGGGGAGCAATTGCTCCCCCCTAAAAAAATTAAAAAATTCTTTATTATTTGGATATTTAGGTAATTCGTTGCCCTCAATCATTTTTTTATTCTTTATTATAGGAGTTTTTAGGCAATTGCCCCCCCCCCCCCCCCCCCCCCCCCCCCCCCAAGAATCAAAGCTGGTTCCGCCTCATACATTCAATGCATTGTCTAATGACTTCCAAAAATTAAAAGAAAAATATAGTGAGAAAGAATCAAAGTCCTTTGGAAAACTTATGATAATTTTTTTATATAAATGAAGCACTTTTGAATGGAAGTTAAAATTCTAAAGAGCATATTACTTACCTTGCATGTAATCATCTATGTATCTAATACTAGCAATTTTCTTCCCTCTAATTTGGATGCTTTGCATAGTTCTTATAGAAACTTAAAATCACATGCTAGAATAAATTTGAAGAAAATTAATAGAATAGTTAAATCTCTCATGCCATCCTTTGTCCATTAATATTACATGCATCAATTATGATAGAAATGATCATGTATATTATGCTTCTTCTTTTAGAAAGTTTGTTAAAGCATGATAAATATCTAAACCAAGATCACCAACTGGAAAATATTATATTCATAACCTACAAAAACCTGCAATTATTTAACGACTAATATTAGATGATCTAAACTTGTTTGAAAAATTATCTTCTTTTTTTGGATTTTTTTTTTATAAGAGATTGACAATTGCAATATAATTCTGATTTAGAGTTCAAAATTATAATATGAATTATTAAATATGTATAATTCAATTTGAAATCATGTATATATAGAGAGAGAGAGAGAGAGAGAGAGAGAGAGAGAGAGAGAGAGAGAGAGAGAAAGAGAGAGAGAGAGAGAGAGAGAGAGAGAGAGAGAGGCTCGATCTAGTTCTATTAAAAGGAAAGATTTGTTATTCCTACAAACTTTACTTTGATCATAGAGCTATAAGAAGCAATATCTGTCATAATTTTAGGAAATAGTTCTCCAACATTTAGTTGAGTATGATGATTTAGTTATGCATCGTTTTTTAAAATTTTGAAACAAAGCTAATAGCAAATTTATTCATAAAAGAGAATATTACAATCTAAATGAAAGCTAATCCATCACATTCTTCCTTCAACAAAGAAATATAAAAAAGAAGGAAGATTATTATCAAAACAATCCCAAAAGAAATTGCCACTTAAAAGCATATGTTGCACAAAAGTCCACAACCTTATTTTCCTTACAAGAAATTCAATAAAAAATGATATGCTTAAAGTCATATAAAAAGATAAATCTAAAGAGGTAGAATTTGCATCATGTTGAAATTGAGAAATCAAAGATTTGTGAAAAAGTTTGATAACATTGACATTAATCTCCTTCAATCCATATGCCTTCAAATTCTATCATCCAGCCTTTTATAATTTCCGTATAAAAAAGGATAGCATGGATTTCAAATTGAGCCACATCCCAATGAGGTAATTGCTTTCCAAATGTAGATATAAATCTTTCTTTATCATCTCTCATTACTCCTCCAAGTCCAGCATAATTGGAAGTAAGTAAAGAAGCATCTAAATTAACTTTAATCTATTTTGGAGGAGGGGGATGTAAAAAATTGCAATTCAGTTTATTGAACTGATTAGCACCCCAATTATTCAAAATAGGATTAAATATGATTTAATAGAAGAAGATTAAACTTAACTGCAATAAAACTAAAACAGGATTTTTTAGCGATAAAGATTGAATATGCTACATCATTTCAGAAAAGGATTGAAAAAAAGGAATTGGAATTCTCCAATTCTTTAAAACAAAGAGCACCTCTTTCAATTTTTTTATAGGAAACCGAAATATGCAATTTTCTATGCTTAAGACAACTATTAGTAGGAAGAGCGTCTCTGTTAAGCCTCCACCAGAAACAGAATTCTCTAGTTTGTAATTTGATTTTCTTCATCCATTTCATGCCATTTATTTTAGAAACCCTATATTTTCCTTCAAAAGCCACAGCATAAATAGTTTTTTTCCAGAAATTTGATGAATTAACTCAATCTTATCTTCTGTTTGATTTGGAATAATTTGAATTTGCATAATAATTCTGGTCAGATCTTCTCCAAATACATCATGAATCACAGATAAATTCCATACTCCGTTTTCAGATAATAACTTATCAACAGTTGAATCTTCAAGATTGGAACATTAAAAAATGTTGGCCAGATGCTAATAGATTTATCTTCAATCCATATGTCATTTAAAATGCTAAAATTCTTTTCATTTCCAATATTCCATCTCACAAGAGGCTTTAGATGTTTCAGCATCTGGCAGGATTTTCCATGTTGCACAATTACCTTTTTGAAAGGAAGACCAAATATTGCTTCCATATTTAGCTCTAATATTATTGTTTAGAAAGGAATCTGGATTTTTAAGAAAATTCCAAGCTAACTTTCTAATAAGAGCCAAAGAATGAGAATTTGCTCAAGCAAAAATCAAGATATTATCTGGATATAATAATGTGAAATTCTCTCTACATTGGAAGAGATTTTAATATAAGATTCATTTTATTTTGCTGAAAAGCTTTGGACAGAATTTCTGAACAAAAAATGAATAAAAAAGGAGACAAGGGACATCCATGTCTAAAACTACGTTCAGACATTATCCAATCAAAAAGCAGATAATTAATCGAAATAAAAAAATCTATGGAAACAAACATATTGCATTACCCAATATATAAATTTCATTGGGAAATTCATAATATGCATAGTTATGCATCAAAAAATAGTACTAGATACTATCCCAAACAAAATCTAAAATGTTGACTTTTATCATACTAGATACTACCATTTCTTAACTAATCAAGAAATACGAGTGCCAAAAAAACACCATCATATTAGTGGAAGGAATTATGAAAAGAAAAACATAGAAGAGGTTTGTCCCAATGATAACCGCTAAATCACAATTAGCATCACCATCTCCTACACGCAGCTCTTCAAAATCCAATCCGAGCCGCTTGGGGTGAGATTAGAGGCCTTACGGCTGTGGCATTTGATATCCATCTGGCCATTGCAGTGAATGAAAAACAAAAAAAAATAAAAAAATAAATGGGTCCTTACAACAATGTCAAATGCTGTAAGTGAAGAGAGAACGAAAATTGAGAGAAAAACAAAGAAAGATGAGAGAACAGAAAAAAAAAAGTGAAATTCATCTTCAGCAACTAGTTCTTAATCAAATAGAGTAAGCATTCTATCATTGTGCCAAAATCACCAGAATGTTAAAATAAAGCTTCTATGACCATCTCTATACAGTTAAATAGGAAGGAGAGCGATTAATATCATTTCCCGCAGAAACACCAAAAGAACCATTTAAGCATTGAATTTTCATCACAGGTGCCCTCATTTCTTTGCGGCAGGTACAGGCAGAAGCTTACTAAGAACATAGCAATCTGGTGGGCTAATGTTTGTGTAGTAATTCTCTATCGTCTCTGTGATCTCAAAACCAAATTTCTTATAGAAGGCAATGGCTTCATCATTGTTTGTTTGTACATGCAAATATATCTCAGAAATATTCTGCTTAGCGGAGAAATCCAACACATGATTTAACAGCTTCGTACCTGCAGAAAGTATTGTCAGAGTAGACATTTGGTAGAAAAACAGCGATTAGAAAAAAGGGCAATTTTTAAGGTTAAGCATGATTAGAAATGTAATTAGCAGATTAAGCATGAATTTAAAAAAAATTAAACCAAGCATAGTTGCTCGTTTAATGGGCGATTACCTATTTTACATAAATCGCAATTCGCCCATCTAACGGGCAATTTTTCAAACAGCCCAAAGTCGCCCATTAAATGAGCGCTTTTGGTCTGAAATTTTTGTACTATGCATCATTAAGACTTTAATTAGGTGATTAAGCATTGCAAAAAAAAAAATAGGCATAATCGGTCGTTAAATAGGCGATTAGCTATGATCGAGTAAATCACCCTGTTAAACGAGCAATTTAGCCTTGACCAAAATTTAAAAAAAAAATCATTTAGATTCTTTATGCCATTTAATTTTAATTAGTAATTTATGCATGTTTTACAAAAAAATTAAAAAATATGCATTGATAAAATAATGTTAGGCTTATTTTTAAGAAAATACTGCTTTAATTCAGTAGCTTGTATTTTGCAAATGGCAAATTATTCGGAGCTTATTTTTTGATGAAGGCACATATTCAAACCTAGTGGTATGTCTTTTAAACATCTGCATATATTGATTGTGGATATTGGAACCCACTTTCCAAAAATATCATTAAGAGCATATAATCCTTATAATTTTAGAATCATTATGCAATAACAATTCATTTAGCTTGCAATGACATATCACATCAGACGACCTGTAAAGTTGTCTAATCAATTCATGTCTTATTGTATTTTTCGGCTGCAAGTAATAGTTGAATATCTTTACTCTCAGCTATTTAAAGGATGCATGGTAGACACATTGAGTATATTTAATAAGTTTTTGTTTGAGTTATTCAATATATTTTGACTATGTATGAAGAAGCTTAAAAATATCCCAACAAAAAAAAGTTCGATGATGCAAGCCATATAAGGTATACTTGTATAGCACAAGCCAGTGACACTCCCTTAGAGTAGAAGGATAATCAGAATGAGATATTTAGGTGTTGTGTACATGAATGGTCAGAAGACGAGGATTATTGCATCTAGAATATGCACAGCAAGTTAATTAGGGTAAAACTTTACAAGACAAGATTTCTTAAATGTCGTCAGTTGGAAATCTTTTCAAAT
The DNA here is from genome assembly GCA_022539455.1 of Dendrobium nobile. Classification (NCBI taxonomy): domain Eukaryota; kingdom Viridiplantae; phylum Streptophyta; class Magnoliopsida; order Asparagales; family Orchidaceae; genus Dendrobium; species Dendrobium nobile. The sequence continues at coordinate 10,353,438 of CM039724.1, forward strand.
TAGGTTCCGGGAAGAGAATGTTCACCTTGTCAGCCCTCATTTCTTATAGATGTGGTACTATGAGATGAAATGCAATATAAATAGTGAACATTCCCCACTAGATATTGACTGTAGCCACCTTAATATTGAACATATAATTTTATATCATAATTGGTGTTCGCATTTTGATAATTTCATTATGCATTTCTATAAAAAGCGGATGAATGAAGTAGTACCTGATAGTAAGTCTAGAGAGTCCTTCAATGCTGAGGACTGGCAACGAGTTCTATCAGAAATGTTATCCAACTCAAACACAGCTACACTCGAGTGCTGCCCTCCATAATCAATTACTTTGAAGGGATTTTTTGTCATATACATTGTAGAAGAATATTTGCAGAGAAAGTGAAGAATGGAGGATACCTATTACATTCATTCACACAAAGAAGATGTGCTCAATTTATAGGAGCATTGTAGTAGATTACATTAATTATAATTTATTGCCAAGAGATAAATGAATAATCTAGTTTGACAAAACTGACATATTTAACAATATAAAGTGATTTAACAATATATATTAATTTGACAAGAAATGATGATTTGGCAACTCTGAATGACATAACAATACATAGTGATGCTACAATACTAATTTTTGGATTACAAGTTGATTTAACAGGACATATTGATAGAACAATACTTTGTTTATTTAGCAATACGTAATGATTTTGATAATATAAATTATTTAAAGTTTAAGATTTAATTAACTTATAAAATCTATATAAATTATTATAAATTTCTTAATTAATTCAATCATAACTATAATATTACATTTTAATTCAATAACTACAACATCAAACATTTGTCCAACTATGTGAAGTTGGTTACACGAATCATTATTCTTGTTTCAATCTAATAAAGAAAGATCATTTCTAATATTTTGTAAGGAATTCTTTTTATGTCAAATTTTAATTCACATAATTAAAAGTACAAGTAATGCAAACTAATATGCAGGAGAACTAAAGCTAAATAAACATAAATACTTATCAAGCATAGATTTATTTTAATCTAGATACATAAGGGTCTGATTACATAACAAAGAAAAACACATAGACACTCTTCCTACTAAATAAGAAAAATATGATGATAAAAACATAGAATAAGTTGACGTACATAACATTTAAAAGAGGATAGGAGAATATCTTTCCTAATTATTAATCAACATATGCTTAGCGTATTTCACTGATGAGGGGTTAGAAGAGATGTCAAGAGCAAATGACATTTAGCGATGTTGTATGCATTTCTGGTGAAATATGAAAGGCTTCTTATTATGTCATGCTCATGCCGAAGCTATGGATCTTTCCGATCATAAAGATGGCGCCAGTTTGATTGATGCGGGTTGGACATTTTTGCAAAAAAAGGTTTTTGAAATTGGGCGGACATCTAGCGCCTATTAACATTTTGAAGGCTAGATATATTGAAATTGGCACCGTGAAGATGGGCCGTTTCATGTGATTGTTGAAAACCCAACGCCTAATATAGCTCACTACAACCTTTACAAGAAATGAAATCCCACGGCTGAAGCATTCCTCATTGAAACATATAAGAACTTGATTGTAATTTCAGGTAGAATAAAAAAGAAGTTTCTAAGTGCATCAGACTGGCAATACATCCAGTTTTGGTTCAATGACAGATTCAGTTGCTGCCCTACTCAAACCCAAATTCAAGCTCACATGCAAAGGTTGGTGAGCAATATTTGAAGGCATGCTTAACTTATTTTTAACCGTCTTATGTGTTTTAGTTTAGTGCATACTTGTTAATGGCGAATGGCGCACCATGGCGCAAAGGTCCCTTTGGAGCCATGGCGCATAGCGCACGGCGTGGTGGGCGCTATTTTGAACATGGTGCAAACTATATAAGAATTATAAAATAATAAGCATGAATATGAAATAATATTGTCCAACATGACGCAAACTTTACATTTCACAACAATATTGTCCAAGAGACAAGAATTCACATTTAAAGTCCTCACCCCTTCCTCCTCTCCTATAGAGTCCAATGTCTCACAATCAAAGCATACACTCATGAATAAAACTTATACAATGCATGCACTCATGAAGAAGCAGACTAACACTAACAACGATTACTAAAGATGATGAATACAACAATATGTCGAACTGCCCGGGTTCCAAGGGGGCGCTGCCCCCTAGCGGGGTTCGACCTACTAAGAAAGATACCTAGTGGTACCGAGCATGTACCTAGCAGTACCCATGTACATAACGGTACCGATCATGTAGCTAGAGGTACCAAGCAAGTAAATAGCGGTACCGAGCATGTACTTAGCGGTACCGAGCATGTATATATCGGTACCGAGAATGTACCTACTGGTACCGAGCATTTTTTTTAATTTTAAGAGGTGGACGTCGCATTTAAACAATTTGGCGTGCTATTTTGCACAGTGCTCCATGTGTCATGGCTCATATGTGTCGCAAATAGCGCGCGCTATTTTAAACACATGCGCCTCGCCATGAACATGGCGTCGTAGATGCGCCGCGCCGCGCCGTGTGCCATGGTATGCGCTATTTTGCGCCATTGACAACTATGGTTTAGTGATTTTCAAGTGTTGTATGTTCGTGCGTACTGTGCTATATTATAGTTCATGTTCATTTCTGTTGTTGGATGAGTATGTTCGTGTTAGATTAAATGTACTTTTTAAGAAGAGTGAATATTTTTTTATGTTGTTTGATGGGTATGTTCGCGTTTCAATTTAACTCACAATTTATCTAGTTAATTTAAATTAATTTAAAATAACATTTAATAAGGGAAGTAAATATTACATTAACTCAAAGAAATAAAACTCATATTCATTAATCACTGGATATATCAACATCTACAAAAGTCTATGTCATATAGAATACAAACATAACATCAACTAGTGCCTCCTCCGTTCTCTGTGGAGAAATGCATTACTACATGGTATGTAATATTGTGATAGATGTACGGGCTTAACACATAATACATGCTGCTCGACCCTAATGATGCCTTGCTGCTCCACCCCAATTGTGGCTGCTTCTACAACAATCACTGATGTAGTGTCTGGAACATACTCAGGTGGGAGCCAGGTTCGTGTAGACTGCTAAGTCGGCTGAGTAAAGAAATCCTGATCAATTTCCAAATCTTCATACGATGATAGTCCTACATTTATAGAATGGGGGATCTGCTGTCACTATAGTGAAGGTGTCGCATGAATACCATGTATATCTATGCTCTGAGTAATGCTTATCAGAAATATTAACCTCTCTACACATATCCACTATCATCTCCGCAATTCTCTCAATAATACTTTCAATATTGTTGTAGTCATCAGAACTTACTAAAGGTAGCACTGCTCTCTCTGTATCCAAGAAAAAATTACGCTGAAAGAAAAAACTTAAACGATAAGGAAAAAATTCTTCCATAATGAAATGTATAACACACATATATTACTAACTAGATATCACTCTGTAGGTGCTCTCGGGTAGTATATAGTCGGTGGTGTTTATGGTGGCTTCAATATATACAATATTGCCTAGGACCTAAACCACTGCAGGCATTGCTAAAAGAAATGCTCAGTATCTGCTCCAATAATCATTCCTTCAATAATCTATGCTCGTCTATCCTCACACAATCCAACATAAGGTAGGTGGTACACCATCCAATTTGTATCTATTTTACCAAGCCCATCTACTCGCACAAATTTGGGCTCCATAGGTTGAACCTTAGTAGTAGGAATAAATCTGAGCTGTCGAACAACTCTATCTGGCAAGTGCCGCTCCACATGAGTCTAACTAACAAGAGGCACACGAGCTAACCATATTACTTCTCTTGATAAGCATATATCAACAACTTGAGAGCGAACTTCTGCTGTGTAGGACTCACAAATCATCTGCCAAAGCAAACTTTTTTTTTTGTGACTTCAAACCGATATAATTGAACTACTTGTTATTATTTTGCTAATAACAATGCATACATGACTGTCCAATGAGTCATCTAGCTCATCTCTATAACTATTGATACTATTTGCTTAGAGCTACCTTATGAATTCTTACTTCCATCTACATAAACAAAGATAATTAATCAGTTTATGTTAAGCATCAAAAAATAATATGTATTAGAAATTAAAGGCCGATGAAATAGATTACATCTATCCAATAGAAAGGCCACCCAAGCTGACATGCTGTTAGACATGAAGTGCAGGACATCCAACATGAAGTCTCTCCCAACACCAAATTTGAAGCAAATGAATACATCCAGCAATATTTATCAGCTTTGACTTTGTCGCCTCAACAAGTTCCCTGTCAAGTGAGCTAGTATTGATGCCCCTAAAAAGTAAGTGCTGAACAAACTCAAATCCTTCAATAAAGGCAAGAACCTTAAATGAATCTCAAAACTTAAGGGGTCTGGGAGAAGGTAAGATCCCATCAAAAAGAGAATGTATGCCCGAAAATGTCGCCAAAAGTCAAGCTCAACCAAGTCCAAATATGAATCCTTATAAAAGGTCCAACGCAGTCATCTCAAAGGTAAGCATGTTTGAGCTTGTGTATGTCCTATCCTGAACTTTGCAAAGAGTCGTGGATTGAATGGATCATGATACAAGACATCTCGCTGAAGATGCTGACGTAGTAGATCATCACAAAACAATCAGGTCAACTCAACCATCGTCTGTCAGCACCTACAACACTGTGACAAACCAATGTCAACACATGAATGTAAAGACCTAATATGTGAGCAAAATCCTGTAATGTAATGCTTATCTCGCCTACAGGTAAGTGAAATGAGTTTAACTGTGATAACCAGCACTCAAATAAAGCTGTAAGTAAATTGTGATCCATCCCGATATACTGCAGCTGACTCACACAATCCAATCCTAAGATCCCAAGCCCTTCCATAAATTTCAAATAGTTGATTAGCCACTCAAGTACAATTTTAAGATGCGAGGCAACTTTAAAAATTTGTTCCCTACATATTACGAAGATTAAAAGTTATTAGTAACACTAAATGAACGTAAGATCCTCAAAATATTTTAAGATTAAACATACCTCATTTGGATATGCCGCTCTGTGTGATCCATATAGTGAGGCAATGCTTGGATGTAGATCCATCAACACAACTTGCTAATCTTCATCCCCCTATGTCATAACCTTTTTAGCTTGACTTTCCGTCAAGCTAGTTGAGTTTTGCCATAATAATTACAACTTTGTATAAAACAATTTGCTACTTTCCAACAGAAATAAAAGTGAAAAAACATTAAAGTTAGCATACTAAAATATAATGTCATAAATTATTATCAATATAAATATAACTGAAAAAAAATAATTCGTTAGTTTTCATAACAGATACATGTTTTCATGATATATTAAAAAATAAGATACAATAAAAAAATTATATATCTTTCATTCTTATACTAAACATATGTGATAAATCATTCGTTATTATACCCAAAATAATGGTTGCGTGTTTTATCGTCAACATATTCAAAAAATTTGAATAAGTATCTTATATATTTATGGTATGCATAATTTTTTAATTACTAAGTTAATAAGTGTAATTAAGCTTAAATTTAGAATGAGGATAAATATTATTTATAACCAATTAATATTAGAAGAAATAAATTTGGTTCAATTATATATTTACTTACTATTATATATTCAAATAATATATGAATATTAATTTCTTAATAAATAAAAAAACATTCATATGAAATATATCAACCCAAATGATTATTCTATAATAAGTAGTTATATGTTTAAATTAACTTATTTTCAAAATAAAAAAATGATATTCTCTAAAGTCCTTATTAAAAAAGTATATCATATTCACTTTTAATTATATATTAAAATACAACTCTAATATGTTTATTAAAATTAAATAAAAATTTTCATCATAAATTTAACATGTTACATAAACATATTTGCTCTTAATAAAACAAACTAAATTAATTTCAAAATCACATCAAATGAACTTAATAAAGTATAGAAGAGAACAATCAAATACTAAATAACTTGCATAATATTACGAAGTTTTTTTTCCTGACACTAGACAAAACTCAAACAATAATAAAATCTTACATAAGTTGCACACCACCATACAAAACTCATATGAAGATAATTGTTTCATCGGTATTACGAATGATTTGCACAGCATATTGGGCAGGTTGTTATATTATGCCCAATCATATGACAATAACTGCATACCCTATTACTTTGATGTATTGATTCATCTATTGTGTTTCTTTACCGAGTTGACTTGAGCCTACCAGATCTCCTTCTAAAATTCGGAGGGTTAAAGGGGTACAGACCAACCGCAGGATCATAAGTTGGCCAGTACTCCTTATCTGGTATTGTGTGAAATTCATCTGAGTAAATTATCCTAAAGATACTTATCGTGTAAAACTCCGAAACATAATCCAGATGATTTATCCTAAAAAAATACAGTTAAACTAATTACATGGGCACATGACATGTAATAAATAACAATCCTTCCACAACTACACAAACTGCTAGCACCCGATGTGACGTCCACACAGTAGGAACTTGAGGATATCAAATACTTGAAACTCATACATATTAATCTGCATAGGTTCTGGTATTCTTCTTGCATCAATTTCAAGTTTTGCAATTTAGCTTGAACTCATGTGGAAAACATGTTTTTATCATGGTGTTCCTCAGTAGTAATAATCTCGAGCTGTTGGACAAACATTCGAACAACATTATAATATATGGCAATAATGAGAACTTGGACTGATAACTCACATGCTCTATTTAATATGTCATTAAAAGCTTCTGATATGTTATTTGTCATTATTCTGTATCAAAACCCACCATCAAATATCAAGATCCATTTTGAAACATTCCTTTCAACTAACCATTGATGAAGTTCAAGCTTTATTTTGATTATATCTAACATGCTCTGATTGAATATTTCTGCAACATTGATATTATTTGATGTGTATACCTTATGGCATAGAAACTCCATATCAGTAGTCTAAGATAGTGACGATGTGCTGCACCTTGGAATATGTCCTTGCATTTACGTACCAACCTAGCATGCTGATCAGATATGATACAAAGATTATTTCTAATAGTAACATAAGGGAGTAAATCATGAATCATGGTAAGAAATCATATACAATAAGCATTGCACTCTGATTCAACAATTCTAAAAGCTAATGAGAAGATGTCATTATTCGCATCAAGCCCAACAACTATGAGTAATATTCTCTTATATTTACTCAATAAGAAAGCTCCATCAATGCTGAGGACGGACCGATAAAATCTCCAACCGATGATAGATGGGCCGAAAGCTCAAAATAACCTTTGAAATCTATATGAACTAGATGATTGAAATTTATAAACAGTTCCGAGCATAACTGCAATAATAGCTTCCATAAAAAATTTTAGATTTTTGTTTAGCTTATGATTTTTTAATTGCTAATATCTTATTTAAGAAAATGAATGAACATCTCATCACTTATAAAAATGGATATAGTACAACCCATGTTGCTAGTAGAAGTAATCTCTATATCATATCTGATAAGCATGCTGGATTGGTACGTGGATATAAAGATATATTCCCAAGTCCAGCACACCGTCACTGTCTTAAACTGCTGATGTGGAGTTTCTATGCCAGAAATACATAATAGGTAACACCGATGATGCAGAAATATTCAATTAAAGCATATTAGATATAATCAGAATAAAGTTTGAACTTCATCAATGGTTAGTTGAAAGAGATATTTCAAAGTGTACCTTGATATTTGATGGTAGGTTCCGATACGGAATAATGACAATTAACACATCAAAAGCTATTAATGGTATATTAAAGAGAGCATGTGTGTTACTAATGCAAGCTCTCATTACTGTCATATATTATAATATTATTTGAATGTTTGTCCGACGGCTTGATATTATTACTATTGAAAAATACTAAAATAACAATATATTCACCCCACGAGTTTAGGCAAAATTGTTAAAACTTAAAACTAGTGCAATAAGAATAAAAGAACCTATGCGGATTAATATACATGAGTTTCAAGTATTTGATATGTCCTCAAGATCCTACTGTGTGGACGTTACACCGATTACTAACAGTTTGTGTAATTGTAAAAGGACTATTATTTATCACATATTATGTGCTCATATAATTAATTCAACTGCATCAGTTGGGATAAGTATTCTGAATTATGTTTCAGAGTTTTACACGAAAAATAACTTCAAGATGACTTACTCAAATTAAATTTCACATAATACTAGATAAAGAGTACTTGCTAATTCCTGATCCTACGGCTGATATGTACCCCTTGAGCCCTCTGAACATTAGAAAGAGATCTGGTAAACTTAAGTCAACTCGATACAGAGACACAATAGATAAACCAAGGCATCAATGTAGTTAGGTATACAGTTATGGTCATATAATTGAACAACATGTCCAACACGCCGTACAAATCATTCGTGAAAGTGCTGACCAATCACTTATATCCGTATGAGTTATGTGTGGTGATGTATAAGTTGTGTAAGATTTTATTGTCGTTTGAATTTTATTTGGTGTCAGGAAAAAAACTTCGTGTATTGTGCAAGTTATTTAATATTTAATAATTCTCCTCGTATATTTTTTTAAGTTTATTTGATATGATTGTGCAACTAATTTAATTTGTTTTATTAAAAGCAAGTACTTTTAGATAAAATACTAAAATTATGAAATAATTTTTTATTTAATTTTCATAATAATATAGGACTTGTATGTCAATTTATAATTGAAAGCGAATATGATATACTTTTTTAAATAAGAACTTTTAAAGAATATTATTTTTTTGTTTTTAAAATAAGTTATTTTAAACATGTAACTAATTATTATAAAAAATCATTTTATATGGTTGATGTAGATTCATTAATATAACTTTTATATGACTGCTTTTAAAAAAAAAATTTAAACATGTTGAAAATAAATTTTGCGGCCACTATTTTAGATATGATAACGAATGATTTATCGCATATGTTTAGTATATTTGTTTAATATGAAAATGAAAGATATATAATTTTTCATTGTCTTATTTTCTAATATATCATGAAAATATGCATCTATTATGAAAACTAATGAATTATTTTTTCAGTTATATTTATATTGACAATCATTTCTAACATTATATTTATTTAGTATTTTAACTTTAATATTTTTTTCACTTTTATTTATGTTGAAAAGTAACGAATTTTTTTTATATAAAGTTGCAGCTATTATGACAAAAAATGAATCAGCATGACGAAAACATCAAGCTAAGAAGGTTATGGCACATGAGTATAAAGATTAGCAAGTTATATTAATGAACCTACATCCCAGCATTGCCTCACTATGTGGACCACACAGAGCGGCCCATCCAAATGAGATATGATTTATCTTAAAATATTATGAGGATCGTACATTTATATAGTGTTACTAATGACTTTCAATATTCGTAACATATAGAGAATAATTTTGGAAGTTGTCTCGCATCTTATAATGGTACATGAGTGACCAATCAACTGTCCGAGATTTATGGAAGGGCTTTAAATCTTAGGATTGAATTGTGTGAGCTAGTTGCAGTATATCAGTATGGATCACAATCTTCTTACAACTTTGGTTGAGCGTTGGTCACCACAGACAAACTCATTTCAATTACTTATAGATGAGAATAACATTACATTACAAGATGTTGCTCTCATATTGGGTCTTCACATTGATGGGCTAGCATTGGTTAGTTACAGTGTTGTAGGTACTGACAGACGATGGTTGAATTGGCCTAATTGTTGTGATGATCTATTAGGTCAGCACCCTCAGCGAGATGTCGTGTATCATAATCCATTCAACCCACAACTCTCTTCAAAGTTCAAGATAGGACAGGCACAAACTCAGACATGCTTACCTTTGAGATAGTTGCGTTGGATCTTTTATAGGAATTCACATTTGGACTTGACTGAGCTTGCTTTTTAGGCGGTATGTTCGGGCGTACATTCTCTTCTTGATGGGATCTTACCTTCTCCCAAACACCTCAGGTTATGAGATTCATTTAAGATTATTGCCTTTGTTGGAGGACTTGAGTTTGTTCAGCACTTACTCTTTATGGGCAGCAGTACTAGCTCACTTGTACAGGGAACTTGCTGAGGCGACAAAGCCAAAGATGACAAATATTACAGGATGTATTCATTTGCTTCAGATTTGATGTTAGAAGCGACTTCATGTTGGATGTCCTACACTGCATGACCAATAGCATGTCAGCTTGGATGACCTTTCTGTTGGATAAATGTAATCTATTTCATCGGCCTTTAATTTCTAATACGTATAATTTTTCGTCGCTTAACATAAACTGATTAAATTATCTTTGTTTATGTGGGTGAGACCAATAATTCATTAGGCAACCCCCAGCAAATAGCATCAACATTTATAGAGATGAGCTAGATAGCTTATTGGACAGTCAGGTATGCATTGTTATTAGCAATATAGTAACAAATAGTTCAATTATATCAATTTAAAGTCACCAAAAAATTTTATTTGCTTTGGCAAGTGGCTTGGGAGCCCAACACAATAGAAGTTTGCTCTCAAGTTGTTGACATATGCTTATCAGAAGAAGCAATATGGCTAGCTTGTGTGCCTCTTGTTAGTTGGACTCATGTGGAGTGGAACTTGCCAGATAAAATTGTTCGACAATTTGGGTCTGTTCCTACTATTGAGGTTCAACTTATGGAGCTCAAATTTGCGTGAGTAGATGGGCATAGTAAAACTAATACATACTGGATGGTGTATCATCTATACCATATGTTGAATTGGGAGAGGATAGACGAGGCATACATTATTTAAGAAATGACTGTTGGAGCGAATACTGAATACCTCATTCAGCAATACCTACAGTGATATAGGTCTTACGTGACATTGTACATGTTGAAGCCGCAATTAACAGCATCGACAACAAACTACCCAATAGCACCTACAGAGCGATATCTGGTTAGTAATATCAGTGTATTATACATTTCATTATAGAAGAATTTCCTCCTTATAATCATTTAGTTTTTTCCTTCAACGTAATTTTTTTCCTGGACACAGAGAGGGCAGTGCTACCTTTGGTGAGTTCTGATAACTATAGCAATGTCTAAAGTATTATTAAGAGAATTGCAGAGATGACAGTGGATCTGCGTAGAGAGAATAATATTCCTAACGAGCATTACCTAGAGCAATATTTAAAATTGCGTAATTAGGTATTGAGGCGTTCTTTGTTCGTGAGGCGAGGCGTAAGCCTCAAGACGCTTTGAGGTGTGAGCCTCAAAATAAAAATTTGCATTAAGTGCAAATAAATATTAAAAGTAATTTTTTATATAATACCCAAATAATATGTTAAAATGTTATATATTATCTTTTTATTGAACTATGAATTAATACAATGACATATTAAAAAAAATTGCACAAGACGTAAAATAGTTAATAGTGATAAATTGCATGAAATATAATTGAAATATAAATATTTCATGAGCAAAAAATTACTAAATATAGAAACTGCATAAAAATATCACATAATATTAAGTTCAACTTCAAATTATTTCTTTCTCAATTCCCTACTCATCTACATTTAATTTGAGAGGATGTTGCTATGACTTTGGGATGCACAAAATGTGATTGGTTCATATATATATATATATATATATATATATATATATATATATATATATATATATATATTATATATACATGCCAGTAAGGCAATGCGTACCTCAAGGCGGGCCTCAACCAAGTTGAGGCGCAAGCCTCATAAAAAGAACTCGAGGCATAAGACTCGAGGCGTTTTTCACTGGAATTGCGAAAAGGCGGGCCTTAAGGCGACCTCATATTGTGCAATTTTAAACAATGACCCAGAGCATGGATTTACAAGGTATCCATGTGGCACCTTCACTCCAATAACAGTAGATCCTCATTCTACAGATGTAAGACTATCATCGTGTCAAGATTTGGCACTTGGTTTGAATTTTTTTACTCAGCCAACTCAGCAGTCTACATCATCCTGATTCCCACTTGAGTATGTTCCAGACACTACATCAACGACTGTTGTAGAAGCAGCCACAGTTGGGGTGGAGCAGCAAGGCATCATTGTGGTCGAGCAGCATGTGTTACGTGATAAACCTGTACGTCCACCACAGTATTACAACCAGGAAGTGATGCATTACCCCATAGAGGGCATAGGAGGTGTTAGTTAATGTTATATTTGTATTTTATATGATGTATACTTTTGTTGATGTTGATATATCAAGTGATCAATGAATATAGGTTTCATTTCTTTGAGGTAATATAGTATTCACTTTCCTTATTAAATGTTATTTTAAATTAATTTAAATTAATTTAAATGAAACGCGAACATATATATCAAACAACATAAAAAAAAATATTAACTCTTCTTAAAAAGTACACTTAATCTAATACGAACATACCTATCCAACAAAAGAAATGAACATTAACTACAATATGAAATTTAGGAAAGAAACACAATACACACGAACAAACCACAACACTCGAAAATCACTAAAATAAAACACATAAGGCAGTTAAAAATAAGATAAGCATGCCATCAAATGTTGTTTACCATCATTCGCATTCGAGCTTGAATTTGGGTTTGAATTGGGCAACAACTGAATCTGTTCTTAAACTAAAGTAGGACGCATTGTCAGTCCGATGCACTTAGAAACTCCTTTTTTCATTCTACTTGGAATTGCAATCAAGTTCTTATATGTTGCAACGAAGAATACATCATCTGCGGGATGTCATTTCTTGTAAAGGATGCAGTGAGAATCAGACGTCAGGTTTTCAACAATCACATAAAACGACCCATCTTCACGATGTCCAATTTTAGCGTATTTAGCCTTCAAAATGTTAATAGGCGCTAGATGTTCCCCTAGTTTGAAAAACCTATTTCGCAGAAATGTCCAACCCGCATCAATCAAACCGGCGCCATCCTTGTGATCGAAGAGATCCATAACTTTGACGTGAGTGTGCCATAATAACCAGTCTTTCATATCTGCCCAGAAATGTATACAACACCGATAAATATCATTTGCTCTTGACATCTCTTCTAACCCCTCATTAATAAATGCGTTAAGCATTCCCTCAATCGAGTGTTGCCCTCCATAATTAGTTGCTTTGAAGAAATTTTTTGTGTCATATACATTGTACAAAAATATTTGTAGAGAAAGTAGAGAATGAAGAATACCTATTACATTCATCCACACAAGGAAAATGTGCTCAATTTATAGGAGTATTGAAGCAGATTACATTAATTATAATCCATTGTCAAGAAATAAATGAATAGCCTAGTTTGACAGAACTAACATATTTAACAATATGAAACGATTTAACAACATGCATTGATTTGACAAAATATTATGATTTGACAAGTCATAATGGCGTGACAATACACAGTGACGTTATAATACCGATTTCTAAATTACAAGCTAATTTAACAAGATATACTGATGGGACAACACATGTTTATTTAGCAGTACCTAATAATTTGATAATACAAACTATTTAAGGTTTAAGATTTAATTAACTTATAAAATTTATATAAATTATTATATATTTCTTAATTAATTCAATTATAACAATAATATTACATTTTAATTCAACAACTACAATAACATCAAACCTTTGTCTCACTATATGGAGTTGGCTACATGAATCATTTTTCTGGATTGTCTCTTATTAAAAGTCAAATTCTCGTTTCAATCTAATAAAGAAAGATCATTTCAAATATTTTGTAACGAATTTTTTTATGTCACATTTTAATTCACGTAACTAAAAGTACAAGTAATGCAAACTAATCTGCAGGAAAATTAAGCTAAAGAAGTAGTACTTATCCAACATAGAAATTTTTTTTTAATCTATATGCATAGGAAACGGATTACATAACAAAGAAAACATATAGACATGCTTCCTACTAAATAAGAAAAATACGATGACAAAAATATAGAATAAGTTGACGTATATAACAATTAGAGGATGACATAACTTTCCTAATTCCTAACCAACATATGTAAGTGTGACTGTAGTTATGTCTGAGTTGGACAACATTTCTGATGGAACTCGAACTCATACTGAAGGTCTTTTCAGTCCTCAGCATTAAAGAACTCTATAGGCTTACCATCAAAGAATACCTCCTCCATCCGCTCTTTATAGAAATCCATCATGAAATTGTCAAAATGCAAACATCAACCGCGATATAAAATTACATGCTCAATGTCAAGGTGGCTACAGTCAATATCTGGCGGGGAATATCCACTCTCTGTGATGTTTCATCGCATGGTACCGCATCTGTAAGAAATGAGGTCTAACAAGATAACAATTCTCTTCCTGAAACCTAATTTGAAGGGATTTCCAACCGGCGGCATTTAAGAAATCTCTTGTCTTGTAAAGTTTTAGCCTAATTAACTAGGCGAGCATATTCCAGAGGCAATTATCCTCAAAAAACATAAAAAAATAATAAAAATAAAGAATTAAAAAAAGATGCAATCATTCTCGTCTTCTGACCATTTATGTATGCAACACTTAAATATCTCATTCTAATTAGTCTTCTGCTCTAAGTGTCAGCGGCTCGTGCTATACAAGCACACATTCTTCGGCTTGCATTATCGAACTTTTCTTTGTTGGAGACGCCTTTGAGCATTTCTATATATGGGAAAAACATTCTGAATAATTCAAACAAAAACTCAATAAATACACTCAACACATCTACCATGCACCTTTTAAATAGTTGAGAGTAAAGATTCAACCATCACTTGCAGCAAAAAAACACAATAGGACTTGAATTGATGTGATGTGTCACTGCAAGCTAAATAAATTGTCATTGCAGAATAACTCTAGCATTATAAGAATTCTATGCTCTTAATGATATTTTTGAAAAGAGGGTCCTAATATTCACAACTAATACATCAAAAGACATACCACCGGGTTTGAATATATACCTTTCTCACGAATAATTTGCATTCTGCAAATACAAGCCACCGAATTAAAGAGGTATTTTCTTAAAAATAAGCCTAACATTATTTTATCAATGCATATTTTTCAATTTGTTTGTAAAACATGCATAAATTACTAATTAAAATTAAATATCATAAAGAATCTAAATGACCATTTTAAAATAATTTGGGTCATAGCTAATCACCAGTTAAATAGGGGATTATGCCTACTTTTATATTTTTTTGTGATGCTTAATCACCTAATTAAAGTCTTAATGATGCTTAGTCCAAAAATTTCCCTTAGAAAAAATGATATTCTTCAAAAAGCTTAGGAAATATGTTTCCTCCGCAACAGCATATAGAGGCGAACAAAACAAATGAAAAGCTGGAGTTTAGTGCTGTATTCAACTCGTGAACCCAAACTTTAAATTTCATCTTGCTTTTTCTGTTCAATTCACAGTAACTTTACCATTAAAAACTCAAGCCACAATAAATAATATACATAATTTTCGCATACAATTACCAAAAAAGTTAAGTATAACATGATAAAATGTTTGCTTGATAAAAAGCATTCTCAATACTAATGGCCGATACAACACCCAAGGAAAGATAGATAGTCCACGTTCATGAGCAGTACTAGGAGTTGAAGCGTAGAAGGAAAAAAGTTCCCACTATGGGCTGTATGGGAAATTTTTTTAATCCATTCCTTGCTAATGTGTCATGCCTAGTATTGGTGCAGGGCAGATGCTATCAACGGAATTGATTAGAGAATGGACAATGCAGCAATGAGAATCAATATAAACAGGACGGGTTAGGCATTTAAAGCATGCTCAACCGGAGTGATGCGAATTAAATTTAACATGCACCACAGCTACTGGAGTACTACGATCATGGTGATCAACAATTATCAGCACGTGATTGTTAAGTAAAAAACACTCACCGGACAATTTGCATCGTCGAAATGTGTTAGTCAACGCAGAAGGGCACAGTTTCTTTATCTCGTTTTTTTTGGTGTGACAGTCATTTTCATTATATATTAGGTCAAGTAAACTTTTCTTTGCCTTTCTATGAAAGTTGCCCAATTTTAATTTGTTAGTTCCAGCAGAGTTTGCATTGGCCCAGTTATTATCTTTTTGCCGACTTTTTTTATTATATTTTACAAGATTTGAGAAGAATTGATCAATGGTTTCATTTCAATATTTGTATGGTATATATACAAAGAGAGCTTTGAATTGTAAACATATAAAATCATGGAGTAATAAATATAGAATAATCATACCAGTGAGTTGATAGAATAATTAAATAAAAAATAAAAAATAAAAAAAGTTGATAGAATAATAATTATAATAGTCCATGGATTGATGATTAAACATTAATAAATTCATGGATTACAGAGGTGGCATGAAGCGAACAAAGTGGAAGACTATCAGGCTCAATGAAACGTTGCTAGAGTTTGATTTTTTCACAAGTAAATGAATGGATGTTTTCTATTCCAAGCTTGCATGTTAATTTTTTAAATATGTTCCTCACTATGATGCACAGACAGAAACATGGCGATGCAAACACGACCTGACACGAATATGGGACGCGTCAATTATTGAAAATATAAGGCACAAACATGAGTTGGATACGATATTATAATTGTTATATCTTAAAAATAATGTATACAATTTAATAATAAAATATTAATAACAATTGAGAAGCACTAAGCAATTCACTAGGATTAGTGCTTAAAATGATTAATATTTTAATGTTGAGAGTTAGACATCAATGTCGTGTTAGACATCAAGAGGGGAGACAATAATGCTCTTAACACTCGGGAATCATTATTGTGTAATAAACATCATGCATTGATGTCAAGCCGGCATCATTGATCGTCGATCTTGAGATGACGTTAGTCATTGAAGTTCATATGACATTAGATAAAGATGAGATGTTGAGATGACACGGGAGTGTGATTTTGGGTGTAGAAATTGATGGCATCAAGCATCAAGCATCAAGCATCAAGCATCAATATCAACACAACGTCAGACTTTGATGTGTAGATGTTTTAAAATATAGATGTTGTGATAGCATTGGACGTTGATATAGATGTTATCGAGCATTGTTATAAAACCCTAGCTATAACTTGCCAGATAGAAATACAAAAGAGAATGTTTAGGGAACAAGGTATTGAGTGCGGGCGATTTGAGGCTTTGGAAAGGAAATAAGAAATTTGATTTTTATTTTTTCTAAAAAAATATTTGAAATACAATTAATTCAATTTAGAGAAAAATTTCACAAAATATTTTAGACACATGTCTAATTTACTTTTTAATATTTTTAAATCGGATGTGCCTTCGACATGTCACAAGTGTTGTAGCATGTCGAACGTGTGTCTTGCCCAATACGTATCGGACATTGCATACCACTTTAAGGATAAGTATTGGTGCATCATAAGTTCTTGATAATCCTTTAATGAGAATGTCGACAAATTGCTCATCTATGATGACAAATAGAGTACATATTACACAATCTTCTAGCTTCTCCTACATAAAATGCATATCCACTTCCATATTGTTTGTTCGGAAATGTTGTAAGTGATTATGTGCAATGTTTATAACTGAACTGTCACAAGTCTTATCGAACATTCCATTTAAACTTTTAAATCTTCCAATATAATTTTTACATATAAAAATTTGTATACTCTTAGTACTAAAATCTAAACATGACTTATAGGCTTGTCCTTGCCACCACTATTTATTTTTTATTTATCCAAGTCACAAGATTGTCTCCAAAGAATATGCACTATCCTAAAGTGCATCTCCTATCAACCAAATATCCTACATAATTGGCATCTTTATAAGCTTCAAATCTCAAATCCAACGCACTTCTAAATAAAATTCATTTACCTGAATTTTCTTTCATATATTATAAAATTTGATGTACAACCCTAAAGTGCGATTCATTAGGATTGTGCATGATTTGACTTATCACACCAACAATATATAGATAATTACGGGTGTTAAAAATGACTCGAACCGCCAACCTGAAATGAACCTAACCTGAAAAATATGGGTACGAGTTAACCCATTTAATAAACGAGTCAAGTTCGAGTTGGATTTTTTCACTCATTGGGTCTGGTTTCAATTGACCAGTCAACCCATTTTTTACCCGAAAATGATCAAGTTTAATAACTTTTTTCCTTAATTTTTTTTTAGATGTGGGTATAATCTTCTTCTTTTTTATCAAATATCCTAAACTTTATAGTTATTTACATGTTTATTAAATGGTTCTGGTTCGGGTTGACCCGCCAACCCTCTTTTTACACAAAAACGACCCATTTTATATTTTTTCCTTAAATTTGTTTACTTATGGGTTTAATCTTCTTGTTTTTTATTAAATATCTAAAACTTTATTTATTAATAAGTAATAATTTTTTTTTACCAAAAAATGTTAATGGATTGGGTTTGGGTCATTCGAGTGGATGGCAGATTAGATTCAGGTTAGAGTTTCTGACCTATTTATTAAATATGTCGAGTTCGGGTAGGGTCAATTTTTGGGGCAGACCCCAGCCCGGTCTGACAAGCCATTTTGACACCCTTAAAGACAATCTCAAGTCTAATATATAATAAGTTGATAAGTCTTCAAATAAATATTTAATAAGAGTTTTTTTATGGCCATTTTTGCAGCATCTCCTAGCATGTGATCAAGTTCCACAAGGTCATTAAAAGGATTTCATGCCAACATGCTTGCTTCTTTCAATATGTTTATTATGTATTTCTATTGTGATATAAAGATGTCATGCTGAGACTTTACAACCTTAATGCCAAGTATTTAACTCACCTTATTCTTTTACTTCAAATTCTTGGAATAGCCTCTTCTTTATAGTCTCCATACCATACAAATCACTTCTTATTACGATGAGAATGTTGACATAAATTAGTAGTGTGAAAACTCCCGTTGAAGCTGTGTGCTTCACAAGTAAG
Organism: Dendrobium nobile; assembly: GCA_022539455.1. Taxonomy (NCBI): domain Eukaryota; kingdom Viridiplantae; phylum Streptophyta; class Magnoliopsida; order Asparagales; family Orchidaceae; genus Dendrobium; species Dendrobium nobile. Next base: position 10,372,381 of record CM039724.1, read on the forward strand.
GCCGTCCTAACTTTGTAGCTTATACTGAACAAGGTTTTAAAAGGCGAAATCGGGAATCGAGGAGTTTTTTCTAAGCGACGCGAGGCGTAGGCCTCAAAACAATTAAAATAAATTAATTTAAAATTTTAAATAATGACAAAAAATAACAAAAATAACAATTATTTGTACTACCAATAATAAAATAACATGAATACAAAAATAAACCAGTCTGCCGGGGGTCCAAGGGGGCGCTGCCCCCTGGCGAGGTTCGACCTGACCGGTCAGGTCGCGGGGTCAAGGGGCAGCACTAATTATATTAAGTTAAAATAGATAATTAATTCATGCACTAATTATATTATTAATTATTTAATTAATTTGTTTAATTATTAATATTTTAAATTATATTAACTAAGTTAATCAATAATAACTTAGCTGCGTCTACGGTTTGCCTTTCATCTTCTCTTTTCGTCCTTGTTGTTCGGCTTCGTTGCTTCACAGGAGGTGTAGAGATTGCACGCATCGCTTTTTTGGCTCCTTCGTGGCTGTTCGACTTTGCTCCTTCAACGACTTTCCCTTTCCTGTCGGATCGTAAGCTACAACATTTTGATCGGGAGAAACAACGGGAGCTCGCTGACTGTGAAGGTAACTCTCTCGCTTTCGAGGCGCTGCCTCGATGCGCCTCGACGCCTCACACGGTGAGGCGTACGCCTCCATGGAAAAATGCATAAGCCTCGCCCGAACGTTCGAGGCTTAAGCCTCAGTTCGCCTGACCTCCGCCTCGATTCGAGGCGCGCCTCAAGGCTTCTGCCTCAATTCGAGGCGCGCCTCAAGGCTTCCGCCTCGAACGCCTTTTTAATCGATGATACTGAACAATGAATCTTCAAAAGCATTACCTTGGAGAGTGATTCAATCTATATAATGCTTTTCTTCTTTTTCTTTTAGTATAATTTGCATGCTTTCTGTTTTGTCTTTGAGTTAAACCCCAATGGAACCTTTCACATATACCTCCTCTAGCTTATCATATAAGAAAGCATTCTTCAAAACTAATTGCTGTAGTTTCCAATTTATGTTAATAATAAATAAACTACAATAGTACTCATTTTAGCAATAAGAGCAAAAGTTTCAAGATGGTCAATCCTATATGAGCATATTATTTTGCCATACCTAATGAATTTATATTTTATAGTAAAGACCCATCCACACCTTGCTTTTATTTTCTTTCGGCAGCATCACTAATTCCCATAGTTCTTTCGAAAGGCTTCCATTTTTTCTCTCATAGCATTATTCCATTCTCGTTACTTAAAGCCTCACAAACAATTTTAGAAATGGAAATAATATGAAGACAACTATGGAAGGATTGATGATGAAACCAAAGATATTATTACATGAGAACAAGGGTAAAGAATGTTCATTTGAAGCATCTATTTTTGCATAATATTACCTCAACAAGTTCAGTGCTTGCGATTGATTCAATTATTGGAATTTTGTCAATTGAGATGTCTTCCTCAAGCAACTTGCATTGGCAAAGTAAGTTGGTTATGGTATAAGCTTCACCTACGTAAGAGTAGTTGGTTCAAGAGTAGAGTTGATTGTTGGAGTGAGCGGTATGGAAGGATAATTAAGAAAAAATTTATTTGTAAATGACTTTGTTGGGTAAATAGTAACAAAATATAGAATCTCTTCATTAAAAATGACATCAACAAACAAATGCACCTTTTCGTGGGAGGATAGTAGTATTTGTTACCCTTTTTGAGTAGGGTAGTTAATAAAAATATATTTAATTGCTTTTGGATAAAATTTTCCCCTATTTCAAGGATGTGCATCAACAAAATAAGTGATTTTGAATACGTTGGAAACAAGGTTATTTGAGATATTGAAGTGAGTAATGAATTTTGCGAGGACTTGAAAACTCTTTTCTAGTGATATTAGCAAAATTTTCAACTTCTTTATTTTTTCTTTCTTCCCCTCAAATCTAAGAGAAAATTCTATAAGATATGGTGGTGAGACCTGCAATCCTTTATAGCGTAGAATATTGGTCATTAAAAGGCAAACATAAAATTAAGTTGATTGTTGCAAAGATGAGGATGCTTAGGTGGATGAGTGGCTTCATTCTTAGAGACAGAATGCAAAATAAGTAAATACGTGAAAAGGTTGGAGTAGTTTCAGTGACAGATAATATTAGAGAGAGTTATCTTAGATGGTTTGGTCATATAAAACGTCAACCTTCTGATGACCTGGTTGGTATAATAGATGTATTAGATTTAGCCTATATTAAGAAAAGTAGAGACAGGCCTAAAAAGACTTGGCTAGAAAATATTAGAAAAGACATCTTATTAAATTTAAATGAAATGTTGACTCTTTACAATCAGGTCATACAGCCAACACCACGTAGCGGGATAAAGTTCAATGTTGTTGTTGTTGTGAAACTCAATGTAAAATTCTTTGGTGTTACTTTCTTTTATGTGTTATATATGTGTATGTCTATTATCTTGCCTGTCCTCCTAGTATTGTCCAACTTTTACTTGTTGGCTTAACATGAAACTTCCAGCATCTTTCTTTCTTATGCCGATTTTTTTTGCAATATGTGCACCATAAGGAATCTCTATTAAACATCTTTATTGGGTATATATGCTTGTGCTTCAGAAAACATAGAGCTTTGAATCAAGGTGTTTAATATTGGTACCCTTTGTAATTAGGGTCGAACTTTCGATTGGGTGGGGTTATTGGAAATCAGAATTCCCCTTCTCCCTTTATCTGTTTGAATGTTGGCAATGATTTCATTTTGGAAAAAAAAATCCCCCTTTCTAAAAATTTGTCCCCTTACAACATCAAACATAATATTTAATCCAAAAAGAAAATCAGAAATTCATTTATTTTCAAAAAATCTCTTGAGGGTTACATCTTTGTTGCATTCCATTTGGATACATTAATAATGATCCATCTCTTATCAAAGGCCTTGTAGTTGTTTGGAATATTCTGTGATGGATCATTCCCCTTGCTTTGTGGCTCAGATTTTGATTTTGATCTCATAAATTCAGGCCACATCACGAATACTAGAATACATTTGATTTACTATATCCTAAATTTATTTTTTGTTGAATAAAGAAACAAACAAGTGTCACTTATTTCATGAACCACGGAGTTCCATAGCCAGAACATCAACATTGAGTCATGTTCATCACAATCATTGAGTCTGGTATGACTTTACATAGTTTCAATGTCAAATAAATACTCCAATATTTCTCTTACCTTCAACAGGATACAAACAAATTGTGAACCCTAACTCGTTCCGTCAAATGATATGTTGGTTTTTAATGATATGTTGAATTAAGGGTTTTTAATCCTCCCGTTGAATCAGAGTTTCCTATCTCAGTTCCAAATGAGCCTAATCAGGAATATGGGTATTTTGTATTCCAAGGAAATAAAAATGTGGTAATAGAATGATAGAGATAAGGTTATAGTAATGAAGGCTTCAAATAAGAAGATCAGAAGGAACGAAAAGCGACCTATGGAAATAAAGACTAGCAAGTTATGCTCTCAATGCAGCGATAATGGATATGTCTTACAGAAATACTAAGGAAAATAAAAAAGCACAAGGTTGTGATACCAATGACAAGAATTTGAGAAATTTAGTTGAGTGTTTCATTCCAACATTTGTTTAGAATTTATACAATCATAGAATAACTTATAATAGGAAACATACAAAGCCCGAGAATAATAAGTACAAAATAATTACAATATTCTAGATGAGGTGGTAAAATAATAATCATATAATAGTTAAAAAATATGGAGGCATAATTGATGTGGGGAATTAATGTGGATTTAATGGAGATTATTATTTCACAATAAAGACTAGCAAGTTAATAAGTCAAATATTTCTCATTGTAGGCTATTATTGCTTACTGTTGTCATGGAATGTAATTTGTTCCAAAGAAATTTCAGTTCCTATTGCTGTAGAATTTTGATATTCTCTGCAGTCGAATGTGCACTAAAATCCTTTTCTTGTTTTCTAAATTAATGTTATGTGTTGACTGGTGCAATTTTTATTTTGAGGATTGTCTTGGGTTTATTCTTATTTAAAATTAACACTTGCTGCTTTCAATCTTTACAAGGTGGCCGTCAAGCAACAGCTATGTTGCCACAGCTATGGTAAGTAAGGTCACACCAACTGCACTGCAAATATTTAATTGGCAATGAGCCCCCACACGCAAAGGGTCCGAAACTCCTTTACATTCCTAAATTTAGCTTATAATGTATCTCGATAACTAAATCAACTTAATTTTACTCAAGAATGCAGGCTTTATTAATTCGAAGCTATTACACTTAAGCTGGTAGCAAGAAGATGCAATCTGTATAGTTACACAAATGATTACACGAACATGAAAAGGTCAACCAATACATAAAAACTAATCAATAATCAACAAAGCTATAGTCAGAAGTCAATCAAATAAACACTTAACCTATTAAAAATTCAAATAAAGCATAATCAACTAATAATAGCACAATTTCTCGTCACCTGAAAAAGTCAATATATCAAAAAGGATGGTGTGCTGATGCAGAAGCAAGATTCAATCATCATTAAAATCATCTTCATCCCAACTATTTCTATACCTACTTCATGAATCCTTCTTACATTCCCCATTCAATGCTGTGTAATATGTTAACTCTAAGTTTCAGCAGAACCTTTTGCACAATTTCAAGTTATTTTACCTATGATCTACCCAATTTACTACATATACGTTCCAAATACATTCTGCACATATTTACCTCATAGATTAAACTTTTGTTCTCAATTAGCAGAAGTATAATTTACATTGAAACTTCTATAGCATTCACTTATAGCATATAATATTGCTAAAGCGCTTCTCCAATTTACTCGCCCAACATCAATTCCAAAGGTTAAATCATTATCTATAATCTTATTTTTTTATATAATAGATATAAGATACTGCATTCCACTTAATTAACATGTGATGTTCCAATAATAGTGAATATCAATTTCCAATCCACTAAAATTAGGATATATTATATCAATATTTGTTATTCAAATCCCAAAAAATTTATCAACGTAACATTTTCTTAATTTGAAATTTTGTCTACCTTAGAAGATGTTTCTTTTATCAGAACTATACATTTGCAAATAACATAAACAAAAGTACCTCTAGTATGTTCTGTAAATATTTTTATGACCAATATAAAAATCTAAGCATTATTGTTGATCATTGATATAATCATATTATGATTAAAAACTGATTCCTCATTCCGCAACTACATCTAGAGCTAGTCATTATCAAGGTTTAAAATTGCGCAATGGGTATTGAGGCATTTTTCATTCGTGAGGCGAGGCGTAAGCCTCAAAATCTAAAAATTGTGTAAAGTAAAAATAAAATTTGATTTTTTTTATAATACCCAAATAATATGATAAAGAATGACATATTAACATTCTATTGAACTATGAAGTAACAAATTTACATGTGAAGTAACAAATTAAACAAATAAGTGGAATGGAGTATCTTATATTGCACAACATGTAAAGTGGTAAGTAATAAAGAAGTGAAATAGAATTGAAATTCAAATATTATTGGGGTAAAACAACATAAAATATATGAATTGCATCAACTTATCATATAACATCAAGTTCAACTCTAGATTTCTTCTTTCCTAGTTCCCTACTCATGAACATTTAATTACTGAAAAAAATGTACATTTATTTACTAAAGAAAGTTGAAATAATTAGCAACTAAAAAGTCATATGTACTATCATTACAATGGGGATTTTTATTTGAGTCGTCATAACAAATTGATTTTTCCTCTGCCTCATCCTTTAGGATCCAATACCTCCCAATATTTTTTTTTTTCATTTAATTCAATCATCTTCCTCTTTCATAAATATTTTTGATATCACAATAAAAATAAGAGTAATACTCCAATTTTTTTTAGAGGAGATGGTGGTGGGTGCGGCTATCATGTGATCCTTGGTAGTGGCTACAACGGTGGTGGATACAACTAAGGCATTAGGCCAGAGGCCGAGGCAGTTGAGAGGAAGTTGCTACGGCTTGGGCAAAAAGGCGTGATTTTTTTCGGCTTTTGTATAGGATTTAGCTAAGTTTTAAATGAAAAACAAACATAAATAGAGCGAGGTGTATGCCTCATGTTAACGAGGTGAGGTGCACATCAAGTCGAGCCTTAGCCACGATGAGGTGTAAGCCTCATAAAAAAAAGCTAGAGGCGTAAGACTCGAGATGCTTTTCACTGGAATTGCACTGAGGTGAGCCTAATATTGCGCAATTTTAAACAATGGTCATTACCGATATATCATTAATAAATTAAGGATATTTTTTTGTAAATCCTTTCCTATTAATGCCCACTAAAAAATTATCGTAGTACTCTATCTAAAATCGAATCAAGATTGTGCATATTATATAATGAACTTTTCAGCTTATAATAACTTCACATAAATCAAAAAGAACTTTTCAGCTTTAGACAAAACAGTGCCTCCATAATAGCTCTTTTTTTCATGCAACCTAATTAATTCATTGACACCAATGAAAATTTTTTCCTTTTTTTTTTTTAATATCCTCTCATAAACTACTCATAAATTTAATTTCCTACTATTGAACTACTTGGTTTCATAAATATTGTTATCATGATAAATTTTCTCCCATGATGCACAGATACTAATAAGGACACACACACACACACATATACATATATATATATATATATAATTATGGCATAGAAATTACACAAATTAAATAAGCATGAAATGCATATAGGCTTTTAGTTCTTCTGCAAAATAAACAAAACAACATTAAAAATTAGTAGTTAAAAAATTTCAATTCTTTCAGGCTACTAGAGAAGATATTTACTTCAGCATGTGTCGGCATGTTTTGTGTAGTTGCATACTTTAATATTGTAACCTATTGCTGCATCACAGTTATTCAACAACAATAAAAAGCCTTTATCCCACTATATCAAATCGGCTACATGAATTCATTTTCTTTGTTGCGTCCTATTAAAAAGTAAATGCTCATTTAAATCTAATATCATAGTTATTCTCCACTCATTTGATATACTACATTTATTTTACTTAATTCTTATATCTTATGTTACTTTGTCATGTTAATATTTACATTGCAATTCTATTTCGCGCAATTTGTCATTTCATATATAGGTTAATCTAATATTTTTACTACATTAGAATATTAATATATAATTATGTAATATATCAATTGTTATGATGCTAACAATTAACTCTTAACTTTCATTTTTAGTTTATGCAATTTTTTGATTGGGAGGCTAATGCTATGAGGCTAACACATTGCCTCACAAACAGAAAAAACTTCAATACTAAATTAACCAATTTTAAATCTTGTTCTAGAGTAATCAAGTTTCTAGTTTCGACTATAGATATGATGTTCCTACAAAAGAAATAATGTTTCAGAGTTTAAATACACCATAAAAGAAATTGTTATCCAATCCCATGATTAATAGTTTCACAAATTTAATACAAATTCTAGTAGAAGAATTTCACAAGTTTTTTTCTCTATTTTCTCTTCCTTATTTAAGAACATTAAAAAATGCTTTTCAAACTATTAAACCTTCCACCTCTTCAACTCCACTTCTATGCAATATACTACCAATGAAAGTAAGCTCATTATAAATTTTCTTGTATGTTATGTTCCTTAAATGATAAGGCAAATAAATGTTAATCTTAGGAGACAAGATACAGCACTATAACGACAATTGAGCGTCGAATTCTAAACTTTAACATGGTCATCCAAAAGTCCACAAATTAAAAAGATTTCAAGAAAAAGTTTACTGCAAAAACTTCAAAGGATTTACATAATAAATTGTTAGGTTTACTCAAAAAGGACAGCTCCCCCAATCATGCTCCTCGTAACAAGCTCACCATTAAAGGCGTTTCAACAGAATCATTATGTTCGGAAGTATTAAAACATAATAAAAATAAAAAATATGTTCAGAAGTATCAAATTTGATGAATAAGACTAAAATCATAAATACTTGAAAATACCTAACCGATTATCCAATAGCCTCTGTTATCAATACTATCATGTCTTTAATATTACTCCCCATTACAAAACTTACAAATTTGGCCATCACACCTAATTACTTACCTATTTTAGTTTCAAGCATCATGTACTAATCCAAGGCTATTTAACTAATCTCCAACTAGAAATAAACCAAAAAAAAAAACAATTATTAATGCCCTTTGCCTGTTTACTGTTAAATTTAGGGAATTGGAGAACAAAGAGGCTTAATTTTATTATATAAAATTATATCTATTTATAGATCTATACAAGATGTCTTAATAAAGAAACAAATAACTACAAAAACATGCATAATTACCATAGTATAATCCTTCCTAAATCAGCCACCCAAATATAAAAGGAGATCGACATGATCCAAGTGAGCCTCCCACAGATCCCCATGTTGGCCATGGGATCAAGGGTCAAGGGACAGCTAAGAATTAAGAGCGTGATCCAGGTGAACCTACCACGAACCCCTATGCTATCTAAGGGATCAAGGGCCAATGGACAGCTGGGATTTAACAATCCCCCTCAAGCTAGGGAATACAAAACTGTCATTCCCATCTTGGTAATCAGTCTCAGAAAGGTAGAGTTATCAAGTCCCTTGGTAAGAATGTCTGCAACAGCGTTTTTATCCTTTTCCTGCACCCTATGCATCTTGGTTTCACCTTCAATAAACTCCCACTGCTATTTCTTTAGGAGTAACACCACTACATCACCATCACGAGCGACTTGGACCACTCTACTCTCGTTCGATTTTTATCAGCAATGACAGTTGCTTACTCCTCTCTACTTCCTTCGATTCGTATATATCAACAATTTCGGCACTGAAGGCCGATGGAAGGAGTAGTATTCCTCAGAATTCCGGTAATGAAGGCCAATTGTGGGAATTTGGCTCTGATATCATGTTAAATTTTGAGAATTATAGGGAAACAGCTTAATTTATTATATTAAACTATCCCTATTTATAAATTTATACATGATGTCTTAATAAAGAAATAAAGAATTACAGAATCATACATAATTGCCTTAATATGATCCTTCATAAATCAGCCACCCAAATATAGAATAGCGTGACCAAAGTGAGCCTCTTATGGATCCCCATGCTGGCCGTAGGATCAAAGGCCAAGGCACGGCTAATATTTAACAGCGTGATTCAAGTAAGCCACCCACAGATCCCCATGCTGGCTGTGGGATCAAGGGCTAAGGGACGACTGGAATTTAACATTTACCAATAGTGCATTCTACATATCTCCTAATATCTGCTAAATCAAAAGGATTAAAATTCATTTATAATACCCCCTTTAACTACCCTCCTAAAAATCAGTCAATAAATTATATAGCATTTAACAAGAATACTTACGACAAAGCAATTGAATGCCAAAACCATGCAAATTATGATAACTATGGGACCTAGCTAATTTGCATTTTAGGACTCCAAGAATAAAATTCATAACCAATATTCAAACAATAGTCTTCTTATTTAAATTAGGAATAGTGATAACATTTAAATTTGATCCAATGAGGGTAAGAGTCATTGAACGGTGCTTTGGATTTGCCTAAGAGGTTGTTTGATTTGCTATAAAGTGAATGCAGTATAGAGTAAATACTTTGGGCTGTTAGGTTGTCTGTAAAATAAAGGCAAAGGAACTATTTTTTTTGTTTGGCTGAGTGTATGCAAAGTAAATTAAAATCAGTGTATTTTATGATATTTTAAAATTTTGTGAATCCAATAACATCTGTTGGAGGGGCAACAGGAAAGTTCTGAGCTGGAGTAGCACTGCTAGAGCATTCCCACAAACACTTGGCATGCCAAAACCTATAGCAATGTGGTCTTGGATCGCTGAATTGGGAAATTCTACATACATGCTTGCTTCCTTAGCATTCACATTCACATACTTCCCATAATTTTTGTCCAAACCATCACAAATGCTCAAAGACAAATCAACATTCCCACACGGAATGTTTCAATTCGGATCATAAACCTGCATGTCTGCATCGGCGGGCTGTTTATACAAGGAGTCTCGAACTTCGTCCAACTTTTGTTTCATCATCTGTTCTAACAGAAGCAGCACTAACATCCATTTGTTCAAACTCAACAAAGCTATTCATGACTTCCCCACTCCAAAACTCAGCAAGCCATGACTTACCGGCGGAGCTGAAGCATTGAAGTCGAGAAGCTGGGGCTTCCGTTCCAATTCCGTACTCACGCAGAGAGGTGCAAGAAAGCAAATCTGACGGGGACAAAACATCGTCGACAGAGGCGAAAGAGCTTTTTAGGGACTCGTTCAAAAGTCTACTTTACGCAAAGCAGGCGAAGTCGAACATCAACGTAAAAAAGCAGAAAGGTTACCGCGACATTTGAGGAAGAAATGAACCGCGGGCTTCTCTCTCACGCCCGTATGAATTCATTTTTCTCTCGATTTGAGCGGATTTCATTTACGCGTGAAATGAGCAGTAGCGGTGAGTTTCTAATACATTAGTATTTTAATTTACATTATATCCAACCAAACAACAAATAGTAAGAGTAATGCATTCCTTTTTCCTCCAACCAAATAGCTCCTAAGTCAGAGAGAGAGAGAGAGAGAGAGAGAGGGAGGGAGAGAGGGAGGGAGGGAGGGAGAGAGAGAGAGAGAGAGAGAGAGAGAGAGAGAGAGTATACCCAAAATAAAATAGAAAGGATGAGAACATCATTCAAAAGGAGAGAAAAATAATTCAATGCTCTAAGGCTTGCCAAATACATTGCAATAGCATCCTATTTATCATAATAGATTCTTAACAAACTAACTCAAATATAAATAAGAATAAAAACAATTCTAGATTATCCCAATCTATCACCAAAAATCACTAAAACTATAAATTCTCCAAAGCAACAAAATAATTCAAAATCTCTAAATTAATAATGGATAACCAAGCTTGATGGTCCAATTTTGAAGATAAGAACATTATCTCATCTATTAAAAAATCCTTACGATCTTCATGAATGGTCCACGATCTTTTTGGAAAATTTCAAAAGGTTTTTTAGATGTTTCTAATGTTTTCTAGAACTTTGGTGCCTCTTAATTCTTGATAAAGTTAAACCCTAATCTGCATGACATAAAAAGGTTTAATTATAATAAATGTAAGGCTAATCCTAATTTGTGTTAACATAAAAGCATTAGTGTTGAATTCAGATTTGTCCCGTTGATAATACCCAACTTTACTAACAGATCTACCTGGTGAGTTGTGAACCTATTAGTGAGAATGGAGAGTAAAGAATAGAGTGGAGGAGAATAAACTAGTAGAATCTTCACTAACTCAATTAAAAAAATACAAAAAGTGGGACTTAAGAGGCACAAAAAGATCTAGAAAAGAGTAAGGGCCTAAAAGGCCTAAAGCTCCAAAACTCTTCCTCATAACTCTTTATTTATAGGGTTTTGAGAGCTTACATGAAACTATATAGATAAAAAGTAAAATACAGACCACAAAAAATACTCATACATGCTACACGCTAAGAAAGGACATGTCTCGCCATTCATTAGCTGTAAAAGGGCGAAGTCAAAGGCCAAGCCAGATGTCTATCGTCGGGCAAGCTCAAGAGAAGCAAGTAGATGTAGGGCGAGTCTGTGGGCAAGTTTCGGGAGGAGATGAACTCATAGCTCGCAAATCGTGTGATCAGGTCAGCGAATAACATAAGGAGCTCAAGGTCACCCTGTCGTGAAAGGCATGCAAAGGTGTTTACAAGGATGAAGGGTCCTTGATCCTAAAAGAAGTAGCCAAATAGAAGGTAAAATCCATAAGGGTAGGCGCTTTCCAGTAGCTAAGTCTGGCAAACTCAGAGGAGATAAATCTGATTGAGATGAGTGGTAATTTGTTTGCTTAACGAGGAATTTCCTGGTCGCCTAGTGTAGTGCGAGCTCTCTAGCAAATGTGGACGAGCAACGCCCATCGTTCTCCTTGGATGAGTTTCTCTGCTAGTCTCAAGCAAGTTTAGAGAAATCTGCTCCTAAGAGAAAACACCCTATCATGACCCAACCACTTCTTGTCAAAACACCTGAGAAGATAATCATGGGTATATGATTAGTCTTGATTGGAATAATAAAGGCTAACCTTAATTGATCAACATGGATAAACCTCAATGAATCTATATGATTAAGGGTCTGTTTGGGATGATACAGCTTTTTGTAAAGATTATTATAAAAGTGTTGTTGGGAAAGTAATTTTTTTGAAATGTACAATAAAAAATAGTTTTCTAGTATAATTTTTTTTTTAAATAGCAAAAATTTAATACCCAAATAAAAGCTATGATTACGGTCTGGAAAGTAAAGCAGTAAGAAAATTATCCCAAACAAAACCTACGTCAACTTACTTGGAGTGAATTGAAAATTGTAGAGCCTCTTAAATAACATACCATTACAATAATCACTCAAAAATAGGATATAAATATATCACATATATTTAATTTAAGATAAGATGGACAAAAGACTAGTTCCAGATTTAAACTCACATTAGGGACTAGAAAATTCCTTCGTGCTGCACTACCGGGACTCAAACTGGAGACATATATTAAAGGAACCATAGACTGCATACGCCTATTTTTCTTACCAAGCTTGATGGGTTTGAATTGTTCTTACAATTTTGAGGCTAGAACCTACCTCATCTCCTAAAAAATCCTTACGATTTTCTAGAATGATCCACAATCCTTTTGGAGGATTTCAAAATATTCTTTTAGATGGTTCTAGAATTTTCAAGAACTTTTGTGAATTCTTATCTTGATAAAGTTAAACCCTAATTGGCAAGATATAAAAAGGTTAAACCTAATTAACATCAGTAAGGCTAACCCTAACTTGAGTTAGCATATGTTCATAGTCTTAATTAGGTTCATAAAGGATAACCTATTGATCAACATTGTTAAACTTCAATAGATCCATATGATTAAGTCAACTCAATTGAAATGAATTAAAAATTGAGTCTCTTAAATAACATATCATTTCAATAACCATTTAAAAATAGGATAGAAATATATCACACATTATTTGAGATAAGGTGGGCAGAAGACTAATAATGGATTTAAACTCACACTAGAGCAAAAGAATTCCTTCTCAATGCATCTGCCGTACCTCAAACCTGAAAAGAATAATTTAGGAACCAAAGACTATTTAAGCCTATTTTTATTACCGAACATGATGGGCTTGAATTTTTATTACAATTTTGAAGATAGAGCCTTAATCTCCTAAAATCCATGCAATCTTCTGGAATTGATCCACAATCTTTTTGAAAATTTTTAGAAAGTTTTTCTAGATGGTTCTAGAATTTTCAAGAACTTTGGTAACAATTTATTCTTGATAAAGTTAAACCCTGATAAGCATGACATAAAAAAAGTGCAACCCTAATTAAGGTCAATAAGGCTAACCCAAATTTCAGTTAACATAAGTTCATAGTCTTGATTAACTTGATGAAAGTTTAACTTGATTGATAAACATGGCTAAACTTCAATGGATCAATATGATTGAGTAAACTCAAATGGAGTGAAAAGAAAATTGAAGAGCTTCTTAAATAATATATCATTTCAATAATCATTTAAAATAGAATAAAAACATATCACATATAATTTATTCAAGATAAGGTGGGAAGAAAACTAGTTACAAATTTAAACTCACATTAGGAACTAGAGAATTACATCACGCTACATTTATGGGCCTAAAACCCGAGACAATCATCTCAGGAACCAAAGACTATAAAAGCCGATTTTTATTACCAAGCTAGAATCTTACCTCTTCTCCAAAAATATCCTTACGTTCTTCTATAATGATCAATGATCCGTTTGAAAATTTTTAGAAGGCTTTTATAGATGGTTCTAGAATTTCTAGAACTCTGGTGACACATTAAATCTTGATAAACTTAAATCCTAATTAGCATGGAATAAAAAGGTCAAACTTTAATTAAGGTCAGTAAGGTTAACCCTAATTTGAGTCCACATAGGGTCAGAGTCTTGATCGGGTTGATAACCTTGATTTATCAATGTTGCTACACCTCAATAGATTTATATGATTGAGTTAACTTAATTAGAGTGAATTAAAAATTGGAGAGGCTCTAAAATAAAATACCATATCAATAATCATTTAAAAATAGGATAATATTATATCACATATATTTTATATAAGATAATATTGAAAAATAACTAATTGTAGATTTAAACTTAAATTAGGAATTGAAGAATTCCTTCAAGCTGCATTTGACATGCATCAAACCATATATGAATACTTTAGGAACCAACAACTATATAAGCCAAGGTCATTCAGTAAATTACTATTAACTCAGAGCACCCGAATGGCATCCCATTTTATCCAGATTCTGCCTAAAGCCTCCTCAAGTCACTTGGACAAGGATAGAGAATCTAGACAACTGAATCTCCCGATCAATGGAATTCACACACTACCACTTTTTTGTTGGCATTTACACAAAATGGCACCCAACTGGTTCCCACCTTGAAACTACTATGTACTTGCCAATCATTTCCCTTAAGCTTCTAGTAGTAACCCTCTAGAGATGACCAGCACATAATCATGCCTAGGCTACCGTGACACCCTAATGGTCTGCCCTAACTCGCATAAGTACCAAGTTGATAGTGTTCATCATTCTAGCCAATATAGCATATCTGAGTAGACTTTTCAAAGATGACTTTAATAGGTTTCCTTCTCAAGTTCCCACAACTCATCTAGTAGGTCTCACCAACAATTTTCCTCCTAGCTTGATCCCCAACCTATAACAGATCTCCACTAGGCCTTCCATATTATGCCAATCAATCAAAGCATATTCAATGAATATTGCACCCAAAGTTCACAAGTGAGCTCCACATGTCCACCGTACATAGTGAGCCATCTCAATTAGGATAGGTGCTCCATTCATTTGATAGTCCAAAGACTACCCCCGAGCGCTTAATCGCCTGTAAGCTAGCCAGATGGACCACTACCTCTGCCATTACTAGTATCACCTTATACCAAGATGCACACCTATAAATAACCCTTCTTATAGAGGGGTACTTCTCCATTCAATTGAGACTTGAACTCTTGTATCCAAAGCAAACCTCCTTCCCTTCTTCAATCCCTCTTCTGTCAAGTTTACCTAATAAGGTGAGGTCCACATTCTTTCAAAGGTATACATATCGTATTTTCACAGTAGGCACCCCCTCCATCTCCTTATACTATTTAAGCTATAAAGTCAAACCACATATATCATCGTATTCGTATATTTCATCTTTCCTCTATCTCTATTCTCTACACCGTCATCACTGCTCTTTTAAGGCTAATTGGTGACATCACTGAGAATCGACCTACCTGCCTCACTATCTCGGTTTATTCACTTTCTTTCCCTATAGAGACGTATTTTGAATCGAAGGATGCCCATCTCTTCCCTCTACAGGCGCCACCTCCTCACCCTCATAGGCCATCTAGCATCATCCCAATAGTAGACCAATTTGTGTCATTCACACCAAAACAAAATAAAGCTTATTTAGATGGGATATCAAAGTCAACCTTCCATTTAGAAAGTTGGCCCGAATGCAAAATGCTCAATAAAAATTCTCGAAAATATGAGATATGAACTCAATGGATACGAAAGCAAGTAAGCCCTTACAAGCCATTGTTAGCTCCTAGATAACCATCTAATAAGAAACTCCATCAAATGATGAAATACAAACATGATTAAAGATGAGATATCACAGCTATATTATAAGTCATTCTAATTCACTAATAATTATTTGATGCAGACAAAAGCAGAATAAAATATATACAATATATTATTCCAGATATTTTACAATCTCTGCTCACTACGAGTATTCCCACAACAGCCTATTCTTTTGATCAATATAACAATTTATCTAATGCATCTTGTTCATGTCTATAGTTACCTTTACCTATATTAGAACTTGTATCCTAACTTTTGCTCTTGTGGGAATGATGCTAGACTACAAGAGCAAAAGTTATATTATTCCAGATATTTTACAGTCTCTGCTCACTACGAGTATTCCCACAACAGCCTATTCTTTTGATCAATATAACAATTTATCTAATGCATCTTGTTAATGTCTATAGTTACCTTTACCTATATTAGAACTTGTATCCTAACTTTTGCTCTTGTGGGAATGATGCTAGACTACATAACATAGAACTTTACGGCATGCCTCCAAGAACATAAAATTCCGCTATTCACCTTTTTTTTATGAGAATCATCATCTATTATGCTACGAATATTTGGGTTGTTAGAGGAGAAATGTGACAAAATTTGACAAGTAGAATAAGAAAAGTTAATGTTTAACTCCAGTATTTCATTTTATGTTTCAAGCAAACAACGACCTGTATTTTATTTGGTTGTTAGCATGCTCAAAGTACAAGGGTTGCTTGCAAGGGATAGGCACTACAGTAACACAGCCATATTGATTTTCATTTCAAGATTTATCCCTCGCAGTTGTAACGGGATGATTTGCTAGTTGCCTTAAAGTTATTAAGACATCTGCATGCATCTTAGAAGGCTAAATATTCCTCTTTATCACCAAAAAAAGGGAAAATTATTTACTTCAAAGTTTAAGGAAGTAAAATTTCTTCTAAAATCAGTAAGTGCTGCGTCCCTTTCTCCATATGAAGGACATTGTGTTTTTTTCAAAAAGAAATTCAAAGAAAGTAAGTTTCAACATGTCTAAGCACTTCAGCAGTCCTTAAAATTCTCAGAACCCCAACGCGTAACAAAATATATTCAGCAGTGTTAAGTGTTTGTGAAAGCATTTTGCAATAATGAACAAGAAGATTTCCAACAAATATATATATGAATTTACAAGCCAAAACTGCAAAAACTTACCAATTCCTAATCCCGTATATGGAGCCAAAACACCAAGTGTCATAATGTAAACACGAATTGATCCTCCTTCCTTTCTCTCCAAACGACAAGCAATTGCACCAACACAAATATCACTATAATAAGCTGCAAAGAACAAGGTTTTTCACAACGCTGTTAACAAATATCACGAACAAGTAGTAAAGTTTTAAAAAATTTCAAAGCATCCAAATCGACAACATATGTGAGTTGCATTTTTTAGGAATTTGAAAATTTTTAGAAGATATGCACAAGGATTCCCTCCATTTATTAGCAAGTACTATTTTCACATAGCTCTTGGCATTGTTTAAAAAATCGTTCAAGGCTCATGCCTTGAAGCACGCCTCAAACAGTGACCTTCAAATGACGCGATTAGGAGAGTAGATGTATTAGATTTTTGAATCAAATACCTGAAAAATTCAAATTATCTTAATTTGGTTTACTCTACGTTAATAATACTTGCAACCAAACAAGCTCCAAGTTTTTCATATCTCCCTACTGAAACAATACAATCATGACAACCAATTATATCTTACGGTATTAGCACCACTTCAGTGAAAGAGTCGACCAATAATTCAAGATACTATCATATTCAATACGCTATAACTCTCCAGAAATGGTCATATAAAGCTACAAAACTAATTCAATGGAATGGACTACCACAAGGAGATGCCACTTGGCTAGTTAATGCACTACAGGAAATTCAGCTGTTACCGGCGGCTTTGACCGGCTGTTAGTGGGCCACCGTTATCAACGGCGGTTTCGCCGGCGGTTTTAACCTCCGGTTATTACCGGCGGCACACCAGCGGTTATCTAAGTTAATGCCGTCGGAACTAGCGGCGGTTCTCAAACCGCCGGTCAAACCGCCGGCGGTCAAAATGTCCGACGATTTAATGATGGCTTATACCGCCAGTGTTAAGTGATTTCGTTATCAGCGGTAGAGACCTCCGGAATGCCGCCGGTTTAAGCCCTAAATTGAACAGGACCGCGCCTCCCAGTTCATTTCTATGTTTGCGTTCTCTCACTTCGGTCGACCTCTGCCTTCGCCTCCGCACGTCTCGCGCTCGATCGGACGATCTCTCTCCGGCCGACGTCCTCTCTCCGGCCGCCGACCCCACACCGGCCTTTCCTCGAAGCCTCACTGCCTTGCCGCCGTCAATCTCACGCCGGCCGTACGTGTACGTGTTCGTGGGAGTTGAAGGATAACCGGGAGTTGAAGGTAACCGTGAATGATTTTCTGTGATTATTTGTTCTCTCTAGATGTCAAAGCAAGGTAATAACAGGCGGTAGAAGCCGCCGGAAGACCGTCGGCTAATAAAGCCGCCGGCAAATTATTTCTTACGCCATTTTTTCCGGCGGTTTGATAACCGCCGAAAAGCCGCCGCTAGTTTTGAAAACCGCCGGTGTTACCACCAAAGCTGCCGGAAAAAACCGCCGGTTTTGGGTGATTTTCCTGTAGTGATGATAATCGAAAAAAACAACCTTGCTATTCTTGACCTTGAGAATAAGGTACTTTTCGAAAGAGGGGAAATTGTTATGAACGCGAGAGAAAATTTAAAAACCGCCAATAACAAGATGTAGGTGGAGCTGGATCCTAATCCAAAATGCACAAGGAGGCCACCGACATGGCTATGGAAATATCAAGTGAAGAATGGCTAGTGGGGGTGACACTTGGGTGTAATAGAATAAGTGAATTTAAAATTATTTTGCGTTTGGCTTTTTTAGGGCAGGCTTATGTCTCCTTTATAGTGGATGAATGGGTTAATAGGGTAAAAGGGAGTATATGTAGTGAGAAGCTGCAAGCAAGGAGCTATGCAGAAATCAATTCAGTAAATCTTTTCTCTCCAATTGGTGCATCTTCTTCCTTTACTCCGTCTTCTCCAGGATGTACAAAGCAGGCTTAAAATTGCTGATTTATCCCATTGTCATCCCCTACAGAAGCTTACAAGATATATAATGAATTGTTTCCAGGATTTAAAACCATCCACAACCGGTAAGTGAACATCTGAATGACAAAAAACTTCATTCTTAGATACAAAAAAATGCAGATAATGATTTCCGGATTCTAGAATCATTATCATAAATTTAAATAACTAAAAGTAGCTTCTTCGATTAACTAAATAATAGAGGATAAAGTTTAAAAAAAAAAGGAAAAGGGAGATAAAATACTATGCATGTGGAAACACAATGGGGAAGATTGGAACTCCGAGGAATTATTTCCCAGAAGCCGCCAAAGCTAAACCAGCTTTAGCTAGGCTGGCCAAAATGAGGTAAAGAAAAATGGAACCTCGCCATTAGGGAACTACGAAGAGCAAAGGTAAACGCGCGGGAGAGATGAAACGAACCGAGCTTCGTGAAATCGCCGGAGGAGAGGGCGTCGGCGTAGTACTTGTCGTTGTAACGCACGGGGAAGAGCGCGATGTTGAGCTTCTTCAACTGCATCAGATTCTTGTCCCTCAGGCAGTCGAGGGATATCCCCATCTCTCTCTCCCTCTCCCCTCAGTCCGAACAAATGGTAAAACTTTAACCCTAAACCAGCCGCAGGCCAACCAACCGTAGAATTCCGCCGCCGACCAACTGGCTTTTAGGCTATAGCTTTTTTTAGTGGATTCGAGAAGCTTTAAAAAATTTTGTGCTTTGCAGTTCTGATTTAAAAATTATTAAGATAAGAAATTTATTTCAAATGAAATCAAAGATAAATAAATCACTGCTAACTCATAATCAAATTTGTTTGAGGGAATATTTATTTTACTAAAAAAGAATATAGAATAAAAAGAATAGACTATAAATTAAATATAATATATTAAAATAATTTTTAATATTTTTTATAAAGTATTTTCCTTAAATTTGAAAGTTACATCCAACATATTTTTTGATAAACTTCAAATTAAAAAAAGATTTCAACTTGAAAAAAAAATAAATATAAACATCAAAATATATGACAAAATATATAGACCCAAAATAGTAAAATTATGAAAGAAATTTCAAATAGTGCTAAAAACCCCATTAAATAACAGAGCAATATATAGAATTCTATAATTGTTGTCATCCATGCTCGTCGGAAAACAACATAGACACCAAAAAAGAGACGATCAAAGAAGTCACTAATATACGTCATTAAAATTTATTTTGATCAAGCATGAATCTCAAGACAAAATAAAATTGAAAGCTTCTAAAGTTAAATCTAAGGCCATTCAAACTTCGTTCTCACTAATTTAAAGAAAGGGAAATAAAATACTAGGAATATTCTTTTTTGATGATAGAAAATGGAGTTCAGTTGGAAAGGAGCTTCTACATTTTGATGTATTACTGTATTTTGGAGTGAAAATTGAGTTTTTCGGTCAGAGCTGCCCTCAAAACTCCGAATGCGCCTCAGTACTTTTCAAATATCCTCTCATTGTTATGCTTATGCTTGAAGCCTCTCCTGTATGATTAGTGGAGAAATTCTACATTACTTCTGCTTAAAAGTGAGGAGAAAACTACTTCTAATACAGGCCTTTAGGTAATCAATCTCTTAAAAGGATACTTTGGACATTATTGCTATTTTATTTACTAAAATTTTAGAATCAAGTTATTGCTTAAGACATAAAATTGGAGCAGCATGGTTCTTAGTTGTAATATATATATCCTCAATGGTGGATAGTAAGATGAAGTTATGCTTTATACTTGACTAATGTCATACAAAACTAACATGTATATGATATACTCTTCTTATCAGTTTTATAACTAGTAAAAATCAAAGCCAGAGCAGCACATGAGATTAAATAATAGGGTATTACTAGGTTAGTCAATTTTCATAGTGTGTGTTCCAATAAGATGTCTTAAAATATGTTTGATGGTAATTATATGAGATTCTTTTTGGTCAACCTAATAATTTTAAAATTGTCATACACTAAACATAATAGCAAGTTTTATATATTGAATCATTACCTCAGTCGAAATTATACGCAAATCCTGTTCATATTAGCTTCTCACTACAGTTGCTCATATCCTGCAAAACGACATCAAAGATGTCCATTCACACGCATCTCGATCGCACAAGACTTGAACAAATTACATATGACCTAAATTGAACAAATGCACATGACTTGAACTAAATGCAGGGGACTTAAACAAAACAACATGGGACTTAAACAAAACAACAAGGAACTCGAACAAAATGCACTGGGAACCAGAATTTAATTTAATGAATGCATAGTCGCATTAAAATTTTAAAAATATTAATTAATGTTCTTGATTATGCAAATAAAAAATAAATGAATGAATAGGGAACTTGTGCTGAAGTCTAAATAGACATGATTTGTTGACTTTTTCATAAGCAACAACTCAAACTTTCAATGAATATGGCAGCTATATCAATCAATGCACAAGCATCAACAAGTAGTAAGTGACTTGCAATACATATGAAATAGATCGCCTACAAATGGTAATAATACTCATACAATGAATATGATGACTTACCAATGGTCATATACAAAGGAACACAACATATTTATATGCGACATTAGACGAGTTGCAATGAATGCAATGAAAATCCAACTATCAATAGCAATCTAATTGTGGACGAATATAACAGTTCCCTACGAACGATAATAGTTAACTTGAAAGCACATACATTAAACAACCGATGATCCATAATGTATGTAAAGAGTAGCTCATAAAGATGGTGATTATGTAGGATGCATAATGAAGGTGTTAACAAGTGAAGAAAGACTCCTCATGAGCGTAGTAAATCTACTAAAGAAACTTCTGATGAAAATACCAATGAATGTAGTAGATCACCAATTAACTGGCATGTAGATGATGACAGGGGGTATGCTTCATGTACGTGAATTCCCTATGCATATGGGTACTCATGTGATGTGATATTCTCAAGCAAAGACGACGATCTACAATGCATGTGGGCCCTTAAACAATGGCATGAGTCCGAGCAAGCATGTTATGGGTACACACATAACGTGTGAGAATGCTGTGTGGATCCAATGATAAACCCAAGTTTGAGCTCGATCCTTCTATACAAGCAGATAGAAGTCGATACATCTCGAGCTATCAAATAAAAGTACAGTTACAGTGTTGATCAAGACATTTATTTTATATGTTTATATTAGACTTCAAAGTCTATAATAAGAAAAAACTTACTAATAAAGGCCTAAAGCCAATTACGAATATGGTCCTCTGTTATTAATTTAAAAGAGTCGATAACATTCAACAGATATTTACCAAAAAATGCCCCCTAAATACCTACATAGGCTCCAATGAACAAGTTATGGTTATATATGTGACACTTAGGATGTTACATGGGGCAAATGATAAATTTAAGTTTGAGTCTGATCCTTTTATGCACGTAGATAGGAGTTGACATGGCTAAAATAAACAAACAAACATACAGTCACAGCGTCGACCAAGATTTATATTTTTATGCATTCATATTTGACCTTCAAGGTCGATAACCAAGATAATTTACTAACAATGGCATAAAGCCTACGAAGAACCTGATTCTCTGTCAGCAAATAGACAGAGTCGTCAAGGTTTAACCCGCAAATAAAATTTCCCATAAATACCTCGATGATAGCCGTGTTGAACGTAGAGCTCAACCAAAGGGGTTAATTTCAAAAAAATTTTATGCCTCCCAAATGTCTATAAAGTTCAAAAACTCCAATATCAAAATTCAAAATAATTAAAATTGAAATCAACCATAATATGCTTAAAGTAAAATTTATCCACCCTCTGCAATTATTTGTTTAGGTGGACAAATTCAAATATCACTTCAACTCATAAAGAGTTAATGTCTAGTCTAGAATATTACTAGGATTCATTATTAAACAATCTTCTACCAGTAAGGGTGTGGCATGTGTTCTTTAATCAACGATTTTGCTGCCAAATAACATTAAGGTAAATAACTATGATAGGGGCTCTTTGAACCGGGTGATTTGGCTACAAATGGCAAAGCTAATTAGGGTCACGGCTAGAGCCTGTATGCTCCCCAATAGTACTAAATCCTTGAGATATAGATCAATATGATATAATCGTTAGGGCTTAAAGCCCATTATTAGTTAAGGTGAATTCAAATTTATCTTCTTAGATAAATATTCACCCAATATCTATTAGATACCTTTGGATGAATGAACCCATAGTTGTTTATAAGGATCCTTCTATCAGGTTGGGTCAACTATGTCCTCTAACTAAGTAGACCAGGGACTATGAAGACTTGGGATGATAGAACCATAAGATCTTGATCGGGTTTATCATCATTCCCCAAGATTTGTTTTAAGTGCAAGATGGTGAAAATTTTAATTTAACTATTACTATACACCATAATATGTATCTTCATGTAACTTATTGGTGATTAGCCTTAATCAAAGGTTCTCTCTTATTATCAGGAGGGGTAATTGACTATACATGTTTATGCCTATAGGAAACCAAAACTCAGATCATAAAGTCCTCGCAAAATGGGGGTGAAATCTCTAGGTAGAGTCTTATTTCAAACACAATATGTCTTTTAAAAATTTACCTCATAACTTAGTTCATT
This sequence comes from Dendrobium nobile, assembly GCA_022539455.1. Lineage (NCBI taxonomy): Eukaryota > Viridiplantae > Streptophyta > Magnoliopsida > Asparagales > Orchidaceae > Dendrobium > Dendrobium nobile. The sequence goes on from CM039724.1 coordinate 10,395,787, forward strand.
ATAACTCCCTTAAAAGCAAGAGAGACCGAAGAGAGAATTTTTGGAGCCAACAGATTTCTGACAACTCCACTAGAGTTTGCTTTCTCTTTTCATATTTGGTTATTTATTTAAGCGCTTCAGTAGCAGCTAAATTAACATTGGCTAAAATTTTAAAAATTTAAAAATAATAATTTAATGAATTAAAATTTCTAATATTCTAAAATGATTACTCAATAAATTCACTAAAAATTCACCAAGCAGGGTTTACAATTTATTTTAATTATTTAATTATATTATTATATTCTATGTACTCTCTGCATTCTAAAAATATGGGGTGATGTATCAAATATTGATTATTAACCATTGTATTTCATTTGTGCAGATGCATCTACATAACACCTTAATTATCATCCAATTGGGAGGAGGAGCTAGCATTAAGTATTGGGGCCACCATCCAATTTAGTGGATGATAATTCCCCACAAATACTGCAACGGTAGTAGTATTCCTCATATTCGGTATTGAATCTAAAGGGTCTTCTAGAAGGCTCCATTCTACTAAAATTCTTGCATGATGCATGCATCTTCTAGCATTGCGAGTTATTGCTACCAATTTTTTGCGGATCTATTTTCATGGTTTATGATTTTGATGATAGCAAACACTCTTATTTCTTTACGACTGCCTTATCTACTGACATTTCAGGTTCACAAGATCAAGACTACAGTTTGGAATCAGCTCAAAATTGGGTAGACTAGATCTGAGTCAGTTTGTACCCTTTTTTCTTTCTTGAGTCTTTTGTATTTGGTGTGACTCCTGATGCTATGTAACTTTGCACACACGCACCTTGGAAGATTTTTTTACTGTTCCCTAGAGTTTACTATTTTTGGTAACATCGTCCGGGATGATATTTATATCGGCCTGGACAATCGGTTCAAAAATAGAAACCTTGATTAGGGCATCATCCTCATTAAGGCAGTCGTCATTAAGCTGATCGTTCTGGACGATACTTGTATCGGCCAGGATGATATGTTCAATTAAGAAAGAATTAGCCGCCATGATCAATTAAAGTATTCTTTATTTTAAGAAATCGGTCAGGATGATATCCACATCGTCCGGGACGATCTAACTCAATTGTGCCTAAATTAATCTGGTATCTATGGAAAGCATTAAAGGCTGATTGATTCGATCACATTGGCCAGAACGATGGCCTGGACGGTTAACATCAGTCAGCTTCTTTTTAGGGTGATGTTCAGGACGATTTTCCTCACATTTGAACTAATCGTCCAAGACGATATCCTATCGGCCTGGACGATATGACCAAAAATTGTCTAATCGTCCCTAACCGACCAGGTTGATTGAGCATAATTTATGCTGATTGGCCAGGCCAATATTTATATCGGCCTGGACGATAAAGTCAGCAAGTTGTATTAATGAGCTCATTTTGAGATCTTTTATTTAAGCTTTTGACTAGGCACTTTTGTAAGTGTCTTTGGCAGCATTGTAGCTTCGTTCTTTTGGGGGGGAACTTGAAGGGAGAGCTTGAAAGGGAGTGAGGAACGAGTGAAGTCTGAGAGAGGGAGAAGATCTTGTGAGGGGGGACTCAAGAGAGTGTGGAGGGGGATTCCACACGGTTGCTCCGGCAGGCTTGCACCTTAATACCGTCGTATTCAATGCTCGTCTTAAGAGAAGTTCACCAAAGAAGAAGATCTCTTTGGTGTCAAAGGACCTGGCGACTCCGCCGCACCGGGGAAGGTAGAAGTGATTTTGTAAGGGCTTCTCCGCCTAGCTGTGGGGGATAAAGGAGAGACACTTAGTTTAGTGCAATACTTGAAGGGTGCCTCTAAGGAGTGGATGTAGATCAAGGTTTGACCGAACCACTATAAATCTGGTGTGTTTTTTCCTTTATTATTTCCACATTTATTTCTTCCACACTTTGATTTTTGTAGTGGTGAATCTTGGTTTATGTTTTTGATCGAATGATTTATTTTAAAATATTAGTTCACCCCTTTTTGGTTAGCCTTGGGACTAGTTCATAAGGGCCTAACATCCCTAACAAACTTTCACCAATGCCACTGAAAATTCTCACAGGAGAATTTCTATATTTGAATGCCTGTCTTAACTAGAAGCCCGAGCTCTAAAAAGGGATGTAGATGGAGGAAGAATTTATGTGGTACCTGCCAAAGCCACTACTCTTCCAATTGGGTTACCTGAAAGCATGATACTAAAGCTTCCTCATATGGAGGAAGGCTCATAAGGAGGCAAAGAAGAAAGAAGAATGTTGAGCTCTGAGCTCAACAATAATTGGTAATCCATCCATCGAACCTATCAGCCCAATAGCCAAAGCTACCAATTCCTACCAAGAGCAGGTTTATAGACCTAAAATGAGTGAAAAAAGACTTCTCTATTGACCAACTGAAAAGATCATTTTGGGACCAACAACTCGAATCCTTAGAATATTAGAAGGAGCCCAAAACATTATTGACTAGAGTATACAAGGTCTTAATGATGATGAAGGAGAAGGGGCTCATAATGAAGAAATCTTAGTAGCCACCTGTAGTAAGGGCAAGGAGGAAAAGCGACCACCTATGGTGAAATAGAGAAAAAAGAGTAGTCTCCCCCCCCCCCTCGCGGAGAACATTAGGGCGTAATACCTGAACCAAAAGTTTAAGGATCTGCCACTAAAAAGTCCAGATGAAAATGGAAGGAAGTCTATAGGCCAAAGCCTTGCAGAGAAAGAAGAATAGGTTTGACATCTGGTGAAGCTTCTCGGAGATTCATCAATGTATGCTTGATGAAGGTTATACACGTGATCCTTCTATCTGGAACAATCGAGGGCACTGACTGACTGCATCAATCATCACTAAGTGAGCTATTCATTGCCGCCAATAGCGCTTCGCTTGCATGCAAGGCGGATCTGACCTTTTACACCCATTCGAACCTTAAGTTTCAGGCTGTTGAAAGACTTCAAGCTTTTCTGGCTCAATTTGTTGGAGTGTGTAGTTACAAAAGTCACTTTCTTGACTTTTGAACCTTGGTACATTGGAGAAGATGTTGTCTCGATCTTGTGAAAGATCACCTGCATATACTCTGAAAAAGAAATCTTTGTATTCTTTAGCACAAACGAACATTTGAATTGAAAATGCCCCCAGTCTGATGGGGGATTTTGAAATGCATTCTCGTAACACAAGAGAATTCCTCCCCATCCGCAGAAAACACAACTTTACGGGCTTTCGTCTTCAATGAGGAATAAGGGATGGAGCTTGAAGAAGCGAGCCTAGCCTATTACATTGCTTTCTATGGCTGATTAGTCTTAGTCAAGCGCTAGCGCCCCTCTTAAGTAAGGTAAGGCTATTCTGCTATCAATGAGTTTTTCGTTGGAATGACGAGACTGATTCCCCAGCGCTGAATTGCAGCAATAATGGAACGCATCGGCCGGGCACAGCTACGCATGGAAGACGGTCAACTTTACTGAACTGAACAAACTAGCGCCTTTTTTTGGTTTGAAATGCACCCCAAAAGAGTCAGGCGTGGGGAATATGGTATCCACCCCGACAGTTTGAGGGAAGAGACGACTGTCTTGATGATATCATCTCTTCTATCTCCCCTTCTTGAATGGCAGAGGGCGAACCCTCTTCGTGCAACTCTTCCCGGGAAGTGAATTTGCTTCTTCTCCTTTTTCAGAAGGACTGAGTGAGTGGTCCTCTTCAAGCCACCACTTGTCCTCCAGATCGATTTCCATCTCCTCAAGAACCTGGCATCCGCAGGGATGCGGCCCCGGTGAATTATTGGTCCAACGGTGGTTCCGGCGGTCTTGGAACATAACATAGAGATCCGCCCAGTTTCTCTTCGGCTTCATTTCAGAAGATCCAATTCTTTTTCATTCTTGGGGGCGCCCCATCTTATCAAATCTTCTCTCAGAGTTGTTGTCACCGATGGCTCTTTCATCAGGTCAGCAGAGGAGTATTGCATGCTTGCTTGCGGTACCGTTGTCGATCCAGCCCATCCTTTCTTCTTCGTCATAAAACGGAAAACACTTCGTCCAGTGCTCAGGCTTCTGATTCGAGGTTTGGTTTGGTCCTACTTCTGATTTTCTTTTGACGAAAAAGGGAGGGGAGCCTTAACCCGAATTCTAAACCGGCGTGGCACTGCCTTCTGATCAATAGAACAGGAAGAGGAGAAAAGAAAGACCACCAAAAGTCACGACCACCAAGATGCGCATAATGATTCGATCTTTTGATAACCCATTTTTTGAAAACCACCATTTTTGGGGGCTGACGCGTGACACACGGAAGATTGGATTGCCTGAATCACGAGTCTTATATACTGTGTTACGATCACCTCATATTGATAAAAAGTCCAGAGAACAATTTGAAATGGAAATCAAGACAAAATTTCTTGTCATAAAAACGGAAACGCATGAATTGCGCAAGAAGTTCTTTCGGTTAAAACGCCGTGCGACTCGGAGGACATAAGACTTTTTGGTCAGGCCAAAAATCTTGCCGACTGGATGCTCCTACCCCACCATGCCTAGCCCTTGACCTTAAGAAGAGGAGGTATGAAGCGTGGGAAACTATGCAAGAAGTGTATGATACAAGATGTCACCTTAAACCTTAAGGAGTGGCGGCAAAACTAGAAATTGATCAACGCGAGTGAACTGTGCTTAGACGCTTCGTCAAACCGCACCGCATCTACGGGGGGAGCTGATGGATGAGTCTAGCGCCTTTCGATTCACGGAATGTGATCTGGGACACGATGGGAGTTAGCGTGCCTCGGTAGGCAAGAGATCACCGGAGTATAGCACAAGATCGCCGATTCGAACATCCATTGGATCACTTGCTTCATCATCTAAGCTAGGTGCTTAGAGAGACGCGGCTTCCCTTACGTGACCAGAGAATGAGATGGAAGCAGAGGAGTCGCTGGAATGAAGTAATTGGAAACAAACATCCCATCTATTGACTCGATTTCAAGAAGTGGGAATGGAACAGAAGCTCGGGGCCAGCTAGCTACTCTTGGCAATCCGAAGGTCCAACCTGATCTATCCCAAAAACCGTATCCCTTCGTGTCAACCAGCCTGTGAAGTACAAGTACCTATGGTACACTCTTCCATTGCAGCCCACCCTGGTGAATGGGTACCAAAGAAGACCCATAAATGATCACCCCAATAGTCAACAACCTGGGAAATCTTCTAGGAGCTGTCGTCGCTCGTTGACCCTATCGAAGGATGTGGACAACTTTGATTGCAGCCTGTGGGTCAAAAAAAATCTTCCTACCAAATTAAGAGCCATAAATCAAGTGGCATCACCGTTAGGAGATCCGAGTCCAAGAAGAGGAGGAAGAAGAAGAAGGAAACACCATAGACATTCAAGTGGTATACATGGTCAGGCATGCCAATGTCAATAATAAGGCCTATTATGATTATAGTGAAGATGACCATGATTAGCAGTAGCCGCCTATACAAATACATCGATGCCATCGTGAGACTAGGTTCATCACCGACAGAGGTTGCCGCTTTTCAAAAGAAGAAGAAGAAGTGGTCATAGAGAATCCCATTAAAGAAAAAAATGTTACACTCATTAACATGAGAAGATAAATAGGACAACGGATGATGTCCAAGGAAAGGAAAATCTCTTAGTTGAATGAGAAGATGATTGAAATGATGGCTTAGATGAAGGAAATGATGTAGAGGATGCAAAGAACTACTACCGCAGGCCCTTCACCCACTCCTTTACCCGATCCTCTAAATCTCCAAGCGCCTCAAATCTCAGGAGTGTGAGGCACCCCTGAAGGTGGCCAGGAAGTTCATAATGTCAATCGCCAGCCTATCTCATAGAACACAGCTTAGTACCTTCAAGCCTGTGAAGGTTATACATCAAGATGGAATAATCACTAAAAGAATCAAGGCTATTATAGCAGTTGATCAGGTGAAGAAATTGGTAGGCAAGGGTCACCCGTATCCCACGGAATATGACTAAGTGTCATACCTAAAAGGGTTATATGTCCCAAATTTTAATACCTTCAATGATAATAACAACCTTAGAAAACACTTGGCACAATTCAAAGACACATGAGGGAAAATAGGAACCAATGATGCATTACTCTTCTTATAATTCATTAGCAGTTTAACGGTGACTACTTTTGAATGGTACGCTAAATTTCCAAAAGACTCTATGAATATGTTCATGGATATGGAAATAATGTTCATGAAGAGGTTCGCCTACGCGACCGAGAAGATAACCATCGCTAATCTCATCTTAAACAAGATAAAAAAAGATTAGCTAGTAACCAAATGCATAACTCGCTAGTGTAATCTAAGTATGAAATGTGAGCAGTAGTTGGAAGAAGAACACACCATACAATTGTTAATGGGAAACATCGATGATAAGATGCAATAATTTTTATAAATGGCCACCATCACCACATTTTAAGACTTGCTAGACGGAGTGATGAAGTTTAAAAAGTTAAATTTATCAATATCAAAAGTCCACTCTGATAAGCCCAACAAGGCTATATCCCATGTCCTCTCTTAGACCAAATAAAAATAAATATGTAGCGTATAATATAAACAAAGATAAAAAAGCTAATGCAGTATGAAGAGAAGACAAAAGAGGCCTACAATCGTAATCCAAAATCAAAGTTGATACTCGGGGGAAATGATAAGCTACAAACTTTTTAGGGTGGATGAGAACTACCAAGACAAACAATAAGAACTGGTGCTCAAACGTTCCCATCCCTTAAAGATAATAGTAATAAAGAATATTCATTTAAGATGGAGAGTGTCACCAAGTTATTTTGATAAGCATTGAAAGTGGGCCTAGAACGTCTTGAGTACAAGAGGCCCGAGGAGTCGAAATATACTAACAACTCAAGTTATTACCCCTACCATATGGTAATTAGCCATCATATTAAATATTGCCACATATTCAAGGATTGGCTAGAAAGAAAGTATTAGAGGGTGTAACTAATATTGTCGAACAATATGTTGGCTCACCCTAGAAAAGAATTAACTAGGGTGATCACATTTTCTTCCATACCCTCGGTTATGAAAAGATGCCAACCTAAGAGGTTTAGTGTGGGACTATGGTCTCCAAGAAGACTATAAAAAAGTTGAAGCAGCTTGAAGGATTTTCAAGAAAAATGGAAATCTCCTACCGAGTCGATGTTGGAGCTAAAAGGGTTGCCTCTCATAGTTGTATCTATGTCCAAACAACACCATAACCAATATTGTTCCTCAAAATCTAGAAAAGCAAAGTCTTCCAAAAGAAAAACCAAGCTGAAGAAGCCTAAGAAGAAAAAAAAGACAACTCAAATTTTTATTAATAATTTGGATGAATATTACTAGACTATGAGGTGTCCCATCAAGCTTGTTGACTATATATCAAAGCTTATAGTGGCTAAAGTGGAAGGAGTTGGTGGAAACTCACTTCCTAAGGAAACTTGTCAGGTTATTTCGGTGACACTAGTTACCCTTACAAAAGAAGAATATGCTGGAGAAGCAGCTTCTGAAACTTATCTGGTGATTTCATCAATGGACCATAATTCAGAAGAAGATTAGCACTTCCTAAATGAAGATGAGTCTGAGTATGTTATAGAGTCACAGATGGAGCATGTAAGACTAGAGGGTGATTGTAAACCCAAAAATGAGTCTCTAGATGCTATGATGGCTGACTCCAAGGAAGATGCTCCACTAATTAAGTCTGAGCAAGATGAGATAGCCAGAGTGAAGCTAAGAAGTGGTAAGGTGCTGCCAGATCCACCAAGGAAGAGGGTCCTTAATAAAGACAATGGAAAATAGATAGTTGTCAATGAAGATATTATCCTTAGACACCTTAAGAGGAAAGGCACTTCAGCTAAAGGTATAGATTATAATATCCTACCCATTTAAAAAAAATCTTGGCACTAATCAACATATACATGCTCTTATAATGTTTAAAGACCTTCGGTAGACTTTGATTCAGGCTCTCAAAGACATTGAAAGATATGAGTTATATTTTATTGCGCATAACATGTGCATGGTCCTACAAACCCGTAATGAGTTGATCATCATCTTCACTAATGATTTCATGATGCTCAGAATGGTAGATCATAACCCCCCTTTTTATGTTAATATAGAGAGAGACAACAATATGATTAATAGAATCCTAATCGATCCTAAGTCCTTCTTAGATTTCATAAGCTTGAATGCATTGAGATTGTTGTACCTCGGCATGGAGCACATCGAGCAAGATAAGATGATGGTGTATGGCTTCAATGATAAGGGGCAAAAGACTATGGGATCATTTATGCTCTCCATTATATTTGGGGAACTTCATATGAAGGTTAAATTCCATGTAATTAGTGCAGAAACTTCATTCAAGGCACTTCTGGGTTGCCCCTGGTTGCATGAGTATGACATTGTCCCATCAACCCTACACCGATACATGAAGTACCTTAAGAATGGAGAAGAGTTTAGGTTCTCTAGCAACATCCAGCCATTTGTGGTTCATGAAGAACAAAAAATCTATGATTATGCAAAATACTATTTTATAAAGAGCCAAAGACATTGAGTTCTCTTGAGGCAAAGGCATCAAATTCAAATGATGTAAAGCAGTCCAGACAAGAATGTGAGAAGAAGCAAGTGGGAAGAAAGAAGGTAGCGCCGACTCTTCCCAAAATGGTCGCTACTTCTAAATAAAGAAAAGTTGTGCCTCACCTGTGACATAGATGAAGAGGATGTCATCCCTACTAAATCTTAGAAGATTTCCTAGCTATCGGTCAAAGGGAAGAAGAAGGCAAAACATTCAGATTATGATTACAACTAGGAGTCTACCTACATGTGTAAAGTGCAATGTATAATATCAACAAGAATAACAGCCTATCGATATCATAAAATATATTCCTAGTCATGTGTCTTCCCCTATTACACTTCAAAGAAATCTTCTCTTGAGAGGTATATAATGATATAAAGCTTGAAACACTTTATATGCCTCCTCTTAGCAAATGGGTAGGGCCAAGAAGCCTACTATACAAATCTGGAGAGTGCAAAGAAAAACATTGCGACTAATTTATCAAACTCATTAATTCTATAGAGATAATGACTACGAGAATGCCTAGGTATTAGCTCAAAAATATTCGAAGAATGTTGTAGAAGAGATCTAATATCGGTACTACCAGATGACAAGCTCGTCTCCACTTGAACTTCTGGTATCAAAGAAATCCTTATTCGTTAAAAAAGAAGGATGTTCTTGCAAGAAAGGTTATCAGATTCATTATGCAAAAATATCCCTGAAAAGATATTTGCCAAGCAATCACATATGGAGAAGTAAAATTTGATGATGGTTATGATAAGAAGATCCATGAAATTTACACTTATGATGATCAACTTGTAGAATCCAAACCTGCACTAGAAGAGCTTGAAGATGGTGGAAAGGAAGCTACTATAGTTGTACTGAAAGAAGTTAGAAGAGGACTGAGGAATATACTCATCCAACCTTCTTCAGTGCCCTTCTGCCTGAAGAGCATATAGAGGAAATAAAAAAAAAATTCTTATGAATTTAAGGATTACTTTGCCTAAATATATATTGAGATGTCTGTTTTATCCCTTGATGTAGTAGTTCATATATTGGTCATTAAATCAGTTGTAATGCCCATCAAGCAAACTTCAAGGAGAATAAGATTGGAGATTGAAGAAAAAGTGATTGTAGAGATGAGGAAATTTATAGATATAGGCTTCATTCATGATGAAAAATATGCCGACTGGATTGCCAATATTATTCCTGTTAAGAAGAAGAATAGTTAGATCTATATCTGTATCAACTTTAAAGACCTCAACAAGTCGTGTCCTAAAGATGAATTTCCACTCATAGTGTCATAACTTCTAGTTGATAACACATCTAACAATGACATATTCTTATTTATGGACAGTTTGTCAGGCTATAATCAGATTAAGATGTCACTAAAAGATGAAATTCACACGTCCTTCTGAACAACCATCATCATATTATGGTACACAATCATGCCCTTCAACCTAAAAATATTGTTGCCACCTATCAGTGGTAATGAAGAACATCTTTGATGAGATGATACATCAGAAGGTCAAATATTACATAGATGACCTTATCATCAAAAGCATGGACCGAAATGATCACCTTGATGACCTAAGTACATATTTGAGAGGATTAGAAAGTTTGATTTGAAAATGAACCATCTCAAATATACTTTTAGGGTCTACTTAGGAGATTTTATGGTGTACGTCATTTATTGCTGAGGCATAATATTATAAGTGATATTATGTGCATTAATAAATATTATAATTTATAGGAAGTTAAGTATTATGTGCATTCAGGAAACTAAATGGGTTAGAGAGAAGGCTAAGGAGATTGATAGTTTAGGTTTTAAACTTTGATATCTGGGTAGGAGTTATACTAGAAATGGTGTAGATGTAATTATAGATAAGAGTTTGAAGGATAATATTATCAAAATTAATAGAATTGGAGATAGAATTATAACTTTAAAGATTGTTGTTGACACTAAGATTGCTAATATTGTATGTGTTTATACTCCTCAAGTAGGTTTGGATATGAGTTCAAAATTAAAATTTTGGAATGACTTGGAAGAATTAATACAAACGATACCTCTTGAAGAAAGAGTTTTTTATTAGGAGATCTAAATAAACATGTTGGTAAAGAGGTAGATGATTTTAAAAGCATTCATGATGGCCATGGGTTTGGAACAATAAATGAAGGTGGTCAGACCATATTGGATTTTTGTTTAGCTTATGATTTTTAATTGCTAATACCTTATTTAAGAAAAGGAATGATCATATCATCACTTATAAAAATAGATACAATGCAAATCATATTGACTATTTTCTTATAAGAAAATTAGATCGTTTAGATTGCAAAGATTGTAAAGTTATTTCGAGTGAAAATTTATGTACCCAACATCAATTATTAGTTTTTGAACTTTAAGATAAAGGGACTGAAAATAAAAAATAAAGTAAAATGATATTATATGATTAGATGGGGGTATTAAAGAATATTAACAAAAATATTTTTGAGATTAAGATTGTAGATCTTAAGATTTTATCTGTGCATGAGGATGCTAATGCTTTATGGGATAAAGTGGCTAGTGTTAAGAATATTGCAAAATATGTTCTTTCAATTTTAAACGGAAAAGCTCATAAGAATAAAAATAGTCAGTGGTGAAATCCAATTATACAAGATAAGATTAAAAATATAAAGATTTGTTATAAAAATTAATTTAATTGTAAAAACTCTGAAAATTGGAAAAGATATAAAGAGGCATGTAAGTAATCTAAAAAAGCAATATGCGATGCAAAGATGTTAGCTTTTAGTGATTTATATAATAGATTATATACTAATGAGGGAGAAAGATATATGTATAAGTTAACCAGACAAAGAGATAGGAGTTGTAAGGATTTAATTCAAGTGAAGTGTATTAATGATGAAGATCAAAAAATACTTTTCTTAGAAAATGATATTCAGCAAAGGTGGATGAGATATTTTACTAAACTTTTTATAAAGAATGTGAAAATATGATTGACTGTAGTGACCTTAACATCCTAAATGAAAATAAAGATTTATATATTTAGTGGCGTATTAGTAAAATTGAAGTTAGATAGGCTTTAAAGTAAATGAAGTGTGGAAAAGCTGTTGGACCTGATGATATTCCAATAGAGGTGTGGAAATGCTTGGGAGATGAACGAATTTCTTGGCTTACTAAACTTTTTAATACTATTTTGAAGACTAAAAAGATGACAGATGAGTGGAGAATGAGTGTGTTAATTCCTATTTTTAAAATTAAAGGTGATGCACAATATTGCGCAAATTATAGATAAATTAAGTTAATGTGTCATACTATAAAACTATGGGAGAGAGTTATGGAGCATTGGTTGCAGTGTGATACTAATGTTTCTCAAAATCAATTTGGATTCATGTTGGGTAGGTCAACTATGGAAGCCATGCATTTATTAAGAGGTTAGATGGAGAAATATAGAGAAATAAAGAGGATCTACATATGATATTTATTGATTTAGAAAAAACATATGATAAAGTTCCAAGAGAAGTGCTATGGAGAGTTCTTGAAAAGAAAGAAGTTAATAATGCTTATATTTAAATCATTAAAGATATATATGCAGGAGCTATTACTTGTGTTCAAACACAAGGTGGTTTGACCAAGTATTTGCTTATTTCGGTTGGGTTGCATCAAGGATCAGCCTTAGGCCCATATCTTTTTGATTTAGTCATGGATGTTCTCACTAGACATTTGCAAGAGGATGTACCCTTGTGTATGCTTTTTGCTGATGATATTCTTCTTATTGACAAGACTAGAGAGGGAGTTGAAGGTAAACTTGAATTATGGAGGTCAACCTTAGAGTCTAAAGGTTTTCTCTTGAGTATATCTAAAATGAAATATATGGAGTGTAATTTTAGTAGTAATAGACCTAGTGAGTGGATTATGACTTTGAGCGATCAAGTCATTAATAAGAGTGCACGTTTTAGATATCTTGGATCTATTATTCAGAGTGATGGTGAAATAGATGGGGATATTATCAACAGAATTCAAGTTGGATGGTTGAAGTGGAGGAATGCATCAGGCTTGTTGTGTGATAAAAAAGTACCCCTCAAACTTAAGGGAAAATTCTATAAGATGGTGGTGAGGCCTACAATGCTTTATGGTGTCAAATGTTGGCCATTAAAAGAGAAGCAAATACTAAGTTATGTGTGGTAGAGATGAGGATGCTCAGGTGGATTAGCGACTTTACCCTTAGAGATAGGATATAAAATGAGCATATACGTGAAAAGGTTGGAGTAGCTCCTGTAGAAGATGAAATTAGAGAGAGTCGCCTTAGTTGGTTTGGTCACATAAAACAGCGGCCTTCTGATGACCTGATTAGGAAAGTAGAGGTATTAGATTTCAGTTATGTTAAGAAAGGTAGAGACAAACTTAAAAATAATTGGTTAGAAAATATTAGAAATGATCTTTTTCTAATAGATTTAAATGAGAATTTGACTTTTAATAGGACATAATATAGAAAAAAGGATTCATGTAGCCGACCCTATGTAGTGGGATAAAGGCTTGATGATGATGATGATGTTGTTGTTATTATTATCATTTATTACTGAGGCATTAAGATTAACCCTAATAAAATCAAGATGATTATGCAAATGCCGCCTCTCATAAACCTTCTTCAACTTCACTCTATACAAGGATAAGTAGCTTTCACCTGGTGCTTCATATTTAATATGTCGAGTGAAAGTTCATTAGATATGTTAAGCCCTTATGAACTAGCCTGAGGCTAACCAAGAGGGAGGGGGTGAATTGATATTTTAAAAATTCTCAAACATAAATCATGATTTAAAACTAAGAATCATTCACCATAAAAATAAAGTGCATAAATGCAATAAGAAAGAACACACAAAATTTTATAGTGGTTTGATCAACTTGACCTACGTCCACTCCTCGGAGCCTCTCCTCCGGGTATTGCACTAAACTTATTGACTCTTCTTTTGCTCCCACAACAAGGCAGAGAAGCCTATACAAACCTTCTTTCCACCATCCCCGGTGAGGCAAAGAACCCAACTCCTTTCGCTTCCTTCTGAACCAGGCAGAGAACCTGACTCCTTTAGCTTCCTCCTAAAGCAGGTAGAGAACCTTAATTAATTGCTGAAGTAGACATCTCTAGAAACACCAAGGAACCAGGGATGATGACAAAAGAAGAAGACTCAGATCCTTACATAGATAAACCTTTATGAAACTCTCATAAACTCCCCCTCACAAGATCCTCTCTCTCTCTCTCTCCTAAGTTCTCCCTCTCCTCTTGGCTCTCTTAGGTCAGGACAGTACCAAAAGATACAATCTTGGATATATAAGAGGTCTTACATAGAAGGAATTCAAATTTTCCCTTAATTGCAATAAAGTGATATAGATCGTTTAGAATGATCGACAGATCGTCCGGTACGATCAGTACAAATTTAGCTCAATCAGCCAGGATGATCTAAGGGAGGCTAGACGATTAAAGGATTTATTAGTTCTAATCATCCAAGTGATGGGACATCATCCAGTACGATTAGTTTAAAACCATCAAGTATCATGTAGACCATCACTCTATTCATCCAAACTTTACCTATCTGGATGATGAAACAATAACTGATTGTCCTGGCTGAGTTATCGATTATCCTGTACGATTAGTTCAAATTAATACATATCATCCATAATATCATTCTGGTTGTCTAGGAAGAAACTAAGGTTTGTTTAACTAATCGTCTTGAATGATCCTGCGATCGTCCAAGATGATATGCTCGATCAATCAAACATTAATTACTTTTCTTAATCATCTAACTAAATTAGGCATATTTATAGTGCATCGTCCTGGACGATGTCCAAAAATAATAACATGCCTAAAAGAGTAGGTGGCTGATTCTTTCTAATTTGAGCATATCATCCAAGACGATAATAATATTGCCCATAACGACGTGCTTAATTTTGGCTGCCTTAACCAGGATGCTCTAACTAGTATTTCTATTTTTGACTAATCATCTAGGGCAATTTTGGATCATCCCAGATGATATGATAAAAAATAGAGAACTCTAAAATAAATATAATTTTTTATTGAGTGTGTGTGTACAATGTTACTTAGCAAATGAACCCACTTTGTTACATTTGACTCAAGAAAAGGTAAAAATACTTGATGTACATTTATAAACTGACTCAGTCATAATCTATCCAATCTTGAGCTGACTTAATTTGCAATTGATCTTGTGAACATGAAACGTTAGTAGGCAAGGCAGTCATAGAAAAATAGAAGTGTCAAAAATATTTGCTATAATCCTCGAATCCAGATTCATAATAATCTTCTACTTTCTGATGATGACAAATATTTGGTAAAAATTTCAACTTAAGTAATTAATTGAAACAAGCAATTCAAATTTTTCTAAAATCAAACAAATGGTACAAAAACTAAACAAAAATAGTAAAAAAAATTAGTACAACGAAATAATACAAACACTACCACTACTCCTCCTTTTGACATCACAAAAATGAGGAGGAATCCAAAAAAGAAAAATAGAACAGAAAAATGCAAAAGAAAACAAATAACATTGCATAAAATGACATAAGAAAAACAAACTACAAGTATGATGGGCCCTGATCATCAGAAAGAGGTCGTGGTGGCGGCTGAAAGAAGTTTAAAATAGCAGCAAACTGCTCCCCAAATCAGGCCTTGTCCTTGTCGTGCTGCTATTACTGGTGAGTCACATAAACATCAAATCTAACAACATTCTTTGCATGCTGCTTCTCCTGTATAATTAATATAAGAGTTAAACCTGGCCTCCCATTAGTCGAATCGCTCCACCAGCTGATCCAGTTATGAGTGCTGGTGGATTAAAGCTGGTTCAAGAATAGGTGTAGGCGTAGCTTCCTCCTCAGCTCCCTTAGCTTCCTCATGCTCCGGGTGGAGATTAGTATTGTGAAGAACGTGGAAGGAGCTGTTGGTGTAGAAGGCAGACTGAAAGTTAAGTGGGGCAGAATATTGAAGATTGAACTTTGTTTCCAAGACATAAGCTATGATGTGTCCTAAGGCAAGGTTAAGCTTCCTTTTATGCCCTGGATCCCTAATGCTAGTGAGATGCTCAATATAATGAAAAAGAAGATTAACAGCATTGAATTCCCAATGGACCATGATGTAGAAGGTTATGATCAAAAAGAGAGGAGTGATGTGGACACGATCACTAACTTTGGTAATAACTGATGTACGAAGTACATATTGGATTATCCTAGCATTCTTGACTAAGGTGCTAGAAGCTCCATCATGATAGCAGACAAGAGTGTTTCTTAGAAGGTGATTGGCAGGAGCCTAGTCATAACTAGGATCTTGAGATAAGAGGTGAAGCTTGTCTCCAGTAGTGGACAATTGGAGGAGTTCATGGCAGTCTTGATAGGTAATTTCAACAGGGCATTTGTTTATATATGATTGAAGAGCAGTGTAAGAGAAGTTTATCTGAAGGCTTGTAAAAAGTTCAAAAAGAAGTTTAGAATTGAAGGGGAAGGTGAGGGTAAGGATGAAGGTAAGGGAGGTGTGAGCAAAAATATTAGGGATAGAGTAAGTAAGCGTATGAGGACTGACAGTCCAGGACAAAGTTATCATGACTATCTTATAGTGAGATAGGTGGCATAGTCAGTCGCCTAAGTGAATTGAGGGTTAATAGTGGCCCTCGAAGAACTTCCATCCAGCATTCTAAAGCGCTTTCCACCCACCATTGAGTAAATGAGGGAGAGGTAGGAAGATTATCAAAGAGTGAAGAAGTGTGAAGAAAATGGTTCAAAACTACTATTTATAAAGAATCAGCCATATCATCCAGGATGATATGGCTGATCATCCAGGACAATCTGGCAAATTTAAGACATCTAGTATGATTAGTCAAAAAAGCGGTCTTATCATCAAGGATGATTAGACATCATCCCGGACGATTGGCCTCAGGCAATCTTCCTGAGGAGTCATGCTGGAGGACCGTTGAAAAAGAATATCATCTATGATGATTTGGTGGATCATCCTAGATGATTGATAATTATGGATTATACTAGCCGAATTTAAAATGTGTAACATCTTTGTCACATGGATCGTCCAAGACGAACAGGTGGATCGTCCAGGATGATCACAAATAATTGAAGCAGACTTTGATCAGATTATCCAGGATGATGTGGTTCATCCAAGATGATCACAAATATTTGAGCAGGATTTGATCAGATAGTCTGAGATAATGTGTATCATCCAGGATAATCTTAGATGATTGAGTCAGATCAGCCATCAGATGAGTGTAGAAGGGTGGATTGAATATATCATCCAAGATGAAAGGAATATCATCCAGGATGATGAATGAGGGAGGTGATCAGAAGGTGCCACAAAACTTTAGAAATAAAAAAAAAACAACATAAAAATGATAAAAATGACAAAAAGAACAAAAGGAACAATGTTTTTTTTATTAAAGAATGAATATGATAAATTTTCTATGTGATTGAATTAAAAATTTGTAAGAAAAATGAGTTAATCATCAAAATCTGAAAAATGATAGAGCAATCAATCCTGTTAACCTTAGCTCAGACTTCTTCAAGGGCAAAACATCTTTTAAAAACAAAGATCTAACTAAAAAAAATCAATTAGATAAGAAAAGTGATCCGTTCAAAACTTAGTTTCAGAAAAATATCTTATAAAATAATATACCAAAGTAATTAGTCACAATCATGAATTTTGAAATAAAGCCTTTGAAAATATCAAATGACACATGAATTCTTCTAAGATTTAAATGTTTGAAAGAGAAGGAAGCTTTCTTTCTTGTGAGCTCATTTTATGCATCTTGTCAATTAGTTAGCGCACTTTGCACATATTTTAATTTTTGATACACTTTGTATATATTTTAATTTTTTTTGGCGATCATTGCACATCTTTTTAATTTTTCCTCATTTTAGGCTCATTTCATGCCTCTTATCATTTTTCCAAGCTAGATACCTTTCAAACTTTTAAATACTCTCAGTTTTGAGAATATCTTCCAGATATTAGAGAAGAAAAACTCACTCGTAAAGTCTTGTTATTAATTTGAGGAAGACTTTTATTTAGAAAAGAAAATTATACCACTAAAAGAAGTTAGAGGAAGGGAAATAATTAACGGCGTTTCTCCTTTTAACTGATTTAGGGATGTTAAATATTGACTACAAATTTTCAAAAACAAAAACAAGGCATAAAATATCATTTTAACTGTGACCAAAAGAAAAAAAAAAGAAAAAGAAAAAAGAAAAATAAAACAACATAAATGAAAACATAAAAATATTAAAAATAAACACTTAAAACAAAAGTCAGAAACAAGAGAAAGAAAACAAAACAACAAACAGTAGATTAAAAAAATAT
The DNA here is from genome assembly GCA_022539455.1 of Dendrobium nobile. Taxonomy (NCBI): domain Eukaryota; kingdom Viridiplantae; phylum Streptophyta; class Magnoliopsida; order Asparagales; family Orchidaceae; genus Dendrobium; species Dendrobium nobile. The sequence goes on from CM039724.1 coordinate 10,413,663, forward strand.
AAATATCATATCAAGTTTATGTATTTATGTCAATCACACCAAATCTGATCCTTGAGATGCTGAATGTGTCAAAGGCAAGTGGTTTATTAAAGATGTAAACCTATTGATTCTCAGTTGCCACATGGTGTGATGCAATGTCTCATTTGGTAATATGATCTCTAATAAAATGATGCCTTATATTAATGGGTTTGGTCCTTGAATTTTGGATTGGATTCTTAAAGATGTAGATGGCACTAGTGTTGTTACAAAGGGCCTATAGGTAATCCTAAATCCAGAATTTGTTTCTTGAATCAAAGGACTTAGGCCACAAAACTTCCTAAGGCAATATACTCAGCTTCAGTAGTGGAAAGTGCAACATAATTTTATTTTCTACTAGACCAGGAGACTAAGGATTATCCTATGAATTGGCAAGTACCAAAAGTGCTCTTTCTATCCACCCTACACCCTATAAAATCTAAATCAAAATATTCAATAATTTCAAAAAAAGTGTTGTATCTAGGATACCAGATTCCTAAGTTTTTGATCCCTAATAGATATCTAAGGATTCTCTTAAATATAGTCAGGTGGGGTTCTTTAGGATCAGCTTGAAATTCAGCATAGAGATAAAGACTAAACACTATGTCAGGTCGTCTATTAGTCAGGTAAAGCAGTAATCCAATTTTTTCTCTATACTTCTTTTGATCAATAGATTTTTCATTTGGGTCCTTATCCAACTAAACACTGGAGGTCATGGGTGTATTTATTGGCTTGACTTGTTCCATTTCATATTTCTTCAAGATGTCATTAATGTACTTTGATTGATTTAGAAAGGTTCCATCATCCAATTATCTTATGCTAAACCCCAAAAGGTATGACAACTCTCCCATCATACTCATCTCAAATTCCTTATTCATTATTTTAGAAAAATCATCACATAACTTTTTATTAGAAGATCCAAAAAGTATATCATCAACATAGATCTGAACAATGAGTAACACATCTCCTACTTTTCTTAGAAAAAGGGTGGTGTCTATGTTTCCCTTGGCAAACTTTCTCTTTAGTAAGAATGTGTTAAGCCTCTCATACCAAGCTCTAGGTGCCTGTTTTAATCCATATAGGATATTTTTTAATTTGTAAACATGATTTAGAAATTGAGAACTCTCAAAACCTGGGGGTTGCTCTACAAACACATCCTCTTTTATTTCCCCATTTAAAAAGGAACTCTTGACGTCCATTTGAAAAAGCTTAAATCCCTTATAACAGATAAAGACTAGTACCGCACTGATGTCTTCCAATCTAGCTACAGGGGCAAAGGACTCCTCAAAATCAATCCCTTCTATTTGGTTGTACCCCTTAGCCATTAATATCATCTTATTCCTAACCACCACACCAAAATCGTTCATTTTATTCTTAAAGATCTCTTTGGTTCCCATTACACTTTGATTCTTAAGTCTTTCTACTGACTCCTAAACATCATTCCTTAAAAATTAGTTAAGTTATTCTTATATGGCTAAGATCCAAAATTCATTAAACAGGGCTTGATTGATATTGGTGGGTTTATTCATTGAGATAAAGGTAGAGTGGTTCACTTCCTTCTTAAGTCCATACCTAGTTCTAACACCTTCAGAAGGGTCTCCTAAGATCAGTTATTTAGGATGACTCAAAGAATATCTCCAATCTCTAGGCAAAGTGTGTCTATGTTCTACCCTTTCCTCCATATTTGTATTTTCTACTGCCTGGGTAATCTCACCTACTTTTTAAATGTTTTGAGTCTCTACCCTTCTCTCCAAATTTTTAACTCCTTGAGTAATCTCTCCAATTTCATCTTCTTCCTTAACTCTAGACTTCTTAGGATCAGATTCATCAAACACTACATGAGTAGTTTCCTCCACCACCAAAGTCATATTGTTAAACACCCTAAAGGATTTCCCAATACTTGAATATCCTAAGAAAACTCCATCATATTTTAGGTCAAATTTTCATAAGGATGACTTCCCATTGTTAAGAATGAAAACCTTACAGCCAAAGACATGAAGGTGGGAAAGGTTGGGTGTCCTACCTTTAATGATCTCATGTGGTATCTTATTTAGTTTGACTCTAATTATCACCTATTCAACATATAACAAGCTGTGTTTACCGCTTCATCCCAAAAATATTTTGGAAGTGAATACTCATCAAGCATGACTCTAGCGGCTTTAACTAAGATCCTATTATTTCTTTCTGCTACCCCATTCTATTGAGGGGTCCTAAGAGATGAGAAATTATAACTAATCCCTTTATCCTCACAAAAGTCTCTAAATCTCTCATTTTCAAATTCTCCACCATGGTCACTATCGATGGTTAAAATCTCACAACATAGCTTTTTCTGAATCCAAGTAGAGAAGGATTCAAGTTCATCAAAAGACTCACTCTTATGTGATAAAAATTTAATCCAAGTGAACCTCAAGTAGTGATCTGTAATCATAAATCCATAAACTTTTTCCCTTAAGCTGACAGTGCTAATGGGTCCAACCAAATTTATATGAAGGACTTCTAAAGGCCTAGAGGTACTAATGTCCATAATGGAATGGAAGGAGGATTGGACTTGCTTTCCTAGTTGACAGGCATCACACATGTGGTCTTTAGTGAACTTAAGCTTGGGGACACCTCTAACTAGGTCTTTTTGGATCAGTCTCCTAAGGGTTTTCATACTGGTATGAGATAACCTCCTATGTCATAACCATGACTCATAAGTGATAGTTTTTAAGCAAAATGAAGCAACACCTTTAATGTTATTTAAATCAAGTATGTAAATATTATTAATTCGCTTTCCTTGTAAAATAGTATTATTATTCAAGCTAATAATGCAAGTATTTGCAAAAAAAGTTTATGATAAAGCCTTTATCACAAAGCTAATTGATGTTGAGCAAGTTGTGTTTCAGTCCATCTACAAGAAAAATATTTTCAATTAAAATGTTCTTGGAGTTTCCGATTATACCTACACCCATCACTTTCTTGGTGGTGTTATCTCCAAGAATGATATTGCCTCCAACCCTGGCCTCCAGCATAACGAATTGATTGGCATCTCTAGTCATGTATCATGAGCATCCACTGTCTAGGTACCACATGCTCTCATGAGAACTTTTGTGAGAATACACCTACAAAATAATCAAACTTCAAATTTAGAAATCCAAACAAGTTTGGGTACCTTCTTATGAAAAGAAGAATGTAATGCATGTGTGTTATACTATGAATCATGCATTTTGGGTCTCCACACCCAATATGTACTACGGTGAACAATGCAAGTATGTGAGATGTGTCCTAGCATGCCACATTAAAACATCTAACACTAGGAAAAAGAGTTTACTAATTTCTTCGGGTTATAGTTCCTCTTTTTAGGTTTTAAAACTTTTGGCTTTAGATCAAGATTGAAAAACTATTCAAGTGTGAGTGGAATCCTATTTTCTTTAAGTGCTTTCAATTAAGCTTTAAAAAATGAGTTAGCACATTCTAAAATAGTATTATTGACTTTCAAATAGTGCTATATATTCTCAGATTCATTAATATATGTTTTAAAATCATTTTTAAGTTTAGTGTGGGATGCTTTTAACGAATCATGCTTAATAACAAACTCAAAATACTTTTTATTTAACTCATCAAGTAATAACATGTGATTACTATCAACTATAGAGTGATCTTTAAACAACACTTCATGCTCTTTTTGGTAAATTTAAAAATTCTAATTTCAGACAAATATGCGATTTCTTAAGTTTCTTATATGATGCATGAATTTTCTCAAAAATTTTAAGTAATTAATCATATGTTAGTTCACACACCTCTTCTTAGTCAGACTAACCAAGATTATTGTCCGCCATCAAACACAGGTTTGTTGTCTCATCTTCTGCTTCATCCTCAGAGGAGTTATATGTATAATCCACCTAGAATGCCTTTTGGAACATCTCTTATCCTTCATGAACTTCAGTTTCTCCTCACCCTTCTCCTTGCTTGGGTGAGCCTTAAGTATAGGACAATCAGCTTTAACATATTTTGGCTTCCTGCATTCAAAATAAATCACATCAGTAGAACTTTTAAATTTTTTGCTACCCTTACCTTAATTCTGCTTCTAATGGTGCTTTTGCATCTTTCTTAGAAAGCTTTTGAATTGCCTAGTGATTAAGGTAACATAATTGCTTTCAAACTTGAAAGAGTCAGTATCTGTATCATTGGCCTTCAACACCATAGTTTTCTCCTTCTTTTTCTCACCTACATCAAGTTAACATTGGTTCACTCCTTACTCGTAAGCAATGAGTGATCTAAGTAAGTTATTAATATAATAAGTATTTAAATCCTTAGATTCAGTTATTATAGTAATCTTAACATCAAAGGAAGAAGGTAAACATCTCAAAATTTTATTAACTTTTTCATAGTTAGTGAGTTCTCTTCCTAAGGCATGCGGTGAGGTAAAGATTGGAGTAAACCTAATATACATGTTAGATATTGATTCATTAGATTTCATACAAAAAAATTCATAGTAATGAAATAAGATATTCAACATAGATTGCTTAACTTCATTTGTCCATTCATAAGTAATACATAATATATCCCATATTTCTTCACAAGTAGCACAAGTTGAGACACGCATTTAATCTTCTAATTTCAAAGCATAAAAAAAATAATATAAATATTTTGCATTATGCTGTGCTAAATTCCTATCATCAAAAGTCCATTTAGTAAAATAAAATTCTGTTTTTATGCCATTAATTTCACGAGTTGGTGGTGAATATCCATCCTTAATAAGCATCCACATGCGATAGTCAATTGATTGTAAAAACATAGACATGTGAGTTTTCCAAAAATAAAAAGGTAAGTTATTAAATAAAGGTTGTCGGGTAATAGAATACCCTTTTATAGTATTATGATTATTGAAGTTAGCCATGGCTCAAAATTCAAAAGTTTTCAAAAACTTAATTTTATGAATCATGCTCTAATACCACTTGAAAGTTTATTAGGGATGTTAAGCCCTTATGAACATGTCCGATGCTAACTAAGAGGGGGGGGGGGGGGGGGGGGGGGGTGAGTTGGTGTTTTCAAAATTCTCAAAAAGAAATCATGATTTAAAACTAAGAATCATTCACCACAAAAATAAAGTGGAAAAATTAAATGCAGAAATGCAATAAGAAAGAACACACAAAATTTTATAGTGGTTTGGTCAACTTGACCTACGTCCACTCCCTGGAGCCTCTCCTATGGATATTGCACTAAACTCATTGACTCTCCTTTTACTCCCACAGTAAGGTAGAGAAGCCTGTATAAACCTCCTTTCCACCGACTCGAGTGAGGTAGAGACCCCAACTTCTTTCGCTTCCTCCTGAAGCAGGTAGAGAACCCAACTCCTTTTTCTTACTTCTGAAGTATGCAGAGAACCTCAATCAATTTTTGAAGTGGACCTCTCTAGAACCTCCAAGTAACTAGGAATGGCGATCGGAGAAGATGACTCGAATCCTTTCTTCGAGCAACCTTTATGAAACCCTCATAAATTCTCCCCTTCACAAGATCCCCTCTCGATCCCAAGCTCTTCCTCTCCTCTTTAATTTATTGATTGTTTTGTATGATTAGTTCAAATTAATACATATCATCCATAATATCATTTTGGTAGTCCAGGAAGAAACTAAGGTTTGTTTAACTGATAGTCCCAGACTATCCTGCGATTGTCTAGGACTATATGATCAATCAATCAAACCTTAATTTCTTTCCTTAATCATTTGACTAATTTAGGCATAATTGTAATGCATCATCCAGGATAAAATCCAAAAATAATAACATGCCTAAATGAGTTGGCAGCTGATTCTTTCTAATTTGAGTCTATCGTCCAAGACGAGGCTAATATCGTCTAGGATGATTTACTTAATTTTGGCTGCCTTAACTAGGCTGTCATAATTAGGGTTTTTATTTTTAATTGATCATCCAGGATAATTTTGGATCATCCCAAATGATATGATCAAAAATAGAAAACTCTAAAATAAATATAATTTTTTCCCTTGAGTGTGTGTGTGTGTACAAAGTTACTTAGCATCAAATCCACTTTGTTACATTTGACTCAAGAAAAGGTATAAACACTTGATGTACACTTACAAAATGACTTAGTTCTAATCAATCCAATCTGGAGTTGGCTTGATTTGTAATTGATCTTGTGGACCTGAAACATTAGTAGGCAAGGCGGTCATTAAAAAATAGAAGTGTTAGAAATATTTGCTATCATCAAAATTATAATCCTTGAATCCAGATTCACAACATCGAGTAGGTGCTAGCGATTCTCCAAGCTAATAAAGAAAGATATCCTCTTTAAATGAGACATAAACTGCAAGGAGGCCTTTGACAGTGTCAAGAGATACAAGTTAAACCCTCTCATTCATACAACACCAATTTCATGGAACCCTCTTATCTTGTACACAAAAGTAATAAAAGAGTTCCTTAGATCATTATTGACACAAAATAATGAAGAAGACAAAGGAAATACACTCTACTACATCGGTTGGAGGCTGATTAGAGTAGAAGTATGATATTCTCCAATTGAGAAACACTATCTGATATTAATTTTTGTAATCTAAAACTTCTGCCACTACATGAGTCTAATAAAATTATATTGATATCAAAGATTTATCCGCTGAAGTTCTTGATTAAAACACCGTTGATAGGTCACCTAGCTTTGTGGGAAATGATATTACTATAGTTTTATATCATGAACATGCCACAAAAGTCGATAAAAGGACAAGTCTTAACAAATTTCCTCATTGCACATCCTATCCCTATAGATTCTCCGTTCAATGAAGATTTGCCTGATGAAAAAATCATTCATGTTGAAGAGCAAGAGAATATATGAGTCAAAAGATGTATATTTATGGAACATTGTCGATTAAGCCTGCCTAGCCTCCAAATCTAGTAAAAGCATGAGCTAGCATAGGTCTCATTTTTATAGAACTTGAGGGAGGCAAAATGAGGTTTTTATTCAGTCTAATTGAACCTAAAACTAATAATGAGGCCCTGATAACATGTTTTGAGATCAACATTTCAATCAAAATTCATAATCTTCAGATATATGACAGCCCTTAGGTTGTGATCAATCAAGTTCTAGGCATCTACAAGATTTGAAAGCTTGAGTTAGCCTATTACCGCTGACAAACTCTCAAGCTTTTGAAATAAATATTAAATGTTAAGATAGCCCGAGTTCCTTGAGGTCATAATGACAAAGTAGATTGCCTGACCAAATTAGCCAAAATATGGCGAATGTTGATGATAAGTAGCCTATACTAATTAGAGTCTACACTTGTCTGGTCTTAGAGCTAAAAATCTTATAATTCCTATAGGCATAATGAAAATAAAATTAGGCTAGTAAGATATATAATCAATTGATCCTCAACCTCCCTAATAAATCATTACTAATAATCAACCAAACGAACATTAAGTAACCAAAAGAAGTTACAAAATTAGTGTCTCCTAGGAGTCATGGTGATAATATTTAGATATCAAAGAAGAAGATGATTGGATGTAGTATTTCACTGACTAATTTAAAGAAAGTAAACTCCGAATAGATAAATCTTTAGTCGTGTAAATCCAGAAGAGAGCATTGTGATATGTGCTTGTTAATAACATGCTGTATGGATGAGTTTTTGACCAAATGTGACTAAGATGCTTAGGGACCAAGGAACTAATAGAGTGGTAACAAAAAGTCCATAAAAGACTTTATGGTTCACACCAGTTAGGTTCCAAAGTGGCCGTTAAAATCAAGAGAATGACCTACTATTGGCTATTAATGGTGAAATATTATATTGGCAATATTGAGAGGTGTCACAAGTATTAAATCTATGGTGATGTTATACATCAACCGTCAAATCCACTAAACCCTATAGTAACATCCTGGCCATTCAAATGCTGGGACACAAATATAATCAGGTCGATGAATTCTCAGTCATTTGTTGGGCACCACTTCATACTGGCAGTAACCAACTGTTTTTTCAAGTTGACAAAAGTGGCTCAATTCAAGGAAGTCGCATCTAAGCATGTGATTAATTTCTTTAACCATAATGTTATATGCATATTTGTTATACCGCACCGTATAATCTCAAACAATGGCATATCATTCAAGAGTGTTAAAATTTATAAGTTTGTCGATCAGCATAAAAATGATTATTGATATTCACCTATATGCAACCCAAGAGAAAATGGCTTGGTTTAGGCCTTCAGTAAGAGACTGGTAAATCAGTTGAAGAAAATCCCCACCAAGAATAAAAGAGAGTGGCACACTAAGATGGCAGAAGCATTATGGGCATACCATACAACCTATAAGATACCGATTAAAGCCACTTTTTATGCATTGGTGTTCAGGGTCGAAGTAGTGTTACTACTAGAGATTATTATCATTTTAAGTAGCTGTCAAGTTCAATCTCACTCAAGAACATAATGCTTGCTTGAGAATGGTAGAACTTGATATACTCGATAAAATTAGACTACAAGCTTGACAGAACTTGAAAATTTATTGATCAAAGATGGTGAAATCATTTAATTAGATGTTGGTCATCAGACATTCAAGAAGGGGAATTGTTATGCTACTTAGAACGCCAATCATCCAAAATCAAAAAATTGGTGATAAATTTGTATCTAAATGGGAAGACCTTTTATCAAGATGGCATACCACCATGGAGCCTATAAACTTATTGACTTGTATGCTTATAGGCCTATGCAACTAAACAAAGGTCAATAGGTAAAGAAATATCATGCATAAAAATGATAATATATTTAAAGCATCATGTAATTCATATACATTTACTTATATATACACTTGCATATTTTGAAATTCTCTTGTGTTGAAAGAATGCATTTAAAAAATTCTATAAATTAATCCCCCATAATGTAAGGACAATTTTAAAAATTTACTCAAGATAACATCATACCACAAGTCAAAATCCCCAAATAAATATTTAAAATACTGAAATATAAAATTTATCTAAAATATTCCTATTAAATGGGACATTTAAAATATTTATTTATGTTGACATCATGCTATGCCTCCAGATCATCAAATAAATATTTAAAATCTCAAAATGTCAAGTTTATCTTATCTATAATCTCCCTGCAAAATATGAGATATTTTAAATATTTATTCGGGTCGACATCGCACTATATGTCGAGATCCTCAAATAAGTATTTAAATCATCAACACAAATATTCATTCATAAAGGAAGATACAATAGTTTTTTATTTCAATACATATGCCGTGATCTTTCTAGAGTTTGGAACACCACCTTCTCCAACATACCAAGACTTTAAAGGTCAGGTAAGGAGGTTTTTATGGCTACATACTTCCACAAGTCAAGCTAGAGCATCACAAGTTTTTCAACAGCCTTAAGCTTAAGGTTCAAATGGGTGTAAGAGCTCAAACTCAACAAGTCCAAATGTGGTCATGTCGCTAGCAGCTTCATCTACTCAAAAAGCCATAAAAAAAGCTATAGTAGAGGAACCCTCATTTTGCCAACCCATTAGTAGAGATTGTTAGAAGCACAAAGTATTATTAGACTCAATAAGTAAAAGTGGTCGTAGTTTGAGAACTTTTGCTAACTGTCTGGAGAGTCAGTGTTACAGTGGACAGATTTGTATTCCTCCAAATAAAAGAATGAAAATTGCCCTTTTCAAAACATGCGTAAGTGGTTCTCTAAAAAAGTTTGAGATATCACTTTGCCCAATATATTTGAGACTTTGAAAGTTAAGAAAGAAGACTTTTATGGCTACATACTTTAGCAAGTCAAGCCAAAGAGGCACTAGTTTGTTCACAGCCTAAAGCTTAAGGTTCAAATAGGTGCAAGAGGTCAGACTCAACAAGCCCAGATGTAGCCGACTCATAAGCAACGCTATTTACTCAACAAGTCATAAGAAAGGTCATAGTAGATGAACCCCATTTTGCCAACCCATTAAAAGGGTCTATTAAATGCATAAAGGCTTATCTAACTCGATAAGTTCAAGTAAATATATTCCATAAAATCCTCCCACTTTATTATAGAGTTAAAGATATAGTGGAAAGTACGAGTCTCAATTAATAGTTATTGAATTCTTATAATCTCTGAGATCTTCAACCATGAAGGATGACTTCAAATATGCAAACTTCAATAAATTCAACTTGGGGAGCATATGTCTCTATAGCTTAAGTCTAAAGCCTGAATGAGCATAAGAGGTAAAACTCATTAAGGAGAGATATGACTGAGTCACTGACAGCATTATCTACTTAACAAACCATAAGAAAGGTTTAATTAGATGAACCCCTATTTCAGTAGTTGGATGATAAAATCTATTAAATCTTAACTCACCCAATCTAATAAGTGCAAGTAACATATATTGAAATCTTTTTTACTGGTTAAGGGTTAAGGTATTACCTATATTTGTTACTACCAATTAAATTATAAATCCTTCAACAAATTTGTAATGCACAAAGAGATGATCGCATAAATTTTCTTCAACAAGTCCATCAATTCACATAGCAAAAGGATTAAAGAAATTATCCTAGAGTTCATATAAATCTTAAGGATGAACTATGAGGATTCTTTCATCAACAACTCCTTTACACATAAAGCTCTGGACTTATGACCCCTCACCATTTTCCTGATGTAAACTTAAAGGGTTTAGGTCATCGACATATACTCCTTAATCAAGCCCGTCAAAGCAAAGAAGCAAAGGGTTAAAGGTTCATAAATCTATTGATAAGCCAGTAATAATAAATTACGTAATCCTTCACCAATGTCTACCACACAAAGCAAAGGGCAGAAGAAACTAAAGCCTCTCAACTCAAGCTAAAGTTGTGTGAAAAGTGTAACTGCTAGCTCCAATGTGTATCTAAGCCCATGATCACAACAACCACATAAATCACAATAGTATAAAGTAAAAGAGAGCTCATCAACAGTTGAATTTATAAAAATATTTTATTTTATTAATTCAAAATTTTAATATAAGTTTCTAATTTATATCTTTTTAAAATCATGCATCAACCACAAAAAAAGAGTACAATGTCCTTCGTAGAGGATTAAAATCAATCTCCTAAATCTATGTTTGAAGAGCAAGTTGATAGCTCTGCTCCTTCCAAAGATTGGGCAATATGAAAATGTTAGCATAAAGAAAAAGAAATGAATATACAAATATATATAAAGTTACAAAAAGAAAGATGTACCTAAACCAAGGTCTCATATAGTAGCTCATAAATTGGTGTTCTGCTCCTCCTGAAACTTGTGTAGGGCAACGAGGGTATCGGTAAACAGCAAAAGAAAAAAAAAAAAGAGAGCTACACAAACTAGTAAAGTAAAAAACGTACATGAACTGAAGCCTTTCGTGGCAACTGACTAGCATTCTGCTCGTCTGAAACCAGCATAAAATATGAAACATCATCATCACAAGTATTAAATCAAAACAAAAAAGATAGGAAAGAGTATACCTAGGCAAAAAAATAACTGTAGAAAATCAGAGGCATCAAATTCCTACTAGCTATTGAACTAGTAAAGCTCGAACAAATTTGGAATGACACCTGTAATTATATAATATAAATATTATATTCGTATATGATTGCAATAATGACAAGTGTTGAATAATTATAAATATACAAAAAAAATTAAAGTGATTATGGTGTCAAAAGAAAACAAAGGAGCAATAATACTATCCACAAGTGTTAGTTTATAAAGTGATGCTCTATGGACCAAAGTATGAAGTATTTTATTACTCTTATATGGGTCCCAACTTGATTAAATCTAACATGTCAATCACATTATTGAATATGAGCGCATCTAAAGATCTATGAACAATGATAGATTCTAAAAGATCCATAAAATGAAAACCTTAGTGTGACATCTAAACAAGCTCTTGAATATCTACTAAATAGAACCCTTAGTGTGACATCTATAATAAATATTTAGAGATCCACATGGTCAACCAGGTTGCAATAAACTTGATTTGCTCTAGACGTCTACAATATTTATTAGTGGAAATATATCTATAATCATTACTCTAACAAGATCATATGTAAATCCTATATGTATCAACCACTTGCTACAATCGCTCATCATCAATGTTATTCAGTCAATCAATTTTAGGCTAACAACCAAGATTACATTACAAATTTTTTATTATAAGAAAATCTTATCACACTACCCTCCTTTATAGGGTAATATGTTTTAAGAGCAAACTCTTATTAATTATAGTGTTAATAGTCAACCTTCCTTACTTACATGTAAATACCATATTTATCATGTATCAGTCATATCATTTTCTCTATGTAAGTTAATATTATGAAAGAAATATAATAATCTATAAAATTCAAAAAACAAATATTCAATATGCACCAACTTTAGAAAATCATAACTATCAATCTATCCAATGAAATTATATAATATTGTAGTCAAAATGCTTTTTAGAATCATAATTATCATATATAAAAAGTTCACATTGAAAGCTTAATAAATAAGGAGAAAATACATTGTTTGTGGATTTAGGGGATAAAATCTTTAAAAATTAAAACCATAAAAAATAAGAATAAGAGATAGTCACTTATAATGAGCAAAATAACTTTTATAACAAAAGCAATGGACAAAAATCCCGTAGAGCTTTCGCTCTCATCCGTCTCTCCTCTATATATCCCTTCTCTTCTACAAAAAATCATGGAGAACAACTTCTCTATTCTCTCTCTCCTCTTCATTTCCCTTCTCTTCCTCTTCTCCTTCATTTCCTTCCTAGCTAAGCAAAAAGAATAATAGGAGGGGTGGTGGGTGAAAGATATATTTAATATAAAAATTAAAAATAGTTTTTGGTGTTTGGCACCTTGATACCCTATATTATAGCACCACATTATTGTAGGTAAAATAGTATTACGTCACAGCACCACCTCAACACCATTGGGTTAAGTTTTTTTCAAAAATTCTAGAGAGCTCATTTTCGCGATGGTGCTTTCGTGGTGTTCCTATCATTATTGTGCTCGCAAGTACAACTTCACATCACTCTAGCTAAAAAAATTCAAATTCATATAAGAAGCTTAAAAAAATGCATGCTAGTCTTGACATTGAATTTTTACTTTACAAAAAGAGCATGCTAGTTTAATTATCGAGCACACTACTTTAAATAGTGGTCATATAACTTTATTAGATGAGTTTGATGCATTAAATAAGAAGCATATTGATCTATCTAATGCACACAATTCCTTGAAAATATTATATATTAAGCTAAAAAAAGCATTTAAGGAATTATAAGAACTTGCATGTCAATTAGATAGCAGTAAGCATGCACTAAAATTGGAAGTGGCAGCTATAAAAATGCAAATGAATATTTAAGAACAAAAATTATCACTTTAGAATTATAAACCACCAACTTCAATAGCTTAGTGGTACAATCACTCAACACAGCATGCATTACATAAACCTAGGAAGAAGCACCATCACCCACATAGATTAGTGAACCCATTCCTTAGTGTATGGTGTTACTCTTGTGGCATGTTAGGATAAGTGGCCAATACATGCACTATCCACCATAGGACACACTTAGAATGGAGGTTGAAATTGCATGCATCATAATATAACATGCATTCATGTCATTCATTCAAGCATAAGATGGAACCCAAACTCACTTGGGTTCCCAAATCTAACATTTAAATGACATTATAGGGGTGTTCCGACAAAAAACCTAGTGAGAATACCTAGATAGTGGCTGCTCAAGGCATATGACTGATGATATGAAGCAGTTCATCAAATTCGAGGCCAGGTTAGGAGGCAAGGTAACATTAAGAGAAAACACCACTAGGAAAGTGATGGGCTTAGGTATAATTGAAAACTCTAAACACTTTATGATTGAAAATATTTTGTTAGTTGACGGTTTAAAACATAACTTGTTAAGTATTAGTCAATTATGCGACAAAGATTTGATATAAAATTTCTTTCTAACAACTGCATGATTTGTTTAAATAAAAAACTTGTGTTAAAAGGAAAACATATGAATAATGTTTATATGTTAGACTAGAACTATATTGAATATTCAAATTTATTATGTTTATAAACTATAATTAAAGAATCTTGGCTATGACATAGGAGAATATGTCATGCGAGCTTGAAGACTCTTTAGGAATATCACTTAGAAAAACTTAGTTAGAGCCATATCAAAGTTAGACCTCACTAAGGACCACCTATGTGATGTCTGTCAACTAAGAAAAAAAATTAGATCTTTATTTCATTTAATCAAAAACATTAACACTTCTAGGCCACTAGAAATCTTTTACATGAACCTATTTGGATATATTAGTACATCCAACCTATGAAAAATAAAAGTTCGTTAGAGTTGTTAAGCCCTTATGAACTAGCCCGAGGCTAACCAAGAGGGGGGTGAATTGGTGGTTTTAAAAATTCTTTAAAAAAAAAAGCAAAATCTTTTAGAAATATTTTTTTATACTTTAAAATAAACACGATCAATATTTAATGTGGAAGTGATTAACAAAATAAATTAAAGATTTTAACCATACAATTATCCATAGGAAATTAAAGTGTAGAAATTAAAATGCGTAATAATAATAAGAAAGAATGCACCAGATTTTATAGTGGTTCAGTCAACCTTACCTACATCCACTCCTCGGAGGCACCCTCCATATCTTATAGTAAAACTATAGTGTTTCTCCTTTCGCTCCCACAGCAAGGCGGAGAACCCTTATAAAATCCTTTTTATTGACCCCAGTGAGGCAAAGAACCCAGACTCCGTTTGCTTCCTCTTGAAGCAGGTAGAGAACCCCAACTTCTTTTACTTCCTCCTAAAGCAAGTAGAGAACCTTGATCTAGTGCTGACAAAGACCTCCTAAGAGCCACCAAGGAGCCAAGTGTTGTAACTTAGTATTTCATAACTATATTTTCATATTATGTGTGTGTTTTATTTTTTCAAATATTATTGTTTGATTACTATTTTTCCTAATATATATTAGATATATTACTTTTGTTATTTATATGTACTAATATTTTAGGGAAAGCATACTCCAAACTATTGAAGACTTCAAGATAGATTAAATTAGGGTTTAACGTAATAGGATTTTGTATTTTTTATTTTTCTTGAGTCTGAGAGAGTATGATTGTAATTGAGTAACTTGCATACATAAACTGGGGGTGTGTTAAAACTTATAATTTTTTAAACTAATTGTATTGTATAATTATGGATTGTACGGGATAATTTGTCAAAGTAGTTCCTCTAGCAAGAAGTTAACCAAATCATGGATGGAAAAATTTCTAAGTACCTTTCATACTATACGATGTTGCCTTCGTATAAACGAAATTCAGAATATAAAATTGATATGAATATTTTTTTTCATACGAACAAGTAAATTTTTTGAACTCTTTGTCCGGGTTAATTTGAGTTTGTACAGATGATATTTAGAGTGTGAAATGAAAGCTAAGATTTTCTTCCATATGAATAGGTAAATTTTTTGAACTGTTCATCCAGGATGATCTTAAGATCGTATAGATGATGTCTAGAGTACAAAATTGATGCGAACACTTAAAAAAGGTTGAACTAATTATACGAGATGATATATGGTTCATACTGTATGATATGCATGTATAAAAAATGTTTCGTATATGATTGTGTGAGCAAAACTTTGAACTGTTCGTACGTACGATTGTCGATCATACTATATGACCGTGGATGGTCAAAATTAAATTTTTTTGTTTTCTGGATGGTTTTTTATACCTTAATTATATAAAGTCCTTAGAAACTTTTTTGGATGAATCCTTCTTCATTTTTCTAGAGTGTAAAAGTGTGAGAGTAATTTGGGAGAGTGTTTGAGAGAGATTTCTTACAAATTAAGAGTGTGAAGGGTTCATAAGGTTAGTCCAATGTGAGAATCTCTTTGTGTTTATAGCAAATCTATTCCTTACTTCTTTGAAGATGCTCAAGGGAAGATCTTTGAAGAAAATCCAATTCTCTGTCGACACTTAAAGAGTGTGAAAAGATGATAGTTCTCTGCCAACACTTGGAGAGTGTTAAAGGATGACATTACTCTACCAACACTTAGAGGATGTGAAAGAATGATGGTACTTTGCCAACACTTGGAGGGTGTAGAAGGATGATGGTACTCTACCGCACCAGGGATTGGTGGAAGAGAAGGTAATTATAAAGTCTTTTTCACCTTACTCTGGGAGAAAAAGGAGATTCACTTTAGTAATAGCATAATACCTGAAGAGGGAGTTTTTAGGGAGTGGACGTAGGCCTAGTTGAACCGAATCACTATAAATTTTTGTGTTCTTAACTTTTTTTCATAATTTTATTTTTATGCACTTTTTCTTTAAGAGGTTCAAAAGTTTTATTTTGATTATAATTTAAATAGTTCAAAGTATTTAAAAAAAAAGGAAAAAATGTTTTTTTTATTCAAAAGGAATTTTAAAATTACCAATTCACCCACCTCTTGGTTAGCCTTAGGATAATTGTGTTAGGTCTAACAACTTATATGGATTTTACAAGTGATATTAGAGTTAATTTCAAAATTTAAAGTTTAGATTACTTTTTAAAAATCAATTATGGCTACTTATAGAAACCATAACATACCTGAAGGGTATTCGATCATTAGACCCCCATTGTTTGATAATATTCCTTTTGATTTTTTGAAAACATAGATGTCTACTTTTATTCAATCGCTTGACTATTGCATGTGGATTTTAGTACATGAAGGAAATACTAGGCCAACTACACTTGTAGATGGCATTAGAACTGAAACACCGTTTACTGACTGGATAGTAGAAATACGGGACTTAGCTCAGTTAAATGCCAAATGTTTGAGCAAATTTTTCAATGCACTTGAATATGAAGATTATATCCATGTTTCTACCAATAAAAGTGGAAAAAAGATTTGGGATAGACTTTGTGTCACATATGAAGGGACTAATGAAGTGAAAAAATCTAGATTAAATATTTTGTTGCATGTTTATGAACTATTTTGCATGAAATCAAATGAATCCATCACTAATATGTACATATGTTTCTCCTTGCATGCTTTAGGAAGGGAATTAACGAATGCAGAGAAAGTGAATAAAATACTTCATTATTTACCTACTGCTTATGATACAAAAATAACTATTATTATAGAGTCTAAGGATTTAGCTATTTATTATATTAACAATCTTCTTGGATCACTAATTACTTAGAGCAAGGTGTGACTCAAAGACAGATTGATGTAGGAGAGAAGCGAAAGGAGAAGAACATAGCTTTGAAAGTGGATGACTCAGAAAGTGATCAGTCTCAACTTAAGGATGAAGATGGCATTGCCTTGATGATAAGGTAATTCATGAGTTTTCTAAAAAGGAAGCAAAGGAGATGCAAGCAGTGGAATAAATATAAGTTCCACAATGATTGGAAAATCATCAATTACCGGCGTATTTTTTTGCCGGCTTGCTGGCAGACTATTTTTTTGATGACTTTCTAGTGACTTAATTTTTCAAAAGATTTTTTGGCAGTTTTCCAGCGGCCTATTTTTTTAGAAGAATTTTCGACAGTTTTTGGACAACTTTCTAGCAGTTTATCATAGTATTTCTTTTTGAAAATTTATATTTTCTTAATTAATTTAATTAGTTAATAATTTTAGTTCATTTTAATTAATTATTAATGTATTTTAATTAATAATTAATTTAATAACTTAGTATAATTAATTATCAATATAATAACATATTTAATTAATTATTAACTTTACTATTTTATTTTTATTAATTTTTAATTATAATTTTCATATGATATAGTTTATATAAATGATAATAAAAATTGTAACACATTTTCACTCTTAGCAAAATGGTTAGGACTTAGCAAATTGGAGTGGTCTTGGTTCAAATCCCTAGTAGGACGCGCAGGCGGGCAGGAGTCCTGGTGGTCAGTGGGCAGTGCGAGCAGGCCTCCTGGCAGGCAGTGGGCAGGGCGGGAGCTCGGGCAGGTAGGGCGGGAACTCTAGCAGGTAGCGAGCAGCTTAGCTCGGGCTGGGTAGGTAGCGCGAGTAGGCTACCTGGTGGACAGCCGGGCAGGGTGATCAATTTTTTTTAATTAAATTTTAGATATTTTATGGTGGACTTTTTATGTCAGAAAACTACTGGAAATATTTGCCATCAGAAAGCCTCCAAAAATTTACTAAACTGTAAAAAAATGACCGTTTTCCAGTAGAAAATGCCGCTGGTAATAATTAATTTTTCTATAGCGCACAAAATTGTTAAGGCTTCTAACAATGTTATTTGCTATGAATTTAGGAAGCTTGAAAACATCAAATCTATCTGCACAAATCTTAAAGCCAATCCTACCAATGAGAATGTGGAGGAGAAAGTAAATGTGAGAAAGGGAAAGAAGAGATTGCAGAGAGCTTTTTAGGCAGACTCTGCTTTAGATTCTTTAGAAATTGAGGTAGAGGAAGAAGTCACAAATTTGTGCTTAATTGTTGACAAGCTTGATCAGTCAGATCAAGAAGAGGAATGTGACTTAGCCTATGATGGATTATTTGATGTTTCTAAAAAAATTCATATGACATATAAAAAAAATTAAAAAGATGCATGCTATGTTGAATTTAGATTTCTTTTAATTACAAAAAGAGCATGAAATCCTTAGGAAAGATCACACACAAATTAATAGCAACCACATGAAACTATCAGATGAGTGTTATGAATTGAATAAACATCATGAACTATTAAAGTCATCCCACAATGAACTTGAAAAAGATTTTATAATTTTTATGGATGAATTTGATAATAGAGAGCATTATTTAAAAGTTGACAATACTGTGTTAGAAAGTGCAAACTAATTTTTTAAAGTTCAATTGAACGCACTTGAGAAAAATAAGATTCCACCTACACCTGAACGATTTTTAATCCTGATAAAAAAAAAATTTAAAACCTAAGGAAAGATAAGTTTACTCACATAAATTGAAAAATCTTTTTCCTGGAGTTAAATATTTTTTTGTGGTATGATTGGGCATATATTTCATACTTATACTATTAATAGTAAATCATATATAGTGTGGAGATCAAAGATGCATAAAATAAATCATATCATACATACATATAGATTAATTTTTCTAAGAGGAGAACCCAAACTTATTTAGGTTCCCAAGACTAATGGTTGATTATCTTATAAAATGCTCTCATATAAGACCTCGTGAGAGAATTTGGTACCTAGACATCAGATGTTCAAAGCATATGACTAGAGATATGACATAATTCATATTACTAGAAGTCAGGAATGGAGGCAAGGTTACACTAGGAGATAATACCACTAGGAAAGTGGTTGGCACATGTATGATTGAAAACTTGAATAATTTTTTCATCGAGAATCTTTTACTTGTAGAAGGCTTAATATATAATTTGTTGAGTATTAGTCAGTTGCGTGATTAGGGTTATTATGAAAAATTTTTCCCACTAATTACATATTAAACCAAAATAGAAATGATGTACTATATGGAACTAGGGTAAATAATGTATACATGCTAGATTTGAATTGCATTAAATATCCTAATGTTTATTATTTGAAAATAATTTCTAATGAATCATGGTTATGGCATCGAAGACTTTGTCACGCTAGCATAAAAAATCTTAAGAAAATTACCCAAAAAGAACTTGTTAGAGGTATACCAAAACTAGACGTGATTAAGGATCACTTATGTGATGCATTTCAACTAGGAAAATAAATGACGTCCTTCTTTCATTCAATTAAGGATCTTAGAACTAGAAAATCATTAGAGATCATATGGATCCTTTGGACTAGTTAGCACTGTAAGTCTAGGAGGAAAAGTATTTGGATTTGTAATTATTGATCATTTTTTAGGTTCACTTGGGTTAATGCTTTTTCATAAGAGTTAATCATTTGAGGAATTTAAAAATTCTTCAACTTGTATATAGAGAAAATTAGGATGTGAAATCTTATCAATTCAAAGTGATCATAGAGGTGAATTTGAAAATGAAAAATTTGAAGATTTTTATAAAGAGAAAAGAATTGATCACATTTTTAAGCATCCATGACCCCTCAGAAGAATGGGATATGTTGAAAGTTATTGAATATGAGTTAGGTTGTTAGACCTAAGCTTATGTCCCAAAGGCTAACTAGGAGAGGGGGGGGGGGGGGGGGGATGAATTGGTTATTTAAAAATATTCATCATTTTTGATCTTTTAAAAAATTTGAAATCGATAGATTCTTTGTAGCAAGTTTTAAAACTATTTTTCAACCAAAAAAAAATAAAAATTAAAGCAATGGAAATAAATAGACATAAAGATTTATAGTGGTTCGATCAAACACGACCTACATCCACTCCATGAAGTCTCTCACTTCAGGTATTATACTATTATCACTAGTGTCTCTCCTTTTGCCCCCACAGCAAGGCGGAGAAGCCTTCACAAAAACTCTCTTCCACCACTACCTGGTGCGGCAATGAACCGTCATCATTTTACACCCTCTAAGTGTTAGTATAGAACCTTCCGTTGTTCACACACTCCAAGTATAGGCAGAGAACCTCGGCTATTCACTCTCTAAGTGTAGGCAAAGAACCTTCAGCTATTCACACTCTCCAAGTGTAGGCAGAGAACCTTCAGCTGTTCATACTGTCTAAGTGTAGGCAAAGAACCTTTTGTTGTTCACACTTCTCGAGTGTCAACTGAGAACCTGATATTTTTAAAGAATCTTGACACGAGCAGTCTAGAAAGATAAGAGAAAGAGTGCAGAAACAAAAATCATACACAGAGATCCTTACACTTGAGTAACTTAGTAAACCCTTTAAGCTCCAATAGGAAGAAATCTCTCTCAAAAACTTTCACACTCTTTCTTTCAATTGCCCTTTACCATTCACGAAGACCAGTAGATAAAAAGATTAAATGACAGTCTTAAGTGGACCTTTTATAGAAAAGACACAAAAAACTGGCTAGAAAAACTGAAGTTTTCAAGTTTGAGCATCCACAATCGTCCCGTACGATCGAATTTTGTACATACGAATAGTTCAAAAACTTTTATGTACGAACTCATTGTGGATGGTTACGAACTCTATTCATACCTGATCATCATCTCGTATGAATGTGGTTCGTCCGGTACGAACGTGGTTTGTCCGGTATGAACGTGGCTCGTTCGATACGAACAGTTATTTTTCAAAGTTTGTTGGTACAAAAAGTCAGGATGAATTATAAGTATACAGAATAGAGCCCTTCGTCCCAGTACGATTTAAAAATATCATCTGGACGAATACTATTTTTACCAAATCTAGAGCAAATCATCCTAGGATGAGCTAAACATTTCATCTAAATGAATTGTGTATTTGCCAAATCCAGAGCAAATCATCCTATGACGAATTAAATATTTCGTCTAGATGAATAATGTTTTTACCAAACCCAAAGCAGATCATCCTTGGATGAACTAAACATTTTGTCTGGACAAATAGTATTTTTACCAAATCCAGAGTAGATCGTCCTGGGATGAACTAAACATTTGGTCTGGACAAATCGTGTATTTACTAAATCCAGAACAGATTATCTTGTGACGAACTAAACATTTCTTCTGGATGAACAGTGTATTTCCAAAATCCAGAGCAGATCATCCTAGGATGAACTAAACATTTCATCTGTATGATCTGTACTTAGAAAAATATGGGCCATTTTATGTTCGTTCCATTACTCATCAGAAAAATAACTGACCAGATTGTCCCATACGAAATGATATTGTACCATACAATCAGTTTAAAAAATTGCAAATTTTAAAACTCTCCTCCAGTGTATGTGTGCTCAGTTACTCAATTACAATCACACTCTCTCAGACTCAATAAAAATAAAAATATAGACTTTAATTTATAAAAAATACTCTAAACTGGTCTTGATTTGAAGTCTTCAATAATCGGGAGTATGATTTCCCTGAAATGTTAGTACACACAAGAGCAAAAATAATTCTTTCAAAATGTGTTAGGAGAAAATACTTAATCAAAATAATAATATTTTGAATCATAAAAAAAATATAAAAGTTGCAAGAATGTCAAACATGCAAAGCTAAGTAGCAACTATCTTAACAATCTCTCACTTTTTGATGATGACAAAATAATTATTATTTGAGTACAATTAAAAATCCTAAATTTCTTCTTAACTCAATAAGCATATGAATATAAGGAGTTTTCTATTATGAATAGTTAAATTTTTTTTTAAATTTTATGCTTTTAGCAAACAAAGTACAAAAGAAAAACACAAACAACCACTACAAACCAAGCAACAAAAACACAAACAAACATTACACATAAAGCAAAGAACAAAACATAATCAATCAAACACAAACTCAAAAACATAAAAACACAAAAAAACACAAAATTTCAAATAATATTTCTCCCCCTTTTTGACAACAGCAAAAAGAGAAGAAGAAAAAAAAAGATAACAGAAATGTAAGAAGTCATATGAGAAGCCTTTGATAATTGATCCTGAAAGAGATGGAGTTATAATTGTAATAATAAAATTAATGTTCATTAAAGAAAAATAAAAACTCATATCATTTAAATTAAGATATAACAAAGACAAGATAAATATGTCAAGGCCATGAATTAGTATAGACAATTGGATAAGGAAAATTATTGCAAAAATGATGAAATGAAAATTAATGTAAGTCAAGTTCCAATATAAATGATAATTGAACATTAGATTGATTTGAAATTGAAGATTAAAAGATAGAAAAAAGAACATATACTTGTGGCGACATTGCACATCTTTTCAATATTTTTGGCACACTATGGATCTTTTTATAATTGGGTTAATTTTGTGCCTCTTTTCAATTTTCGAACCATTTCACATTCTTTTGATTTTTGTACCTTTATATACTTTTCAATTTTTCAAGTTGTTATTTCCAAAATTAATAATCTAAAAACTCAAATTTCTCTAAGCACAAAGATAATTATATTGAAAAAAGAAATAAGTAATAATAAGACATAGGATTGCAATAATAATATTAAAATTTTGTATGCCTAAAAAGAATATGAGAATGATATCCTTAACTTGATAGAGTTATAAGCTAACTTTAATTTTTTTAAAAAAATTAGATTTTTTAAATGAAGTTAATTTTTGTATTGCTTTTTAAATTATACTACTTTAAGATCAATTATGTTAGGATTTTCATATATGCAAACAAATATTTCAACCAACAAACAAAAATAACTAAATAAAAATAGGACATATTTTATTGATATCAAATTAAGGATAATACATTGCAGCTTAGTTGATATCAATACACAAAAGTTCATAAAACAAAAACAAAAAAATAGTCACAAAAACACAAAACATTATCACATCACATCATCAGAACTGGCAAAGAAAATCACGAAAGAAGCATATCTATCATTCTGAGGGGCCTTGGTCTGGAGGAGGTGGCCGGTTGAAGAGATTAAAATAGCTATTCATCATAGCTATGTTTGTGTTGACTGATTTGAATTGACCTTGTATCCAGCCCATATCTTGTTGATGTTGAAAATCCTACTGTTGAAGATGAGTTTCAATTTGATCAAAATGTTGATCAAAGTGGCTCTCAAGACGATCAAAGTGCTGGACCATCTCTTGAAAGTCTGGTCGAACAGCAGGTGCAGGTGTAGCTCCTCTCCTTTCTTCCTAAGAGTCATCACTTTCTAGATGTGCATCTTTAGCAAAGATTGCTCGGAATGAACCATCATTATAGTAGATAGGCTCTTCTAGATGTTGAACAGGATAAACTAGATCATACCTCTTTTCAAAAATGTTTTCACAAGATGTCCTAAGGCTATATTCCTCTTTCTCTTATGGGAGACATGGCCAATCTCAGAAAGTCCATACATGTAATCAATGATCAGTTGGGCTTCGTCTATTGGTTGGCCAGTCATAATTAGGTAAGTTACAATGGAAAGAAGAGGAGTAATATTTATTCGATCACCAGCTTTAGGAATTATAGAAGTCTGAAAAACATGCTGGATGATATGGACATTTCGGTTAAGAGTGGACACGTTAGGCATATGGCATACTTCACTAATCTCTCTAATAACTTGGTTTATCGCAGTCTAGCCATAGTTAGAGGCAGAAGTCAAGGTATGGGCTTTAATCCCTTGAGTCCTTAAATATAAGAATATCCCCAAATCCTCCTTGGTTATTTCTACCATCTTTTCCAAAACATAGAAACTAATCCTACTCTGGTCAGTATTGAAAGTCATGTTTGCAAGGAAATAGTAGAATGTTTCCTTATTGTAAGAATGGTTTAGAGTCAGAATAAAACCAAACTAGGTCGAAGTAACAAGGTGCATTACTTGGAAATTAATATTCTCATGGAGAAAAACTCTAGAAGGGGTGATTTTAGCGAAAATGAACCTAGGAAAAGATTCTTCGCTTGATTTGGACAAGAAACTTTCTTCGGGATTTCTAGAGGGAGGTCCCCTAGTCACTAGCCATTATACTTCTTTTGCTAGAGCTTGCCATTTGACAGATTTAAAATTATGAGAAGGTTTGGAAAGGATTTTGAAGGTATGAAATTAGAATTCTAAAGCCTTCTATTTAAAGAAAAAATGATCTTTCGTACGTACGAAATGGCTTTCATACCGTATGATGTTGTATTTGTACGTACAAAATAAAATTTTGTATGTATGACTTAATGTGTCCAAAATGAAATGGCTTTTCGTAATCATGCAAGTTACGAGGCATCTTTTCATATAGAATTTTGACCAAATAATCATACAGACAAACAAATGTTCATCCAGGATGATTGATTATTTAAGATCATTTTTATGACGGCTTGAAACATCCTCCATTCAGAATGCCACGTGTTCATATATACGAAGTAAAGGTTTGTACGTACGATCAGAAATAAAAATAGATTATGTCTGTATATTCATCTACATGCATACATATGAATGAATACATATCATCCAGATGATTTGGGGATCGTACATATGAATTGTAATAAAAATTGAAAAATTATACGCAGACTGTTCAACTCAACGATAGATACGCTACATGATTCATCCAGTACGAAATGAATTTTGTACAGATGAATAACACACTTAAAAAATTTCATATGATTGCTCAAAAACATGAATTTCAATATGAAAATATTTTAAAAACACACAAACTAAAAAGATTAAAAAAAACAAAAAAGCAAACATGCACATAAA
The DNA here is from genome assembly GCA_022539455.1 of Dendrobium nobile. Classification (NCBI taxonomy): domain Eukaryota; kingdom Viridiplantae; phylum Streptophyta; class Magnoliopsida; order Asparagales; family Orchidaceae; genus Dendrobium; species Dendrobium nobile. The sequence goes on from CM039724.1 coordinate 10,438,771, forward strand.
ATGACAAAAACTGAAAAACACACAAGTAAATCAAAAACTCAAAACATACTCACAAAACACATATTAATATTGCAAAAACTTTAATTAAGTATTCAAATCAATCACACCAAGCCTTATTCTTAATGTACTGAAAGTATCAAAGGCTAGTGGTTTTATAAAAAATCTGCAAGTTGATTTTCAGTTGAAACATGATTGAGTTCAATTTCTCCTTTGGATACATGATCCCTTATGAAATGATACCTGATGTCAATATGTTTGGTTCTTAAATGTTGAATAGGATTTTTTGAAATACAAACAGTACTAGTATTATCACAATAATTGAAAATTGTGCCTATTATTAATCCTGAATCAATTAATTATTATTTCAACCAAAGTGCTTGTGCCACACAACTTCCTATGGCAATGTATTCAGCTTCAATAGTAGATAGGGCTACGGAATTTTGTTTTCTACTGGACTAAGAGACTAAAGAATTTTCAATAAATTGACATGTTCCAAAAGTACTCTTTTTATCAACCATACAACCTATAAAGTCCTAATTTGAATATCCAATTATTTCAAATGAAGAGCTAAACTTAGGATACAAAATCTCTAAGTTCTGAGTTCCTAAGAGATACCTTAAAATCTTTTTCACTGCTATCAAATGTGATTTTTTTGGATCTGATTGAAATCTAGCTCACAAATAAACACTAAATATAATATCGGATCGGCTAGCTGTCAAGTAAATCAAAGATCCAATAATTCCTCTAATTTTCTTTTGATCAATAGATTTCCCTTTGGGTCCTTATCCAACTGAACTGAGGAACTGATAGGTGTACTAACAGGTTTAGCATTGTTCATTTCAAACTTTTTAAGGATATCTTTAACATACTTTGACTGACTTAGAAATGTATCTTCTTTAATTTGCTTAATGCTAAAGCCTTGAAAGTAACTCAAATCTCCCATTAGGCTCATCTCAAATTCACTACTCATTATTTTAGAAAAATCATCACAAAGATTTTTATTTATAGATTAAAAGATGATATCGTCAACATAAATTTATATAATAAGTATATCATCTCCTAATTTCTTCAAAAAGAGAGTTGTGTCCACACTTCCTTTTTCAAAAGATCTCTCAAGTAGGAAGGTGCTCAATCTCTCATACTAAGCCCTAAGTGCCTGCTTCAATTCGTATAATGTCTTTTTCAATTTGAAAACATGATTTAGGTATTTTGAATTTTCAAAGCCTAGAGATTGTTCAACATAAACATCCTCTTGAATTATCCCATTCAAAAAGGCACTTTTAACATCCATTTGATACAGTTTAAATCATCTAAAATATCCAAAGGCTAATAAAACCCTAACATCTTCAAGTCTAGCTATAGGGGCAAAAGTCTCCTCAAAATAAATCCCTTCTATCTGATTATACCCCTTAGCTATCAATCTAGCCTTATTTCTAATGATTACTCCCGAGTCATTCATTTTGTTCTTGAATTCCCATTTAGTCCCAACTACACTTTGATTCTTTGGCCTTGCAATTAATTCCCAAACTTTATTTCTTACAAATTGATTTAATTCTTCTTACATTGCCAAAATCCAAAATTCATCCGAAAGGGCTTGATTAATATTTATGAGCTTCATCATAAAAATAAAGGCTGAATGATTGACTATTTTATTCAATTCACGCCTAGTCCTAACACCCTCACTAGGTTCACCAAAAATCAATTCCTTTGGGTGATTTTTAAAAAATCTCAAATCTCTAAGCAATGGATTTTTAATCTCCAAATTTTCATCCAAATTTATTTTCTCAATCTTTTGGGAGTCAATTTCTATCTCATCCTCTTCAATAATCGGTTTTTCTAAAATTTTAGATTCATCAAATACAACATATGTGGTCTGCTCAACTACCAAAGTTTTTTTATTGAATATCTTATAAGATTTTCCAACACTAGAATATCCAAGAAAAATTTCTTCTTCAGATTTTGGATCTAATTTTCCTAAGGCAGATTTTTTATTGTTATGTATGAACACATTGCATCCAAAAACATATAAATGTGACAAATTAGGTGTTCTCCGCTTAAGTAACTCATAGGATATTTTATTTAAATTTGATTTGATGTTCACTCTATTCAGAACATAACATGCCATGCTAATCGCTTCAGCCAAAAAATATTTAGGAAGTCAATATTCTGCCAACATAGCTCGAGCGGCTTCTATTAATATTCTATTTTTCCATTCGACTACCCCATTCTGCTGAGGGGTTCTATGTGTAGAAACGTTGTGATCAATTCCTTTCTCCTTACAAAAATCCTCAAATTTCTCATTTTCAAATTCTCCACCTTGATCACTTTGAATCATCAAAATTTCACATCTTAGTTTCCTCTGAATCCAAGTCAAAAAATCTCTAAAGTCCTCATATGATTCACTCTTATGATATAAGAATTTAACCCATGTGAATCTCAAAAAATCATCTACTATCACAAATTTGTATACCTTTCCTCCTAGACTCACAGTTCCAACAGGTCCAAACAGATCCATATGCAAAATCTCTAATGGTTTACTAGTTTTAGGATCCTTATTGGACTCAAAAGAGGACTTCACCTATTTTACTAATTGACATGCATCGCAAAGGTGATCCTTATTAAAGTCTAATTTTGGTATATCTCTCACTAAGTTCTTTTGGGTAATCCTCCTAAGATTTTTCATGCTAGAGTGACAAAGTCTCCTATGTCAAAGCCATGATTCATCTGAAATAATTTTTAAACAGAAAGTATTCGGAGTTTTGATATAATTTAAATCTACCATGTAAACATTGTTTACCCTCAAATCATGCAAAACATTAATACCATTTAGGCTTTATATACAGCTAATAGGAAAAAATTTAATGATGTATCTTTTATCACATAGTTGGTTAATACTTAACAGATTATACTTTAAGCCTTCAACTAGTAGCACATTCTCAATAAAAAAATTCTAAAGATTCCCAATCATACTTGATCCAACCACCTTCCTTGTGATGTTATCTCCAAGTGTAACCTTGCCTCCACTTTTGGCCTCTAGTGATATAAATTATTTAGTATCTCCAATCATATGCCTTGAGCAACTGCTGTCCAGGTACCATATGCTCTCATGAGACCTTGTATGAGAGCGTGCCTGCAAAATAATCAAATGTTAGACTTGGGAACCCAAATAAATTTGGGTTCACCTTTGTAACTTATAAATAGATGCATGTATGATATGTCTAGGTTTATTCATCTTAGGTTTGCATACCAAATGAGTTTTTTTATCCAATGTATAGGTGTGTGCTATATGTCCAATCAGTCCATAACTATAACATTTTATTCTAGGAAATGGATTTATCAATCTTTTATAACTACTCTGTCTCTTCCCGAGTTGTATAAATTTTAGATACAAAATAGGATTTTTAAATCTTCAAGTGTTGGGGGTTTCCTATTTTCCTCAAAAGCTTTTACTTTCAACTTTAAATAAATGTTCAAATCTTCTAGGACATGTTTATCAAAATTCAAGTAATGCTCTCTACTCTCAGAATCATCCTTAAATTTTTTAAATTCTTTTTTTAGTTATGCATAGGAAGATTTTAGCATATTGTTCTTCTTATTCAAGTTATCAAATTCATCGAGTAAGCTTATGTGGTTGCTATCAATTAACGCATGATCTTTCTTAAGGATCTCATGTTATTTTTGCAATTCTTATAGGTCTGGTTAAGACTAGCATGCATTTTCTTTAGCTTCCTATATATATCATGTATTCTTTTAGAGACTTCAAAAAGTTCAGCATAAGTTAAGTCACATACCTCTTCTTGATCTGATTGATCAAGATTATCAAACATCAAGCATAGATTGGTGACTTCCTATTCTTTTTCAGTCTCTGACGAGTCCGAAGCTGAATCCGCTAATAAGACTGTTTGGAATTTCTTCTTGCACTTCTTCACAATTGATTTCTCCACTACCTTCTCCTTGCTAGGAGTGGCTTTGAGTTTTGGGTACTCTAACTTCACATGTCCAGCTTTCCTGCACTCATGGAAAATTATATCATTAGAAACCTTAACATTCCTATTGAACTTACTTCTATTCCTTTGTTGGCATCTCTTCTGCTTCCTCTTTAGAAAGCTCCTAAATTGCGTAGTTATTAAGATAATGTCATCCTCATCCTCATGTACAGATAGATCACTGTCCGACTCCTCCACCTTCAGTGCAATGTTCTTCTCCTTTTGTGGCTCTCGTGCATCAATCTTTTGTTGACTCACTCCTTGCTCGTAAGCAATTAGTGATCCAAGAAGATTATCAATAAAGTAAGTATTTAAGTCTTTATATTCTGATATAGCAGTTATTTTTGCATCATAAGTAGTAGGAAAATAATGAAGAATCTTATTAACCATTTCAGCATTTATTAATTCTCTACCTAGTGCATGCAAAGAAGTGACTATCTGAATGAATCTTGTGTACATGTCAGAAATATATTTATTTGATTTCATGCAAAATAATTCATAATCATGTAGCAAGATGTTTAATCTAGATTGCTTAACTTCAATAGTCCCTTCATAAGTTATACAAAGTCTATCCCATATGTCCTTTTCACTTTTACAAGTGAAACCCACATGTAATCTTCATATTTAAGTGCACAAAAGAAATTGTTCAAACATTTTGCATTCAGTTGTGCTAGTTCACATTGTTCTACAGTTCAGTCTGCAAAGGGAATTCAACTCTAATGTTGTCAACTAATCTTGTTGGTTTTGTATACCCTTCTTGAACTAAGACCCACATATGATAGTCTAGTGACTATAAAAATGTTGACATGCATGTTTTCCAAAAATTGAAAGGAATATTGTCAAATAAGGGAGGTCTAGTTATAGAGTAACCTTCTCGTGTGTTCAAGTTTTCAAATGTAGTCATGGTCCTTAATCAAAAAGTATTCTAAACTTATGGTTTTGAAACAAAGCTCTGATACCACTTATTGAAACTTGTAGAATATGAGTTAGGTTGTTAGACCTAAGCTTATGTCCCAAAGGCTAACCAAGAGGGAGCGGGGCGGGAGGGGGGGGGGGGCGTGAATTAGTTATTTTAAAATATTCCTCTTTTTGATTTTTTAAAAAAATTGAAACCGATGAATTCTTTGTAGCAAGTTTTAAAACTATTTTTGAACCCTAGAAAAATAAAAAGACATTAATTAATGTAGTAGAAATAAAAAGACACAAATATTGATAGTGGTTCGGCCAAGCATGACCAACATCCACTCCCTGAAGTCTCCCACTTCAGGTATTGCACTATTACCACTAGTGTCTCTACTTTTGCCCCCACAATATGGCGGAGAAGCCTTCACAAAAACTCTTTTTTCACCACTACTCGGTGCGGGAGAGAATCGTCCTCCTTTTACACCCTCCAAGTGTCAGTAGAGAACCATCCGCTGTTCACACTCTCCAAGGGTAGGCAAAGAACCTTCGGCTATTCGTACTCTCTAGGTGTAGGCAGAGAACCTTCACCTGTTCACACTCTCCAAGTGGAGGCATATAACCTTTGGCTGTTCACACTCTCCAAGTTTAGGCAGAGAACCTTATGCTGTTCACACTCCTCAAGTGTCAGCAGAGAACTTGATCCTTTTGAACAATCTTCACAGGAGCAATCTTCATAGGAGCAATCTAGAAAGACAAGAGAAAGAGTGAAGAAACATAAATCATACACAGAGATCCTTACCCTTGGGTAACTTAGTGAACCCTTCATGCTCCAATAGGAAGAAATCTCTATCAAACACTCTCTCACACTCTTTCCTTCAATTACCCTTTACCATTCACGAAGACCAGTAAACAAAAAGATTAACAGTCTTAAGTGAACCTTTTATACAAAAGACATAAAAACTGTCCACAAAAACTAAAATTTTCAAGTTTGAGCATCCACGATCGTCCTGTGCGATTGAATTTTATACCTACAAATAGTTCAAAAATTATTATGTACAAACTCATTATGAATGGGTACGAACTCTATTCATACCCAATCACATCCCGTATGAACGTGGTTCGTCCGGTATGATCGATTATTTTTCAAAGTTTGTTGGTATGAAAAGTCAAGATGAATTATAAGTATACAGAATAGAGCCCTTCATCCTGGTACGATTTGAAAATATCATATGGACGAACAGTGTTTTTACCAAATCCAGAGCAGATCATCCTAAGATGAACTAAACATTTTGTCTTGATAAATCGTGTATTTGCCAAATCCAGAGCGGATCATCCTGTGATGAATTAAATATTTTGTCTAAATGAATAATGTTTTTATTAAATCCAGAGTAGATCATCTTAGGATGAACTAAACATTTCATTTGGATGAATAGTGTTTTTACCAAATCTATAGCAGATCATCCTGGGATGAACTAAACATTTCATCTGGATGAATCGTGTATTTGCCAAATCTAGAGCAGATCATCCTGTGATGAACTAAACATTTTGTCTGGACGAACACTGTATTTCTCATATCTAGAGTAGATTGTCCTGGGATGAACTAAACATTTTATATATACGATCTGTACTTAGAAAAATTTTGGCTATTTTCTATTCGTTCATTACTAATCAGGGAAAATAACTGACCAGATCGTCCCATACGAAATGATATCATATCGTACGATCAGTTTAAAAAATTGCAAATTTTAAAACTCTCCACTGGTGTGTGTGTGTGTACACAGTTACTCAATTACAATCACACTCTCTCACTCAATAAAAATGAAAAATACAGACTTCAATTTACAAAAAATACTCTAAGCTGATCTTGATTTGAAGTCTTCAATAATCTGGAGTATGATTTCTCTAAAATTTTAGTACACATAAGGTCAAAAATAATTCTTTCAAAATGTGTTAGGAGAAAATTCTTAATCAAAACAATAATATTTGAAATCATCAAAAAAATATACAAGTTGCAGGAATGTCAAATATGCAAAGCTAAGTAGCAATTATCTCAACAGGATAATATAGAGAAATAATAGAATATTAATTAAAGCTGCTAGAGCCAAGTTGACTGAATACTTACTTTTGAAATATTTTTAGGCTGAAGCAATTAGTACAGCTTGTTATGTTTTGAATAGGGTGAACATTAGATCCAAATTGAATAAAACACCCTATAAGCTTCTTAAGGTTAGAATACCAAATTTATTACATTTGTATAGTTTTGGATGTAAGGTGTTCATTCATAATAATGGAAAATCTTCTTTAGGAGAATTTGATCCAAAATCTAACGAAAGAATTTTTCTTAGATACTCTAGTATTGGAAAATTATATTGAGTTTTTAGCAAGAGAACTTTGATAGTTGAGGAGACCACACATATAGTGTTTGATGAGTCTGGCATTTTGGAAGAGCCAAAGTTGGAAGAGGATCATATTGAAAATAACTCCTAAGGAATTAAAAAGATAAATTTGGAATAAAATGTGAAAAAATAAAACCCTTGGCTAAAGAATGAAAATTTTCTAAAAATCTCCTAGGGAATTGATTTTAGGTGACTAAGTGAAGGCGTTAGGATTAGACATGGACTTAGCAAAGAGGTGAATAATCCTTGTTTTATTTCAATGGCTGAACTCACAAATATAAATCAAACACTTTTGAATGAATTTTGGATTTTGGTCATACAAAAAGAATTGAATCAATTTGTAAGAAATGTTGTTTGGGAATTAATTGAAAGGATAATGGATCAAAATAATGTTAGAACTAAGTGGGTATTCAAAAAATAAATGAATGATTTAGGAGTTATGATTATAAAATAAGGCTAGATTGGTTTCTAAGAGATATAATCAAATAGAAGGGATTAATTTGAGATTTTGCCGCTGTAGCAAGACTTGAAGCAATTAGAGTTTTATTAGCCTTTACATGTTTTAAAGGATTTAAATTATATCAAATGGATATTAAGAGTACCTTTTTGAATGGGGTGATATAAGAGGTTGCTTATGTTGAGCAACCTCTAGGTTTTAAAAATTTTAAATTCCTTAATCACATGTTTGAATTGAAAAAGGTATTATAAGGACTGATATAGGCACCTAGGGTTTGGTATGAGAGGTTAAGCATTTTCTTAGTAGAGAGATCTTTTATAAAAGTAAGCGTGAACATCACTCCCTTTTTAAAAAACTTAGGAGATGATATACTCATTGTTCAAATATTTATTGATGACATCATTTTTTAATCAACAAATAAAAATATTTGTGATGTTTTTTTTTAAAAATTGAGTAGTGAATTTGAGATGAGTTTAATGGGAGATCTGTGTTATTTTTTTGGTTTTAGAATTAAGCAGAATGATGAGAGGACTTTTCTTAGTCAATCAAAGTATATTAAGGACATCCTCAAGAAATATGAAATAGATTATGATAAACTGGTAACTACACCAATGAGTTCTTCAATGTAGTTGGATAAGGACCCTAAGGGAAAATCTGTTGATAAAAAAAAAATTAGAGGGTTTATTAGATCATTGCTTTACTTGACTGCTAGTAGATCAAATATAATGTTCAATGTTTATTTATGTGCTAGATTTTAATCTGATCTAAAAGAATCATATTTGACAACAATAAAAAGAATTTTAAGATATCTTTAAGGAACTCAAAACTTAGGGATTTTATATCCTTAGTATAACTTTTATTTGAAATTATTAGATATTCTGATTAAGACTTTATAGGTTGTAGGGTTGATCGAAAGAGTACATTTGGAACTTGCCAATTCATAAGAAATATTCCTTAGTTTCTTGGTCCAGTAGGAAACAAAATTCTGCAGCCCTATCTATTGTTGATGCTGAATACATTACTTTAGGTAGTTATGTGGCACAAATACTTTGGTTGAAACAATAATTGATTGATTTAAGATTTTCAATAGGCAAATTATAATTTTTTGTGATAATACTAATGTCATTTGTATTTCAAAGAATCATATTAAACATTTTAGAATCAAATATATAGACATAAGACATCACATCATTAGAGATAATATAACCATAGGAGATATTAAATTGAATCACATTTCTACATAAAATCAACTTGCAGATATTTTTATAAAACCACTAGCCTTTAACATATTTAGTACCTTATGGACGAGGTTAGGCGTTATTGATCTTTATGCTTAGATTAAATATTATGAAAACTTGATATGTTCTTTATTTGTGTCTGTTTAGTTTTGTTTTTATTTGTTTTTGTGTGTTTCTTTTTATTTTCTTTTTTTTTTTTTTTTGTTTTTAGACTGGAAGCATGTCACTTGATTGAAATCATTGATTTTAAGAAGTTGTTCTAATTTTCATATATTGTTCTCTAAGTGTGATATTCATACTGTATGATTATTTTTTAATCCTGTATGAATTCTATAGCATATACATGATAGTTTTAGGAGTTGAGCATGTGAAAATTAGATTTTTCATAGGTTTCATACTATATGATGATGTCATCGTACAATACGATATGCACTAAATCATCTGTACGTGTGGGGATGATTTTATCAATTAGGTTCACTAATTTATTACTGATTGTACGTACAAAATCATCTTTGTCTATACGATCTTGATGTCAATTTCTATGGGGGGTGAACCTAACCATCTATAAAATGATCTTTAATATTCTTATTGTTTTAGTCGAACACCTGTTTGTCAGTACGATCGAGTGGTAAAAAAGCCTATATGAAAGGATACCTCAAAACGGCATTTTACGAAAAGCCATTTCATCTTTAGTTATTTCTATTCATATGCACGAAAAAAATTTCATTCCGTTCGATTCCAAAATCTTACGTACGATATAAATTTTGTACGGTATGATTATTCATTTTTTTTTATACAGAAGGGTTTTGAAATTGTTTTCATTCACATTTATATTCCTTTCAAAACTCCTTAGAGCCCTCATCTAGGAAATGGCCAATTCCAACAAACGTCCACGTGGTTCTAAGGGTTCTTCTTCTGGAAGTGCTGTGGATTCTAACTTCATATATAAGAAGTATGAAGATGCCTATTTTAGGTATATTGCTGGCAAGATCACCCCATCTAGACTTCTAATCTAGTATGATCTTCACTTCTCTATAATTCATTTGTTTGCCTCTACTCAAAAATCTTTCATTCTCGCTCTTCTCTATGCCTATCACAAAGAAATTTTTCAATATTTCTTGTCCAACATGAGAGTCAGTGAGGACCACTCTAGGATAAGTTCATATATCCAAAAATAATATGTAGAAATAACTAAGGAAGATTTATGAAACTATCTTCATTTGAGAACCCAGGGGATTTAAGCCCACACTTTAACCTCTAGAGCTGATTTCGACTGGTCTAAAATTAATAAAGTTCTTAGAGGTGTCTCCCAAGTTAATCATTTAGCTCTAGTCTATACGTTGAACAAAAATGCCCGTATCATCAAATACATTTTAAGAACTTTAATTATTCCTAAAGCTAGTGATCGAGTAAATATGACTCCAATCTTGTCCATAGTTACCTGCCTTATTATGATAGAAAATCCCTTTGATGAAGCTCAACTTATTATGGACTACCTATATAATCTTTCTAAAAATAGACTTCCACACCATCAGAGGAAGAAAAATATGGCTTTCGAATATCTTGTTGCCTATATTCTTCATAAGAAGTACAATATGATTTATCCTGATCCTCCCACTAAATTACTAATTTACTTTATTGATGCTTCTTTTTTATCACTGTTTGGGAGATATCAGAGTTTTAGTTATGATTCTGAGGGAGAAGGGGAGCTCTTAGACCTGCACCTAGACCCGACCAAAATTACTTTTAGGAAATAGTTCAGTGGTTTGAATATTTAGAGACTCATTTTGATAAATGTTTTGATCAAATTAAGACTCACCTAAATCAACAGGATGCAAGATATCAGGAGGATATGGGTTGGATCCAAGGTCAGTTTGACACGGTCAATATAAATCTAGCTATGATGAATAGATATTTTTTAGTGTTCAATCAGCCTCCTCCAAATCAAAGCCCCTCTAAATTCTAGGTGTACATCATTATTGTTCTTTCCACTGAGCTTTTGTGAGTGATGTTATGTTGCATTTTTGTCTATGAATGTTTTGGTTATGTATATTGTTTAGTTTTTATGTGATGATGAAAAGTGTTGTTATGTATTGATATCATTTGAAATAAATGTATGGGATCTTTATGATATCAATGGAAAATGTCATGTTTTGGTGACATGTTTTATTTCTTGTTTCATGAAATATTAGTATCTCTAATACGAAAAACCTTTTGAAATTGATTTTTAAAATGAGTTATAAATTATTTTCCTCTAAAAATTAATTTCTTGCAAAATCTAATCTTTCAAAATTTTAACTTAAAATTATAACTGTATTTAGATAATGAGATCAATTTCATGTTCTTTTAGACAAACATATCTAAAATATAATTGTTGTAAGATTGATGTCTTATTATTATTTTTATTTCTTTTTCAATATATTTTATTTTTATTATTAGTGAAGTTTGAATTTAAATTACTGATATTAGAAATAACCAAAGAGTAAAATCAAAAGAAATACACAATGTGTGGAAAAAATGTGCAATGGTTTGCAAAGTCAAAAGAAGCACAAAATTAGCCAAATAGAAAAAATGCACAAAGTGGTAATTGAAAAAATGCACAATATCGCCAAATATAAATTTGTTATTATGTTCTTTCCACTATCATTCAATTTCTAATCCAAATTTATCTAATCGACAATCATATATCATATTGAATTCGAAGTTAACTAATTTTCATTTCGTCATTCTTGCAATAATTATTCTTATTTAATTTGTCTATAATGAACAATGATTATTGTTAACTTTTCTTATCTTAGATGTTCTTTCCTTTAAAACTTTTGAAAATTTTCTTTTTAGTTTTATTAAATTAATATTGTGTTTGTAATTGGTTTAGAACTTTTTTCTAGTTCAACTCATTTATTTTATCTATTGAAATCTTTCATTTCAAGTAGTACTTAAGTTTTTATTTTTGTTAAAAAGAGGAGTACTAATATTATTTGATTGATAGTTGTTTAATGTGTGTATGTGTATATTTTGAATGCATATGTAAATGTGTTAAATTTTTGAATGTTCGTTCATGTTTGTGTTTATTTTTTTCGAATTGTTGGGGTTTGTTGTTTTTAATCTTCGTGGGAATCCCTTGTTTTAAATTGGTCATTCATTTAGGGGAGCAAATGAGAATTTTTTTTATGTTGACTCAAACAATAATTGATTTGCTATCATAAAAAAGGGGGAGATTATTGCAACTTAGTTTTTCATAACTATATTTTCATATTATGTGTGTTTTTAATGATTCTAAATATTATTATTTGATTACTATTCCTCCTAATATATTTTGGATATATTCATTTTTTTATTTGTGTGTACTAATATTTCTGAGAAATCATACTCCAGAATGTTGAAGACTTCAAGATATATACGATTAGAGTTTAATATAATTGGAATCTATACTTTTTATTTTTATCTTGAATCTGAAAGAGTGTGATTGTAATTGGGTAATTGTGCACACACACATTATGGAAGTGTTAAAATTTACAATTTTTAAAACTAATTGTATTGTACGACTGTGGATCGTACATGATAATTTATCTAGGTAGTTCCTCCAATAAGTCATTAATCAAATCATAGACAGAAAAATTTCTAAGTACTATTTATACTGTACAAAATTACCTTCTTACAGACGACGTTCAAAGTATGAAATTAATGCGACCATTTTTGTCAATACAAACATGTAAATTTTTTGAATTGTTCCTCCGGGACGATCTTGAGTTCGTATAGATGACCTCTAGAGTACTAAATTGAAGCGACATTTTCATCCATACGAACAGGTAATTTTTTGAATTATTCATCCAGGACGATCTTGAGATCATACAGACGATGTTTAGAGTATGAAATTGATGTGAATATTTTTATCCATATGAACAACAAAAAAGGTTAAACTAATCATACGATATGATATATGGTTTGTACTATATGATGTGTATGTATGAAAATATTTTGTACATGAAGATATGAGCAAAACTTTGAACTGTTCGTACGTATAATTATCAATCATAGTGTCGATCGTGGACGGTCAAAATTGAAACTTTTAGTTTTCTAGATGGTTTTCATGCCTTTCCTATATAAAGTCCTTAGAAACTATTTTGGATGAATACTTCTTCATTTTTCTAGATAGTATAAGTGTGAGAGTGATTTGGGAGAGTGTTTGAGAGAGATTTCTTGCTAATTAAGAGTGTGAAGGGTTCACAAAGTTACTCAAAGGTGATAATCACTTTGTATTTAAAGCAAATCTCTTCCTTACTTCTTTGAAGATGCTCGAGGTAAATCCTAGAAGAAGAACCGGTTCTTTGTCGACACTTGGATAGTGTGAAAAGATAATAGTTCTCTGCCGACACTTGGAGAGTGTGAAAGGATGACAATACTCTGCTGATATTTGGATGGTGTGAAAGGATGATGGTACTCTGCCGTCACTTGGAGGGTGTGAAAGAATGATGGTACTCTGTCACACTGGGGATTGGTGGAAGAGAGGGTAATTGTAAAGGCTTCTCCACCTTGCTATGGGAGTAAAAGGAGAGTCAGTTTGGTGATAGTTCAATGCCTAAATATGGAGTCTTTAAGAAGTGGATATAGGTCTAGTTGGACTGAATCACTTTAAATTTCTGTGTTCTTTACTTTATTTTGCATTTTTTATTTTTCTGCACTTTTTCTTTAAGTGGATGAAAAGTTTTATTTTGATTAAAACTTAAATAGTACAAAGTATTTTTTTTAAAAAAGGAAGAACAAATTTTTTTTATTCAAGAGGAATTTTTAAAATTATCAATTGACCCCACTCTTGGTTAGCCTTGGGACAATTGTATTAGGTCTAACAACCTATACGGACTTTACGCCAAGGATGAAGATTGGAGAAGATGACTTCAATCCTTGTTTGGAGCAACCTTTGTGAACACCTCACAAACTCTCCCTCATAAGATTCTCTCTCTCTCCCAAGCTCTCTTTCTTCTTCTCTAAGCTCTCTTAGGTCAGTACAACAACAAAAAATTCTCTCATTAATAAATAAGAGATCTTATAAAAGAGGCCTTAAAAATTTCCCTAATTTGCAACTTGTCGTCAAAGATCATCCAGGATAATCGATAGATCATCATATATAATTAGTTTAAATCAGCCCTTCCAGTCATGATGAACTAGGTTTACTGTATGATTAGAATATAATGTTTGTTTTGAACATCCAGGGCATCATCCTATATGATTAGTTCAAATTCAGTGATTATCATCCAACAGATAGTTTGTGACATCAAAGAGATAAATCGAGACGATATAAAAATATAACTGATCGTCCAGGATAATGCTTGGATTGTCCTATATGATTTATTCAAAATCAATAATTATCATCAAGTAGATAGTTCAGGACATCAAGGAGATTTAGGAGAGAACTAAGGTTTTTCATATAGATCATCCAGTATGATCCTGCGATCGACCAAGACGATATGATCAATTAATTTAACCTTAATTACTTTCCTTAATCACTTGACTAATTTAGACATGATTGTAATGAATCGTCTAGGATGATATGGGATCATCCTGTATGATTAAAAAAAATTCTAAAAATAAAATCTTGCCTAAATGAGTTTAGCATATGAGTATTTTTTATTTGAGCATATCTTCCAGAATGATGGGAGTATCATCCAGGATGATTTGCTTAAGCAAGTTTACATGACCTAGATGCCCTAATTAGAGTTTCTATTTTTGACTGATCGTTCAGGATGATATAAAATTGTCCTGTACAATATGATCAAAAAAAAAAAAAAAACTCTAACTCTCTAATTTTCTTCCACTGAGTATGTGTGTGCAAGGTTACTTAGCTTCAAGATCCATCAAGGTACATTTATCTCAAGAAAAGGTAAAAAATGCATTGAAATAGAAATTATAGTCTGACTCAATCATAGTCTACCTGATCTTATGCTGATTGATGTTCCTAGCAAACTTATGGACCTGGGCACATAAAACATATATGCATGAATGACAGTAATCAAGGAATAATAATATTTATTAACATCAAAATCACAGTACTTAGGTCCAGATCTATAGCAGAAAAGATATATAGATATGTAATAGTGGATGACTACTCTAGATTTACTTGGGTTAGATTCATAGCACATAAGAGTGATTCATTTGAGGAATTTATAATTTTCTCCACTTGGATTCAAAGGAAATTATGATGTGAAATTTTAATAATTCATAGTAATCATGGTGGAGAGTTTGAGAATGATAAATTTAAATCATTCGATTAAGAGATATGAATAGAATATAATTTCTCTACCCCTAGGACCCCCCAATAGAATAGAATAGCTAAAAGGAAAAATAGAACCTTGGTGGAAGTTGCAAAGGTAGTGCTAGCTGAGTATTCACTCCCTAGATATTTTTGGGTAGAAGCAGTGAATACTGCTTGTTATATTTTAAATCAGGTGAATATTAAATCTAAACTTAATAAGACACATTATAAACTCTTTAAGGATAGGACACCCAACCTTTCTCACTTGCATGTCTTTGACTGTAGATGTTTCATCTTAATCAATAGAAAATCACCCTTAGAAAAATTTGATCCCAAGTCTAATAGATGTGTCTTCTTAGGTTATTCATATGTATGTAAGGCCTATATAATCTTCAATAAGAGGACCCTAATAGTAGAAGAGTCTACCTATGTGGTATTTGATGAATCAAATAAGACCTCTAAACATAAACCTGAAGAAGAAGTGAAGGTCATTCAAGGAGTCTAAACCATTACTGTAGGAGATACAGTAGAACCTCAAGAAAATTTGCCTAGAGACTGAAAATAGTCTTCTAGTCATCCTAAAGAACTTATTTTACGAGACCTATCTGAAGGTGTTAGAACTAGGCATGGACTTAAGAAAAAGGTTAGTCATTCATCCGTTATGTCTATGATAGAACCCACCAACATAGATCAAGCCCTAGTTGATGAACTTTGGATCCTAGCAATCAAGAAGAGCTAAACCAATTTATTAGAAATGATGTATGGGAATTAGTTAGGAGCCCTAAGGACCAGAGTGTGGTTGGAATAAAAAAGGTTTTCAAAAATAAGATGAATGACTCTAGAATAGTTATGAGAAAAAATGCAAGATTAGTTGCTAAGGGGTATAACCAGATTGAAAGAATAGACTTTGATGAAACTTTTGCCCCTGTAGCTAGATTAAAAGCCATTAGGGTACTGCTAGCCTTTACTTGAATTAGGGGTTTTAAGCTATATCAAATGGACATTAAGAGTTCCTTCATAAATGGGGTGATTCAAGAGGATGTTTATGTTGAGCAACCCCCAGGGTTTTAAAATTCATATTTTTCTAATCATGTATTCAAACTGAAGAAGGCCTTATATAGATTGAAGCAAGCACCTAGAGCTTGGTATGAAATGTTGAACACTTTCCTTTTAGAGTAAGGATTTGTTAAGGGTAATGTAGACACCACCCTCTTCCTAAAGAAAGTAAAGAGAATACTTACTCATTATTTAAATTTATGTCAATGGCATCTTGTTTGGATCCTTAAATAAAAGCATACGTGATGAATTTTCAAAAATAATAAGTAGTGAATTTTAGATGAGTATGATGGTAGAACTAAGCTACTTTCTTGGATTTTATGTAAAGCAGATTAATGATGGAACTTTTCTTCACTAATATAAATACATCAAAGACATCCTTAAGAAAATGAAATGAATAATGCTAAGGCCATGAACACTCCCACTATTTAATTAGATAAGTACCAATGGAAACTTAGTAGATCAAAAAAGAATAGGGGAATTATTGGATCACTTCTTTATTTAACTGCTAGTAGATCGAATATTATGTTTAGTATTTTCCTTTGTGCTAAATTTCAAATTGATCCAAATGAATCCAACATGACTATAGTTAAAAGAATTATTAGATACCTATTAGGAGCTCCAAACCTAAGAATTTTATATCCTTGACACAGCACTTCTTTTGAAATAATAGGGTATTCAGATTTTGATTTTGTAGAATATATGGTAGATAGAAAAAGAACTTCTAAAACTTATCAATTCATAGGATAATCCTTAAACTTTATAGTCTAGTAGAAAACAAAACTCAGTAGCCCTCTCCACAGCTGAAGCAAAATATATAGCAGTAAGGAGATGTGTTGCTCAAGTCTTATGGATAAAGAAATAACTCTTAGATTTTGAACTACATGTGAGAACCATTCCAATTACGTGTGGCAATACTAGTATAATTTGTATATCCAATAATCGAATTCAACACTCCCGCACAAAGTATATAGATATTAGGTATTACTTCATAAGAGATCATGTAGCCAAAGGAGATATATAATTGCACCATATAGTTACAAGAGATCAATTGGTACACATCTTTATAAAACCCCTAGCCTATAACACCTTTAGCACCTTGAGGATTAAATTAGATGTTATATACATTTATTCTTAAGTTAAGACAAATAAAAAAAATTATTTGAAAGTATTCATTCATAGGTGTTTAAATTGTATGTGTTTATCATGTACTTGTTTATGTATTTGTTCATATGTTGTTTGTGATTAAAAAAAAATTAGTTCAAGATGTTTCCTGATCATCACACACGCACCTCACTATTCACAAAATCTTTCAAATTGTATTAATATCGTATTGTATGATCCACATTTGTACTGTATGATATACACATATCATAACCCCATGTTCAAATCAATGGTCCAAATTAGATCAATGAAATATTCACATCATATTGTACGAACCTATACTTGTATTGTACAATACATGTGTCACAAACATTGAGGAATTCAATTCATTTGGTATGAAATTATTTTCATTTGTATAATATAATATCTCTCTTCGTACTGTATGATCCACGTGTCAAACTAGATTGGTTTAAATTTAATTCGATCAATATGATAATAATTATACTTCGTACTATACAAACATCTATTTATACTATACAATACTTTTCATCAAAGGCAGTACCGACAATCACTCGGGACGAATGCAATTCTTTAAGATTGTCCAATATGATACCTTAATCGTACTATACGATTTGACTGCTTCTACTAACAGGTCATCTAGACAAATTAACTATCCTGATCGTATTGTTAAAATATGATCGTATAGAACGATTACCTAAAAAATTATAAATTGGAAGGTTTGAATGGTTCACTTCACTCAACCTCTTTCACAATCCTACTCTATAAAGCTTTCTATTGAATGGCCAGTGGAAGCAAATGAGAAGAATGACTCAGGGGAGATCCTCCTCCTCTCATCATTTTGACAATCATTTCCTCTCAGCTGGAGATGAAGAAGCCTACCACAAATACAAATAGGCAAAAATCACTTCGTCTCGAATGCTAAGTAAACCCGCCCTTAATTTCGAGGTGATGAACCTATTTTCCTCCACAACTCTTCAATTTATTCTTACACTGGCCTTTCCCAACAATTCATAACTTCTTTATGAATTATTGGTCAATCTTAGGATAAACTAGGAAATCTCTGTTATGACCACTTTGATTTTCCATCAGAATGTAGAGATCACCAAAGCCAATTTAGTAAAACATACAGGACCTTCTTCCCAAGGTCCATGTCCTCAATCCTTACTCATTGGACTTCCATCAACATGCTCCTTAGGAATGTGCCTTCAAGCCAACACCAACCCCTAGTCCAAACTTTAACTCAGAATGCCTGTATCATCCAGCGCATCCTTAGAACATTAATTATACCCAAAGCTGGAGATCGAGTAAACATAACACCACTTTTATCTGTAATTAACCTAATTATGTTGAATATCTAGTTTGATGAAGCCCAATTGATTCTAGACTATATCCATAACATGACTCACATTTGACATACAAGTACCCGTAGAAAACAAAAATGTGTTATTGGGACACATCATAGGATACATCCTACACCACAAATACCAACTCACCTTTCCTGATCCACCCAATAATGTTTCTATTTTATATACGGTTGCCTCTTGTCGTATCCTTTTCCATCGGGGACAAGCGCAAGTCGAGCCAAACTTTGAAGAAGAAAAGGAAGCTGGTGGACCTCCACCATAACCAATACTACTACCTACACCTGCCTACCCCGAGTACACTCATGACGACATAATCTAGTGGCTCAAGCGGCTAAAAACTAGGTTTGATTACCATATTCAACAACAACAACAACAACAACATGAGGAAGATATGAGATGGTTTGATGAATGATTTTTCTCGATTGACAACCAATTTGCCTCTATCCATCAATTCTTTCAACCACCACCACCACCACCTAATCAGGATCTGCCTTACTTATAGTTCTTTTTTATTTTTATCTTACTATTTTTCTTGCACTTCTTTCTTGCTTTATTTGTTCTTCCTCTTTATAGTGATGTCAAAAGTGGGAGAAAATGTGATGTTAATTTTATTTATATTTTAATAGAATCTTTGTATGTTTGTGTTACTTAGTTTTTATTTTTATTTATTATTGTCCTTTTAAAAATTAAAAAAAATAAATAATGAAAAAAATAATTAAAATATTAAAATTTAAAAATTGTAACCCCTACTTTTTTAAATCAATCACCTAGTGAGGGGGAGCTTAGGAGAAAAAAATATTTATCTTTCCTATCAACCAATATTATTTGACATCAGTAAAAACGGGGTGATTGTTGCAATCTAGGATTCCTATCCTGTGATTTTAATGATGATAAATTTTATTGATTGAAATGTTTCTTTTCTTACTAAGTATTTTAAATATTTCTTTTTTCTATGAGCACTAACATTTCAGGTAAGATATACAAAGCTAAAGACTTCCGAAGACTCAAGATTGCGTAGAAAAGGATATAAAAGAGTCTATAATTATAATTTCTTTATTTTTTACTTCTTAAGTCTGGCCATATAAGAGTATGCAATTTGGGTGACCATGCATACACAAAGGTGTAGAGAATTTTTTTTTAAATTAAAATTTTTATAACTAATCGTATTCATATTGTACAATATATTATCTGAACATAGGCTTAACAACTAATTGGTAAAATTAGTTTATGTGAACTAATCGTACTATATGATCATAATCGTGATATATGATTCATTACATTCTAAAAACCCTAGCTGCCATATTAATTTAAATAAGATTTTAAATTTTGATTTTTGAACTAATCGTAGTGTATGATATCAATCATTTTGTACAAATATTTAAAATCTTGCTAAAATTAATCCCTATAATTAGTCAATCAAATCATAATTTAATTAATTATGTATAATCATATTATATAATATTGATTGTACCAAATGATTAATAAAGATTAAATATGACTGTCCCATAGATCGTATCAAATAAAATCCTAATTTTTGAACTAATTGTACTGTACGACCTACTTGAAGTGAACTAACCATACTATATAAATTGAGCAGTACGAGATGATTAGCACAGATGAATTTCTATCGTCCCAAGAATCATCTCATATGAATAGATGAAGTTGAACAGATTGTATTGGACGATCTATTGATCATATTATACGATATATTAATCAAATTTGAACAATTCATTTTGAATGATTGTTCACATCATACTAGATGGGACTAGTTTTAAACTAATTGTATTGTACGAATTAGAATCATATTGTATGAACTATAACTTTTAAATTAAATTTTTAGGGTTTCTCGAAGCCTATTATAAATGCTTTTATTTTTAAGTTTTTCTTGTGAATCAAGAAAGAAACATGTGATTGAAGGAGGAACTCTAAGAGAGGAGGTTTTGAGAAGAAAATTAGGGTTTGAGAGAGGAAGGAGAAGGTGAGCTTGAGCGTGAGGGAGTAGTGTGAGGGGATCACATGGTTGCTCCGGGCTAGCTTCACCCTTGCTCCTCTAGTATCCTTGGTGAGTCTTTTGGAAGCTTTTTAGGGAGAGAGGTTTCTTAGTCCAGTCTTAAAGGTACTCTGCCTTCTCCAGGAGGGAGAGAAAGGATTTGAGTTTTTCTGTCTTCTACAGGAGGGAGAAAAATGAGTTAAGTCCATTACAAACTGGGAGGGTAACATAGCGTCTGGAACTTCACCGCATCAAAGGTTTGGTGAAAGTGAGTTTGTAAAAGTTTATCCGTCTTGCTTTGGAAGATAAAGGAGAGTCGATTTATTTTAGTGAAAATTTCTGGAGTGGAGGACTCTGAGGAGTAGACATAGGTCAAAGATGACCGAACCATTATAAAAATCTATGGTGTATTTTTTCCTTTTCACACTTTTATATTTACTGCATTTCATTTTTGCTAATAAGTGCTTGGAAAAATATTTATTAAAGCTTTGTTACGTATATTAAAATTTTTCATAGTAACTTTTATATTTTTGATAAAGATCTCTTGCTTTCGTAAACGATTAGATTTTGGTACTTTTAATTACTAAAATTATTTTCAATAATATTTTTATTTTTACTTTTAAGTCAAGAAAAATTTTAAAGCACCAATTCACTCCCCCTCTTGGTGAGCCTCGGGCTAGGTCCACAAGGTTTAACAACCTTCATGAACTTTTAATTGCATCGCCACAACACTCAGGTCATTTAGCACCTTGGTTAGCAATGTAGCATTGTGGTGGTCTGGACTTGTGGTGTTTGGATGGTACTTTAGTGCCTTGATCACTTCTCTTGAGGTTAAAATGTGGCCTTGAATGCCATAGGGCTCCAAAGTATAATGCCACAACATTGGTTCTTTTATTCTTTTTTTCAAGCTATTTCTTTGAATTTTCCTTCACAAAAGTATATAGTGAGGCAATTTTTAAGCAAAATATGATAACTAGTATCATATAAATTTTTAACTAGCATGTACCACCATAGCAGCATCTATTGCTTACATTGTGGAGCCCATTCTACATTTTTTAGATATGAGAAAGAAGACAACCAAGGCAAGTGAATATAATTATTTATCTTCAAGAAATTCTAATTAAAGTAATAACTTTTTGCATGTATATTAATATGATATATCCTATATGGGGTTTTGTGCACCATACTAATGATATAATGATAATCAAGTGATGCATATATATATATATATATATATATATATATATATATATATATATATATATATATATATATATATAATGATGCACTGACTTATGAATCACATAAAATATTTGTTATCTCTTAAATTCTCAAAATTGCTTTTTTAATGAGAGGTGTTGATTCCTAGCTTTTCATTCCTTAAAATAAAGGACATTTTTTACGCACACCAAACTAGGAATCCTAAAAGTATTTATTTATCTTCTAAACAAGGATAATAAAATCTATTTCACATTTTGAGATTTCAATGAGTATCATAAGATCTTACCTTTTTGTGCTAGTTCATTAGCACATTTAAATAAGAACAAAAGAAATTTGTTTCCCTTTTGATCTTTGAACACTCCACTAGAGTTATAAATCATCACATTGCTCTTAATTTCAAGAGATGATTACATTTCTCAATTCACTATACACTTCTAAGAATAGAAGTATGAATGATATTTTTATCTTTAGTCCCTTATATATTTTCAATACTAAGGAACAAAGGATTATTCACACTTATGAGAAATTCAATAAATGAAATTAATTTTTAAATTTTTTCCCAACTATGGTGCTACATAACTTGTACTATCTATTACATAAAGGCATGTTTGCACACATATTTCATAAACAAATGCATTGTAGAAGGCTAAGTTATTTTGACTTGTTATTCTAACTATGCAAAGCCATATTCCATGTTTGAAAGATGTTCTACATTTAAGCATCATCCACAAATTTGGTTAACTCATAAGTCTAGCCACACAAAGTTATCTTTCACATTTGAAGTTTCTTTTTATAGTTAGAACATCATCTTCAAAGATGATAGTCTCATAAGTCTTAAAAATGTAGATTTCTCATTTATATTCAAAGTTTATTTCGCACCTAAGACATGAACTTTCAATGTTACTAAATGTCCATCCATTTTGAGCTTCTTCGCATTGTCAAAAATTATCATTGATTTTTGAATCAATTACAACTTTAAATTTCAATCATCCCTTTTCTGGACCATCTTTGGCAAAAGGGTTACAACCTATAATAACCTCTGTCAATAATTTGTTTACTTGAAGAGATGATATCTAGTCAATTTAAGGTTTTTAATCTAACATCATAGATAAGAAGCTTATGCTTCATTAAAAAAAAAAATCAGATGGAGAATTCTCATATAAAGAAGGAAAAAATGTGAGTTTGAAAGTAAATGCTTGCCCCAACATTAATTCAAAATAAGACAAATCTTTTCTCACTTGCCTCGACATTACCAACATATATTTTGAAGTCTCCTTAACATTACATGCTAAATGCTCAACCCCAAAAACTAATCTCATAAGGTATCAACAATGACTTGCCTCACCCAACACTTAGAAGTGTAAAAAACTCATCGCATTCTTAATCATTTGAACATTCACCATTCAGAGAAAAACAAGTAACTTGTCATGACATTAAATAAGAAGTCAAGTTATCCTCTTGCCCATAAGGTAGCATTAATGCATGTAGAAGACAATCAACATAAGAATAGAGGTAAAGTAAAATGAGACCACATATACTTAACAAAAGGGTACTCAACTTCCAAGTAGGGTTAGGTGTCATCCAAAGACAAAAAATGGATCCAAACTCATGAAAGGTCTAGTGATTGTGAAGAAGGTCATCCACCCTAGACAATTTGGCTTTGCAGAATGTGGATGCACCGGTTTACAAGATTTTGTTGGGAAAGCTTGGGTCGACTAGAAAAGGAACCTACATAATAAAGATGGAAACCAGCCCCTGAGCATACCAATTACAAATAAATGCAGGTAAAGAGGTGTTGATGATATGGAGTGCCAATCACTTAAAATGATTTAACCTTAATGGAAGTCATCATTATCTAGGTTGTATCTTCTCTTTATTAATAAAATAATTTCATTTTTATCAAGTTCATTTCTATCCGGTGAACCCACTATAAAGTAAATGAATAATGAAAATAATAATCAGGAAAACTCACTCATTGATGCAATCAAAAGTAGATAGATCATTTTCAAGATTATGCCATATTATACTTGTTGACTTCAAAATCAATGAACTGTGAACCCTGGTGAGTGATAAGTCTTATTAGGAAATTTTCAACTTATAGGGATAACTTTACCAATTATAAAAATGGTCCACTAATAGGGTCAAATATTGATATAATCTTAGACCAATTCAAGTTTAAGAACAACAAGGCTACTTCTTGTATTTTTTTTTTGAGAGAAAGCTAAAGCAATTTTATTAAAAAGCAAAGATATTGCAATCTAATAAAAGGATCACACTCCTTTAACAAGTTGACAAATGAAGAAGGAATGAGATCTAAAGAAAAAGTTTCCCAAAGGAAATTATTCTTGTGAGCAATGTTAGCACATTCATTTGCTAGCTTATTACAATCTCTTTTAACACATGTAAAAATAACATGTTTAAATCTCTTAAGGAAATCCATTTCTTCACCTCCAATAGAAATATTTCCTCTTATTGAATCAATCTTTAAATTTTGAATAAATTTAATGATGTTAGCATTATCACCTTCAATAATTATGCCTTCAAAGTCTAGCATCCAATCTTGCAAAATAGTCTTCAAAGCTTGAATTACCAATAGCTCTACCTGAGAAATATCCTAACATAATCCTTTGAAGCCGAAAGCCATAAGAAACCTTCCTTTGGAATATCTGAAAACACCTCCAACAGTAGCTTCATACGATTGAAACAACAAAGCGTCCATATTGAGTTTTAACCAATCGAGTGGAGGAGGATGCCAATTATTTAAAAACAGCCTATGTGGCTAGTTAGAACCCTAGTTTCCCGAATGTGGATAAACTCTCTTATCAAATGATGCTAAAGAAATTATTTGAGCTGCTAGAAAATAGTTAGAATCTTTTTTCCCATCATAAACATATTTACCTCTAGCTTTCCAATTGAGATAAACAATGATACAATAGATTTTTGCAATCAGCGGTTTAGTACGTTCATAGATTTTTCCCGAGAAGTCAAATAAGATCTAACTAAAAACTATCATATTCATGCCTAGCCTTGAAAGGTGACTACACCATCCAGAGAATTATTTTGTGCGGATGCCAAACACTGTTTAGAGACCAACCAAAATGAACCACGTCAATCTCGATACTGCTCAGTACCACGGCTTGGTACCGCACTCGACATTGAAGACGTGGTTCATTCTGATTGGTCTTTGAATGTAATGCTACGTTCGGCGTCCGCACAAAATAATTTCTCCTTTGTAACAGGATCTGCATTGAGTAACACTCGAGTTCTTTCCTAACAACAAATTTAGATGTTTATCCCTATGAAGATAAAATATTTAATAAAAGGTGAGGCCCATGGAAGGTTATAGTTAGTCAGGATATGTGCAATATAGCCCTAGAAGGTGTCATCCCTTTATAACTAGATCCACATGAGTAGCGCATAAGTCCATTTTAGTCTGTGAGTCTAGATGGTTACCCTCACAAAGACTTGTCTAGTGAAAGGTGAGACCTATTTAAGGTGACATTATTGCATGTTATAAAATTTAGCTGAGTTAATATTTTGAAGAATAATTATCAACAAGTGAGCACAAATTTTATATAAAACTCAAAGAAAGTGAATCTATATACATTGCCATAAACTACAAAAATGCGAGTGAAATTTTTATTTTCATTTACTTCAAATAAAATTATATCTTTGTATTATAGGGTAGTACATCTAATTTATTTTCTCTTTACTAATTAAGCAAAATATTAAATGCTTTCATTTTTAATTCTCTTGTCATGTTTGCAAGTTTCTATTCAAAGGAGCAAGAGAATTAGGGAACTAAATGCATGTCCATGCAAGCTGCTATAAGCTACTAGTATGTACAAACCAAGTTCACCCATGAAGAACTAGATCAAAAGGTGCAATCACCCAAAATGAGCCTCAACCTGAAGAGCGTCTTCTTAATAAGATTATAGAGAAGCAGATATTCACCCTAATGAAGCTCACATTATAAGAGGTTTCGCCAGGAAGCTCAATCAGGAGGTATATATTAAGAGTGTCATTAATTGAATAACTTGCATCATCTAGCCTTTAGTAGAAGAAGCACTTGCTTTTTGAAGAATAAACTATTTCAGCTATTCTCTCCACTCTATGCCATCCATCTTTCACAAGTGTTGCCATCCAATCTAAAGGGGGCACACACCTAGAGAGCCTACAATCATGGTTAAGTCACTTATATTCATCCCTAGCTCAGGCCTCAGAGTCACTCACAGGAAACACCTGCCTAGAAGATTTGTCATTTGCCCTGAGGAACTCGCCACTTGTTCGGTGTATTACCTTTCTAGACTTGCCTAAGATATTTGATTTGAAGGACTTATTCAATGCAAATGTATTTTGAGGACTTATCAAGAGAACTCAACTCAAGTACTCGTGAACCCTCATAAGGGTACTTGCATCTAGAGCCATAACAAAGATAATGGCCATGTGTATACATTTTTATCTAATTCATGTGTTTATATCTACCTATACTTATTAAATCAAATATTCTTTCTCTATTTGTTTTAAATTTAACATTTCTAATAGCTCTCTTAATCTTATAAATATGGGGTTAAGAGGTATATTTGAGACCATGTATTTTTTGCTAGTCATAGAGATTATTTAACTTCTTAGATGCTCTTCAAACCCATTCTCTCCCTCACTTTCTCTTGTTCTATATAGTCAGACATGCTAATAAGAGTCAGGTCTCACCAACAAATAAATTTAAATTGAAGAAAAACACATTATCTTAAGAATCACCACCAAAATGATGTTTAGGCAATATAATATCTACTTAACTCATATCTGATAAAAATTTTAAAAAAAGGAAAACACTAGACAGAAATATTAAAATCAAATTTAAACAAAATGTAACAGACAAAATAACAATTTAATTGACAAGGATAAAAGATATAAATATTTATCTTTAAATTTTCAAAAGAATTTTAAAAAAGGAGCATGCACAAAAAAATGCGAGAGGTAAGCACTGGCAAGACAAAAAGTGAAAGAGGGAAATAGTAGAGTGAGGCATCTGGTTCTAGGGGTGTCAATTTCGGGTTACGGATCGAACCCGAAACTGACTTGGCACGGTTCGAGTTCGGGTCGACCCGACCCGGTTTTGCAAATGGGTCGATTTTCTAAACCCAAACCCGACCCGACCCGCGGACGCCGCGGATGCGGCATGGCCTCGGGACACCGGCGATGCAGAACTGCCAGACGCGGACGCGGACGCCAGACGCAGGACTCGGCGCGGAACTGTCGCGAACACTGGCGAGCCAGCAACTGCGCAGGACGTGATTGCCTCAGGATGAAATGCGATCTGGCCTCGGGACGCAACGCAATGTGACGCGTCCGGGCATGCGGGGCAGCCGGGAAGCGAGCAGGATCATTCCGGGCATAGATTTGTGTGCATTCTGGGTTATTCCCGGGTTCCCAGGTCAATCCGAACCCGACCCAATTTTTAAAACGGGTCGATTTTTAGGACCCGAACCCAACCCAAACCTGAAATTTTCGGGTCGGATTTTCAGGTCGAGTCCAATATTGACAGGTCTATCTAGTTCGAATATAGGGCTTTACCAGTGACATTTCCAATGGATTTTTAATATAGGGCTTTACCAGTGACATTTCCAATGGATTTTTTCATAAATTCTTATGTACCATTATTGGCAAAAAATTTGCCGGTTTTAAGTGAATGCAACCGAATTTTCATCCGACTAGCTTTTGCCAATAAGACCGACAAACAATACGCAGATTTTTTATCATTTTTTTTCCACAAAATTTTGTCTGTATTAACGCCAGAATTGTCATCTGAACTTAGTCCAACAGAAATTCTGTTGTAATTTCACATTTTTCCTTGTCAAATTAGAATCCAAGATTACAATTACAAAAAATTATTTTGATATGTATTTATGCAACAATAAATAAAGATAAACAGTCTCTATCACATTAAATTTTTATTAAAAACATTAATAAGCTCTACTAAAATATATGCATCAATAATTGAATATTTGGAATATCCTATATAAGAGTACCCTAAATTAATATAAATATAAGAATAAGAAATTAAACCTATAGAATTACGAAGCCTATTCTAATTGGCTTAATCGTATTAAACCTTAAATAAATGCATTGAAAGTTATTGCTCAAATTAATTCAAAAGAAGTTATTCAAAAACCAACCTACCCTCATAATGAGAAGTCAGATTCTTGTTATCAACTCAAGTGGAGAAGTCGACAAGAAAAAAATCTCAATCCAATAATGGAGGAAAATAAGCGTAACAGGAAAAGGAAGCAAATGCATGGAAAAAAAAGAGAGAATAATGAGAAAACTCACTATTTGTTAAAGATAGCTCAGTTGAGGGAGATGAGAGGGATAAATTATTCTGTACAGAGATTGGATGCAAAATGTCGTCCGGAGACCAACCAGAATGCGCCACATCAATGGTACCGACCCACCGTACCGAGCAGTACCGAGCCGTGGTATCGAGCACAGAGGTGACGTGACACATTCTGGTTAGTCTCCCGATAACGTTCAACGTCTGCACAGAATAATTAATCAAAGAGAGGAGGATCTTGAAATACAAGTCCTATATTTATTATTCTTTTAATCAAATGTGTGAAAAGAAGAGTTAGTTAGATGTCATGTCCAACAAATTCATAGAAAGTAGATAATAGGCTAGAGAACATGGGCTTCATTTTTTAACTTATCAATTAGTTCGTCAACTGTGGAGACAATCGTGCCTGCCTTCCTCACAGGTGGCTCTGTAACTTGACAAACCTCAAAATCTGACTTCAGCTCTACATTCAGCTCTTCAACTGTGAGTTTCTTGATAACCTTGGACTTAGCTTTCATTATGTTGGGAAGTGTTGCATATCTTGGCTGATTCAATCTCAAATCAGTACTGAGACAAACATATAAGGAACAATTTCAATTAGTTGAGGATGCAAATGGAAAGAATTAATAGATACAAAGAAGAATTATTAGCTGAATTAAGACTCGATCCTGCTATGTAAAGAGACCTTTCTGATTTCTAATGAAGGCTTCCATTATCTTTCATGTGAATAGAACAATTCGTTAAGGTTTTTTGCAGTTAATAGCAGGATGGAAATATGCTCATATAATAATGCTTTCATTAAGCGTGGCGCAAATGGTGAAATAGCCTTCTCTAGATGTCCAAAATTTTAATCTTACCAGCAATCTCTCTGTAAATAAATGAATAAGACTATCCATTACCCCCTTCCTTACATCTCGCAGTAATAGATACACAAAGGTTATTCTTGTTGATAAAGCTCACTCTCAGATACCGACCACATTACCAAATCTTAGTTACTACTTAAGTAATCAAAGATTATTAGAACTTGGATGAAAACCATGAATATAGGCTTCATGGATCAAATCACCCACATAATATTTTTCTCAAGCAATCAAAGATTACTAGAAGTTAATTTAGATGGAACCGCTAAATATAGGCTTCATAATAGATCAAATAGACAATAGTCTGAACAAGCGAATTCCAAATAATAGAGCACCTTTTAATAGGCAGGTAACACAAATCTCAAATTATACAATGCTCCAAAATGCATTATGTACCAGACAACAGCATGAAGGATGAACTTTTGATTTGATTTTAGTTATTTTTAGTTTATGTTAATTAGTTTGAGTCTTATTTTTAATAAAGGTCTGTATGAACATGTCATTAATGGTACTCTTTCATGAAATTTTGATTGGTATTGGTATCCTTATTTCCTGCATTTTTGTTGAATTTCATGGATTCTATGTAACCTAGCTTCAACGACCCAACTCTATCTGCTATGATGATTTTCTATTAGATAGCTTCTAAATCCTATAGCTTCTAACAATGGATTTCTAGTTTGGTACTCCAATGTTGTACCTTTTTTGAAAAAACCCTTCTCCGATAGTTGCTTAAAACGCACCCTAGGTACAGTTTGTGTTCCATTCTACCCAAGGTACAGTTTGTGTTCAATTCAAATTTATCCAAAGGTGCCACCAAAACTCTACTTGCAAGACTAACGAGGGTTCAACATAGGAAAGTGAGTAGAGAGAGAGAGAAAGAGAGAGCCTAGAGAGAAACTCAGAAATTCTATTATTAGCATAAAGAAATAAGTTATTCTAGAATACTCTCGTGCAAAAAATGTCCTTTGATCTTGCAGTTGCAAGATTTTAGTGGGCTAAGAGAAGATGCACCTACAATATATATAAAAATAGGTGGAAAATACATGGTAGGACAATTACAGAAATGTAGACTATATCTTGATAGGCAAAGATGGACTACTATCTTTAGCGTGGATTTGAGACACCTCTAGTGAGTGAGACAAACTATCATCTAGTAGACGAGGTGACCATTTTCAAGCATGCATAGCCAAAAGTCTTCTGCTTATCGTGCGAGTCTCCTGTTCGCTAAGTCGAGTGGCTCATCGTGGTTGAGGTGAGTGAATTCACTTTACAGAGTCAAGTGACCCTCTGGCTGGGGCAAGTGAGCACTACTCAGTGTATTATGGCTCTTCGATGAATATGCCTCGTCTCCTTAACCTGTGCAGATCTTCATATTAGCATGTACATTTTGTTCCCCGATTCTCTTATATCTCTGGAGAGCGAAATGCAAGAAAAAAAAAAAGAAAATTAGCTAAAATATTTATCACTTTAATCAACCAGAAAAAAGTAAAGTGATAAGTTTTACTATCATGTTCTATCCGTGCTTTAGGAAAAGTGTCCTATTTATGGCTTCAATAATGATGTTTGATTTGCTTCTCTATACCCTAACAACCTCGATGATCTATAAATAGAGATTAAAATTCTTTCTTTAAATTCCAACACTTTACTTTGTTCAGATCATCAATTCACTCAAGCATGGCCGATCCCCCTCATCCAAATGCGCCTTATTTGATAATTCATGATCAAGGATGTGACCATGACGACATCATTTAAGGGATTCCCATTCTTCAACCAATCCTCCTTATTGGAAGTGCTGGTGTGACTTTAGTTGTGGGGGTTTTCGACACAATCGCCGAGTTTACGCTATTGGCCGAACTTATTTGAGACTCACTTTACGAGATGGTTCTATTCCTCCTCTAAGTATAACTGGCACTACTACAACTATGTATATTACTTGAGCTAGGGCTAGCTCATTCCACTATCCCTCTATGGGAGATTTCCTTGCATTTTTTTCCAAGATCAACTGGGATGATATCTTTTAACTTCCCTACTTTCATATAGTCCTTCACCAAATTTCTCAGTGCTACATGTATTTGTGCCATGTCGATGATCTTGATGGAATGTACAATACTTATAGGTGTCTATGACTTCCTTCTCTTATGGTGTAAGACATACGAAGAACTCTATTTTTTTTATGATGGCCTCAACCAGCTTGGAAGTGACACTCATAGTCGTGTGATCATCATATAGTGATGAACTTGGGGATCTCTACTCTTAATATTAGTGAGTTGGGTGTGGCATGTCTTTATTATTCATGGACGATGAACCAATAAAACTCGGCAACCATGCGAGTTATAGTGTTTGTTGATGGCGGAAGAGACAATTTTGCTGGAACTATGGTTTTCTATCTGTTTTGTGGACTCTTGGGTGATTCTTATCATTGCCGAGGAGTTGCGGGGATCTTACTTCACAGGGGCCTCCCTTGGGCAATTGGAGGAAGATAATTAAACCACATTGTTGTATTTATCAACATTAATGTGGTTGCAAATATCTTTGGTTGTTCACAATGAAGTTCCTAAAGGACTCACTTGGCATTTGCCTACTATTCAAGAAAGCTTATAAGTTCTTCAAAGGAATTTAGGCACTAACAAATTACATGATTAACATCCTTTTGAACTCGACAAAGAATGGGAAGATGCTCACTAGGAAGCTCGAGAACTACAGGAGAGATGAATACTTAAAGGTGGTGAAAAACGAACAGCACATCATCGCATTATTGATGTCAAGTAATGAGGTGGCCAAAGTAGGTCACATGGTTGGTTAGATCCGTCCTTCCTCCATTTCCTTGTAAGAAATTTTGAACTTTGCCAAAAACTTAGCTTATGTGATCTCCCTAAAGAATATGCTCCTCAACTGAGGCGCTCACCCCCTTGCTCACCTCTTTGGGGGAATACATTCCTTCTCATTACTAAGGTAGTAGGTCTCATCCATGGCATGCATATGGTCAATGCTTTATCACTTGATCGTGCTCTTTAGATGACAGAATTTTAAGATCTTTCTAGCATCTCCTCCCTCAAACTAGCCTTGAGGACCCACTCCAAAGCTCTTTGGATCAATGCTTGTTCCTCCCTCCATCTCCACAACCTGTCAGTTGATTATGAATTCCTGATTCTCCAAGTTCATGGATCTATCCCTATTTTGTTGCTCTACTTCTCCTAGTGCTTAACATCTAATCCTTCACAACACTTGAAAGGATATTGGATTCAAATTAATCCATAGTTGACACCCAAACCCTACTTGTAAGGATTCGTGTAAATCCATTTGATGAACATCAACTAAGAAATCTGTTAGAGCCAAACTTTTCTAAACCGTGTAAAATTGATGGAAATCTCAAAGTTTGCATTAATAAAAAATGCAATATGTTTGTGTCATTAACATTTTGAAAAATGAACTTTTAATTCAAATTTAATTTTGATATTTTTTAGTTTTAATATGGCCTTTAATGTTAGTGAAAGTTTATATGTGCATAACAAGGAGATTAACCTATCATTAAAGCTTGATTTGTACTAATATATTCCGGATGCAGGAATTAATTAAATTCTTGGCAAACCAACTTCCATAGTTTTTCTCCAGCTTTTATAATACTTCCCTATTTGGTGGCTGTTGCGACCTCTATAGCTTTAGGAAATTGAGTGATATCAATTGGCATAATATTACAGTTCGTTGAAAATATCCTTCTTTAGTAGTTTTTTGGTGAACACTCTAAACATACTTTAGTGATTTTTTTGCACTCATTCGCACTATTATTATCTAACTCTGATAGAATTTATTCCTTCATTGTTGATGATCAAATCTTTGGTGATTTTATTTTGTTCCTGCTGCAAATAAAAGACACAAGGAACTCTAAGGAGCTTTATGAGTATAAATAGGATTTCAAGACATACAAAAACATCAATTTATTCTTCGATAATATTCTGTTAAATACAATATTCCTAACACTTTTCAGAGTCAACTCATTATCATGTGAGAGACTTGAATATTTTTAGAAAAAAGTTTTCTCCTTGTATGAGTGTAAGGCCCATTATTGGTGAATTTTTCACATCTAGTTGTTTCTTATTTTTCATTATCACCATCATCGCTATTAGTCTTACAAGTTGTTTTCTAATTCTAAATATTGGTAATAGTTGATAGTAATTAATTTTATAGAAAACATAATAATATGTTTTTCAATGAGTGGATGGTTTTCAAAGAGTGTGGATTTAGTTTGTGATCAAGGATTTGTGTATGATTATTATCTGATTTTCTAATTTTCATATTTTAAGATGTTGTATATCAATATCTTATTATATAAAAACAAAACAAAACGAGGGACTTAAAAGGGATAAAAAGCAAAAGAAATTTACGTTATAATGGCAGGTAAATCAAGACAGATGGTTTCTAAGCCGGAATCGACCTCTCTTTCCACAGTTGCTATCTGTTCCTCCTTGTTTAGTATGACCTAACAAAAAGATACAAAAATAAAAGGCAATTAACAAACCAAAAGAAAGAGAATATATATAACTAATTGTTCAGAGAAATAATGTCTACTATCAGTTGAAGTGGAGGGATGCATCGGGCTTGTTGTGTGATAGAAAACTACCCCTCAAACTTAAGGGAAAATTCTATAAGATGATGGTGAGACCTGCAATGCTTTATGACGTAGAATGTTTACCATTAAAAGAGAAGCATAAAATTAAGTTAAGTGTTGCAGAAATGAGAATGCTCAAGTGGATGAGTGGCTTTACTCTAGAGACAGAATACGATACGAGCATATACATGAAAATGTTGGAGTAGCTCTGGTGATAGATAAGATGAGAGGGAGTCGCCTTAGATGATTTGGTCACATAAAACAAAGGCCTTCAGATGACCCAGTTAGGAGAGTAGGTGTATTAGATTTGGTTTATATTAAGAAAAGTAGAGGTAGACCTAAAAAGACTTGGTTAGAAAATATTAGAAATAATTTTTTTCTTTATTATATTTAAATGAGAATTTGACTTTTAAAATAACATAATGGAGACAAAGAAGTCATATAGCCGACCCCACGTAGTGGGCAAAGGCTTTATTTTGTTATTGTTGCATCGTTTGGAATAAAAAAAAAATTGATTAAAGTTTCACAATATAAGGAAAACCGAAATAATAGTAAAAAATAAAATAACAAATAGACAAGTGTGGAAAGCCAAAAATAAAAAATAAAAAATCTTCACCATACCATGATGTTGCGTAAGTATAAACTAGTTACAACTTACAAGTTACTACTGAGAAAGTGAATGGAATGATTGCAATTTAGGAGAAAAATGTTTATTAAAACCTGTTAAAATGGAATCACGAATATTGAATGATGGGAAACCAATAAGTCGATACTTAACTACATATCAACTCCAAACAAGGTCATTTAATATAAGCAAAATCAATAACTCATTGCTATTCATAAATGTAAACATAATAAATCAGAGCTTTAAGTGCTATTTGAAAGTTCTCCATCCCTTATATCAACTTTTCGATCAGAAACACTTTAATTGGTAATGAGATAGGATCGCACAATACATATGAAACCGCCACTAGCTGCACTAGCAAAGCATTCTATAAAGGTTATAAATCTTATCAAACTACATTTATTTTCCATGTTCCTTGCCAAAATAGGCTATTAACAACCAACCCCATCATATGTAGGTGACATTACTCCAGCACACTATAAAATCTTCATGTCACAAGAAGAAATGAGCAAAAATAAAATAAAATAATAATAATAATAATATATAATGATCAAAACAAATAGTTGAATTTACTGTAAAAGGGGATATCTCCGAAAGGTAGCATTAACAAGGATAGCTCAGTTATTGCTAAAGTTACTACAAAAGCAGTAGTCATCTAACAATCTCTTTAAGAACTAGTGTAGTAGGATGCTAGAAATGAAAATGTCATTAAAACCAGATTAACCATTTTTTGTAGCTTTCTATCTATTATAACTACATATATGATAACAAGATATCTGAAAGGATGTAATCAATGCTGATCAAAATCAATAAAAACATATAACACATTTTTTTGCTCAACAAAAAGAAAATAAAATTAGAGCTAGTATGAGGTCTAGCTATTTTAACTTGAAACCTTTTCATTCATGCTCATTTAATCTTCACAGAGTCATTCAAAAACAGAATATTGAAAATTCAAACTTCCAAAATGCATCAGATTTACAATGTGTCTACGTCTCACAATATTTTAGCTGATATCAGACCTTTGAGGCGAATGTTCCTTGAGGCCACTTGAGAAGTCCAGCAACCATCTGCCCTGTTTGGTTGCAGTCATCATCGATAGCCTGGCAGGAAGTAGCATATCCATTAAAAACTATTATAACAATGAAGGAGCAATGTCTATGGGCCAAGATAACTTTGCCACATTGGGTGAAGTCTCCATAGAGCAAATTGAGGAAAATTAAATTTTACAAAATGAATTTTAGAAATTAATAAACAGGTCACTATTAACTAGAACTTTATAAAAATAAGTTTAACTTCTTAGGCGATACTCCTCAACAAGAATTAATAAAAAATGAGAATCATAAATCCAACCCAAATAGTAGGAATAAGGATGATGACAATGATCGTGTTAAAGATAACACACAAAGCAACAAAAGCACAGCTAAAAAGGTCAAGAAAAATAAAAAATTCTTTGGTTTCTAGATACATGAGGCAAGCCCAAATAAACACAATTAGCAATTTTGGCAAATGCATAAGGACAAATATAAAGAAGATTTATGAGAAGGTGCATAAAAACCCTATTGAGCATAAATAATAGTTACTAATATTAGCATAGAAAGGGCAACAGTTCAACTGTTCAACAATTGCAGCTTAGGAGAGTCGTTTTAATTCCCCTTAAAATCTACTGTAAAAAATATATTTCAAATCAAAAGAAAACTAAGATAAAGCCTGGTGAACGTAATAATAGTAAGTTATGATGACCATAGAAAAGTTAATTGTTCAACAACTGCAGCTAAAACAAGGAGTAATGTGTGAATTTTCATTACCATCTACAATAAAAAATATATTTAAAATCCTTAAAAGTTATTTTGAATTGATTTACTTCTACTGAGTTAAATGAATAAACAAATTTGACAGACTTGTTGGAACAGGAGTCAAAGGTTTAAACCTGTTGTTCAGCGACTAAAAGGTCAAGGAAAGGAAAAATCTAATGCATTACATTATCGCCAATTTGAGGTATGCAGAGGGATTGATATAGTCATAAATTATTTCTTAAAATGACCCGCTAATTTACAAAAAGAAAAAAAAAAGGTGTACTGCACAACCAATATAGCCTAGGCTGAGCCTGGCACCAATTTTAATTGAAAGGTGCCTTTAGAACAAGCTGTATTGCCATATATTTAATTTTTTTGTTGAAGTTTTACCTTCATACATCTTTTCAATATGAAAGAAACAAGATCCTAAGGGCTCCTCATGTTTGAAGTTGGTAGGATGCTTTATCTCAGCCATAAAAATGAGAAATTTTTAATGCATAGCTAAGGAAGAAGATGAATGACAAAGCAATAGGATCGTCGTAAGGCCCTCCTTTGGCTAGTATTTATAGACCTTTCGATGATGTTGATGAGAACATAAAAGATGCTAAATCCAAGTAATAAGACATAGATGGAAAGTTATATGACGTGATAATTGGTGGGAAAGTTGATAGTAAGGAAAGTCAGTTAATGAGGCAATTGGTAGGTAAGTAAAGTTTGAAAATTACAATTAACATCCAAGCAATAGTTGAAAGAAGAAAATAGAACTCCAGTTGAACTTTAGCAAAGCACCTCATCAAGCATACTTGTCAATGACGCACATGGCGCATGTCGTAGCATGGCGTACCTACAGCTCTATTTGCATGGCGCAAACACCATGTTCAAGTTGACACGCGCTATTTGGCCATATGTGAGCAATGGCACACGACGCGTGTAATTTGAATTTTAGGTTATATAATTTTTAAATATTTATATAATTGTAATTTTTAAATAATATAATAATAAATTTTATATTATTACTTATTCATTTATTAACTAAACCTAAAAAACCTCATGTCCCAACTTGATCCATCAGCAACTAAAGCCACGAGCGCTCCTTCACCCCTGATCGAAGAAGCGAATCATCCCTCACCACCGATCGAAGCCACGAGCAATCCCTCACACTTGATTGAAGCCAAGAACCCTCACGGACAACTGATTCCACGATTCTGCACTAGATTAAGCTCTCTTCATGCAATTCTGCATGAATACCGCCTCCATGCGATTCCGGAGCATGTTCATTTGGGTTTTCCTTCCTTTTGTCGCTCCTTATTCGTCTGGGTATTCCTTCCTTCCGGCCCTCCTTGTTTGTCTAGATTTGCTAAAATAAATTTTGATGAAATTCTTTAGCTGAAATCTAATTTGCTGAAATCATTTTACCGGAATCCCTTTTCCTGAAATCTAAGTTGTTGGAATCATTTTGTTTAAAACATTTTGCAGGAATCATTTTTGTCAAAATATGTTATTGGTTTACAAAATTAAATTTTGTTGGAATCCGTTCTTGATTTACCAAAATTTATTTAGCCACAATTATTTGTTTAGATTGTTTAAATTTGTGTTTGTGTAAATTATCTTTGACAAAATCATATTTCAATCTTCCTCAATTTAATTATATTTTATATTAATGCTTATTTTTTTATAATTATTTTTATTTTGCGCCGTGTTCAAAATGTGTGTGTCACGCCGTGTGCTATACGTCATGGTTCCACGGGGAACTTTGCGGCATGGTGCGCTATTTTCCGTTGATAAGTATGTCATCAAGTTAATAGACATTTGTAAATGATCAATTTTTAAGACAAAACAACGAGAAACCTCTCCTTATACCAATCTAATGTAGAAAAAAAAAAAGAATTACAAGTAGATGGACAGAGGGATTTTATTTCAATGAAGGAAACATTAGACGAGATGGGCATGAATTCACTCATCCTAAAAGCATGGTAGCTCGTTCACCCAAAATAATAACTGAGTCATTATTTGATGAGTTATTACCCAATTTAATAAAAGAGCATATCACATAATTTCAAGTGAATGAGTTCTTTGTTATCTTATGTAGAATTTCCTTTCAATTAAGAATAACCCTTTTTCAATCTTTTTGAGCTGCATTAAATATGGTAATATTGTAGGTTTATATATTTCTAAAATTTAAGTACCAAAGAGGTATCTACACTTCTGGATTGAGTGTTAACCATCCATGAGCATCAATGGACAATGTTGGGGGATGCTCCATCAAATGTTAAACTCAAGGCAAACTTTCTTTAATGAATAAGATAAGAATGAATTTGCAATTATGAAGTAGCAATGCCTTATTATCTCCTTTCATCACACCAACCACTTTTAATTTCATGTTAATGGAAATAAATGACTTACAT
Source organism: Dendrobium nobile (assembly GCA_022539455.1). Classification (NCBI taxonomy): domain Eukaryota; kingdom Viridiplantae; phylum Streptophyta; class Magnoliopsida; order Asparagales; family Orchidaceae; genus Dendrobium; species Dendrobium nobile. Next base: position 10,477,380 of record CM039724.1, read on the forward strand.
AAGGAGGAATTTTTGAAGAGTTCTTAAGTATTGTTATTTTGAGTTTAAATGAGATATTTTTTTTCGGCAATTGCTTCCCCAATGGCTAAATGATTATATAAATATTATGAGCGGTTTAGTTGCCATGTTGTTTGGAAAGTAAATCCCCTATTTATATCATATAAGTTATAACTCTTCCTTTTCATTAATATAACCATTCTTTTGATTTACTTGAAGTTTTTCTTGCTTTTTGGCTTTTGTCTACATTTCCATTCCTCTATTATACCTCGGAATTCATAGTTCATTCCATAAGGGATAAGTAAACTTTGGGAGCACAACATTGGTGACTCTCCTAGTCGGGCTTTCTTGTGGTTGTTGAGTTACTTCCAAGTCTTCCTACTTGTTATCAAAGTTTCCAACATCTTTTGCATCCACTATTGATACGGCTTCTCTAATTACAACTTTCTAGGAGAGGCAATGGTCAATTTCCCTTCAAATCGCTATATATGTTTCATGTACTACTCCAGACTCTACTCTAGTTTAACATTTTAATACATTGGTGTTGTTCTCTAATTGCATGTTCCAAACATATTTAAAAAAAAAATGTAACATACAAATTAAAAAAAAAAAAAGAAAAAGAAAAGATTGTAAGCATAAACATATTTTAACAAATTAGCAAGATGACAAAGTAGTGATCCTTGCATTGCAAAGGCAAGTTGAAAAAAAAATTAGACAATAATAAAACAAAGGATGATTTTAGGGGATAAACTGTTAAGTTTCTTTGATTTTGCGAACTAAGAATATTGTACTTTTGAAATCTTATTAGTCAAGATAGTCAGCATTACATTTTGCGATAAATCAGAGTTTAAAAGCCACTTCTTTAGAAGAGATGATGATATTGTAAATTTAGCTCTTCGGAAAGGGTTCAAATCACACCATAAGATCAAAATTACATAATCCTAGTTAATATTTACTGGATCTCAAGCAAAGCAAGTAAATTCACATATTATAATCACAAAAACATATATACTGATGAATTATTCAAAGACAGGAAACATGAACATTGAACATGCTACTTGTAACAATTCCTTCCAAGAAGCTCATGTCATACACTAAAGCTATATTTTAACAAAATAAAACAACAAATTTTAACCTAGTTAGGCCAAATTGGTTTATTACTGAACTTTTGATCAGAAGAGAACCTGACTAAAAAAAGTTTTTACAAGTTTATGCTAAAACAAATACCTCTAGCAATGAACAATATTAAACAATAATTAACCTCAAAACTGATAGTAAAACAACATCATTTCTCCACTACATTGTCAAAAGGGCAGTCCAATTTTCATCAATACCGCATAAACAAAAACCCACTAAAAAATCACAGCTCTGTACTCAAAACGGACTCTGCTATTGTATTAGTACCATTATGCCAGGATAAATGCAAGGCAATGTAACCTAATTGATCTCTTAAACAAATATGAACTCTATAAGCCTCTTGCATACTCTTCATTCTGTAGTTTATTTACTTTCTTATTATCAATGGTTTTCAAAAACAAGCATATCATCGCTACCAAAGAAGAAACAATGAATACAAGCGACCCCGTTTTTTGTTGATGGATTAACAAGAATGTTTTATAAGTTAAAAAGAATTTGGTGGTGCAACCTCCCTGAGGGCTTCTAGAACACCCTTCCAGCCAGTTCATGCGGAAAATCAAAACTATAATATTCCAGCAAGACGCAAACAATTTCCAAGTCCTGATTCCGGACGCCCTAAATCCATTAAAATTCTCTGGTTGGTGCATGCGACTATGCGAGTCCTTGCTTACCTGTTTGCCGAGGATCAAGAGTCCCGGTTTCTCTGCCTCGACGATGGCTCTTAGAATCTTTGCAACGGAGAGAGGGTAAACCGTGATGGGTCCGACGTCCACGTGGACGGCGCGGTCAGCACCCATGGCCAGCGCCGTCCTCAACGTCTCAGTGCACTGAGTGGGACCGATGGAAACGGCGACGACCTCAGATGCGCCGCCGTTCTCGCGTATGCGGAGGGCCTCTTCAAGGGCAATCTCGCAGAAGGGGTTCATCGACATCTTCACGTTACTCGTCTCCACCCCGCTCTGCCCGGCGGCAATGTATGGTACATGTCGTTATTATCGCGGACTGCGACGCAGGATTGAAGAGAAGGGGAGAGGGGAAATAGTAGATGTCCGTACCTTGTCGGGCTTGACACGGACCTTGACAGCATAGTCCACAACGCGCTTGACGGCGACGACGACCTTCATCTGCGCCCTAATCTCTAAGTTATCCGAGCAACCACCAGGTCCACCAGCCAATCTGGAACGTTGCAAAAATGTAAGTGGCAATATTGGTATTATTTCCTTTTCAGAAAATTTAATTTTATAAGACTCATAAGCTAGAAATATGAACTGTCTTATCTTTTTATTAAAATATGTTTAAATTTTTTGTTTAGATGAAAATATTCTTCTACTCTTGATTACGGATATTTTGTAAGCCTTCTTTTGGACGTTTTTATTTCTGTTTTTTAAGTAATTTTTTATTTTTTAGCATAAAAATTTTAATTTTTGAACTAAAATTAAAAAATAGTCTCAAACAAAGCCTAAAAGTTAATTATGAAATTCAAATTTAAAAATTTATCAAATTTGAGACCATTAGTTATAAAATTTCTTTTCATATTCGATCGCTGTTTGAAGTGTAAAATTTTTACGAATATAGTTATACATTATTAAATAAGATTTAAATAAGATATTATTCAAAAAATTTAGAAAATAGTTGAATTACGAATTTGGATAAGATAGATATAATGTTCAAAAATAATTTGAACTTAATCAAACAAAAAATACAGTATATAATAATGTATTCACAATACTTACAATAGAAACTATTATAAAGCAAGCATGGCAAAGGATGAAATTGTAATAAAAGGCATTATATTAAATAAAAATAATTATGATACAATTAATATATTAGCTATAATCACAATCGCTATAATACAGTAGACAAAAATTTTTATGTAATTGAGTACAATAATAATATATATCTAACAATTATATTATAATAAAATGTTCAAATCTAACTGCACATATCATTATAAAATGCCCAATTTTGATCAATGGCGAAGTCAGAAATTTTTAAAGTGGACCCAACTTTATTCTTGTTTTAGCTTTTTTTTATATTCAGATTCAGTTAATAACTTTATTATTTATATATATTATGAAAAATCAATATACTCTATAAAGATATACTTACAAATTTCATTCAAATTATTTTTTTTTTGAAACCGTTTGTGCGAAGCACTAAACACGGGCTTTTCTAAATTTCGGAAGGGGGCCGATGCCTCATTAGCAATGTTAACTTGAAACTTTGCCTCATAACCATTACTCCTAACAAGAATCTCCAATAAAGAAAAAGGCATTGATAAAAAGAGGGTTGATCATGTTCTCCCACCAAAAAGAATGTTTGTAATACTTGAGCATCTTGTTGAAATTTAGGATTACTTTGGTCCAAACAAAATTTTTGAGATATTATTACAGGAAATGAAATAGCAAGAATTTTCTCAAATTTTGAGCATTATAGGGAATATAAAGTTAAAATTGTGTAATTATTAGAGTTATTAGGTTAGTAAGGTGTCTTACTATTTCCTAGCAAGTCATAGATATGCCTTTTGATAAGTGTTAGAGATTGAAGCACAAAAGATATGAAACCTTTGAACTTTCAGGTCACCTCCCTTCCTCCTAATATCAGGATTATAGGCACCATTTAATTGCCTAAAAGCCTACCCCCTTTTGTTGAGCAAGCTAAAAATACCTAGTTATTCCCATTTACTTTATTATTTTTTGATATTTTTTTCTTTGTTTGGGTTGTCATATTGATACTCTAATTGATATAAGAGCATGCAGGGAATTCTCTAATTCTCTCTTCATTTACTACCTCTTATTTTTAACTATAATAACTCTCATTTGCATTAGATTAATGACATGTTAATGATTTATATTGAAAACCTTGTATTCTTGAAAATTCTATTAGAAGGATTGCAATGGGCTACCCTCACTACCTAAAGGGTTCTCAATTGGGCAGCACGGTGGCACTGGAGAAGTGGCGCAACAATGCTAGCCGCTCGGTCTAAAGGTGTTGTGGCACTAAGGACTAAGCACTATGACGATAGGTCACAAATATTATTCTTTTAATATCTTTTTTCACTACCTAATTTAAGTACTCAAACCATTCCTCACCACCCTCATCTCGCTAAGCTTGGCCAGGTGAGGAAGAGAAGAGAAAGGGGGAGAGAGAAGAGGAAGAGAGAGGAGAAAGAAGATTCATTTTGGGTCATTTTTGTTCATCACTCTAGTTACAAAAGTTGCTCAAATTATGGTAGGTACACTGAATCCCAATTCTGTTCTCAATGATTTTGAATCTAAATGTTATCTCTCATTAATCTATTTGAAATACATTATCTTCCGATTTAGTGATTTTTTACCATGTAACTTTTGATTGTCTAGATATCCTTATTCCACACATGTTTGCATGACCATGTTAGGATTTTACTGTGTAGTTTTGCATGCGCAACATTTAATTATAATAATAAGAATAAAGGTACATACAACATAAATTGGGACTTTTATATCTATTCGATCAAGGCTAATAAGACATTCATCTGGTGCAATTTACATGATAAGACATATAAAGCAAAAAATTTCTTGGGAGTATTATGGCACTAACTCGTTATTTGGGAGGAAGTTTATAGGGAGCACAACAACGTTGGAAATCATCACTGTAATAATGTGTTCTTTGTTTGGAGCACCTAGAATATTTGGATTGAGCACTACAATACAATAAAAGTGGTGCCGTGGTGCTAGATCCAAAATGATATTTTTATATAATTATCTAAAAGCATTTTATCATCACCCATGTTCACATCCAATCATTAAAAAGATTGAGAGAGAGAGGTAAGAGGAGAAGAAGAGATGGGAAAGAAGAGAGAAAAGAAAAAATTAGGGTTTAATGATTTAGGTACTAAATTTGTTTGTCAGGCCAGTTATGTGAATTGCTCGTATAAAGGTAGGCTCTCAATACCCTATTTAATTTTAATTTTGACATTTGTATGAATAATTTTAAGATTTTAAGTAATTTTATGAAATTTGAGAAACATTCTATCTTGTAATTTTTTATATATTATAGAATGAGTAAATTTTGAGCATTTTGACTATTAAAACTAAACATTTTATCAGTTGATTTTGAATGTGTGGATTTTCTCATGTTTTACTATTAATGTTGATGTAATGGAAAGTGTTGTAGAATAATGAAAGCCCTAAAATGTTATTATAAACATTCCCTATGACTAGTTTTTTGAAAATGTTATTATTAAATGAGTGTACATGTTTTACCCCACATGAACTACTAAGGTTATTGTACACATGCCAATTTTATGTATTTATGTTTAAAGCCAAATGTCATTTATACATGTTAAATATGTTAATATTTTCATGTTGATATGATGCAATGTATATTCATATGACAAATATGACAAATGTAGGAGACGGTAAATGCACTACAAGTCAAGTTATAAGGGCTCATTATATGTATATGAGTGTGTGTGTGTGTGTGTGTGTGTGTGTGTGTTTCCTCCATCTATATTATACCTATGTGAGATGATTATGTGGAGTTATAAGGGAATCAGACATGTTTACATCTCTTATATAGGTGTGAGATCAAGTGGGGGTATTGGTGGAAGAAAAGTAATAAGAAAGCATAAAAAAATGTGCATGCCATATTTTATTTGTTGCATTACATGTTCATAGAGTAATATATATACTAACACTCATGTTCAAAGTCAAGATATGTTCAAGTTAATATTTTTGATATTAATATTCAAATTCAAGTAATGTTTAAGTTTAAGAAATGTTTCGGTTAATACATCTGATATACATGTTCAAGTTAAGGTAATGTGTATGTCATCCTTCTAATAAAGTTAAATGTATAAGTACAAGCACTACAGCAAAATCACGTATTACATGTAGATTTTATGGCAGAAAAATTTTTTATGGTAAAACAAGCGTCGCAAAAATTCTTCATCCTTCTAGCGAATTTTTCTTCGCCGGAATAAGCCCATTGAAGTTAATAGCCACCGCCTACCTGGATGCCTGCCTGCTTGCTTTGCTACCTGAGCCGCCTGCTCGCTCGCGATGCCTGGACGCCTGACCACTTGTCTGCCCCGCACTGCCTGAGCTATCTGGATGCCTGCCCGTGCCATGCACAGCCTGGCCGCTTTCCCACCCGCGTTGTGGCATCCGTGAGATTCAAACACGACACCAGTGGGATTTCAAGTATTCAACCACTTTGCTGTGGAACAAAATGTGTTATTAAGCAAATTCTTTTATATTTAAAAAAAATAATACATAAAAAATTTAAAATAAAGTAACATAAATAAATATTTAAAATAACTTATTAAATTAATAATTAAATAACTTATTAAATTAAAAATAAGTTAATTATTAATTTAATAACTTATTTTTGCTATTTAAGTTAATAACTTATTTAAAATAAATTAAAATTAAATATTTTAATTAATAATTAATAATTATTTATTTTATAAAAAATTAATTAAATTAACTTATTAAATTAATAATTAATTAAAATAAGCTATTAAATTATGAGTCTAAATTTTTTTTTCAAAAATTATTAAAATCCGCCAGAAATACTTTCGAAAACAAACCTGCCAGAAAATCCAACATAAAATATGCTTGAAAAATTGTAAAAAATGTATCATTGTAATTCATCGGAGTTCCATCAAAATTACACCAAAAAGGCTGCCAGAAATCTTCCGAAAAATCCGCTGATAATGTGCAATTTTCCTGTAGTGAAGTAAAGCTTATGTTAATATTCTATAATTATAAAAGTCTCCCATACACTTGTAATGTTATTTGACTTAAATTGTGAAGTATTATATTGTTTTGTGTATTTATATTATTATAAGTGTTGATTTTGATTTCTCTGGTCATTCACTTAGGAAGAGGTTTGCTTGTTCTTCAATTTGTATGTTACTTAAGGCAAGAAATAAGGGAAATTAGAAGATAAGTAGATTAAGAGTTATTAAATTTAGGATTTGTCTGAGTACAAGTTTAGCTTAAAGGTATTTATTTTGTTAATCTCATTAGCTAATTATATATTATGGGTGAATTGAAATATATTGGATTAATGTATATAATTTCTCTTAAGATAAAATGTGAATGTCAGCGATATCATGATTTCTTAAATTTTTTATATTTTCTATCTAATGTGTATTTAAGTTTTGATGATTGAAATAAATTGGAGTAAGTACAATTCTTCCATTAGACCCTAGGGCATGACAACTAATAAACATGTTTGAAGGCAATTTAAGGACATAAATATTTTTGTCAAGTTATTTTAATTATCTTGAATGGCCTACATGCTCTTGTTTATAATTTTTTAAATTTTGTGGAAGGTAACCTCTTAGGTCAAGTACATACCAATACATAATCACTTACATCATATTTCTTATTAGTTTTATTATTTTTTTCAAGCAGACTTATTATTTATAGTTCCAATTATTTTCTTATATTATTACAAAGGCTATCGAAGTCTCACATAATGTGTATGCAGTGTTAGAAAATGCATGTAATGGAATTCTGACAAGATGAATTGGTTTTGAATTATAACCATAGATTATTTTCACAAAAGGTGACACTATAATCACATTCAATTGAAGCATTAGATTCCTATAGGTCTATTGATATTCAGGTTGTTTGTTAAATGTAATGTTGTATGATAATGCAAGGAATAATTAATGTGTAGGAGTTGGGATTACCTTTGTAGTTGGGTTAAATGGACATAGTATAAAAGTTATGTCATTGAGTTGAAATAGGTAAGTGTTCTCTCTTTCAAAATGTATGACATATCTATCAAATAGTAGGGTCTCTCTAAAGTGCATGTTTTCATTTAACTTACATCACACCATATATAGTCCTTATAAAAACCTACCTTAATATGTACTAAACATCTAGAAGTGATGAGTAATGAAGTATAATTTATCCTACTCACTATGAATGACTCTAATATTTGATATAATTTGAGTTAAATATTAATTATTTAAAGTTAGAAATTTGAACCACATGCTTTATGATTTATCACACAACATTTTAGAAAAAAAATGCACAAATAAATGTAAATGTAAGTTATTTTCTTATTTTTACAAGTTCACACATGTTTACTTCAGTTAGGAAAATATCAAATCATTAAGTGTTAGAACCACATTCAACAAGTTACTTAATGTGAACCAACTTGAACTACATATGGCAGCCGGATACTCATAGAGCCTAAAGTCTTTAAAGTATCCGGTAGCCTAGAATCAAATCTTGTCATTTTTCCCAAAAATAAGTCCAAGAACCTTTATACAGAGTTAACAAAATCACTCGAATGACTCACAAAGTCATATATATCAAGGCTATTGCCTAATAAACTAAGTTACTTTCCTAAAGTGCTCCCAAAATTACTAAGAGTTCTTCTTATTAATACTCCCCAATAGCACTCACCCAATGTTCTAATTTTTTAAGGAACTATGAGTTAGAATCATCTATTATACATCTAATTACATTGAATCAATACTCTACCCCAAGAATCATGCAATCACAAACTTTAAGCCAAGCCTTTATCATATTGAAGCCTCTCTCAAAATCTCTCTATGATTTTCCTCCTTTTTTTCATTTTATAAAAATATTTTTATAACTCAATTTCCTTCCATTCTTTATTAAAGTGACAATTAGATCTTTTGTGATGCAACTCACTCAAAAGAATCATAAAGCCTAATCATGTCTCTCTTTTTCTCTATCTCATTCTTTCTTTTCTTTTGGTTTAATCCATATCAATGAGAAAGTCTTGACATCATTTATATATAACATTATATTTAAAACCCTCTTAGGTGTAATGAGCATAGACAAAGCCTAGGATAAAGAACCATGTAATGAAGAATATTGAAAGTAAATATAGGTCATTGAATAACAAGCAACCTAATGATTATACAACTTTTAAAAAATTATGAGTATGATTGTTTATGTGAGTGGTTGAGTGCAATTGGTTTCTTCCAAGATTTTTTTATAGTGAGTTTGATAATGGTTAAGAAAGTGGGGATTAAATTGGAAGAAATTATATGGAAGGCTAGGCAAAATGAGAGTGCTTAATTTGAGATTATAGATGGATTTTAGCCATAATGGAAGGCTATATTTTATTTGGTACAAGGGGGTGAGAGACTCCATATTCAAACTTTGAGATGTTAGCTAATTGATGATGATGTTATTTTAGATCAGTTTGGTAAGAGAGTAAGAAGTTATGAAATTTTTACTTAGACTATTCACAAGAAGTGGACATCAAGAGTTATGATTTTGTGAACATTTTGCCCAATTGTTTTAACGGTTAGGGTGATTTAAAACTTAGAAAGATAGTGGATATATTTTATAAATTGAAAATGATAAATATAGGATGAATTGCGATGGTCGAAAGAACACAATAGTAAATAAGATAACTAACTTCTCCCTCCTAGTAGAAAATAAAGGCTGACCACATTCTCAAATTTTCTTTTTGAAATGCCAAAAAAATCACTTCACTAAAGTGAGATGGATATTTATAATCTATATTTTGAGAAATTAAGTAAATTAAAATATATAAATGGAGGCCAAATTAATCATAGGCTTTAAATTACCTCTTTGAAATAGATGGGGATATTATCAGCAGAATTCAAGTTGGATGGTTGAAGTGGAGGAATGCATCGGGCTTGTTATGTGATAGAAATGTACCCCTCAAACTTAAGGAAAAATTCTATAAGATGGTAGTGAGGCCTGCAATGCTTTATGGTGCTGAATGTTGGCCATTAAAAGAGAAGCATAATACAAAGTTAAGTGTGGCAGAAATGAGGATGCTCAGGTGGATGAGTGGCTTTACCCTTAGAGATAAGATACGAAATGATCATATACGTGAAAAGGTTGGAGTAACTCCAGTAGAAGATAAGATTAGAGAGAGTCACGTTAGATGGTTTGGTCACATAAAACGGTGGCCTTCCGATGACCTGGTTAGGAGAGTAGAGGTATTAGATTTGACTTATGTTAAGAAAGGTAGGGGTAGACGTAAACAGACTTGGTTAGAAAATATTAGGAATGACCTTTCTTTATTAGATTTAAACGAGAATTTGACTTTTAATAGGACACAATGGAGAAAAAGGATTCATGTAGCAGACCCCACGTAGTGGGATAAAGGCTTGATGTTGTTGTTGTTGTTTAAATCACCTCTTCATTTTATGCAAGACATCAACATCCCAATACTAAATTCTCCACTTCACATATAATGCAAAAATGATTAAATTAAATTTTGAAAATTCATTTTCTAGAGTTAAACAATAAAAATAAAAAGTTCATATTTAAAGTTCAAGCATAAAATGAGCCTCGATTGTCTTGGCAACATTCTTTCTTGAATTGTCTTAATTAAGCTTTGGCTAAAATCTAGTGAATGATTTTTGTAGGCTTCAATGATACTCTTCTTGCACTGCATTAACTTTAGGCTTTGAGCTGAGCTATCCATGTTAATAATCATGTTATTTTGCATTAAGATTTCTCATGATTTTGTCCTGTTAAGGAGATCATCCATCTAAATGTGGAATTGCATTCCAATATTTTAAATGACATGCATACTTCTCTTTAATGATCATCTTGTAAACACAATAACCAAATCTTTAGCCAATAATTAGTTCATTCACTAGAAGGTGATTAACTATGTTAGATCATTCACTATGGATTTCTCTCTCTCTCTCTCTCTCTCTCTCTCTCTCTCTCTCTCTCTCTCTCTCTCTCTCTCTCTCTCTCTCTCTCTCTCTCTCTCTCTCTCTCACAATCCCATATATATATATATATATATATATATATATATGTTGTATAGTTGACTCCATATTTTTTTCAACCCATCATTTCATTAGCCACTCATCTTAGAATTTCCTTAATCAATCCGAACTTTGAGTAATTTTTTGATGTGTTCCTAATCAGGTTAGATTTGTTTGCATCATTTATAATAACATAATGATCTATCATTAAAATGATGTTAATATTTTGTTCTCCTATAAATGGCTGCTCTATTTACACTAATATAATAAACCTTGCACAAACCTTCAATAATCCTCATGATGGTGATTGGCCCATCAATAAACTTTCAATATTACTAGACTTGATAGATGTGAATAAGGTCATTTACCAACTCCTTAACCTGAGCACATCTTGAGCGTTAGTTCCTTCTCATTGCTATATAGTTGGAGTCCCTACAAAGTTCAACTACTTTCTTTGTCTTGCAATTTAGGCTTCGTTTGGGACGGCTTTTTTATTGCTTTCTAAAACGGAGTTTTAGTACATAAATAAAAAAATTTATACTAAAACTCCGTTTTAGAAAGCAATAAAAAAGCCGTCCCAAACGAAGCCTTAGTATGTTCATGCATATGCAAAATTGGAAATTATTGGCGCTTTTCTCGTAGATAATCAGTTTATCTCAAGCTTTCAAATATGTCAGAGACAAAGTTACATAATTTGATTTTAAGACGCATCATTTAACTTGCTCTTTTATAGAAGATTCATGATCTCGGCCTTCCCATTTTTCTCTTAAAGACTTTCTTTAATCGTTGATTGGTACTATTTTTTATCAATTTTTCTCATCATAAAAACTCTTCTCATTAGTCCTAGCCTGCTTCCTCTTCTTTGCATTCCTTCAAAAAAAATCGAAGAGAAAGTAGTTGAGAGCAGTCTCCACAAATTATTAGGGGGGGCTCCACTAATTTATTGGTTTTTATTACCTATTTAATGGGTCCTTATAAGCTATTTTTATATTTTAATGACTCTTTAATTTTTGAGCCCTTATTTCATAATTTTTTTATCAACGGATTAGATTTGAGCTAATTGTTGCTAACTATAAACTCTAACACTTTCTTGCTTATAACTTATGATTATAACAGCAAGTATGCTTAAAAACATACAGAAAACCAGACCTTACAAATTTCCTTTTCTCTCATTAAAAAATAAGAGCATCAGTTCAAATTTTAAATGCTCCAAGCACGGCAACATCCTTTACTCTTTCCTCATTACAAAATAAGAGCATCAGTACAAATTTTAAATGGTCCAAGGACAGCAACATATTTTGCTCTACACGTGAACATGTAAGCTGTGTAGGATATGCTCATCCTTGCAATTAGAGGAGTGAATTATTGACTTGATCCGAATCCGGCCTGGAAAATAACCTTCACTCACAGATGAGACAGATTAAGGTTTCAATTTTTGACTCGTTTGAAAAAATCGGGTCGTGTATGGGTTACCGCTAACCCAAAGTTGACCGGGATTTGATTCAACTCCCATCCGATCTTGCCAATCCGCCCAATCACCCCCGTGTAGGAGCATCGCCCGGCACTGGCGTACTCGCACAATCACGTTCGTGGCACTCGCACCCCCACCCATGTTGTTTTGTAGTCATGCTTGCAGTGAAGTGGCCTTCACTACAAGAAAATTAGGGATTACCGGTGTGTTTTACCGGCGATCCTATAGCCGCCAGAATTATCAGAGGTAAAATTGGAGGTCTAACCACCGGTATTAACTGACAGTTTATCTGACAGTTTTTAATAATACAACGCCGGAATTAGCTGCGGTATAATAAAACCCGGCAAGGGCGCCGATTTTCTATTTTACCGGTGCCTTTACTGGCGGTTTTAAGTGATTTGTTCTGGCGATCTAAACCGCCAGAAATGGCCCTAATATTGGCCAAACTGAGCCTTCCTCTTCATTTCTTCGCGTATCTGTTTCTCTGCAGACTCTCGCTCGCGTGTTGACCTCATTTTTTTATGAGGTCACTTTAACCCCTTTCTGAACTCTAGACCCTAGGATTTCTTAGACCCTAAGTTCCTCCTAGATCCCAAGATCAATCCAAATTCATATAAATTCAAATCAATTCAAGTTTCAAACCCAGTCAAACTTTAACTCAATCCAGCTCAAAACCCAGGCTCCGATTTAAGCCCTAATTTAACCTTCAAATTAGTATCAAACCTAATTTAGGATCTATCCAATCATTAGTAATCATTCAATTAATTACAAATGGTTAGGATAATTCAAATTTAAACTTTGAAACCTAAAACCCAGTTCAAATCCAGAATTTCAAACGAAATTTCAAGGATAAAAGGCTAAGTCCTAAAAGCCTTTTCCATTGAATTTTCAAATACTTCAAAACCAAGTCAACTGACCTTTGATTCAGAGTATATCAATTGCACATTGATAGGACATGTATGTAGAGGCAACCCTCCAAATTTGAGCCCATTCTGAGGTCTCTAGTCCCAGAAATTGAATTGAAATATAAAGGTTATAAAACATTCAAATATTTACAGCCTATGCCACTAGACTTGCCACCCAGTGGATTTTGACCTTGGTGCTTTATCCAAAGCCTCCAATCACTTCCAGATCCTTAATCCTAACTCATTAAACATTAAATCATATTTTGGTGGACTCATTTCGACCCCCGGTTGACCTAGGGGTCAAAATGACCAAAATACCCCTTAGAGATTTAAACATCAATTTCAAACCAAATGACCTCAAAATTGCTTATGCCCACTCCCAATAATTTTCAAACATCAAACCAAACCTGTTAAGCCTGGACCCACTCCTTGGATCAAGCTGGTTGACTTGATCAACCTAGGTTGACTCAATTACACTTTAAGGTTTAAATGGGTTATTCCAACCCATATAACCTATCAAACATATTTCAAATATCAAATCAAATCCAAATCATGACCTAATCATACTCTTATACTTGGCAAATCAAATCCAAATCAAAGTTGACCAAGTCAACTATAAGGTTTGGTCAAACAACTTCAAGTTCTCATACTCTTATTCAAACTCCAATCTTTAAGCCTCAAACCTTCTCTAATCCATCTAACCAGCTCATTAGGAGCACTTGGCTGCCACCTCATTAGTCAAAGGCATAGTTGACTAGTCAAAGTGATCAAACTTGTTTAATATATGGCTTTATCATATTGGTAAGCCAAATCTATTTATTAATCAAGTTTTATGCAAGTTGATGGCTGGAGAGGATAGTTGATAGCACCCTTGATCTCCCCTTTATCTTGATTAAGATAGTAATCATGAGAAGGAGTGGAGAGAACCTCACTCTTCACTCAAAGCATTATCTTCATTTCCTACCTTCCAAAATCTCTAATCCCAACAGCCCACAACCTTCTCCAAGGCATGATTCAGCCTCTCCATCTATAATTGGGCCTCTTCCATATATTAGAAGGCGGATTACAAAATTAAAAACTCAAATTGAGAAGAGAGAGAGAGAGAGAGAAAGAGAGAGAGAAAGGATAATTTCGATAGCAGATTTTAAACCAGCCACCAAGAGCTCCTAGACTCTTGAGAGAAGTTGTAGAGGACATCCCTAGCTTTCCAACAAGTCCAAGATCACCCAAATCCGCTCACATGATTATAAGATATCTCAACTTTTCTTTAAAATCTTAATTTGAAACTGTAGCAAATCTATAACACATGAAGCCTCCAAACTTCAGGTGTTAGAAGATTATGTTGCCCTCTAGCTACATTTCAAATTTAAATAAATTTTGTTGAGTATTTTGGAAGATATGGGCATTTGAAATTTTTTTTTTGAACTATCTTGGCACAATCGGACGGCCCAGAACAGGCCATGTCACCCCATCCGACCACACACCTGTGCCTAGACTCGAGCGCGGGTTCGTTTAGACTGTGGGATGCCACGTGGCTTGATCAGAGCCGTTGGCTCCTCCCGCGGTCGATCCAACGGTTGGATCGAAGATCCGACGTGGTTAAGTGGTCGGCTGTCAGGCTGACACGTGGCTGAGATGCAGCGCCGCGCTACCATACAGCCCAATGATTGGTACGGCGACGGCGGCGCCCTTTGACCCAAATTAGGTTTAAAAAATTTCAAAAATTGCATAGATCTTCAAAAATTCATAGCAAATCGAATTCTTCACCAAATGGAATGTTTTAGGGCTCATTAGAAAGGGCATTTTATTTATTATTTATTAAACTTAAGTTTAAGTTGATTAATGCACTAAATTATGAGATATTTAATCTTGTTTGAAATATGTTTTTTGTACTTTTCTTACAATACAGTGGTCAACTGGAGTCCAAATTTTGGTGAAAGATTATTGGGTATCTTAGCCATGTTTAGTAATTTTTCTAGGGTCAGATACCCAATAGATTGTTGTGATGTGAATTTTTAAGGCAAGGGGTCCATTTTGGACCCTAAACTTTGAAAATTCATAAATCCATCAATTTTTAGTATTTTGTTGTGAAAATTTTGCGATATGAATGCATGTGTACCAAAGTTGGACACATCAAGTTTCATGCCCATTTGAAAAGTAGAGACATCTAGGAAAAATAATTAGGAAAATGTCTACAAAACTTAAAAAATTTCTAGGGAGTTTTACACACAGCCAATAGGGGTGAAACATGAATACAGTAAACCTAGTGACATTTTGAACCATTGGTTTAAATTTTACTTAATTTGGAGATCATTAGGTTAGAAAATTGGCCATATCAAATTTTAGTCCCTTTAAGGACATAGAAAATTCAACAAATCACAATAAATCAAAATTAATTCCACGAATTACACATAATACCTCTAACTAACCATAATTCAACTCTTAATCAGCTAAAATTGAAACCATTTTAATTTAACATTAAATTCCACCTTAATTTATTTTTAACCAAAAATTAATGTTTAATCAATTTTAATTAATTTAAAATAATTAAAAATTCCCAAAAATTCTCTAAACACTTGCTGATCTCTCCTTAGATCATTTATGATCTTTAGAGTTGATTCCAAGGGGTTTGGGAATTGTTTGGGCTCAAATCATCAAAAGGACCCTTAATTAAAACAATTAAAAAAATCCTTAAAATGCCCAAATTTCAAAAATTCATAACTAATTGTAGAAAATTCCAAATTAGTCAAAATAAATGGCTAATTACTCTAAATAAAATGTAGAATTTTATAAAAATTTTAAACCCCCAAAATCTAGTCAAAGTAAAAAAAGTCAACAATTTGGTCAACCCTAGGTCAAAATGAGGTTAAAACTTCTAAAAATCATAACTTTTCATAAAAAAACTCCAAATTAAGTGTACTAATAGTTTAACAACTCATAATATGGCATAGTATTTATTGAAAATATAAAATCTCTAATATTAACTTTAATTCTAAAAATCAACTTTTAATCCCCTTAATTAATATATTTAGAAAATTCCTAAAATCCATTAATTCTTTAATATTTCAAAATTTTCTAACTTGATTATTAAAATGCTCAACCAATCTCTTAAAATTAGTAACTAATTCTTTTTAATGTTAATATATCCTTTAATTTAAACCAATCTAAATTAACTTAATCAATCCCGATTACTACTAGGTAACCCAGGCCTACGAGGCTATTATCTTACCCCTAAGGAAGGTGATAAAAACTTCACAACTTCGGTGTGAAACAAAGATAGTAATTATTTAACCTTTAAAATATATTTAAATAAATTCTTAATATATTGATATTTAAATTCAAACTTAAAACTCCCTTAAGCCTTAACAAACTCAAATACTATACAACTCTAACTAATCACCCAATTTAGGATCTACCTCAGCCACACGAACTTTTACACACACTTTAGATAGTTTGCTAGGATAATCAGCTCTAGATATAGGTTAAGCCAGTGTTTACTTTTCTACTGTGTGCTAGATTTTTCATGATTTTATTGCATGTTCTGGATGAAATTACCTTGCTGTGTTTGCTTACTTTTACTACACTCTATGGATGATTGATGTGTTTGGCGACTAGATTACCCTTAGGATAGGAACGATTTAGATGTTCATTGAGTTTTCTGTAGGTGGCTATGCTTATGCAGGGCAATAAAAAGGGGGCTTAATAAAAATTAATTATAAATATGCTTGCATAGGTGCTTCAGCTGCTAAGCTCCCAAATAATAAAAAGCATGGCCAATATGTTCATTTATTTTTCTGCACATTTATAGATATTTGGGAATAAATATTTTTTTATTTATCAACTACTTTGGATAACCCTGCAGGAGAGTCTAGTATTTTATTTCATATTATATGTAATTTGTGCAAAAATTTTAAGTGTTGTGAAAGTGGAGTTTTGAGTTGGGATACATAAATCCAAAGGTTGGATTCCAAAGAGAAAAGGACACCTCTTAGGGGAGTAGCCATTTTCTATTTAGAGATCTAAATGTGGATCACTTTTTCCTTACCCAAAGAGGAAAGAGTGGCATTCCCCCTAAAGGAAGAGCCCTCTTATCCATTTGGGTAGCCTACTATGAAGGATCTAAGGAGCCTGAAGGAAAGGAGTCTGAAGGAGAAAAATATTGAAGAACTGAAGACAAAGAGTATCCCACTCAAAACCACTTGTGTCTCTATTAGGTTTAAAATCCAGGTTGTTGTCAGTGGTGTCCAACCACTTTACTTTCTGCAGAACCTGGTTTGTAATAAGCAATGAAATTTTGCATATGGATATTTATTAATTAATTCATTTATATCTAATGTGTTGATATGATTGACTTTAGGATTGCTTGCTTTTCCTAGTTTTTTGGCATTTCTAAGCCGCTTTTTTTTTCTTGAATACGTGAGACTCGTAAGGGTGTGAATTTCCTTTTTATACTAATAATAAAAAAGTCTAAATTTTAGAGAGTTAAATAACATAGAAAGATAATGAATCTAGAGAATTAGTTGGGGATCGGCCTCGAGATTGCATGCATATTTTCGCTTGCGGGTAGAGTCCAAATAATCTGACCTATTCCTTTTGAACCTCCAAGAGATGAGATAAGAGAGAATTGACTTAGGAAAGCTTATTCTTTTAGAAAACCTCCAAAAAAAAAGATGAGTGTTGGTGAAGGGAGGAGAAGAAGAAGAGCAAAGCAAGGGTATCATTTAAGTGTGCTTATGAAGACAATAGTCTCTTAGATTTTGACCTTCAAGAGATTTGATACCATTCTCTTATCTTAGAATTCACTAAATTTCTTTCTTGAATTATTTTTTAAGAGATGATATATGATGAATAATGAACTCCTATGTAAGTTTATTCGTAGATTTTTGAACCTATTCCATGATGATGAATTTTTTTTTCATATGGAATTAGTATTTTGATATGAATTTTTATATTATATGTCTATAACATGTTTATATTTCATTAAATCAATATTTAATTCATGTCATAAATCATGTTGCTTGATGGGGGTTTTTTCCATTGAATTATTACTGATTTAGGATTGTTGGACATTTAAAATGTGTTAAGAATGATGTGCAAGCCTTGGGAAGAGTTGAGAATGAGTGGTGTGTAAGTTCTATGCAAAGGAAGGGGATATATAAGGGTTCTTAGAATTTGGCTGAAATGTGTTAAGTTAACTGTAGAATTTAAGGCATCAATTGGTGGAAACTCCAAAAAATTTTTATTAATTTTTTTAATTCCAAAACTTAAAAACACTTAGAGATGGAAAAGGAGTGTGTCAAGAGCAATAATTAAAATTTTCATAAATTTCTAAGGTCTTTGAGGGGTCAAATGATGAATAGAAGCCAACAAGGTTAGATTCAATCGAAGCTTAGCTGAGATCAATTATTATGAGTTTGAAAATATGTTTAAAGGAAAAGAGCTAGAACATAAGTGCGGAAATCTCATAAGGTAGTTGTAAAAGATTTCTACAACAACAACAACAAGCCTTTATCCTACTATGTGGGGTTGGCTACATAAATCCTTTTTCTCCATTGTGTCCTACTAAGAGTCAAATTCTCACTTAAATCTGAAAAAAAAGTCCATTTCTAATTCTTACTTAAATCTAAAAAAAAAGTCCATTTCTAATATTTTCTAACCAATTCTTTTTAGGTCTACATTTGCCTTTCTTAGCATAAGTAAAATTTAAAACATCTACTTTCCTAATCAGGTCATCGGAAGGCATCCATTTTATGTGACCAAACCATCTAAGCTGACTCTCTCTTTCATTATCTTCCACTGGAGCTACTGCATGCTTTTCACGTATACACTCATTTTATATCCTATCTCTAAGAGTAAATTCACTCATCCACCTGAGCATCTTCATATCTACAACACTTAACTTATTATGCTTCCCTTTTAAGGCTAACATTCTACACCATAAAGTATTACAGGTCTCACCGCCATCTTATAGAATTTGCCATTAAGTTTGAGGGGGACTTTTATATCTCGCAACAAGCTCGATGCATTCCTCTACTTCAACCATCTAACTCGAATTCTACTAATAATATCCATATCTATTTCACCATCACTTTGAACAATAGACCCAAGATATCTAGAATATGTACTCTTATTAATTTCTTGATTGCCCAAAGTCACAATCCCTCCACTAAATCTATTATTACTAAAATTATACTCAAAATATTCTTTTTTAGTTCTACTCAAAAAATCCTTTAGACTCTAAGATTGACCTTCGTGATTTAAGTTTACCTTCAACTCCCTCTTTAGTCTTATCAATAAGAAGAATATCATCAGCAAAAAGCATACACTAGGGTAAAACCTCTTAATAATGTCTACTGAAAACATCCATACAGCAACAACATCAAGCCTTTGTCCAACTATGTGGGGTCGGCTACATGAATCCTTTTTCGCCATTGTATCCTATTAAAAGCTAAATTCTCATTTAAATATAATAAAGAAAGATCATTTCTAATATTTTATAATCAAGACTTTTTAGATCTGCCTCTACCCTTCCTAACATAGGTCAAATCTAATACCTCAACTTTCCTAACAGGGTCATCAGAAGGCCTCCATTTAATGTGGCCAAACCATCTAAGGTGACTCTCTCTAATCTTATATTCCACTGGAGCTACTCCAACCTTATCACGTATATGCTCATTTCATATCCTATCTCTAAGGGTAAAGCCACTCATCCACCTAAGCATCCTTATCTCTGCGACACTTAACTTAGTATTATGCTTCTCTTTTAATGACTAACATTCGACACCATAAAGCATTGCGGGTCTCACCACCATCTTATTGAATTTTCCCTTAAGTTTCAGGGGGACTTTTCTATCACACAACAAGCCCAAAGCATTCCTCCACTTCAACCATCCAACTTGAATTCTGCTGATAATATCCCCATCTATTTCACCATCACTCTGAACAATAGATAAAAGATATCTGAAATGTGTACTCTTATTAATGACTTGATCGCCCAAAGTCGCCATCCCCTCACTAGATATATTGCTAGTAAAATTACACTCCATATATTTAGTTTATGATCTACTCAATAGAAAACCTTTAAAGTCTAAGGTTGATCTCCATAATTCAAGTTTACCATACACTCCCTCTCTAGTCTTATCGACAAGAAGAATATCATCAGCAAAAAGCATACACTAAGGTACATCTTCTTGCAAATGTCCAGTGAGAACATCCATGACTAAAGAAAAAAGATATGGACTTAAGGCTAATCCTTGATGTAATCCAACCGAAATAGGAAAATACTTTGTCAAACAACCTTGTGCTTGAACACAAGTAATAGCTCATGCATACATATCTTTAATGATTTGAATATAAGCGTTATTAACTCCTTTCATTTCAAGAACTCTCCATAGCACTTCTCTTAGAACTTTATCATATTCTTTCTTTAAATCAATAAATATCCTATGTAGATCCTCCTTATTCTCTATATATTTCTCCATCAAACCTCTCAATAAATGCATGGCTTTCGTAGTAGACCTACCCGGCATGAATCTAAATTGATTTCGAGAAATATTAGAATCACGCCATAACCTACGCTCCATAACTTGCTCCCATAGTTTTAAAGTATGACACATTACTTAATTCCTCTATAATTCACACACATGTGTGCATCATCTTTATTCTTAAAATTGGGAATTAACACACTCAATCTCCATTGATCTGACATCTTTTTAGTGTTCAAAACAGTATTAAAAAGTTTAGTAAGCCAAGAAATTCCTTCTTCTCCTAAGCATTTCTGCATCTCTATTGGAATATCATCAGGTCCAACATCTTTTCCATACTTCATTTTCTTTAAAGCCTCTCTAACTTCAGTTTTACAAATACACCGATAAAAATAAAAATCTTTATTTTCATTTAGGGTGATAAAGTCGCTAAAGTCAATCGTATTCTCACAATCTTCATTAAAAAGTTTAGCAAAATATCTCATCCACTTTTGTTGAATATCATCTTCTAAGAAAAGTACTTTTTTATCTTCATCCTTAATACACTTCACTTGAACTAAATCCTTACTACTCATATCTCTTTGTTTGGCTAACTTATACATACATCTTTTTCCCACCTTAATATCTAATATTTTATATAAATCATTAAAAGCCAAGCTCTTTGCATCGCAAATAACATTCTTAGATTTCTTACGAGCCTCTTTATAGCTTTCCCAGTTATCTGAATTTTTACATCTAAACCAATTTTTATAACAAAGGTGGATGAGATATATGTATAAGGCTTAAGGCTGATCCTTGATGTAATCCAACAAAAATAGAAAAATACTTGGCTAAATTACCTTGTGTTTGACCACAAGTAACAACTTCTGCATACATATCCTTAATGACTTGCATATAAGCATTATTAGCCCAATTCTTTTCTAGAACTCTCCATAGCACTTCTCTTGTAACTTTATTCTCTAAATCAATAAATGTCATATGTAGATCCTCCTCATTCTCTATACTTCTCCATCAAACCTCATAATAAATGTATAGCTTCCATCATAGACCTACTCTGTATGAATCCAAATTAATTTTGAGAAACATTAGTATCAAGCTGCAACCTATGCTCCATAACACTCTCCCATAATTTTAAAGTATGATACATTAACTTAATTTCTCTATAATTTGCATAATCTTTTACATCACCTTTATTCTTAAAAATATGAATCAACATAATCATTTTATACACATCTGACATCTTTTTAGTCTTCAAAATAATATTAAAAAGTTTAGTAAGCCAAGAAATTCCTTCATCTCCTAAGCATTTCACACCTCTATTTATATATTATCAGGTGAAATAGCTTTTCACCACTTCATTTTTTTAATGACTCTCTAACTTCATTTTTACTAATATGTTGATAAAATCAAAAATCTTTATTTTCATTTAGGGAGCTAAGTTCACTAAAGTCAATCGCATTCTCATAATCCTCATTGAAAAGTTTAGCAAAACATCTCATCCACTTTTATTGAATATCCTCTTCTAAAAAAAATGTTGTTTGATCTTTATCCTTAATACACTTCACTTGAACTAAATCATTACTACACTTATGTCTTTGTTTGGCTAACTTATATATATATATATATATCTTTTGCTCTCCTTAGTATCTAAACTAATATATAAATCATTAAAAGCTAAAATATTTTAATCACGTTTTGCTTTATTAGACTCCTTACGAGCCTCTTTATATATTTCCCAACTATCAAAATTTTTTACATATAAATTAAATTTTTATAACAAATCTTCTTATTTAATATCTTTTATTTCACATTTGTATCCCACCACCAACTTTTTTTACTATTAGAAGATTTTTCTTTAATTCTCCAAGCACATCTTTTGCAACATTTTTAATATCACTAGCTACTTTTTCACATATAACATTAGCTTCCTTATACACAGACAAAATTTTAAGATTTAAAATTTTACTCTCAAAAATATATTTTTTAATATTTTTTAAATGCCCCCATCTAATCCTAGAATAATATTTTACTTTAATTTTTATTTTCTACCCCTTCATCCTAAAATAAAAAATTATTGAGTGATGTTGGGTACATAAATTTTCACATACAATCTTTGCAATCTAAATGATCTATTTTTCATATAATAAAATAATAAGTCTGCATTTTACTATATCCATTAAGTGATGAGATGCTCATCTCTTTTCTTAAAATAGGTATTAGCGATTACAAAATCATAAGCTAAAAAATTATATTATGGTCTTACCACCTTCATTAGTCACTCCATACTCATTGCCAACATGAATGGTTTTAAAATCATCTGCCTCTTTACTAACATGTCAATTTAATCTCCTCCAATAAAAAAACTATTTCTTCAAGAGGTATCTTTTGTATTAAATCTTCTAAGTCATTCTAAATTTTTAATTTTGAACATATATCCAAACCAACTTAAGGAGCATAAGCACTTATAATATTAATAATCTTTGCATCAATAATAATCTTTAATAATATAATTCTATGAGGTTATTAGTCATCATCCGCACGTAATGGCTCTCTGCTCTGGGTTCTTCAGGAAATTCCACGGCAATTTTTCTAGGGCATCGTCGGGAGCACTGGTTTGCTCTTTATGTAGCTCTTCTCTTCAATTTTTCTGATTGTTGGCTTTCTCTCTATGCATTTTGTGCTGTGATTGTTTCGTTTTGAGGTTTCTTTTTAGTTTGATGCTAGGTGATGACACCTATTTCATCATCGTTCCCTAACCCGAACACTTTCTCACTTGGTGAGGGGAAGTCAAGGTCTTTTAAAGATGTTTTAGCTGGCTCTACATCTACTTCTTTGGATCTGAAATTCGTGCAGTCTTCTTTTGAGGGATGTCCGGCTCTTTTGCTTGAAGACCCGATTGTTGATTTGATGGCTGCTCCGTTTGCTTTAACGCTTGTTGGTAAATTTGTTTTGAGACGACCTAATCTAGATGTCACTCAAAATTTTTTTCTTAAACTAAAACTATCAGGAGAGTTTCACATTGGATTGCTTGACCAAAGACATGTTGCTATACAACTTGCCAATGATCTTGATTATAGCCAAATTTTTGCTAGGAGATCTTACTATATTCAAGCCTGTCAAATGCGGTTACTTAAACGGTCTCCAGATTTTGATGTTAGGGAGGAATCCCCTATTGCTCCTGTATGGATTTCTTTTCTGAATTTGAGACTTCATTTCTTTAATAGTCAAATTCTCTTTGGTTTGGCCTTTATATTTGGGAGGCCGTTACAAACTGATCAAGCAACTGCTATTGTTTCTAGGCCATCGGTTGCTAGGGTTTTAGTTAAACTTGATGTCTCCAAGAAACATCCTATGAAAATATGGATTGAATCTGAGGTTAAGGGGTATTTTCAAAGTAGAATTTCAAAATTTACCTATTTTTTTGTTCATTTTGCAAGATATATGGGCATGGAATGAATGATTGATTTCAGAAACATCCTCACCTCCGTAAAGAAAAGAGCTCTTCGAAACAAGATGGGGATGTGCCTACTCAGGTGATCTCTAATCCTATTCAAGTTACTTTAGAGGATAATACCTCCAATCCTAATACTGAGCTGATAGAGGTTAATTTAGAGAAACCTATTATTTCTTGTACTAATGATGGTTCTTTGATTATTAATCAAGGTCATACTATTAAAACTCATGCTGATACTAATATTGCTTGTGAAAACATCCAGGATCAAGACTTGAATAATTATGAAGCTCCTACTAGTACTAATATTACTGCTTCTCCTACTTGCATGATTAATTTAAATTTTAATAATTTTAATGGATAGATGATTGTTTCTACCTCTATTAATCTCTTAAATGTTCAGGAAGCTTTGGTTATTCAAGTGGTTCCTAAAGATGCTCTTTTAGAGGAAGGAATTTGTTTTTTCTTTTCAAAAAAGAAATAAAGAAATTGTTCTAAGAGATTGTGATGTTACTGAGGAGGAGGAAAAATTTATAGAAGGTGAATGTCCTCATCTATCTTCTTTAAGGGATCCCCCAAGTGGTAGTAAGGCTCTTTCTCTTTCTTATTATAATAATGATGCTTTGACTGATACTGAGAAAATGCATATTGCTGCTAAATTTTTTGCTAAAGATGATAATGAGTTGAGTTTTATCAAAGTTCATAGTAAAAGAGGAAGGAAACCTAAGCATATTTCTCTTCAACCTCCTAGAAACACTCGATCGCATACTTCTCATTAATTTGGTTTTTTATGTTTAATACAATTATTTGGAATGTGAGGGGCATTGGTTTTCCTTCTTCTAGAATTCGTGTTAAAAACTTGTGTCGTGTTCATAACCTTTCTATTCTTGTTTTGCTTGAGCCTCTTATCTCTTCTGATAGATTAATAAGCACTTCTCAATTTTTGGCTTTAACCATGCTATTTCCAATGTTACAAACAAGATTTGGGTTTTCTGGAAAGACTCGATTAAAATTAATGTCATTGGTGACTTAACTCAAGTTTTGCACTATAAAGTAGAGGTTCTTAACTTTAACTGTTGTACTTCTTTTATTTACGTTGCTTCTTTACTTTATTCTAGAAAATTACTTTGGGATCAACTTTTTGATTTTCATAATATATGTAATTTGCCTTGGCTTGTTGGTGGTGATTTCAATACTATCTCTAACCCTTCTGAATGGATTAGAGGTTCCCCTCCTTTTTGTTCTATAAAGGATTTTAATAATATGATTACTTATTGCAATCTTACTGATATTGGGTATGTTGGTAATAACTTCACTTGGAATAGGGGTCATTTATGGCAAAGATTGGATTGTATACTTTTTAATAACCCTTGGCTTAATTCCCTGTTTTCCACTAATGTGCAGCATTTGAGTATAACTTTGTCGGATCATTCCCCTTTACTTATCAGCATTAAGTGTAAACATGGTAATGTTTCTTCTCAATTTAGATTCCAAAACATGTGGTTAAATCATGATTTTTTCTTGGATGTTGTTCAACTTAATTGGCTTGCTCCTCTTCATCATGATAATTCTATTTTTGGTATGAAGAGACTCTGGTTTAAATTGAAAAGGTTGAAACAAGTTTTAAATTGGTGGAACCTTCATGTGTTCAAAAATGTTTTTTCTAATATTCTGCAAGCTGAGCAACTGGTTAACTCTCTTGAATTAGCTTGTAAAAATGATCCTTCTGATACTAATCTTTCTCTCTTAAAGAATTCTAAAGAGGATCTGTTTAATTTACAAGCTCAGGAAGAGGTTTATTGGAGGCAAAAATTTGTTGCTAAGCATTTGCTTGAAGGTGATAACAATACTAAGTATTTTCATACTTTGCTTAAGAGAAAAAGAGCCAAAAAACACTATCAATAAAATACAAAGGGAAGATGGGTCTTTTACTGAAAATTCTGAGGAGATTGCTAATTTAGTTGTGAATCATTCTCAAGTCAGGTTTAACAAAGTTTTTACTCCAGATCAAATTATTGATCATTCTTTCATTCCTTCCATTATTTCTATTGAGGAGAATATTTTTCTTTCTAGACCTTCTTTTGAGGAGGTTAAAGAAACCTTCCTGAATATGATAAGGAGTCTGTGGCTGGGCCTGATGGTTTTACCACCCTATTTTTTCAAAAATACTGGCACATTATTGGTAATGATATTTTTCATGC
Organism: Dendrobium nobile; assembly: GCA_022539455.1. Classification (NCBI taxonomy): domain Eukaryota; kingdom Viridiplantae; phylum Streptophyta; class Magnoliopsida; order Asparagales; family Orchidaceae; genus Dendrobium; species Dendrobium nobile. Next base: position 10,503,765 of record CM039724.1, read on the forward strand.
TATTTTAGATTTTTTTGCTAGTACTCCTATCCCTAAGTTTTTTATTTCTACTTCTATTATGCTTATTCCAAAAAATAATGATATTACTAATTGGAATGATTTTAGACCTATCAGTCTCTACCCTTTCTTCAATAAATTGATTTCTAAACTTATTGTGAATCGTCTAACTACTATTTTACCCAGAATTATTTCTCCAAATCAGATGGGGTTTGAGAAAGGTAGGTCCATTATTGATAATATCATATTGGCTCAAGAATTTTGTCAAGACTTGGATGTTAAGGTTAGAGGTGGTAATTTAATTTTGAAGCTGGATAATGCCAAGGCATATGATAATATTGATTGGAATTTTATTTAACTTATTTTAGAATTTTTTGGTTTTAACTTTGTTTTTATCAAGCTTATCAAGAATTGTATTGAAAATGTTCATTTTTTTATTATTGTTAATGGTTCTAATAATGGTTTCTTCAAAGTTTCTCATGGTTTAAGGCAAGGTGACCTCATTTCCCCTGCTCTCTTTATTATTGCTGCTGAGTTTCTTTCTAGAGGTCCTACTAATTTATTTAATGCCAATCCTCATTTTTACTTTACAACTTTGGGAGGTGTTCCTCTATCACATTTATGTTTTACAGATGATTTTATTGTGGTTGCCAATTGGTCTATTAACAAAATTTGGAATTTTATGAATTTTTTTATTATTTTGAGAAGGTTAGTGGTTTACCCTTTAACAAAAACAAATGTTGTTTCATTGCCTCTAAGAGAATTGCATATGATCGTATTTTATCTATTAGTAATCTCACTGGCTTTTCTCAGGCTCATTTGCCTATTAATTATCTTGGAGTGCCTCTTTTCACTAGTAGAGGGAAATCCTTTTTGTTTGATGATCTCATCTTGGAGTGCCTCTTTTCACTAGTAGAGGGAAATCCTTTTTGTTTGATAATCTCATTGCTTCTATTCAAAACAGACTATTATCTTGGGAATCAAATTTCCTTAGCTTTGGTGGTCGGGTTATTCTTATTAAAAGTGTTCTTTGTGCTTTTTTTTGTTTATATTTTTCAATCTATTTTTCCTACTCAAATTGTTTGTGATAGACTTCACAAGATTAATAATAAATTTTTTTGGAGAGGCACTTCTTCTAGTGCTAAAATTCATTGGGCTGCCTGGAAGAAATGTTGTGGTGTTTTGGTTGAAGGTGGTCTTGGGTGTAAGAACTTTAAAGATCTTGCTAAGGCTTTTTCTTTTAAACTTTGGTATAATTTATGTGCTAATGTTAGTCTTTGGGCTAATTTTATGGTTTCCAAGTATTGTTATGGCAAGCATCCTACTAATTGTTTTTCTATACAAGGTGACTCTAGAGTTTGGAAAAGGCTTCGCAGGATTAAATGGGAGGTTGAGCCCTTCATCTCTTGGGGCCTTGGTGATGGTAATATTTTATTTTAACAGGACTGTTGGTTAGGTAAAAATTCTATTGACTCTATGTTGAACTCTTCTTCTACTTCTTCTATTAAGGTCAATACCTTTTTTAATAATAATTCATGGGACTATAATAAGCTTGCTAATGAGGTCCCTGAATGTATCCTCCATAGTATTTTAAACTTACATATCAATACTGCTTCTAGAGATAGTTTGTTGTGTGATCTTTCCAAAGATGATGGTTTTCATTTAATGAGTGCTTGGCATACCTTCAGAGATAAAAGAAATAAAGATAACATCTTCCATAATATCTGGCATAAAAGCATTCCTTCTTCTATTTCTATTTTGTTTGGAGAGTTCTGCATAAATTTATTCCTGCGGATGATAATCTTATTAAGAAAGGGTGTATCTTGGCCTCTAAATGCCAATGCTGTTTTCATATGGAGAGTATGCACCATGTTTTTTTAGCTGGGCCTATTTCGATGATTTGTTTCAACTGAACTAATTTAACTCTCATTTGTCTCTTAAATCCATGCTTAAGTTATGGTTTATTAACTCCAAAGGTCACATACATAACCTTAAACCATCAGAATGTTATTTAAAAATTGAAGGATAAGGTGTTAGCTCTACTGGCTGTTAATTTAATTTATGTTAAGAACTTTAAAAATTCTTATTTTGTTGGTAATTCTTTAGGTTTAAAGTTGGAGGGTGTTCCTACCATTTCTATTGTTATCTACTGGCATAAATCTCCCATTAATTTCTTTAAGCTTAACGTGGATGACACCAGTACTGATCTATTTGGTGGTTGTGGTGGTGTGATTAGAGATAGTAATGGTGGCCTCATTGCTGCTTTTGCAGGTCCTATTCAGAGTAACTATTATACTGCTGTTCTTAAGGCCATTTTGTATGGTATTCAACTGTGCATCTCTCTTAACATTTCTAATTTGAATATTGAGGTAAATTCTTACTTGGATTTTCACCTCTTTCAAGATGAAGTTGAGATGTGTTGTTCACCGAACCTCTTCTATATGGTTAGAGATATTAAAAAACTGATGTTGTCCCTTAACTATTCTTTTCACTATATCAGTAAAGATGGTAATGCTTGTGCCTCTTGGTTGGCAATGTGGGGTTGTAGTCGGACTAGTTTTACTGATTTTATTTGGGACACTAGCCCTGCCCATCTTCATGGATTACTTAATCTTGATGCTTGTGGTTGACCCTATGTTAGATCTTAACTTCTATTGGTTGGTCTTTGGTTTTTATTTTTTCATTTGGTTGTCTGTTAGTTGGTCCCTATTTTATGACTGGGTTTATTACTTTAGCCTGCTGTTTGACTGGGATGTTATTCTCTGTTCCCATAATTCCTAGAATTTGCCTTATGTTGGTTGGATTTTTTGTGGTGAGGAGCTCGTTTAAGGAGGCTAGAGAGAGAAGCTCCCATTTTTTGATCTAGAAAGAGAATCTGTTAGTGTTTGATTTTTGAATTTCGCGGGTGATTTGTGATCGTGCTTCGTTGTTGAAGATGGTGGTTCAGGACCGCCGGCAGCGACTTGCCGGCGGTAATCCTCCGTCGGACCTCAAACAAAATGTTCCTCTTAGAGTTGATGATCAAAGAACTGTAAAGAATCGCAATGAAGTGGTGGATCAAGAACCGTTCAGGGTTTCATCCAATTTGGTGTTCAGAGAAGGATATAGGACTCCGATGAGATTAGATCCTGTTGTTGAAGGGAAGGGCAAAGGAATTCTCATTGATCAGATTATTGAAGGGAAGAACATTCCGATTTCTTCTGTTATGGCTGAACAAGAAGAGCCGCCTGTTGAATTTCTGAAAATTCAACAAGGTCTTGAGATTATTGAACAACAGAATAAGGATCAGGTTTGTAAGATTCTTAAGGAATCGATTGATCAGAATAAAGAAAGTGCAGAAGATGTGGTGGAAAGAAATGTTGAATCGGAACCAGGCAACAGTTTTCAATCGGCTTGGCAGAAAACGCAGCATATAAAATTGAATTTTGATAATCGGTCAACCTGTTTTACTGAAGATGGAATTGCAGTTAAACTCAATAGTAACAAGGAAATTGCCAACTCCCAAATTTTGAAGAAATCTCTGGTTGTCAAAGTTGTTGGATCTAATATACCATTCTCGGTTTGTAGTCAAGAATTAAGGAGACAATGGGGTAAGCTTGGTAGCTTTCATATTACCACATTGGGCTGTAATTGGATGTTGTGTTCATTTTCCACCATGGAATCTATGGAAGAAGTGTTAAGTGGAGGTCCCTGGTACATAGGGAATCAGATTATAGGTATGGATAGATGGTCCTCATCTTTCTCTATTCATTCTCTTAAGGGAATCACTTCTCCAGTTTGGATTAGATTCCCGGGTTTGCCATTGAGTTGCTGGGATGAAGAAAATATTCCTTTGATTGCGTCCATGATTGGTACTCCTATGATGCTTAATGGAAATTCACTCAAATGGAGTAAAAGAGAATATGCTCGATGTTGTGTTAGAATTGATCTAGAGAAGAAGCTTCCTAAGGGAGTTTGGATTGAAGGGATTCATGGTAGAACCTTTCAACGTGTTGAATATGAGAAACTTTATTCTCTCTGTTATTGATGTGGCAAAGTTGGACACAGCAAAGATGTTTGTCCTGATGCAGGCGTTCAAATCAAAGAAAAACTGACACAAGACCGAATTGAAGTGCTGGATAGACCAGAAACTGAGAAAAGTGGTGTAATAATGCAGCAATCTGATGAGTATGGATCTTGGATCCATGTTAAATTCAGAGATAGAAGAATCAGAAATAATAAGAAATTTGGTGGAGCTAATAACATCAATAAACAGGTTTTTAGACCTGTGGAACCGAAGAAGCAAATTCAGAAAGTGGATAAACAAGTTGAGGCAGAACCAGAAGTAAATCTGAAAAATTCTGTAAAACTGGGAGATAAGGTGAATGCTAGAAGAATACAGGACATACCAATTGGAATTAATAAATTCCAAGCATTGGAAGAAGATCTGGAAGAAGGAGATCTAAATGAAGAAGTGGAGACAACGCTTATAGAGAAGATGGAACCACCTGGACAAAAAGATAGCAATCCGTTACTCAGATTTCCAGATACTGTACATAATAGTGAAGATCAATTGAAATCAATCTCAAATTCTGGTAAAGTGAAACTAGCCAAGGAATTGAGAGCTTTGGGACCTATGGAAGTTGATACAAAGAAGAGAAGAGGAACTAAAATAAACAATGGAGAATAATGGGGGATCATTCCCCTATTATGTCTTGATGACTTCACTTATTTTTTGGAATTGTAGGGGGGTGAGGAAAAAGGAGACCTCCCTTTATCTTAGAGAAATTGTAAAAGATAATAAAGGTTTTTTCATTGGATTAACTGAAACAAAGATGTCATCGCTTGATGGAAATGACATTAATCTGATTATGGGTACAGATTGGGATTACTTTCATCAACCTGCAATTGGTGTCTCGGGTGGTATTCTTGTATTGTGGAAAAAGGATACAACATCCTTTGAAGTACGGGCTAACTCCTCCCAATTGATTATGGGAATTCTCAATGTCAACAATATGGGCAAGTGGAACATTGTTACTGTTTATGGAAGTAATGATGCATATGAACGTAAATCCCTTTGGCAGCAGCTAGAAGAATGTATGATTGGAAATGATCTAGGAATTATTGGAGGTGATTTCAATTGTATCCTCTCCAAGGAGGACAAGAGAGGTGGGAAAAGATTCCACCTTTCTTATGGTACTAAAGACATGAAGATGTTTCTTATGAACAATGACTTTCATGATATTGGATTTATAGGTCCAAAATACACTTGGTGCAATAATAAAGAGGGTAATTCCAGAATTTGGGAAAGACTTGATAGATGTTTATTAAATTCCACAGCTCTTCAATGTATCCCAATGGCTAAGGTGCATCATTTGTCTAGAGTTGCTTCGGATCATGCACCTATTGCTATCAATTTGGTGGAATCCCAAAAACATAATTGTGCTGTTTTAAGGTTTGAAGATACATGGAAGTTTTATCTGGCCACTTGGAATGTCATTTCTAAAGCTTGGAAGAAAATGGATTTTGGTACTAATGCTGAAATACTTCAAAGAAAGCTGAAAAGATCTTTAAAATCTCTTTATTATTGAAACAAGAACAAATGCAAAGAACTTAATTCCTTAAAAGAGGAATTGAAGAAGGACATCCTATAACTTCAAGTTGAAGAATCCAGTTATGGTGGTTTAACGGCTGATAAATTGAAATCTTTAAGGAGTAAAGTCCATGAACTTAATGTGACTTTAAGAAGACTAGCTACTTGGTGGAATCAAAGGGCTAAGGTAAAATGGCAACAAGATGGAGATATGAATTCTAGATTCTTTCACCAATATGCTTCGGCTAAAAGGAATGGAAACAGAATTTGGCAAATCAAAGATAAGCATGGGACTATGGTTGATGATTTGGAGCAAATTGAGAATGTTATCTACAGTTTTTTTCAAGACAAATGGACAGCTAGAGGATGCAAGCTGACGGGATGGCCTTCATGTCCGAAAAATCTGAGAATTTCGGAGGAGAATGCTAAGCAACTGAATGAGGATTTTACAAAAGAAGAGTTGATCAATGTGGTCTTCAAACAAGGTAACAATAAATCACCTGGGCTGGATGGTATTACTAATTCTTTTTTCAAATTTTATTGGAAGATTGTGGGAGATGATACTTGGAAAGCCATTGAGGAATTTTTTAGAACTGGTATCATGCATAGGGATTGGAAAGATACCCTTATTGTTCTCATTCCTAAAATAAAAAATCCTATAACTCCTTCCAACTTTAGGCCTATAAGTTTATGTCAAACCACATATAAACTAGTGGCTTCAATGATTGTTAATAGAATGAAGCATTTCATTGGCAATTGTATCACTGAAGAACAAGCTGCATTCCTTCATGGTAGATCGATGTCGGATCATGTCCTTCTTGCTCAAGAGGTATTTCATAAGATGAAAATTTCTAAGAGGAAAAAAGGTTTTATGGCGGTTAAACTGGATATGGCACAAGCTTATGATAGCATGTGTTGGGATACTTTATTTCAAGTATTAAAGATGTTTGGCTTTCCTAGAAGTTGAATATGCTAATTATGGAATGTATTAGAAATGCTAGATTTGCTTTCATTTTGAATGGTAAGAATTCCAAATGGATTGCTGCTGAGAATGGCTTTAGGCAGGGTTGCCCTCTATCGCCATTCTTGTATGTTCTTTGTTCTCAGCTTCTTTCCTTGGCTATCGCACAAAGGGGCCAAGATTTGGGAATTCAGGTTTCCTGTAGAGCAAACAATATAAGCCATTTGTTGTTTGTTGATGATGTGCTCTTATTCTCTAAAGCTACCAAGCGAATTGCTATCAAAATGAGCAAAATTGTAAAGGATTTTTGCTCTTGGACTGGACTTCAAATTAACATTCCTAAATCTCAAATTCTGTTCAGCAAAAGTATGAATAGAGTGGATAAATTTCAAATTATGAAGATCTTAAAGTTTAAAATGGTGGAGGAATTTCAATACTTGGGAATCAAACTTATGTTGAGAAGGCCTCTGAAAGCTGATTTCAAATTCTTATTAGATTCGGTCTTAACTAAACTGAATTCTTGGGGTAGCAAATGCTTATCTATGGTGGGGAGAATGACTCTTGCTAAGTCATCTCTTCTTACTTTACCAAACTTTATTTCCACCCATTCTTTGGTTCCTAAGAAGATCTTGTATGAGATTGATAAATGTTGTAGGAATTTCATTTGGCACAAAAGAGATGGGAAGAAAGGTATGCATTACATTGCTTGGAAGACCTTTTGCAAAACAAAAGATCAAGGTGGCTTGAATTTTCACTCAGCAGTTTGTAGAGCTGGACCCCTCAAAGCCAGATTGACTTGGAGACTTATTCAAAATCAGAATTCCTTACTTCGTCAGATTATGGATGCTAAATATGGTGATAGTTGGTGGAAAGGGTGCTGTAATGTGGGAAAATCTATTGCTTGGAAAATCTTGAAGGAGGGAGCTGAATACTTGAAACCTCTTTTGAGGTGGAGAGTGGTCAATGGGAGAAATATAAGTTTTTTATCAGATATTTGGTTACTGGACAGATGTTTAGATGAATGGCCTATTACAGCGGACTGTGGGAGTTTGGTTGGCATGATGCTGAATCAATTAATAATAGAGAATGGACATTGGAACAAGGATAAACTGCATAAGTTCTTTCCTGATGAGATTATCAATGTGATTTTGCAAATTTCGATTGAAACCAGTGCAGTGGCAGATTATAGGGAGGAGATTAGTTTTCTTTCAGGGAAAACTATTACAGCCTGTGCATTTGAGAACCTTAACAAATATAGTATCTGTGATGGAGATAATGGATTTCATAAATGGCTGAAAAAGCTGAAATTATCTGTCCGAGTTCAATTTTTTTGGTGGAGATTGAGCAAGTCAGCTTTACCCACTATGGAATTTTTGAAACTAAGAAGACTCACTACTGAAGACAGGTGCTTGAGGGGATGTCCTGAAATTGAAAATTTGGAACATATTACAGTTTGCTGTTTAGAACTGCAGAAAATCCTAAAATAGATTCAAAATTGGGGAATTTACATTCCAGTTTTTAACACTTTGGAGGAGTGTTTGGTTGAGCTGAAAGTCATTTCTACAATTAACCCAAATTTAGCTGGAATCTATTGCAATGCAGTCTTCTATAATTGGAAAAACAGATATGCCGTTAAACATGGGAAATCTGCTGTTCCTATAGCTACCATTGCAGCTGAAGTTCTATTCTCCGCTGTAAATACCGCTAATCCTATCATTCGTAACTGGGGTGTTAATCTCTCTAGGGAGTTCCAAGATCTTTGGCACCCTCCACCGATTGACTGGATTAAGGTTAATGTGGATGCTTCTCTTCTTACTTCTTATAGTGCTGGCATTGGAGGATGTTTTCGAGACTTCAAAGGGAGATTATTACTTGCTTTTGGTGAAAAGAGAACACATTGGGATATTAATAGCCTTGAGCTTGATACTGTTATGGCACTTAGGAAGCTTATACAACCATGGATGCTTGAGAGTAAAGGAATCATTATTGAAGGTGATAACATCAATGTTATCAAATTCATACAACATTCATTGAACAAGGCTAAATGGAAAAATAATAATGGGATGGAGGAGGACCTTCTCTTCTTAACTGACTTCAATAAGGTAATTCTTCATCATGTGCATAGGAATTGTAATAATGTAGCCGATCTTTGTGCTTCTATGGCTAGAGATAACAATTTTAACTTTGATAGTTCTTCATTTGCCAACATTCTTCCTTCACTTTGTTTGTTGTTGAAGAAGGAGTGTGAGCACTATCTTTAGATTGTATCTGTTTTTTTTTCTTCTTATCTTAATGCTAATTGCATTCTTCAAAAAAAAAAAAAAAAGAGGAGCTCGTTTACATTGTATTTTGGCCTTCTATAACTGTTGCTTTTATTCTTCTTGGTCGTTTGTCTTTCCCCTGCTGGGGGATTGTTAACTGGAAGATTGTTTTTCTGTTTCTGTCTGAGTTTTTCTTTCTGGTATGGGGTTCTCCTTGCTATTTTCTTATGGTTTGGGACTCTAAGTGCTGGTCCTTTGCATGTGTTTTGTTAACTATGTTCTGTTGCTCCCGGCTTTTAGATCTCCCCTTCTTAAGTGCTTTTCACGGGGTTCTTTTCGATTTGTTTTGGCTGGTTCAGTCAGATTTGTTCATTGCTTCTACTGTCTGTTTGGTTATGGATATGAGCACTGATTGTAATGCAATTTGTGCTGAGAGCATTTCTCTTTGGCGCTCTCCCTCCCTCAGGTTGCTTCTTTGGTTGGCTGGGAATGGTTTTGTCCATTTGGTTGGGGTTCTGGTTTCTTTCGACTGTCTCTTTGCTGGGAAGTTGGGGGTCCTCAGTTTAATTGCTGGAATGACTTTAGCTGTCCTTATGGTAATTCTGTGGAGGGTTTAGTCTTTGCTCTTCATAGTTGGAAGTTGTGTTGGTTGACCTTGGGTGGTCTGTTAAGGTGCTGTTGTGCTTTTGGGTTGGATGATTCCTTTTACCTGTATTGGATTTCTGTTAATTATGCTTCCTTCTTAGGCTTGGGTCATTTAGAGAACTAGATGATTTATGCTCCTGAGGGTTGGATCAAGTGGCATGTGAATATTCTTGATGAAGCTAATTATATTATTTTCCTCAGCTCTTATAATCTATATTCATGGTCTGATGTTCAGTGGTGCTTTGATCATTTCTGTTTAAGTGGTTTTGTTCATCTTTTTTATCTTTATAATTTAACTTTATGCATTTCTATTTCATATATTATTTGTTGTTATAATCTTCTCCTTTGCAGCATTTTTTTTTTTGCAGGTCATTTGGTTTAAAGTTATTATCTACCCTTTTTATAGAAAGCTCGAGCTTCATTTCTTCATCTACATCTTTTTTTTTTTGGATGCTTCCCCGTAGCATCTATAGATTGTTCCTAGGCTCTTTTGTAATTTTGCTTAGTAGAGACTTTTTGCTCATAGGTCTTTTCTTTTTTATTTTTTGTAGCTCGTTGGAGCATGGTGAGCGTTTAGTCTCCCTTAAGGACATTGTAATTGTTTTTATATTGTTAACGCGTAGGCCCCTCTGCGGGTTTTAACAATAAAAAAAACACTCTAATTCTATAACTAATTCTATTAATTTTAAAAATATTATCCTTCGAACTCTTATGTATAATCATACTTACAATATTTTTAGTATGAATCCTACCATAATACCATAGTTTAAATCCTAAAATATCTATCTCCATAGCCTTCTCTCCAACCCATTTAATTTTTTGAATGCATAGAATATTTATCCTCTTATGAATCATAATATCTGTTAATTCCATTAATTTTCCTATAAGGGAACATATATTCTAAGTTCTTATCCTAATTTTAGTTTCATGTACTAACTTAGTTGCCTACATTTGTCGATGATGTGGGAACCCTTGCCTATTTAACACTACATCTGAGCGCAGGTGTAGCGGCCCTTGCACACTTGTTATTGTATTCAAGATATACAGTATGTCGCTTCTAGGGAATGCCCTAACATGAACACAAATATTTAAGAATTTACGTCATGAATATTTGACATGCTTTATGTTGGCCATCAACAAACTAACGCAACCCTACACTTTTCTCATCTAGGACTTGAGACATGACAACGACAATGTTTTATACAAGATTTCTACATTAATGAAAATTTTTATTTTAAATATACAAGGAACTTGCTACTCACCAAATTTACAAGATAGGAAAGATCACCAAATCTCTTCTAGTTTAAGGCATCCAAGCCCCCTCTTATTGCAGGAAACTCCAAGGTTTGAAACACAACCAATGACTCTTTCTTTTGTATTCCATAAGGCTTTAAATAGTCCTACAACATTAATTTTAAAATACATAATTGGAAGGGAAATGGAGAGAGGGGATGGCAACACTAGTGTAATATATATATATATATATATATATATATATATATATATATATATATATATAGAGAGAGAGAGAGAGAGAGAGAGAGAGAGAGAGAGAGAGAGAGAGAGATGCAACTTCCAATAACAATCCCCTTCTTATTTTGGCTAACCAACCATGCATTAGCAACAGGTTTAGTTTAAATTATTTTATTCAAACAAATATGTGCACATATTGAATTATCACATATCCTTAATTTCCTACTTTTTCTCAATTCTAGTGAATGATTTTATTCTTCTTTTATGGGCATCTTTTGCCTTATCGATTCTATTGGGCATCAAAGAACTTTTTATCAAGAGTTAAAGTCAAGGTAAGTCTCTATAGGTTATGGTGAAAGCTTATCTAAGTCAACTCTAGTAAAACTAATGTCCTCTATTGGTGGTTTACACTTTCATCTCACAAGAAACGTGTTCTCGTCATTTTTTTTAATTGGAATCTCATTTGTAAGGATCATATTTACCTCAAAGAAAGAATGATGATTAATAGCATATAAGCAATGAGTTTTTTCCTTCCATCAAAGAATGATACTAGACCTTTCGAGGTTTGCTAATATGACCAAGTCCTCTACATTAAAAATGGTACTAATAAACATACCTTTTGGTAGTTCAAACACATAATCATTTGTGTCAATTTTTATAAGTCTCACATGTCCCATATGCACAGCTTGTGATCTTTTAAATTTTATAGAGGGATATCACTCTAGCTATATCCTGATAAATACATGATCGCTAACATTATACTCCTTAAGAGTTTTATTATTTTTTATTACATTAGTTTTATTTAAATTAGTCATTTATTATTATTTCCTATGATTATCATGAAAACTTTAAAAATCTTTTACAAAAGTGAATGCTAAATTAGAAAGTGAATCTAAATGTATACTACTATACTAGTATGATCAATAAATTTCTTTGATTTGTACCTATAAATTATTTCTATAATAGAGGGAAAGTCTAACCGTACTCAATTGAAGTAGAGAGTTAATGGTCTGCTATTGTTTAGTTTCTATACCTAATGTAGGATTATGGGTTATAGTAGTGAATTACTTGAGTGGAGAGATTGAGTTTACCTTTTCCAATAGTTTATAATGATAGCATTTAAAGGTTTTACACCATTTGTGCTCCTCATTGCTACTTATTTCAATAAGTACTAAGCACCTAGAATTGATAGGAAATGAAGTGTAGTTCATCCAAATTATGTTGAATGAAATGATATCAAGTTCTTGGTTAAGGTTGGCTCTTAAAAGTATGTGTGTTGATATCAAATTCATGACACTATTTTATCCTTACACATAATGAATATAAAGAAAATACGTCTCCTTCTCCAACCTGCATCCCTAGCCACTATTGTACACCTCATGGTATTGACTTGGCCTTCAACAGGATGATCTACGTCTTTATCTATAGTGATATAGGTTTTGTGAAAATGCTAAAAAAAGATTCTACGAATGTGGGAGAATGTAAGAACCGATTGTATAATGGACCAGTTCAATTAAACTAGCCTAATATACATAAGGCTCTTAAAATTTGAAAATAGGTATGAACTATTTTATTATATATTCAAATTAAAAAATTATTTTAGTGGCTCCTTAATTATATTTGGATTAGTCTATTGAGTAATTTTTATTATTGAAGGAACTTTAATATTAGTTCTACCGTCTATTCCTGCCCATTAATTTGAGCTTCTGGGCTTGGTTGTGACAGAGAATATGCTATAAGAGATTAGAAATTAGGTAAATAAATATAAACAAGATAATTTGGTCTTCCAACAAGAAGAAGCTAAAGAGGGATTGGCCACCAAATTGTCAACCTTAGGTACTCGTTAATTGCTATCAAAATATAAAAACAATTTTTTTAATTCATTCATGAGAATATTTAAACCATTATATCAGTTTTATAATTCAAAATAGTATTAATATAGTTATGAAAGATGACAAATCAAAACTAGGAAAGTGAATAAAGAAGTAGAGAGACAACAAATGCAAGCAATGCCCTCAGGTTTGCAACCTTAACCGATAGTCGTGTGGGTCGACATGGAACTGCTTGTGGATGCTTGTGCTAGTGAACAATCCTACATGTGTGTGGAAATCCCAAATTTAGCCACCAAAGAGATCAATGCTACAGGTTCTTGCACTTTAGGTACTTGTGAACATTCCCCAAAGGTGCAGAATTTAGTTCTTCTTCATAACAAGTGTCCCAACCCATTGCCTAGTAGTATGATTCAATCTCCAAACAATCTAGCTACCCCTAATGCATGGAAAAGGAGGTAATTCATCAGCATTTTGATTCCAAACAAAGACAAAATTATGGCCCATGATGGTATTATGATCTCCCTTGACATGGGGGCGGTTAATGACAACACACAGAAGTTAGGGGGGGGAGGGTTATTCGGCAAATGAATTCCTCTATTCTATCTCAATGTTGAACTAAATAAGATATAGTTGCAATTTGGGTATTTTAAAACTTTTTCTATTTTAGCAGACTATTTATTTTTGTGTTTGACATTTGTGATGCAAGAGATGCAATGCTCAGCATGGTCCTTGGTTTGTGAGTGGTTATCTTGTTGCTCTGGATAAATGGGAACCAAACCTTTCTCCAAATTATATGAGTGGGGTTTCTTCACTAGTTTGCGTCCGTCTACAAAACTTGCCACTTCTTTATTGGAATGCTTCTAACATGGGAAGAATTGCAACTATGCTTGGAGAACCAATCTGGATTGGTAGCTACACTAGTGAATGGGAAAGGTGTGCATAAGCTAGTGTATGTGTGAAAGTGGATATTTCAAAGAAGCTTTCAACCAGGGTTTGGGTTCAAGGGTTGGGGGCTAGATTCTTCCAACCAGTTGCTTATGAAGTCATTGATCAACTTTTCTTCCATTGTGGCATGATTGGTCACAAAGTTGGATAATGCCCCTCCCAACAATCTCCCACCGGGGGCAACACAAGCAACGTGGTTGAAACAAATATTCAACCACATCTATAAAAAGTCAATAGCAGATCTACCAACACACTTGGAGCTTCCTCTAAGGTGTAACAATAATAGAAAAATTATTATAAATAGCTGGGCAACAAATTTTTGAACCAACAAGCATGTAGTAGCCATCCTCCAACTGCTAGAAACATGGACCCTTGTAATTGGAAGGAAAATATCAAAGTAAAGAATCCATAGGGTGGATAGTAGGAAGGAGGCTATGGCCTTGAATGACAATAGTGATTGGCCATAATCGATTGTGTTTTCTACTGAAGAAAAAAAATCAACAGTTGAAGGAGCCTTTTACCAAGATTTTTAATCTCAACAAGTGACAGAGCAGCATCTCCAAGGCACACTTTGAGAAGGAGCTTCTTCAATTGGGGCCTGTTGCCAACTTACCAAGGAAGAAAAAGAAAGCTCCAAATGCAATCATTGGTGGGGATGTGGCCCCTTTGGGGAGTAATGTTGATGATTTCATCTTTTGTTACATGCATTGATTTTGACAATTTAATCAGATTGCTGCTAGAGCACTGAGATACTACTCTTGGGCTATTTCAACCCTTCTTATGATATCCTCACCCTCTAGAGATGTTTCTCGATTATATTATTCAAACCTAATGCATGTACTTGGGGGACCTCACATTGCAAACCAAGGGGGTCTTTCTTTCCTTTACTGTTAGGCTTTTGTCCTTTTTATAATTTCCATGTATGGATTAATACAGATAGAAGCGTAGTTCATCCCACTATTATATTTTTTATCTTGGGAAGACAGATAGTATTTCCATACAAGTTTGTACTATTTTTATACTTTTTTATTATCTTTAATGAATGCAATATGCAAACTTTCAAGGAGAAAAAAGTAAAGAGGAATCACACCAATTTATAATCCCATCAAAGAGTTTCCAAACCCTTAGCTTCCATATAAGGCTAAAGATAAATTAAAATCAAGTTAAAAGCAAGTAGAGCCCTCCAATATGGATAGAAAGTTCAAAAATTCAAAATTTTGAATTATTAATATTTTATCATCATTTTAATATAATTTATTTTCATATGAAGCCATAAAATTATACATTAATTATCTTTGCCCTTGATTTAAACCATTAATCTTGGTCATTTGATGGGGTTATCAGTGCTTTTAGTCTTATCATGGGTTCTTTATCTTGATCTAGTTGTGATGTAATGATAATCCACTTAATGTTCTAAATCATAAATCTTGCGAATTATTGGTGTAGAGGAGAGTGCTTTAAAATATGATAGTTTCCTTAGTATAACAAAAACAAATCTTTATACCTTATTTTAGGAGAATTTGTTATGCATAGATGGCTCATGAAAGTTTCGCGAATTCCTTAGAATTACATTATCAAGTGATCCTCTAGTTGATTTAGGTGCTTGGTCTAGATGAAACTTATTGCTCTACTTATAGAGATCACTCCCTATCATCTTGATGCTCCAAAATTTAGATCCTTGATCTTTGTTTCTCTCACACTCACGACGCTGAACTGATGGTTATATCAAAATTTATTCATAAAAATTTACTAACTAGCATAAATCAAATCTAAGGGAGAGAGAATATAGACAAAAAGTAACAAAATAGGGAAAGAAGTTCTAAGAATTCATGTGATATGAGTTAATTATGATATATTAGAATGTGTCATGCTCATTCTTGACCTTCAATTTATAAGTTGAGGATGGGATCATTGGTGAAATAGCTTACAAACAAAAACTCTCTATACTACTGCGAGATCCCACATAGGATCAAAGATGAGTTTTCTAGCGATTACATTCTAGTTGATGAGTAGTCTTAGGTATCAATTGCTAAGGTCATTAAAGCATATATATTATCTTCTCGTGAGTTCCACTTTAAAATGAGTATGATTTACATGACAATAATAGAGAGCTATTTTAAATATGTTTAAGACTTTTAGCAAGTTTTCTTAGGCGTTTGATAATTTATTAAGGAGCTATTTGGTTTCATGCAATGCTGGGATTTAAAAAATATTGATATTTGGTTTCAAGAAAAATAAATTCAGTGTAATTTAAAATACACGATCTAGTTAATTTTTTGTGTATTTTAAATTCTTCTTATTTGGGAAAGTTTCAAATACACCAATAAAACATCCAAATTGCTTTTGTCCTCCGCCCCCATGAGCTGGATGTCAACCACAGCCGGCCTAAGCTGAATCCAGCTGTCCGCTAACAACCATCGTTGGCCGCCACTAACATCCCCGCCATTGTCATCACTAGCCACCATAGCCGCCACCATCAGCCATTGGGTACCCACAACTGCCAATGTCGGCCACTGAACACTAGCTTTTTCTACATTACATTGTATTTATTTTATTGCAAATCAAATAAAAAAATATTCTTCTACAATTCTTTTACAATTATCTAAATAATTCTAAAATATTTCTTTTACACTTTATTCCCCTTTTAGGCAACCAAATAGCTATTAAATTGGGGCAAAGGCTGTCACGACCCAACCCGAACGGGACGAATCCCGCTCGCATCGGGCCGCGACAGAACCAATAAATCCAGGATCTGGCTTTGGAATTTGCTTCAGAACTTTCTTCCAAATATAACACAGACAGAAAAACACAGAGCTATTATAAACATCCAAACACAGCGCAGTTCGTCTATCTTTTCTTTCATCAAAATAATCATATACATATACAGTGCATGGCTTCAGACAGAAAGAATAGAACAGAACAGAAAACCATGACTGTACAAAAATCAAAAGTATCAAGTACCTAATCACAGATCAGACTCAGAAAGTCTAGTCCAAGACTTCCTTCCCTTTCCCAGAACCTGAAAACCACGCAGAAAACAAGGATGAGCTAACAGCTCAGCAAGACATCAATCACCAATCAAAATCATCAGAAACTCACATCAGAAAATGTATCAGAAAAATATCCGTACAGAATTCGGACAATCGTACAGAAATCGTATAACAGACAGAATAGACAATAGACATCGAATACAGAAATTGAAATCATATCAAATCGGATATCATAAAGCTTTCATGTCACGGAGCAGACAGAATCATATGGAATAATCAGAGTCGTACAGAAATCAGAAATCAGATAAAATCACATTACAGTTTTACAGAACAGAACTTCCTTCCAGATGTCGGAACTTCCCCTCTTCCCCTTATGACTCCCTTTTGTGCATATAGCACCAGAACTTCCCCTTATAGCTCCCTTTTGTGCTTATAGCACTAGAACAGAACAGATATACAGAATTTCAGATTTCAGAACTTCCCCTTATGTCTCCCTTCCCGGACCCAGACAACGGAATCACAAAGGATTTCGACCCCTTATAACTCCCTTCTGATAGCATTCAAATAATCAATTCATTCAAATCATTTCATTTCAGAAATTCAGAAATCGTACGAAAATTCAGCATCATAACGGCAGTATACGGAATTTACACAAAATTCACAGATCCAGAAATTTACCAAATTACCACAGAACATTCACAACAATATTAAAAGACTTTCATTGTACTGACAAAACATTTTTCAACATTCTGATAATTTGCAGTTCAATCAAAACACCGCAGAATCCAAAATGTCTGATACAAATCTTCCAGAAAATACTCAAAACGTGCATAATTATCATCTCAGAGACATACCAAAAGTTACGCGGTAAAACCTTTGTCAGGAGAAAATAATACAAGAAATTTGCTAACGGAAACAAAATCCGGAACAGAAAATGCGTCAAAAATCTCGTTTCTGAAAATTGAGAAAGGCGGAATGTGCCTTACCTCGAGTCGATCAACTTCTCTAACTACCACAACGGACGAAAACAGACCGGAGTCGCTCAAAAATCCTCTTTTCCTTCATTTTTCTCTCTCCTGGACGTCCTTTCTTTTCCAAAAATATCTCATTTCCTTATATATCAAGACTGATCGTACCGGACGATCGCAACTTCGTCCCGGACGATCTAGGCTCTGGACGAATTTCGCCCAAAACGAAATTAATTATCGTCACGGACGACTTGGGCTCTGGACAGATTTCATCCAGACGAAATTAATTATCGTCCCGTACGATTTGCTCTCGGTAAGAATTTCATCCAGACGATCCTATTTTCGTCCAGACAAACCATACAGTCAGAACTGTTTTCCTGCACAACCTGTACCGATCGTCCCGAACGATCGAACTTCGTCCGGACGAACCTGGGAGCAAAATGGTCTTTACAAAGGCCATATATTAAAAATTAGCTACAAATAATGTAGAAAAAAATATAACCCAAAACAGTGAAAGAAAAAACTATAAAAAAGTTACAGGACACAAAAAAGAAACCCAACAGTCAACTCAAAATACCAAAGGAAATGGCAAAAAGAGTAAGATTAGATAAAAGTAGGACACAAGAAATAGTGGCCTACAACCCATTCATCAGAGATCAGGGAAAAATGCATGAGAAGGGCAGCAGTGATGTGGAAACAAAGTTAGTCCGAATTGGCAGCATGAAAATGAAGGTAGCCCAGATTGTCGTATGGCTAGCCAAAACATCTAAATGGTTAGCACGAGGACCATCACATGAGAACCAAGAAGAATCAACCAGCAAAAGGCCATCTAATAAAACCAATGGTTTCTACAGGGGTTATCCAAAAAAATAGGATGGTAGGGAGAGGCCACCTTCATCATAGTCCAAAAGAAAATTCTTAGAAAAATTGTACAAGAAGCCAAAAAATTCTAGAAAAACTCAGTAACAATCTGGAAAATGATCCAGAAGTTTTTCAAAATGCTTCCATCTTCGAGTTTTAAGTTGAATAACATGTTTAATGGTGCAAACAATAGCTATAGAGCTATCCCATAAACTAGAAACCAATAATTGTTTCTTTTCCTCCATAAATGATATATGATGCAGCAAGTAATAAAGTAGCAGAAATTATTTTCCAAATTTAATAACTGCATTGAATTGTCCAAAAGTTTAAAGCAATTTTGAAATCAAAAGTTTAAAGCAATTTCGAAAGAAGGTGGAAGGAGTCTAGAGATGGCAGAAGTGAGGTGATCACATGAAACAAAAAATCACATTAAGTATAGCCTCAAGAATATGATTCGGGATTGAATCAGGAAGAACCCATTGATTGTCCCTTATATAACCATTAACAACCTGGCGAGAATATCTTAATGGAAAGCTTCATTTAAAACAAAACAAATAACAAATCGATTTTTGTTAATTATTAAATATTTTAAGCACTTTTTAAATAAGAATTGCCGAGATTTTATAGGACCTTTCTATCAATATAATTTTTCAATAAATGAAGCAGAATAATAGAAGTAAACTTAATAGGATTACAAACCCAAAAGTTAAAATCATTAGTGATGGTTCAATCAGCCTTCTTAGGCTTCATTTGGGACGGCTTTCTTACCGCTTCTTAAAGCAGTTTTTTAGTACAAATTTTTAAATTTTTATACTAGGAAACTGCTTTAAGAAGCAATAAGAAAGCCATCCCAAACGAAGCCTTACTTGAGCCAAAAAAGTTTTCAAAGCACCTTTAACTCCTTCACAGTCTATTTACAAGTCTCACAAGAACAAAATACAACAAGCTCACAACAATGGTGGCATTATCTACTTAATCCTACTGATGTGAACCGCCATTAATACACCTTCCTGAGCTTCCAACATCTCAAAAATACAAACATCACCTACATTTAACTGATTATATTGAGCAAATTCCTTCCATCTAGAAGAAAACCCGAATGAATTCCCCTGAACAAGACAATGAACAGGCCAAGTTCTCTCCTTGACATTTAGTTGCAGAAGAACTCTGTCGCTTGCTCGTGGAAGATATTGAATGGCAAAAGCTATGGGAATGGTCTGCAAAGGTAATATGAAAGCAGATGTAAGTATTTACAATGATATCAGAGGGGAAGAACAAATAAAACAGTTTGGTTCATGTCCAGAAGCAGTGATTGAGATGTTAGTTGATTGGAAAGGCCCACCAAGAGGTAATATGAGCTCTCTCTCTCTCTCTCTCTCTTTCTCTCTCTCTCTCTCTCTTTTCTTTTATATTTTCATGCAAAGCTCCATCTATAAATCCTTTTTGATTACTTGGATTAACTGTAGAGAGTTCAGGCGAAGAGAAGAGAAGATGAGGCTCAGGTGAGTGTTGCTTTATGGAAGAAATCAAGAGTTACCTCTATAAAGAAGCTCGAGCACAAAGGAAGAAATGAGAGATTATTCTGTGCGGACACCGGACAAAGCTTACCGTCCGGAGGCCAATCAAGTGCAGCCACGTCATCCAGTACCGAGCAATACCGAGCCGCGGTACATAGTAGGGGTGACATGGCGCACTTTCATTAGGCTCTGGACGGCGTTTGGTATCCACACCTAATAATTTCACGAAAGAAAGAGGAGTAACAAGAAGTTCTCAAGTGGCTCCTAAATAACTCAAAATAATAAAACCATTCGAAAGCTTGTTTCCCGATGAGCGGTAAGAATTGGTGGCATGATTTCTTATGATTCATGTTTATCTCTCTTCCTCTATCTTCAACAAAGTGATTACATGTACTAATCCCTTAATGTATGAAGTTTCAGTTGAGAAAGCTTTCAGATCAAAACATGGATAACAAAAAAATCAAAATCAACAAGTTAGATGACAAGACATTAAGGGTTTTAGAATATGCATAGAGAAAACTCTTCCAGAGAAGGCTCCATCAATAGCTGAAAGGGCTAAAGCCACAACTTGTTAAAAAAGAAGAGTATGAGTTGATGGAAAAATAAGCCTAGAGAGTCATCGGACCAGCCATCAACATGAACGTCAAATCCCTAAAAAAAAATTAAATATTGTACCGAAGATCATCCATAGATCCATTCTTCTTAAAATTTATGTATTGCAATGGTTGCACAGATTATTAGTTGGATATTTGCAGTGGTTAAATTAAATTTTTTATTTTCAGAACAAAACAAATAAACTAAATAGACCTCTGATATAATTTTAATTTAACAAATCGATGTTTTAAAATGAATATTAATTTTTTGAAAGAATATAACTTAAATATAAAACATTAAGCCTTTAAACGTATTTTGTATTGCAGCAAAATGGTTAAGAGTTTAATATGAAACTGAATTGGACAGAGTTCGAATCCCACCATGCGCACGGGCAGGCGGGCAGGGCGTCCGGGCAATCATCGGTCAGGGCGGGAATGCAGCGGGCAGCACGGGATTTAGTCCGGGCAGTCGGGTAGCGGGCAGGCTGGGCGGGTCGTCCGAGCAGTCAGTCAAGGAAGGAATGCAGCGGGCAGTGTGGGATTGTCTCCGGGCAGGCGGGCAAAGAATTTTTTTTTTTTAATTTGACCGGCCATTTAAGACTGCCGGCTAGCCACCGAAATAATTTGCCGCCGGAAAAAACCCTGGAATTTATTTTTCGGCGCCGTTTTTATCGGCGGAATTTTAACCGCCGGAAAACAGCAGGAAAATTACAAAACCTCCGGAAAAGGCTCAATTTCAGCCGAAAAAGGCTGCCGGAAATGGGTGATTTTCATGTAGTGAACAACTTTATTATTGCTTTCTAAAGCAACTTTTTTGTGCAAAAATTTCTAATTCAATTAATTTTTGTTTTAAAAATTACTTTAAAAAGTAGTAAAAAAGCCGTCCAAAATGAAGTCTTTGATTCGAGATAGCTTTTTTATTGCTTATTAAAATAGCTTCTTAAACTTCTTGTATTCGTTATAGTTGATAGAAATTTGAATCCAACCAGAATGATAGCTGATGTAATCCGCCCGCCCATTGCTATCGTAAGATATTTCTTGTTATAAGAAGACAAAAGTTGACTGATCTGATAACACTTAGCAACCCTATTTACAACATGCATAAATTATGCTTTTTAAGGAACAGAGTGTCATTATATTCACATTTATTTCTTATGAAAGCAAGAAAAATTTAATGTGTTTTAGGTTTCGTTTGGTGCGGCTTACTTACTGTTTTTTAAAATAATTTTTTAGTATAAAAAGAAAAAAATCGTCCCAAACAAAATCTTAAAAAATAGGAAATTAGTAGAGATAGAAGAACCTGTTTTTTTACACCATTATTATTAAATCTTGAATAATAATATTTTAAATTTATTTTATATTAATATTTTTTAACAAATTAGCTTACAAACATCAATTTTTGAGTCTGTTTATGATCACTTTCTTACTATCTTATTTTTAAAATCTCAACTACAATTTTTTATTTGACACTATTTTTTTACTATAAAAAAGGACAAATTTTATAAAAAAGCATGATAATTACCAAAATTAGTAAAAGAAGCATCGATTAAAAAAATTTTAAATAGAAGCGAGTACGTTATATAAAATGGCGTATTCTATAATACACCAAATTATTTAGTGTAGTGAGAATACCCTATTTAGTTTGGCTTATTTCCCTTATGTGTAGATTGTAGAGAGAGGAGGAGAGAGTGGGAGAGAGAGAGTAGATCTCAACGTATAAAGAGAGAGAGAGGGGAGAGAGAGAGAACAAAGGAGAGAAAATTTAAATAATAACTAAATATTTAAACTTATATTTAAATAATAATTTAATATTAAATTAGTATATTAACTGATTCTTAAAATTCTAAGTAGTTTAAAAATATAATATTTAATATTTATTATTAAAATACATATATTTAATAATATAAACTAAAAATATATAAAACTTTACAAGTTTTAATTAAATATAATAATTTACTGAAAAAATTTTAATTAATTATTTAATTTATTTTATATTTATTTTAGAAACAAAATCGAAAACTTATAATTTATTATAAGTTAATAATTATTATTTATTATTAAAATACATATATTTAATAATATAAACTAAAAATATATAAAACTTTACAAGTTTTAATTAAATATAATAATTTATTGAAAAATTTTTAATTAATTATTTAATTTATTTTATATTTATTTTAGAAACAAAATCGAAAACTTATAATTTATTATAAGTTAATAATTATTAATTATAAGTTTTATATATTTTTATTTTAATATTTTTTTATAAATGTTTAGTTTTATAAAATATATTTATGAATAATTAATTAAATAAATTTTTAGTTAATTATTGAATATATGTAGTTATATATAATTTATTTAGTTATATTAAATAAATTTTTAATGAATTATTATATTTAATTAAACTTATAAAGGTTTATATATTTTTAGTTTAAATTATTAAATATATGTATTTAATAATAAATATTAAATATTATATTTTTAAACTATGAAAAATTTTAAGAAACAGTTAATATACTAATTTAATATTTAATTATGATTTAAAATATAAGTTTAAATATTTAGTTATTATTTAAATTCTCTCTCACCTGTTCTCTCTCTCCTCCCTCTCTTTTTCCACTAACATCTCCCTCTCCCTCTCTCTCTCTCTCTCTCTCTCTCTCTCTCTCTCTCTCTCCTTCTCTCTCCACACATAAGGGAATTACACCAAACCTAATAGCGTATTCTCACTGCGCTAAATATTTTGGCGTATTATAGAATACGTGTTTTTGTTGTTTAACGTATTTGCTCTTATTTAAAAATTTTTTAATCGATGCTCGTTTTACTAGTTTTGATGATTATCATGCTTTTTTATAAAATTTGTCCAAATAAATATAATAGTGCTAGAAAATTTTATTTTGTTAAGGTTTTCATCCTTGAAGAAATTTGATGCATATGAACTTTTTTTTTTATTGTTCTTTTTTATTTTTTGAAGAAAATCATCTCTTTATCATCATCTAATAATAAATACCATTCTAAAATAAATCAAACATAAAAAAGTTGGGCCAATATGCTAATTTGGATTAAATTTAAAATTTTGAAATTTGTTTGGGTGATGGCCTAATGCCAAATCTGATTAATGGCTCAATTGATTATTCATAGATAAAGATATATATAAGTGTAATTACATAATATAACACTTAAATTTTGATTATTTATAAAACCAACCCTCAATATAATTTTTTGAACCATCAAATCCCAATATTTGCACATACCACAATCAAATTGTTGAGAATTTGACAAAAACCAACATTAAGCTGCCAAAATTATATTTTAACAATTTATTTTTTTTTGAGATTTTCTTAGCAAATTTAATTATAAATTTACACATATAGCATATACAAAGTCTCAATATAAACTTTTTTTTTGGATAATTAAGGCAAACTCACTCACACACATCACATACGTAAGATTCGAACTCAAGACCTCTTAGTTGTTAGTCAAAACTCCCAACCAATAAACCCAGATGAGCTGTGTCAAAGCCTCAAACTTAATAAACTTTTTTTTTTAGACATGTAGGCCAATTAAGGCAAATGGACACACACATACGCAAGACTCAAACCCTAAACCTCTTGGTTGACAATTAAAATTCTCAACCAACATATCAAGGTAAGCTACGTCAAAGCCTCAAACTTAACAATCTATATTAGACATTTAGGTCAATTAAGACAACTTACATGCCCATCATTTACGTAAGACTCAAACTCAAGACCTCTTGTTTAGCAGTCAATATTCTCATCCAATAGACCAAATTGAATTGCGTAAATAAATAAATAAAAACTATAAAGATATCATAGATTTTGGATCATCTAAAACCTCCATTTCAATCTTCTACATATGCTCCAAATTTTGCGTTCATCTTTATGATTTTCTTGAAGTGATCTGAGTAATCAACACCTACTTTAAAGTTAGTTGCATTTTGTCACATAAAAAGAAAATACAATATCTCAGACGCGTCTATTTGTCAGTTCTTCAACATTTTCCAATAGAGCAACAGCTCTCTTCCTAAGGAGTAATTATTACGTCCGGACAAAAAACTGAAAATCCGAATGTATACCGAGCAATACCGAGTGCTCAATATCTAGTTTTAGGTGACGTGGCACGTGATTATTGGTCTCTGGACGCGTCCGATGATCTGACGTAATAATTGTTCCTTCCTAAGGCACAGTCGTGTGATGGGGCCTCACCCAAATCCTTCTCAATGTTTGTTGCACTAAAAATGATCGTACCTTAATATAAAAATAGCTATTTGTGAAGAAGTGAATAAACAGCCAAAGAACAAGAGAAAGAAATCAGAAAAATTAGAAAAAAAAAGGCGCGTTAAGCTATAGAGAACTATCAACTATCATTACCTTTCCTTTACATAATTATTTCATGAAAATTTTGTATAATATTATTATTATATATATAATTGGCCCATTTTATAAAAAGCAAAACTTTGATTTTAAAAAATATGTTGCAAGAATAATAAATCAAATTGATAGGGAGAAGAGATTGTTTGATTTAATGACCTTATATCCATCAATTTGTTAAGTACAAAAAACGTATCAATATTTAATCTCCTCATGTATCATTTTCAAGTCTAGAGCACATATGTATAATAAGCGTAAGTTTCTCGATGTTTTAAATATTTCAGGAAGTACATTGCAAAGATCTCAATTAGAAATTTCATAGTACCAAGAACTAGAAAAGAGAACACAAGTATTTAAACTTCCCAATGCTTCGTAAGTAGTTCGAACAAATAAGTGTCGAAGAGTCCCATGAATTACAAGATGCAACTCTTCATGACCCATAACTTTAAGGCATTCTCATGCAAAAATATTATGTCCCAACTCATGTAGTAAATCATGCATCTTGTACTATCCTAAATCTTTAAACTTGTCAAAGAAAAATTTTTTTGACTAAAATATCTAAATATCTTTCTCTCATATCCTCCATAGTCTCTCCTTGAATATGAGACGACTGAAAAAAAACCAATGCAATCCACATTCAGACTAAGGCTTTTTTGGGACTGTTTTTTTATTACTTTTTAAAGTTGCTTTCTAGTTAAAAAATAAAAAAAAAATTGTGCTAGAAAGCTGCTTTAAGAAGCAGTAAGAAAGTCGTCCCAACAACAACAACAACAACAACATCAAGCCTTTATCCCACTACATGGGGTCGGCTACATGAATCCTTTTTCTCCATTGTGTCCTATTAAAAGTCATATTCTCATTTAAATCTAATAAAGAAAGGTCATTCCTAATATTTTCTAACCAAGACTTTTTAGGTCTACCCCTACCTTTCTTAACATAAGTCAAATCTAATACATCTGCTCTCCTAACCGGGTCATCGGAAGGCCGCCGTTTAATGTGACCAAACCATCTAAGGCGACTCTCTCAAATCTTATCTTCTACTGGAGCTACTCCAACCTTTTCACGTATATGCTCATTTCGTATCCTATCTCTAAGGGTAAAGCCACTCATCCACCTGAGCATCCTCATCTCTGCCACACTTAACTTAGTATTATGCTTCTATTTTAATGGCCAACATTCGGCACCATAAAGCATCGCAGGCCTCACTACCATCTTATAGAATTTTCCCTTAAGTTTGAGGGGTACATTTCTATCACATAACAAGCCCGATGCATTCCTCCACTTCAACCATCCAACTTGAATTCTGCTGATAATATCCCCATCTATTTCACCATCACTCTGAACAATAGATCCAAGATATCTAAAACGTGTACTCTTATTAATGACTTGATCGCCCAAAGTCACAATCCCCTCACTAGGTCTATTAATACTAAAATTACACTACATATATTCCGTTTTAGATCTACTCAAGCGAAAACCTTTAGACTCTAAGGTTGACCTCCATAATTCAAGTTTACCTTCAACTCCCTCTCTAGTCTTATCAACAAGAAGAATATCATCAGCAAAAAGCATACACCAAGGTACATCCTCTTGCAAATGTCTAGTGAGAACATCCATGACTAAAGCAAAAAGATATGGGCTTAAGGCTGATCATTGATGTAACCCAACCGAAATAGGGAAATACTTGGTCAATCCACCTTGTGTTTGAACACAAGTAATAGCTCCTACATACATATCTTTAATGATTTGAATATAAGCATTATTGACTCCTTTCTTTTCAAGAAATCTCCATAGCACTTCTCTTGGAACTTTATCATATGCTTTTCTAAATCAATAAATATCATATGTAGATCCTCCTTATTTTCTCTATATTTCTCCATCAAACATCTTAATAAATGTATGGCTTCCATAGTCGACCTACCCGGCATGAATCCAAATTGGTTTTGAGAAACATTAGTATCACGCCGCAACCTATGCTCCATAACTCGCTCCCAAAGTTTTAAAGTATGACACATTAACTTAATACCTCTATAATTCGCGCAATCTTGTGCATCACCTTTATTCTTAAAAATAGGAATTAACACGCTCATTCTCCACTCATCTGGCATTTTTTAGTCTTCAAAATAGTATTAAAAAATTTAGTAAGCCATTAAATTCCTTCATCTCCTAAGCATTTCCACACCTCTATTGGAATATCATCAGGTCCAACAGCTTTTCCACCCTTCATTTTCTTTAAAGCCTCTCTAACTTCAGTTTTACTAATACGCCGATAAAAACAGAAATCTTTATTTTCATTTAGGGTGCTAAGGTCATTATAGTCAATCTTATTTTCACAATCTTCATTAAAAAGTTTAGCAAAATATCTCATCGTGTAAGAAAGTCGTCCCAAACGAAGCTTAAATCATCTTTATTCAACACATGATTTTGTGGAAATATATAACAAAATGAAAAACAAATTTGTAGAGATCTGGTAGACCTATATAGTTCAGTCTTAAGATGAAAAAGATATAATTCTGACCCATTGTTGTAGTACTTAATTGCTTTCTAGAGCTGTCATCACCTCTTTCATCCGTGTTAGAATTTAGAACACCACGAATGACCTTTGCCGCCAATGGAGTTCCTGAAAGCTTATTTATTATCTCTCCAGCAATGGCTCTTAATTTTTTAAGATCATTAGGGTTCTCTACATGAGTTGAGAAGCTCCAAACTCTAATCCTCCTTCAGGCCCTCTAATCTAAATATTTCTATCTTTTTAATGACCTTTAAGATTCATCCTTGATTATCCATTAGAGTTGCTTCGGCAACCATGTTGGTTAATTCTCTCGTTTTGGTCGGACAATTGTTTGGGAATTGGTTGGGACTTCTTCTGCTTGATTATCTTGTGGTTATCCTTTGTATGATTTTGGGCAGCTGCTTCCAATGGATGATCCTTAGAAGCCAACAGGGCGGTGAACTTTTCTATTTGTTTTGCAGGAAGCCTCTTATTCCTAAGTCTGGTTTTTGGTTATTTTTGCTACCCACAGAGTGTCTAAATTTTTGTTTATTTTGTCCTTTTGAGGTTGCTTTGCAACCTTTAGTTTATTTTGGTGATTAAAGCTTTGTGATATTAGTTTTGGCCTCCTTTTGGGCCTATGTTTATACATCCTTTTTTTATTTAATGAAATTTATAGCTGTAGTAATGGATCTATTTATAATTTTTTTTTCCATCAACTTATCCCAAAAAAAAAATCCTTGATTGCAACTCACAGTTATGGAATTCAAACTAGTGGAGGGCATGTCTTTGAATATTCTTTTGCTAGATGGTTGCTTGATTAGATTTTTTTTTCTTAGATAATTTAATTAAATGTGGGATTATTACTGCTATAGAAGATTGTGAAATTTAAATTAGTGTTGCAATTACCTTAGTTCTCTAATTTATATTTTTGCCAAAAATTTTGTTTTTATTCTTCTGATATGTTGTTCTATCTACAATAATGTGCTTGCTCAAATTAGGCTCCCATTGATTTTATTTTGTTATTAGTTGATGCTTTAAGGCTATAAATAATAGAAATTAATCGGAATGTTATCCTGATCAAGTTCATTTATATATTTTCTTATCAAATTTAAAGATTACTGGATTTTAATCTAGTTAAAACTTATTTTTAAGTTTTCTTTTCAAATAAGTTTTCTTTTCAAAGTTCATGTCAAAAGCTAGATTTAATAAAATTAATCAATTATACATTATTTTTAAATAATAAAAATATATAATATAATTACCAAACATAATTAAATTTATGAATTTTAATAAAAATGGATAATTATAGGCTTTTCAAATAAGTTACCATCAACTAAAAAGAAAATATTCGCATTATCTTGCAAAGCTCCAAAAGCACTTCACATTCAGAAGCTCCAAAAGCACTTCACATGCAAAAGGTAGCATTGTCTGTCACTTAGGGGTTGTTTGGTTGCTTGAAAAAGAAATGCAGTGTAAAGTAGGAGCAATGTAAAATAAATGTAATGCATTCTAAATACTTTGCACCTGTTTGGTTGTCTGTAAAATAAACGCAGGAGAACTGTTTTCCTTGTTTGGTTAGGTAGATCCAGAATAAAGTAAAATCGATTTTTTTTTAATAATTTGAAAGAAACTATGGAAACTCATGCATCCATATGTTAGTATACCTTTTTAGCACAATTTTCTTATTGCTAAATAGTTTTTGAACTTAAATCTTGTTTCTTGTTTGACTAATGCTTCGTTTGAGACAATTTTCTTATTGCTTTTTAAAAGACCTTTTTAGCACAAATAATTCTTGAACTTAAAATTTTTTATATTATAAGCCTGCTTTAGAAAGCAGGAAAAAAACCATCCCAAATGAAGACTAAAATTTTATTCGACTTACCAATTATTTAGTATCTATCCAACTTAACTAGAAAAACTCTTGAATCTAAATCTACAAGAGACTGATCAAGTGAATATGCACATACTTATATTTAGATATTTGAAGTATAATCGAACTATATGGTAGTGATATTATTTTTCAGTGAAGAGTGAAGCTTGAAAGCTAGCTTCGAGGATATTCTTTTACGAGCCTTACTAATATCACAAAAAATAAGTTAAAAATAGGTTTGGTCCCCATTAGTATACACTTCTTTATACAATTTGGCATTATTATGTATTCCAAATGTTCAACATTGCTCAATTCAACTACAGCCAGTGAAGTACGAGCAAGCGACAATGCCAAATGGCAATCAATGCAAATGAGAGAATGAAAAACAAATGAGATATGAGTACCAAGAATAGGTGGATGAAAGAAAAGCAATGTCAATGCCCCTCATTACTTTTAAATGAGGAGATTTTGTATAATCCAATTCAACATATGACCAGGCATATATAAAAATTATTGAGTAGATGATATAGTTTGACTTTTAAACAAACAAAAAAAAAGAGTATTTCAAAGATTCCATATCACTATTAAAAATCTATTAATTGCAGCATACCAACACCATAAGTGCCTATAAACACATTGTTTATGATTGTTTCAGGATCACATGCTATTGTTACTCCAAGACGCATTAAATTTTACAATTAATTACTCCATACAATAACTTTTCAAGCAAAAATATTGAAATTTTAATTAAACATTCATCAAAATGCATCTATAAAACTGCAATGTACTTAAATACCAATAAGCTCGCAATAAAAAACTATGTATGTTAAACTGACGAGCAGAAAATTTCGAGAAAACCAACATATTCAACACCAAAATCAGGAAGCAAGAAATGGCGACTGTATCTGTAGATCATTCCTGGTGTCAAACCATTAGAAGAAACGGCGTGCCCATCCAGGATAGAATCATAACTCGAACAGGCTTGATTAGCTTTCATTTGTACAGCTTCATCAGCCTTCAGCTGAGCCTCAAGCTTGCTTATACGATTCTCAATCCCCTTTTTATCTAATTTAAGCTTCTCAATCTCATGAATAATATCAGCAGACCCATTACCCACGATTTTGTAATCTATGTTATCGTTTTCTTTTTCACTTAAATCTCTGCATACAACAAAGCCAGCTTCAAATTTCAATAAGAAAAAAAAAACTATTTTACTTACTATTTACTCTGCCATGAAAAATAAATAGAATTAGTCAATTTTACTGCAGATATCCAGCTTGGAGTAAATTAGAGGTCCAACATACAAGGAACGGTTCTGATGAAAAAAGAGTTGAGGAGAAGAAGATGTGTTTCCCACCTTTTGCTTCGCCTTCAACAGTGCAGTTGTTCTATTGCTAGTCGCAAAGCGATAAATCTGGGAGGAAGAATACAACTGGTGGGATTCAGGTTCTTGGCATCTGATCTTTGTGAGTGTCACTTCAATTCGTTGTCTTTGATTTCTGTTTGATTGCAAAAATCTCATTTGTGGCTTGTTTTTCTGTTCAGATTGGTTTCGCCATTTGAAGCCGAACAGCAACTTCCGATCAGAAGGGGAAAGGCCAGAAGCAGTGTGATAAAGGCCAGCAGAAAAGAAGATATGGAGGGGAAGATGAAAAGAACTTGCGAAAGGTAGAAAGTGTCCTTCAGAGATAGCAAGCTCTCCTCTTGCCTTCCGATCAAAATGTCGCAACTTCCGATCCGGTAGGAAAAGGGGACGTCGTCGAAGGAGCGAAGTCGAACAAGAACGAAGGAGCCAAAGAAGCCACTTGTGCAATCTTACACCTCTAAAAAGTTACCTTCAGAACCTGCGAGCTCCCATCCTAACTTCAGATGAAAATGTCGCAACTTCCGATCGGACAGGTAAAGGGAACATCATCGAAGGAGCGAAGTCGAACAAGAACGAAGGAGCCAAAGAAGCCTCTCGTGCAATCTTACACCTCCTGCAAAGCAATGAAGCCGACCAACAACGATGATGATGCGAAGGATTTCTTCCAATGAATTTATAACCCGCTCAATATGAGCAGATTTCTAATTCGCACAAAACAGGGCTGCTATTACACGCCTAATGCTTCCGAGTTTTTCTGTTTGTTCCGCTCAAAACTAATCAAACAATCAAATTTAGTAAATATGGTGTAATTGTTTTACTTTACACTCCTAATTCAAACAAACCAAACAGCTGCTAAAATATTTTTAAATATCCTGCATAAATAAATAAGACTCAGAGAGAGAGAGAGAGAGAGAGAGAGAGAGAGAGAGAGAGAGAGAATCCAATGTAGGGGTGTAAACAAGTCAGAGTTGAGCTCGAGTCACCCCTAACCTTGAGTTTGAGCTTGATTAATTAATCAAGTTTGAGCCTACTCGTCAACCGGCCCGAACTTGTATAATAAAGCTCGTCAGCCTCGAACTTGTAGAATAAAACATATCAATCTTGGCTCGTCAACTAGCTCGAACTCATCTGTGAGTAGGCTCATATCTTATGAAAGAAAATGATTATGATTTAAGCAATTATTATAATGAAATGATAAAACTAACGATAAATTATAAGAAAAATAATGAAAAATCACTTAATATAAAGAAGTGAAATATAATTTTACACATTTTTTTCACAATATTATACTTAAAATCAAGAATGCTAATATATTTTAAGTGCATTTTATACTAATATGTTTTTAAACGAACCGGCTTGCGAGCTACCGAGTCGAGTCAAGGCTAACTCAAACTTGGTTCATTAGCTCATCGAAGCTCGACACACGAGCCATTGAGTTGAGCCCGAGCCAGATCACGAGTCGACTTTGACTCACTCGCACCTCTCCAAAGTGTTAGTGCAGCTGGGTTATATGAATCAATTTGTGCCTGCTACCATTCTGATGAGGAAGGCAGTTTCCATTGCTAATTCTTTGATCTGCAAGTATTTGCTGTCCTCAACAAGATCAGCCGAAAGATTGAGTACCACTGGATGTAATGGATCATATCTTGTCAGCTCACGAACTCTTGCAACCCATTTGGCTGCTTCCCACACTCCAAATCTGCAATACAAAAAGCAGATTAGATAAATAACAGTGAACTTAGATGACCGAATATGAAAGGAAGGCCACAATATTTAGGCTTCATTTGGGACAGTTTTCTCATTGCTTTCTAAAACCCTTTTTCAGTACAAAAATTTCTAATTCAAAATTTTTTTTTAACTAAAATACTCTTTTAGAAAGCATTAAGAAAGTTGTCCCAAACGAATCCTTAATGAGCATCAATCATCAAGAAAAATGAAACATTATAGAGTACAAAGAAAAACATATGGAGATGGGCCTTCTAGCAAAGCTTAGTCAACGAACTAGCACCTAATGAGAGGCCATATGGGAAGGGACCAAATCAGGTAATACCAGAATTGTAGATGCCAAAAAAGAGACCATTTCTCGGTACTGGCATGCAAAGCTCCTTTGGATCTATAAATACTACATATATTAAGTGATCTATTGGATATTAGGTAGTAATTAGGTGTCTTATTGGGTAATAGGAGTCCTTAAGATCTATAAATACTGCTGATGTAAAGTATTAGGGAATCAACTAGAATGTAAGAAGAAACTAACTGGAATCACTGGCATCCTATAATAGTTATAATTGCCCAAATCCCTTCCCTCTGCATAGAGTTTTAGTTAAGCCTACAATTGCCTAGTTACTTTAAGTATAATGTTATTCTCTGTTTTTCAATAAATTTCTACTTGGGTTCATATAAATGGTGCTCACCTTGAGCCTTGCCGCTATTGAATCCACCGCTTGGGTGATAATAGGCGATTACACTATCACAGTCATGAACGCCCCTACTTTTGATCGAATCTTGTTTCGTTCTCCAACATTCACCACTTCCATTGTGATCCCCTTTCAACCATCATCGCTATGCTAGCCCTAGTGCCAATCAACTACATCATATCCGATCTCCACTCTCATCAAATCCAACACCAACCCTAGTTATCCACTTCCTCCACCATTTAAATTCAAGATCACCATCGCTACTTCTTCATTCGCAACTTTTGCCTACAAGCCTTGAATCAACATCTCCACCTAGATCCTCCAAACACGAGTTCACCAAATGTCCTGTCTCTCCATCTAGATTTGCCCATCATCCATCAATCGCTAGGGTTCAAAAGCACCAAAAAGAACCGCCTCAACTCAATCTCACAATAATTTGCTTGACCTTAAGGATAAGGTCATTGTGAAGGGATGACTAATGTTAGGAATAAATACAATAAGTGACCTAGTGGATATTAGGTAGTGACTAGATATTTTATTGGATAGTGAGAGTCCTTAGGATTTATGAATAATCCTTATGTGGAGTATTAAGGCATCAACCAAAATGGAAGAAGACAATAGAACTTCATCGCCTAGTTGCATTTTAATATAATGATTTTCTTATTTTTGATATATTTTTATTTGGGTTCATATTAATATACTATAAAGCAATAATATAATGATCTTTAAAAACTAATTTTGGGTCTATAGGACTTTAATAGAGAAGAAAACAGCTTGATTTATGTCTCCTTTGGGTAGTAATGAAAGGATTATTTGAGTAATGATAAAATAAGAATTTAGATTTTTGATAGATTTGGAACTGAAATTTTTTTAGCCATCAAAAGATAAATTTTCCTTCGAAAAAATAAAGAGAAACTCAAGATTAAAGGTTTTGGAACTTAGAAAACTAATGGTAGTGTTTTTATAGATTTTGGATCAATGGTTAAGTAGTTACGATAGTTTTAATCTGGTTGCTCACTTTAAAAATTATTTCTCAATATTAGGATTTTGGCTGTGAAATCTAAATATTATAGGGAGTTAGAGCCTTTGAATGTTATGAGGAATGTGTTGGAATATTTGGGAGAATTTTGAAGGATTGGATGGATATGGAGGTTGGGCAAAGCTAGGCTCAAGGTTATTTATAGGATGTCACACCCCTAAAACGCATTATTTTAACCTTCAATTTAAATTTTTTTTTTAAATCATGATATCTAAACGAAGTACAAAATAATATCATTGTTCAAACCATCATTCAAAAGTTGAAGCCGACCAAAAAATTTTTATTTCCAAAATTTTCATCTACAGAGCAACAACAAGAGGAACCCAAAACATTTAGCTATGAATATATTATTAACCTCATGTCAGACTCTTCTTACATTGACAAATGTAAACATAAAATAAAAAATGAACATGATATATTCTAGCTCAACCTTATTCTTCCTTTTTCCAGCAATAACAGTTTGAATAAAAATCTAGTGAACTACAACACCCACAAAGATATTCAACTCTAATGCAATAATCAAGTATAATAATTCACTAATGAATATGAGCATCAGTAAGTAAACAACCTATACATGTAAAAAGCATGTATAAGCTACCAAAGTTTATAGTAAAAGTAATATGGAATAATATATAGGGTATGATTACTACCATGTAATATGTAAGAATGATGCTTGCTTGAATTACACATTCAATTACCTGTTGTATAACATTAATAGTATCACTTTAAGTCAGTTGTAGTTGTAT
This sequence comes from Dendrobium nobile, assembly GCA_022539455.1. NCBI lineage: Eukaryota > Viridiplantae > Streptophyta > Magnoliopsida > Asparagales > Orchidaceae > Dendrobium > Dendrobium nobile. The sequence continues at coordinate 10,538,703 of CM039724.1, forward strand.
GTGATCTCTAATTCATCCTATCAAAACATATAGTTATAGTTATAGATTTCCGTTCATTTGATAACTTCCTCTTTCAACCCCAAAAAAAGTCATGTCTAGATGTCTGTGTTTAGGTTTTTCAACCCATAGGCTCCCGAGGTTGCACTATCTCCATAGCCCTTCGGCTCTACTAACTATAGGTCCCATAGCTTGAAGGCTTCATTATACTGAGATCACATTGCCTCTACTGGGTGGCATTGCCCCACCTACCTATCTTCTAACATGACATTATCTTAACTTATTTAATCACGACTATTTCTTCTCTTCTTACAACCACATGATATGCATTACTTATATGTATGTTTACATGTATACATGCATATAGATAAATACGATTGAAATGTATATCAATATATAAGCAAGCATAGTTGTATAATTCATATATCATATTTTAATAGGATTACATGTGATAGCGTATATACATACTCACAGAACACAAGGAATGACATGTACAATAGCTGTATAAACCACGATTTAGACGAATAATCACGATCACATAAGAGTTCAAGAGTAAATGTCACTCATAAACTAATTTGCTACATAATAAAAACCATATATTACCTACTTGAGTCAAAGGCTGACCCAGTCAGACCCCTTGTACCTTCCTGCGCACGTAGGACACCTATCAATCCAAATCATTAATTGATAATTCACACCAATTACCATTCACCTCATACAAGTAAATTGGTTCTCAATCATACCTTCCAATTTTTAGGTAGCATACACGACTACAACCATTCACTCTTTCCGAATTATGAATATTATAATCAATAACAAAACACTTCCAAAATTAGAAATGTTAAATATACAACACTATAACTTTCTTTTCCTAAAGGCATGAAAACAAAATCATTAGCTCCTATTTATTTCTCTCCTCCACTGATTTTCTTCCTTTCTCCTCGCTCTTCTCCCAGTTTGCCAACTTCTACCCAAGCTTCCTAATGCTCTTCCTAAGCTTAACCCTATGGTGCATAGCCCTCAAACAATCCTCAAACAGTTCTCTAGCAGCCCTTAATCAATCTCTAATCCACTTCTACTCTCCAACAAACCCTCGACCAGCACACGCATATGCAAACGGCTAGCCCACCCAACAACTAGCTCCAGCCCTGACACCAACAAGCTCCAACAGTCAATAACCTAGCACAAAAATCTGCACTAACCTGAGAACTCACAAGGCATTTACCTTCAACACTTGCTCCAACCGCTCCTACGCCTACCAAGAGCTCCCACCTACTTCGGCAAGTCCCCATTCTAGCTCCTTGTGCGACTTCCAGCAGAACCAAGACTGCTCTTCATCCCACGCTGGTTTTTAATGAAGTGGCAATAAAATACTCTAAGGATAATGAATTGCCTTAACTACCCCTTCCCAAATCTTTGCATGCAAGACACCTGTTAAAAAATTTTGCCCTTGCTATAGTATTTTAATTTTTAAATAATAAACCAATTTCTTAACTAAGGAAAAAAATGCAATTTAAATTTAATTCTCTAACTCTCAAATCACATTTAGACATGATGCTATATATCAAAATGCTCCATTTAACGAGTAAAACTCAATGACATACAATTTGTTAAATTTTGTGAAAGTTGAGAATTTGCGGTATTTCAAATTATGTCAAATGTGACACATATATAATCAAATGTGGGTTTTACAAAGGAGATGAAATTTGTATCGAGAGAAAAGATAACTAATTACTCAACAAAGATCTGAGAATTAAACACAGTTTTACCAAAAAGGCCACTGAGCCTTTCAATATAAAAATTACACAAACAAAAATAATTTTTATTAAATGAATCAAAAAGTATAAAACAAAGTCCTATTGCAAGCCTAGACAACTTTAGAAAGTCTTTGGAGCCAAAAAAAACACTATTGCATAAATTGATTACTTGTCCTAATACAAATGGAATAAAAATATGAGAAATAAATAAAAAATAAATATTTTAAACACATGAAAATTCAAATTTGTCCAATAAAACAAGTAGAGTGATCACAAAATCAATCAATTTATGAAACTATATTGCCTCCTTGACTAGTATGGCTCCATCTACCCATCAAAAGATCTTAAACTAAGCTTCTTACTTATTCTCCCTAAATCTATTCATATTGAAAAAAATGTAGTTTATTAATATTCTTTAAATGAAAAATTACATGCAAAAAATTATTTACACTTACAAAATGATTCTACATTGATTTTAATAACATTGAGAAATAATCAAAATTTGAACATGAGATTGTTTATGAATCTAAATCTCAATTAGAGTTTGCCCTAATTTTAAAAAAAAACAAATGAAACATGTTAAAGTTAATAAATTAATCAAATAATTAGATAATGAATTATTTGCTAAAATTATATGTACACCTTTGAATTAATCTTATAGCGATTTTATTTTTGGTTACTGATTTTTTTACTTACATTTTCGTAAAAGGAACCTAATGAAAAAAATAAAATTGTACATCAGGATTTTACTAATAACAATTGCCTCAAGCAAACTTCAAAAATTATTCTATCAATCTGGCTGAATTTAAAGATAATTACTTCATCAAAATTAATCTTTATACCATTTGGATTGCTTTTCTTCAGAGAGGCTATTTTCCGTATGGTAAGAATTACTTATTTAAAGAAAATATATTTGTGTGATTTGCTAGTTATCAAGAGAACTTTACTGAACAAAATTAATATCGATTTACCTTTTATTTAATATCTCCTCCTCTAAGAATTAGTAATTTGAAAATATATAAGTATTTTAGCATGTTCCTTATATGTATCATATCTTTTTTTTTTCAATTATTATAGTTACATCTCCAATTAAGGAAACGTTTCTACGAATGTAGGAATAAAGTTTTCTACATCAATCCCTCCCTCGGCCTTGCATTGGTGGGAGCTCCATGGATTGGCTAAGCCAACTGTTTTAACCTCCAATACAACATTTGTATATTTTTCAGCTGCATACCGATCTATTTCATAAAGCTACTAATGTAAAGGAAATCATGCACATTACATACAGCAGAAACCAAGGTATTTATGTCATGGAAAAGCAAACTCACATATGATAATTCTTAAATATCTTTATAGGAGATCTAACATTTTCGCCTAGATATATTTGAAGCATATCAACTAAACAAATCATCCTAGTTGAATTTTCAAATTTCATTAGAATTGATGAAATGACTTCAATTCCTATTGCTAAGGAAGTCCTATTCCATGGCTTCTATTTCCCTATTTATAGGTAACATCCATATCGATGTCCATATGAGATATACTGTGAATTATCATTGTGGGCTTCTCCGTGTAGTTGTTCATATTTTACAGGCTTCTTATGGTTTTGGCAATATGTTCTATGGTTTCTTCCTTGACGGTTATATTCCTTTCATATTTGATGTTGCATGAGGATTATAAATAGGTATTCTTTAAGACTTAGACATAAAGGAGAATATAATAAAGACTATTTTTTATGTGCATATCTTTTTTTTCTTTTCCATTCTAATATTTGATCAATTGTAATACTTAAAATATTCCAAAAAATTTGAGACATTGATGCAAGGTCTTCCAAAAGTTGAACTATTCTCATATATCCGTTCCGTTGACTTAATATTGATAAAACTCAAAAGGAGATTCGAAGATTGTGAGAATGTATTCATGAAAAATCATTCTTTTCTTTCAATATGCTATAATCTATTTTCTTTTCTATGCATGAAATTTCAATCGCTTGCATGATAGTCTTTGATTTCAAACAAGATGCTAACAATTAGATAATTGTTTTGAAATTAATACTTTGATTTTTGCGTGAGTTGTGTACCTTTTATCGGTTGATAAATCTGCATTGCTTAATAAATATGCATTAGGAATCCTATATTCTAGAATTTCCTACCCCAAAAAATTCATAAATTTATTTTACGCTCAGTGGTGATCACCTTATAATGTAATAATATATATTTTTTACATATCCAAAAGGAATTATTCTTTTTAACTTTACTGTAATCTTTTCCCTGATATGAACTAAATTTCAATCATTTTCATTGACTGTCGTGATCTATAATTTCTCGTTGCTAATTTGTGTAAGAAATTAAAAATCTCACTTTAATGGAAATACAACATTAATAATTTTTATTTAATAAATAGTTGTTTTGATATTAATAGCTTGCTTTATATCGTAAGTTGTTGTTCATTCATCAATTGATTGGATCTAAACATGCATTGTGTGATATATTTACATCAAAAACCCTATCTCTTAGAACATCCTTTACCAAAAAGCTTCTCAATTTTATTTTACTAGCTTTCCACTTTTCTGTAAACAATCAAAAAAATTCAATTAAGTTATCATACAATTGAAATTTCATTCAAGTGTCATGGAATAGTGAACTATGTAATCTATTATGGTGATGACCGACATCTCAAAATGTGCACCAGTGATCACCATTAAAGTTGAGGAAATTAAATTAAAATGTAGGATCAACAAATTTCCGATGAAAAAGCTGTCTCTAAGAAAAACATACAAAAGCAATAACGAGATAATCTATTCATAAAGAGAAATTAATGTACCTTGTATTAAAAGATGAAGTCACCAGCACAGATGGATAAAGGGCATCCTTCTTAATATTTTCATAAGGAGAATATTTTCTAATAGCAAGAAAATCTTCAAGGTCCAAAGGATATCCAAACTCTTCATAATCAACTGCGTTAAGAGGCAAAATAGGATGGAGAAGGGTGTTTACTGCATCTAGGAAAGGAGCCTACATATGGACATGTGGAAACAAATAAATTCTTCAAGTTAAAACCAGTAATTGAAGTTTGAAATGCAAGTTAAGATGAATTGTTGAGGTATAAGGAATAATATATGAAAAAGCACCATTGCCTGGACCGAAGCAAATATTTAGCTACCATCAGGGAACATTGTTCAATTAATTAACATTTTAATGCATATTTTGAAATTTGATAGAATCGACTGAGTTAAATAGCATGAGTACAGTTGAGAGGGAAACCTTTATTTTTTCTTTTTAATTTCAGGAGCAACTATAATATGAGAAAGAATACAATATGGAACACCAAATAAACATGAACCATTAGCCAAAATAAGAACAATTTCCTAAGACAAGTGATAACACTAAAACTCCCCCATCAAATTAGAGCTTATATATCAATTAACTCTAGCATGTTACAAAGCTTTAAGCATTGAAGTCGTTTCAAAGCTTTGGCAAATATCTAAAAAGCTGCTTTGGAAACATGAAAAATAACAATATTTTTTGATAGCGCAATATCCCAATCATTCAGCCTCAATATATTTGACTCTTCCTTGAAATATAATTTCACGGGCAATGTAGATAGTGCATTCGTAGTGTAAAGAGTCCTCTACCTAGGTACTTACAGCTATATTTGAGGATACAAATAACAACTTCCCTAAGTCTTTAATTGGAAGCTAGTATGTGCTGACTTACAACTCTTATAGCAAATGGTATATCCAGTCTGGTAGCAATATGGTAGATCAATTTACCAACTAACCTATAATAATGACAATAATTCTCAAGCAATTCTTCAATAATAAATTTTTTAGTGTCAAAACTAATGTTTGCAAGTTTACAAGCTAAAGACCAATCTCCTCTAATATATCAGTGTCATTTTTATATAGAGATAGTGAAACATCTATTTTATTGTAGGAAAACTCAACTCTATAAGTATTTTCAACAACCCAAATCAACGGTCGGAAAACATTTTTAAAGACTGTCTTTGACCTCAGTCACCATTTCTTGATCACTTTCTTTAAGAATATCATCAACATAGACTACCAAGCTAACACAAGTTGAGATATGTCTAACAAAAATGGAGTGATCTACAGTATTACCATGAAGGCTAACCTAAACAAAAACTTCACAAAACATATCAAATCATGCACGAGGGCTATTCTTAAGCTGATAAATGACCTTCCTAAGCTTACAAACTCTAGTTATACCATGAACAAAACAACCTAGAGGATGCTTCATATAACAACTTTAGTTAGGTAATAAAGGAAAGCATTGCTAACATCCATTTGAAGTCAGAGATAACCTTGATTGACGAAAAAAGATGCCAAAATTTGGAAGGAAATAAATCTAGCAATAAGGAAAAAACTATTAAAACAATCAACAACAGCAACATCAAGCCTTTCAACCACTACTTGGGGTCGGCTACATGAATCCTTTTTCGTCATTGTGTCCTGTTAAAAGTAACATTCTCATTTAAATCTAATAAAGAAAGATCATTTCTAATATTTTCTAACCAAGTCTTTTTAGGTCTACCTCTACCTTTCTTAACATAAGTCAAATCTAATACCTCAACTTTCCTAACCGGGTCATCAGAAGGCCTCCATTTAATGTGACCAAACCATCTAAGGTGACTCTCTCTAATCTTATCTTCCACTGAAGCTACTCCAACCTTTTCATGTATATGCTCATTTTGTATCATAACTTTAAGGGTAAAGCCACTCATCCGCCTAATCATCCTCATCCCTGCAACACTTAACTTAGTATTATGCTTCTCTTTTAATGACCAACATTCGGCACCTTAAAGCATTGCAGGTCTCACCACCATCTTATAGAATTTTCCCTTAAGTTTGAGTGAGACATTTCTATCGCAAAAGAAGCTCGATGCATTCCTCCACTTCAACCATCCAACTTGAATGTCAAAACAGACAATCTCATAAATATAAATAAATGATTTGACAACTAGTCAAGCTTCATACCAATCAATATATCTATTGGGATGAAATTTGATGATGCAAATCCATCAATATGTGAATCCATCAATAAGGGACTACTTTAATGTTGGAGCGACATTAAACAAAATTCCATGTGTAACATTTGTGTAATGTAGCCATTTCAATATCCAAAGACATTTCCATAGGGATTCTTATGGCCTCTTGATATGGTCTTAGGAATAGAAACTAAAAACATTAAAAAAAAATCATCAATGATGTATATGATTGAATAGGATCAATACATGGATGCTTGTCTTTCTGAATGGTAATGAGCAAGTGGAGATCTAATAACTGATTGGGAAGTGGATGCTTGACTAGTTGGGACATATGAGAGAAGAAGGTATCAAGTGTAAACATTAAAAGTAGTTATACGCATCATTGAAAGAAGAGGAACAAGTGATGAGGATGGTTCAGAGAAAGGAGAAAAAGAACTGAATGGACTCATGAAAGGTCAAATTTATGTAAATATAGGTGTGTTTGGTGAGCGGTTCAAAATAATAATAGTCTTTCTAAGAATAAGAGTAAGCTAGAAAGATACTAGTAAGAAAGCTTGTCGCCTGTATGAAAAGAATGCATAAAGAAAACAAAAAACGTGTGGGTGGAGAGAGAGAACAAAGATTCCAGGTAGATAGAGAATACAAACAGGTGAAACTTCCCCAAGAACAATAAAGGAGAACAATTAATAAGATAGCATGCACTTAAATAAGACCCAAAAATAATAAGGAACATTCCGATGATACATCACAATACAATCAACGCCAAGTAGATGCTATGCTTGCACTCAAAAACCCTATTCTATTGAGATGTATGAGGATGGGAAGTTTGATGAATCATGCCATTGTCAATATACGACCAAAAATGAGAATGCATATATTCAAGAGCATTATCAATACAAAGAATTTCAATTATAAAAGAAAACTAAACTTTTATTTCTTAATAAAAAATATGAAAGGTGGATAAATCCTCAAATCCACAATTCAACAAATATACTCATGTAAAAAGAGAATGATCATCAATGATGAAAAATAAAATACTTAAAATCAAAATGGATAAAAATAGGATTAGGACCAAAAATTCGGAATGGACTTGATGTCAGTGAAGGAATATACTCAATGATATTTACAAAGCTCATAAGCGTTACATTCAAATTTAGATAGAGAGGACAAAACTGTCACAAAGTCTCAAAGTCATTGTGGGCTCCGAAAATTCCATTTGTGATGATGTGTGATCCCGGCCTCTCTGTGCCATCCATCTTTTTTTTTTAATGTTTATGTGACGATGACAGTAGAGAGTTTTTACAAGATAAGGTTCCGGGAGTTTCTGTTCAAGCCGTGGAGTTTGTCAGCTATACAGTTATGGGTCAACAGTCATGGTGGTGGAGGATGAGCCACATGAAAATGTCACTAACATAGAGTAATGGTAGGTGAGAAAGTGAAGGGGATCGTGCTCATCAGGCAGTAAATTCCTCCAACTTCAACACCTACATCAATCATCTTCCTCGCACTAAGAATCTAAAAATTACAAAGAGGACATTAAAAGGTCACATAGCAATTGTGACAAAATCACTCGAAGCTAACAAATATATCATCGGATAAAACTTATAAATATATCAACGGATTTGGTCTCACTAAAAAATTCAATTAAAAGAAATCACCAAAAAGTAGTAATGTATAAGGCTTGAATAATATAGTAGACAAAGCTCTAGATTGTTAATTCACCAAATCCTTTTTGTGAAAATTCTCCTCTAAACAAGCAATAGTATTTTAAAAACTAAAAGATTCCTTTCCGGTGCTTAGTTCATCTTATGCCATTGTACCAATTGTAGTACAATACCACTATTTGGAGCTACACTTACCTCAACCCTCCAATTCAGGCAATAAAGGATAGTGTGCATTATTTGGTTAACAAAATATGGCACACTCAGTAGATTAAAAATGGTTTGGTTCATGTTTCATACTACAGCTCCATATTCTTGGGTTTATTATTTACAGGCTCAACTATCAATTGAACGGAGTCAACATGAAGAAAATAGATATATGTTATTTAAAATTCATGTTAAGTCAGGATACCTATAGATATAATGAGGTTATGATTCATTGATTGTGTGCAAATATACTAAGGTCAGGACCTGACTCTTACCTGCTAAAATATTTCACTCCAAGAAAAATTATGAATTCATTAAAAAATATACATACGCCACCGGATCCGCAACATGTGTAAAAGCGGATATAAGGCGTTCATAGGCCCTTAAAAGAAATCTTGGGCATTACTAAATGAAATCACTTGCGTCGGTTGCTTCGTGAAGAGAAGCATCTCTTCACCCCCCCCCCCCCCCCCCCTCTCTTTTAAGTCAACATTCTCAAAAGCAAATAATGCACTATTTCTTGGAGCCATAACACATAGCATGGCGCATATTATTTTAAAATTGCTCAAAGCATTAAAAATATGAATAATTTATCAATAATTCTATAATATAAAAGAAAATATCTTGAAAGTAAAAAAAAGTAATGTCATATACATAAAATAAAAAATCGCTTTAATAAACATGAAGATTAATGAAAGATAATCATACTAAAAAGTAAAGTATCATGACAAACAATGTAATTAGATCTATAGTAAAAAATAATCATGGTTATAATAATGAATGATATAAGAACAAAACATTAAACTTAGAAAAGTTGTGCTCAAAATATAAGAAACTGTTTGCTAATAGTTTCATATTCATAAAAAAATTAAACTAGTCCTATTGAGAATCATCACCATCGGCATAAATAAAAATAGTTTTAACTCCTGCATCATTATCTCCCAAATTATATCCTTTCTCATCACCCTCATCATTCCCTTATGCAACTATAAATGTGTTAGACCTATCTGAAGACTCATTTCATTTTCATTTAGAACAATCTTGAATGTTGTAATTCCTCAAAGACGCCACTAGCTCTCACAACATTACTCCGTATCAACTTTTGCTCATCAAATACCTATTTATACTTTTTATCCAACTTAACATTCATTTTCCCTGTTAACCACTATTAGCATCATCTGTGTTATTAAAAAAATTGAGACTCCAATCAAAGTACTATCATACCTCACAAAAATTAAAAAAAAAACACATGCTTGATTCCCTTAAAAAAATTAAGAAAATCAATAAAAATAAAAAAAAAACAATGCGTGCCATTTTGCCATTGCACATGTCACTATGAAATAGTCCAGAAGGTGTGTGCCTTGTTGTACTATGTCATTATAGTACAAGTACGCAACTACCCAAGTGGAATTTGATCTATTGATAAGAAAGCTTATTGCATGCAATAACATTGAGAGTCAAAGATGGTTTGTACCTTCAAAATTGCCGCCCGAAATAAGTCTGGACGAGCATTGATTGTTGAAGCAACTAGTAGACCACCAGCACTATATCCCCACCCAGCAAGCTTATCTTTATGAGCAATACCCTTTTCTATAAGAAACTCTGAACATGAAATGTAATCCATGATAGAATTTTGCTTCTTCAAACCCATTCCATCATGATGCCAATTTCTACCGCATCCACCACCACCTCTAAACCATAGAAGTCTATTAGACAACAAAACAATTGGAAGGACTTTCAAAAAAAAAAAAACAATTGAAAGGAAAAAGAGCTTAGTGTTAAAAATAAAGGAAAAATGAGAAGATAAAATCACATAGTAGGAAAATCATCCTTTCAGAAGACAGTAATGTTCTGTTCTTTTTCCTTTCCAAAACAGCAGAAAAAATAAAACATGTGTTGAACATGTTGGCTCATTTAAGATATCCTTCATTATTTAATGACTAACGTAAATGAGGTTTATTTTCACAGAGGTTCGGTAAATAATCTCCTTAAATAGCATGTTTGAAATTAACTGAACAAAATTTAGTTGAAATAAGTAAAGAAAAAGCACTTGTAACTTGAAAAAAAAATAATACAAGAGAATATTGTGGAGTTGCCACATTACATTCACAACTTCACAACAGCATATAAGTTAAAATAGTTACAAAACAAATGAAAGCAAGTTGTTCACCCAATCCTTAAAAAACACCAGAACGGCTAAATTTACAAAAGAAAAATATTCATATGTTGCTCACTAACAATGATAGATTGTAAGTTGCAATGTTACAAAAAGTAAGATGTCAAGAAACAAAATCAAAATTGAGTTTCAAAAGGGTAACAAGTGACATAATGGTTTTATAATCATAAAAATGCTCTAATGTCAAATGCGAACATATTTTACAAAGCTAATAAACCTCAAATTACCTAACATCAGCGTATGCAACCACCCAACCCCGATCAAGAAGACTCTTTAACTCACTTCTCCACCGCTTGTCTAATAACTCGCCATAAGCCCCGTGTCCATGAAGTAATGCAGGACTACCCTCTTGCTTGTGCCTCCGTGAATAAACAACTGTCAGTGGAACCATGACGCCATCCCCGGAAGAAACATCATAATACTCGCAAGCATAAAACTCAGTCAACTCATTCCATGTTCCATTTGAACTGTCAGCATCATCTGCAACATGGAATCCCTTTGAGTTCTGAGGTTTCGTACTTACGGAAGAAGCAAAACCATATAATGTTTTTGATCTTTCAAGAAGCACATTTTGTTGCTGGACTATGTTCCAGTTTCCATTTAGTAAGTTGTAGTCAACTACAGCATCAGGCATCTGTTAAATCAAGAGAAAAGCACACTACATTATATAAAGTTAAGGATAACCAATTTATCATATAACACTCAAGTTTAGATATGCAAAAGACAAACTGACTGTATGGAAGTTAACAGAAATCCTTATCAGTTAACATGCAATTAAATACAAGTTCAGGTTCAGAGTCTCAGCCAAAAGAGAAACCTACACTCAAGACATTTATGTTGACGTTTAAAAGTATTGAAAATCATATATTATTTTATTGTTGCATTTAATACTTTTAATAATATAATTTTACTGAGTTATGTTGAAGTGGCAATGTAAAAACATCAAACATATTAAGTATCATGTGAGTTAGGCTTTAGTCCAAGGAAAACTTAAGTCATTTTGTCACCTCATCAAAAGTCTAACTCATACAAGCTTGATCAGTCTCTAATATGGTTTTATGAAAACTACAAAATGACGTTACATCGTCCAATGAGCTAAAAAAATTAATAAGTCAACAGCCCTTGAGTTTTAATGGAGAGGTATTGACGCTTGAAACTAGTTTCAAAGCATTTTCATTAAGTGAACAGCCACCCCAGGGTATTCTTATGATATTTTAATTTCTCCGTGATTTGTAATGCTTTTAAAGATCAAAAATGCTGCAATGAAACAAACTTTGATGAGCTTAAATCAAATTTGGAGAAGTATCTCCTTCCTTGCAAGTTTGTTTGGTGACAACTACATTGACCCTAGCTTCGTGTCTTTGATCACCCTCTTTGGTGAGAGGTTTTTGTATCCTTCTTGATGTTAGCATTTTATTTATTTTCTTTGATATATATCTCTTTCACTCGTCCTTTTGATTCAGAGTTGCACTCTTAACTCATTACACTCTCAGTGCAAGTTATCCGTGAAATATTAACACCACTCAAAATCTTCAAATACCAAACAGTCAGTTTTCCTTTACCTTCACACAAAATCTCCATATAAACACCCAAAATAACTCTTTAGTCTTATTCCTAACATCCTAAGCTTTCCAAAAAGTATCCATACTCTTCCTAAATCTCAACTTAACACCCTTTACACTCCACATAATATCAGCTTTCCAAAACTAAATCAAATTCCCACATGGCTCAAAATCATAATTTGATGCTCAACCTTCCAAAAGTCCATTAACACTCAAATCACTTCAACAAATAAAGTGATTTAGAAAGAGCTACTATCAAATAAAAATAGCTACTATCAAATAAAAATAGCTACTATCAAATTCCACCCCCCACAACACCATTATACCCATTGCATCACCAATCCATCAAACTTGGTGATCCTAAGTATTGATCCTTTTTCTCCGGTCATCACTCTCAATCATAACCAAAATGTCTAATACCAAAATTTGGGAAATAAGAAAAACTACGCAAACACAAAGAACAAAAAAGAATAACCAAAAACAAAAAAAGATCAACACACAAGAATTTTATACAAGTTCACACAATTGATGACAATGTCATGTTTTCATCATTGTCTGAATCGATTGTGGAGAATAACAATCCTAATTCCTCTTACACAACATAAAATGTCCAGCTTCTTTACAAAGAGATTTTTTTAGAGCTAAAAAAATGTAATAAAATTTCTAAAAGGCTCTTAATGAAACAAGAGTAAATAATGGATACATTTCAAAGGCTCTGCCCCAAAACCGCTTGGAGATATCTCCCCCTTCCAACCATTATAGCAATTTTACCATAAAGGTAGACCTACAACTAAGTGTGCATAATACATCTTCTTCATAAGGAAAAAATTGGGCTTTATAATATAACACTTCACTATCCTCCACACCTGACACATGCACTCTACTCACTACAACTCTTGATTCAATAAGGGTCCCCTCCCCCCATCCCACAACTTCCTAAATACTAGAAGTTCATCTCTTCCCACATCCCCTTTTTCACTATTTCTCTGGAATCATCGTGAAAGCTAATTCACTCTCATTAATTGAATAACATGGGAAGACTAATCTCATAATGGATGTAGGAACCTTTGCCAAACCACTTTAAATTTTAGGTGTGGTTGTTTGCTTGTTTGTTTCTCTTTATAATTGACATGCATGAATTAGAAATTTTTGAAATTAAATTCAGGATCATTCAAACTCTGATTTCAATAAACTTCTAGTCGAACTGAATGTCTCAACAAGACGAACCTAACGATACTAGAAATTATTTGATCCAACTCCAAATGAGCTCAAATCTAACACTTAAATAACAATTGAAAACTTTTGAACATTGATTGAAGAACCAAATGACCACCAATTATAGCATTCTTATTGTCAAGCCGGGATGCTCGATGAGACAAATCTAACGAGCTCGTGATCACTCAATTATGATATCATTAAGGTATTTGAATGTTTAATAAACAATCTATGATTAAGGGGATCAAAATGTCCATCTCAAAAAGACTATAAATAAAACTCAACTCTCTACAAAGGGGGGAGCTTTAAGAGCTGAGAAAACTAAAGAGCTCTCTTACATTTTCTAGCTATCATCGCCGACGACCACCACCAATAATTGCTATTGCCAAACTTATGTCATTATTTAACCTTGTTTGGTTTAACTTTTTTTGGTTTAACTTTTTTTTGTGGACATAAATTTATGCAATCCCTAAAAGGGAAATCACATATTTATTCTAAAATAATCACATCATCTTATGAGAAAAAAATGATTTTTGTACTGCTAATATATAGTGGACTATTCAATTGGGCTAGGCCGATAATTCTTTCCTTTCCGGGTTATTGACATAAAAATTTTCTAATCTCCTGCAACTTTTTAAGCACATGTTGAATTTTTGTCAAAAGCTAAGGTATAAAACACCAACTCTACTGAAGCAAAGTTTTTAGCACGTAACAATAATTATTAGTTCTTCATATCTCATTCCCTAGTAGCTCAGAACACCTTCTCTTTAAACTCCTAAGCAACTTAGATTTCTATCACTAATCAGTCGAGTACAAAAGATTAGTTTATTTGTGATGACTAATGAATTGCTTTGTAAGAAGCACAAAATTTATGTACTCATCTGCTTAATGAAAACCAAATGATAAATTTGTCGAAGTTCAATTTATCAAGCAGAGTTAACAAAGATCTATAAGTTTACATTAGGGGTGTCAACTTTTGACCCGACCCAAAAACCCGACCCGGACCCGACCCGGAAAATTCGGGTTGGACCCGACCCGTTTTATAAACGGGTCGGGTTCGGGTTCGCAGATTCGAATCGTTTGATAAAACGGGTCGGGTCGGGTTGACCCGGCGGGTTGCCGGGTCAACCCGACAACCCGTTTATTTTAAAAAAAATTGAAATTTCCCGCCCGCTGCCCCAGCCCGAGCTGCTCGCTGCCCCGCGCTGTCGCGTGCAGCGTGCCACATGTCGCGTTGCCGCGCTGCTGCCGTTGTCGAGCTGCCGCCATTGCCGAGCTGCCGCTGCTGAAATGGGTGCCGCGCGCGCCACTACCGGGTCGCGGGTCGGGTCGGGTCAACCCGACAACCCGGCCGGGTCGGATCCGGGTTGAAATGTCCGATCCGTTTGCAAAAACGGGTCGGGTTCGGGTTTGACCCGAACCCGACGGGTTGACCCGAATTGACACCCCTAGTTTAGTGTTTACATTCATTTAAAGCATCAAGAAAATAAATGATCCAATCAAAATTAAATAGTATCAATTTTTTTATTTTAGCTTGCAATGTTCAATTTCAACTAATTAGGACATCCATGTGATGATGTAGCCCATGAGATCAGGTCGTACTCTCTAATATGATGAAATTACATAGTTTGATTTGCCTCTAAGACTTGGATTGCCTTAGAAGCTAGGTTTGCATATATCCATCATAGTTTATGGTACCATGTGCAGGGGTGCCGTGTTTTGATTTTAGAATCTACTTTGACTACTTTATGGTTCATGTAACACTTAAAAAAATTAAGTATCGCTTCTTTACATGTGCAGTTCTCTCAGCACACAGTAGTTGCGACTTTTAGAAAGCCTATGTTTCTCCCTGTAATGCATGTGTCATCCCCGTGGCTGTGATTTTGTCATAACTTGCATCTCGCTTTGTAGCATTTGTATGGGTCTTTCATCACCCCTGTTTTGACTTCCGATAGCACGCAATTTCCATTATTTTCATCATATCGCCTATTATTGAGCTTTGACCTGATCTCGAGGGTTCAATTGGTTTCGTGCATTATACTACCCAATTAAGTTTGAAGGGCGATCCAATTTTGGATATTGATGACAATAAATAGATAAGTTGAGCCATATAAAAATAATAATATTTGGTTCAATAAATCTATTAATTTTCCCTCCTCAATTTTGGGTGCTTATTGGACGATGAATTCGTTTGAATGCATTCCAAGTACTAAAAGCAATTCTATAGGGAATATATCCACCTACATCTACCAAGGCCAATATTTTCTTCTATTTTTCCTTAATTTTTCCTTAAATATTCATTTTTATCAAAGAGAGTATTCCTAATATTGATCAAATTAATTACAAATCAACTTTCAACTGTGGTGTAAAATTTCAATACACTTGATTTTTTGTGAGTTAAATTCCTAAAAAACTTTATTTGCTTTAATCCATCATTTCTATTCTTGAATTTTTTATCTTACACCGAAAGAACGAGTCTTCAATCCATGAATCCTAGTTCACTTTATGACCTACATCAAGTGCTCACAACGCCAATCAACTAGCTTATTAAATCCGTCTAAATTCACAACAAAATAATTAAATAAAATAACTTAAATTCAATCTATTCAAATTTAGAATATATGATATTTGCATTATTTAGAAATATATGGTTTTTCCTAATGAAAAGAGCATTTGATTCATTTAACATGAGAAATATTCAAGATTCTTTAGCCATTAAGATACATGCCCACCAAGCTAAGATTAAGTGGAATAAAAGTCATTCTGAAGTTACCCATCTCAAAGTATTTAATTGGTTTAAGTTCTTGAGGCTCAAGCAACTGTAAATTATATTTAGTAAGATGATGCATGAGCCATGTAAAAACTGCAAGAAACTCAGGTCATGCCATTGACAACTTAAAACCATCTGGATGACTTTAAAGAAAGCATGTCATACCCAACATTTACTATTAATCTAAAGCAAGAAATAGTCTTAAACATAATTGCTAACATACCACTGGCGAGGAAATTGTAAAACGCATAATGGATGAGTAATAGTCATAGTTGGGTCCAGATTGTATCTGACAAACATGATTTGGAAGTGGCAGGAAGCATGGATGGAGACTTTCCAAATGCGCAGGTCCCTGCAAATGGGTGGCAACATTAAGTGAAGACAATTATTGAAGTGGGTAATGCAAGATCTCTCACATAATTCACTAATATTTTGTAATACTCAAAAACGTAAAAAGATAAGATCAAAATATAACTAAAAATTTTCTTCCAAATTTTCTCATTGCAAGAAAAAAACTAATTATTTTTAAAGGTTCTACATTTAAATTAACCATTTGGATATGTGTGTGCACAAATATATATATATATATATATATATATATATATATATATATATATATATATATATATATATATATATATATATATATTAGTTTATATAATTATTTTATTAAATAACTCATTTGTCCTAAAGTAAGTAATATATCATGCATTTGCTTTTCACCTAAAGCTGCAAGCAACAGCTGCTGCATATAATGGATGGTTGTGGTGGCTTAAGGAAATTTTATTTTATTTAAACGCACAGCATTAACCCATCGTTATTTATTGTAATAGAGCAAAGGCCAAACAAAGGCCGTTGGAGAAGGGGTAAACCAGAGCGCTAAAAGCTTGTTTTTATAAGAAAATCCATATTTTGTGTTGTTTTTTCGCAAATCAAATTTGATTGGAGATTATTAAGCTTAAGAACCTTAATGACATTCCAAGCAAATATGTTTTGTGACAATCCAAGCAAACATGTTTCCAAATCACTTCATCTAGTTTTGTAAGAGTTAGGATGGGTGTTGAAGGAGAAACCTAAAACACTATTACTCAAAATGAAAAACACACTCCTCGGCATTATTAGGTAATTAACTTCCACTTCAATGAGTAAAATGTTAGGCCGGTTCAGCGAGAACCCTGAACCGGCTAAGTCGGCCAAGTGGCTGGCCCGACATGTCTAATCCCACCCAGTGGGCGGGCCCCACTGCTCAAAAATAATTTTGAATTCAAATGGAGGGGGCGGCAAGGGCATTTTGGGCTTTTTATGTATTTTTATTAAT
The DNA here is from genome assembly GCA_022539455.1 of Dendrobium nobile. NCBI lineage: Eukaryota > Viridiplantae > Streptophyta > Magnoliopsida > Asparagales > Orchidaceae > Dendrobium > Dendrobium nobile. The sequence goes on from CM039724.1 coordinate 10,556,373, forward strand.
TGTTTGCTTTAAGTATGAGAGGGAGATTAGGGTGAAAGGACTTTTGGAATTATTGAGATTATTTCTCTCTTGTTGTTCATTGGGGTGCTAGGGCTCTAGATCTGAGATCTAGAGATTGGGAGAGTGGGATCCTCCTCTCGAATAAAGGATCTTTGTATCTTTACTATTTTTCTTTCATCTACTAGTAAAATACAAGTTGTTTCTCCACTAATCTCTCAGATTTGCTGTTTTTTCCACTGTTTTTGCTATCATTTCTGCTGTGGACAGCAGGTTTCATTGAGAATAGCTTCAAAAGTTGTTAGGAAATACTTGATCAAGTATTTCCTATCAAATTGGTATCAGAGCAAGTCTTGGGACCAATAGTGGGCTGTTTTTGACCAATTTCAGCTGCTGAAATTATACCGGCGAAGGAGAAAATTGCTGAAATTTTTTTTCAGATCTTGAGATCTTCTCATAAATTACAAGCCGTAGGAGATGGCGGCTAAGAAGGTGGGTGCTTTGGAGGAGAGGATTGAAGGAGAGATGAATCAAATAAAGGAGATCGTGGAGGAAAGAATGTCTTCCATGGAAGGGCAAGTGACCGATCTACGGGATATGATGAAGAAGATGTTGGAGTTTCAAACTCAATCGGCGGCATCTGATGCAAAAGGTCCTGCAGCGAAAAATACCAACTCTGAAATCCATCGGGAGGAAGAGGAAGTGGAAATCGTGGAAGGGAGCCGGGGAAGGCCTCATTTGGAGCCTTTCCAGAGAGAGGAGAGAGGAGGAAGATATGGGGAAAGGGAAGGCTATGGAGGAGTGGAACCAAGAGGTGCTGGTGGGGAGCATCGGGGGGGTTATCATGGACACCAGGAAGCTGTTTTTGAAAACCAGAGAGGAGATCTTGAAGGGGGATGGGGGCATGGTAGAGCAAGAGAAGATCGAGAGACATGGGGGGGCAGGTACATGGGAGAGGGGAAATTATGAAGGATTAAGGGGAAACGGCGGAGATCGGAAGGTGAGGAAATTAAAAATGCCAATTTTTTAAGGGGAGGACGCCTATGGGTGGATTTACAAGGTGGAGAGATACTTCGCCGTTAACAGCTTAACGGAGGAGAAACTATCGGCAGCGGGCTTATGTCTGGAAGGGAAGGCACTCTCCTGGTTTCAGTGGAGAGATCAGAGGAGACCTATTCGGAGCTAAGAAGAATTCAAGGACAGTTTGATAGAGCGTTTCCAAACCAACCGGGGAGGAGACTTCTACAAGCATTTCTTTGCCCAAGTGCAGGAGGGGTCTGTGGCTGACGACCGAGAGAGATTTGAGCATCTAGCCAGCAGGGTAGAGTGCTTGTCCGATACGGTGCTGGAGGGGAACTTTATGAAGGGGTTAAAGGCGGAGGTTAGAGCAGCAGTGAAGGTTCTGATGCCCAGGGATCTAGGGGAGGCCATGAAGCTTGCACAATTGGTCGAAAATCAAAAGAATCTGGAGAAGGGAGCTAGGAGCAGCAGTTCAGGAGGCACTTACAGGTGGACGACTACCCACCCAGCCCCCAAGGGAGCATCCAGAGGAGGAATGAAAGAAGTTCCAAAAGAAAAAGCAACATGAGGAGAAAATGGGGGGCAGTTCAAGAAGCTTAATGAGAAGGAAAAGCACGAGAAGAGGACAAAAGGACAGTGTTTCCGATGTGACGAAAAATACGTGCCATGACATAAGTGCAAGGATCGAACTCTTCAAGTTCTCCTCGTTTGTGAAGACGAGGAAGACGAAGAGGGAGGGGGAGCGGTTCTGAGGTGGAGGAAAAGATGCATCTGGATGTGGCAGAAGTCTCTCTCAACTTCGTAGTAGGATTCACTCCGAGTCACACTATGAAGGTGAAAGGAGATATAGCTGATCGTGAAGTTGGGGTGTTGATCGATAGTGGGGCAACCCATAATTTCATTTCCACCCAGATTGTAAAGCTGCTGGGGATGAAGTTAGTAGATACATGAGGCTATGGGGTGATGATGGGCACGGGGAAGGTAGAAATGGGAAGAGGAGTCCGTAGAGGGGAGGTGCTAAAGATCCAAGTATCCAACTGAAAGAAGACTTCCTTCCCCTAGAATTGGGAAGTACGGATGTCATCCTAGGGATGAAGTGGTTGCAGACCTTGGGGGAAACCAAGATCAACTGGGGTACTCTGAGGATGGAGTTGGTGAAGGGAGGAAGGAAGCGAGTGATTCAAGGTGATGCGGGGCTGACCAAGACAGGGTTTCTCTCAAATCCCTAATCAAGATAATTCAGGAGGGGGAAGGCTATTTGGTGGAATTACATAGATTATAGGGAGTGAGTTTGGAGGAAGGGAGAGACATACCCCTCTCTGTACAGCCTTTGATCCAAGAATTCTATGAGGTTTTTCAACCATCTCTAGGGTTTCACCACCCAGGGAGCAGGAGCATGCCATCACTTTAAGGGAGGGAGTGTCACCTGTCAGTGTACGACCTTACCGTTACCCTTAGTTTCAAAAAGACGAAATAGAAAAGTTGATCAGAGAAATGCTGGAAGCAGGGATCATCAGGCCTAGCACTAGCCCTTTCTCTAGTCCTGTTCTATTGGTAAAGAAGAAGGATGGCAGCTGGCGGTTCTGTGTAGACTATCGCGCACTCAACAAGGAAACTGTACCTGATAAGTTTCCCATACCAGTGATTGACGAACTGTTGGATGAATTGAGTGGAACAGTGATTTTTAGAAAGATCGACCTGAAATTAGGATATCATCATATTCGAATGAAAAAAGAAGATGTACCCAAGACCACCTTTAGAACTCATGAGGGCCACTACGAGTTCCTAGTAATGCCCTTTGGCCTCACCAATGCCCAAGCCACTTTCCAGGCACTCATGAACACGGTCTTCAAACCGTAGCTCAAGCGATTCATTTTGGTATTCTTTGATGACATCCTAGTGTATAGTAGGGCAGAGGAGGAGCATTGGGGGCATTTGAAGCAAGTGTTAGAGATTCTTTAGGAGCACCAGTTGAGGGCTAATTTGAAGAAGTGCTGCTTCGCACAAGCCAGTGTAGAGTACTAGGGGCATATGGTATCTAAAGAAGGGGTAGCTGCAGATCAGTCCAATATTAAAGCCATGTTAATGTGGCCACTGCCTAAAAATATGAAAGCATTGAGGGGCTTCCTAGGGCTGACAGGATACTACATAAGGTTCATGAAGGGCTACAGTACCATAGCATGGCCACTCACTGAGCAGTTGAAGAAAGATGGATTTCTATGGGGGGAGGCCGCCACGGCAGCATTTGAGAAGTTAAAGAAAGCCATGACCACAGTGTCGGTCTTAGCTCTACCGGATTTTACTCAGGTCTTCGTAGTTGAGACAGATGCATCGGGGTATGGTTTAGGAGCAGTGTTGATGCAGAATCATAAGCCCATTGCTTACTTCAATCAAATGCTGACGGCAAGAGCCCGACTGAAATCGGTCTATGAGAGGGAATAGATAGCAATTGTGTTGGCCATCCAAAAGTGGCACCCCTACTTACTCGTAAGACATTTCATAGTCAGAATAGATCAATGGAGCTTGAAATGCTTGCTGGAACAACGAATGGTGACAGAAGAGCATCAGAGGTTGCTATCGAAATTGGGGGTATGATTTTGAGATCCAGTATAGGCAAGGGGTAGAGAACAAAGCGGCAGATGCCCTGTCTCGATGCATGGAGGAGCTGCAGACAGTGGCTGTATCGGTCCCAATGATACTAGATTGGGAGGCCATCAGGGAGGAGAGTGCTGGGAATGAAGAACTAGGTAGGATCAAAAGAGATTTATTGAAGGGAGAGGGAAACCATCCAGGGTACTCATTAGAGGGGGAGAGATTATTGTACCAGGGGAGATTTGTGTTACCCAGAACATAAATTCACATTCCACAGTTGCTCCAGGAGTTCCATGGGACCGCAGTGGGAGGAGATTCTGGAGTGCTAAAGACCTACAGGAGACTGGAGGCAGAACAATACTGGAAAGGAATGCACAATGATGTGGAAGAGATGGTGTCCAAATGCGACGTCTGCCAAAGGAATAAGTACCTAGCTATGTCATCCCGAGGGTTACTGCAGCCCTTGGCTTTACCAGGTCGAGTATGGGAGGAGGTATCTATGGACTTCATTGATGGGCTTCCCCGTTCTGAAGGATTCACTGTGATACTGGTGGTAGTGGATAGATTGAGCAAATACACTCATTTCATTCCTCTACGCCATCCCTATATTGCGGTAACAGTAGCGTCAGCCTTCATCAGTGAGATAGTCAGATTGCACGGGGTACCAGAAGCAATAGTATCCGACATGGATAAAGTATTCCTGAGTCATTTCTGGAGAGAGTTGTTCAGATTGTAGGGGACAGTGCTGAAAAGGAGTACTGCTTACCACCCACAGACGGATGGCCAAACAGAAGTAGTCAACCGGAGCTTGAAAACTTATCTGAGATGCTTTGCGTCGGAGACGCCTAAGTTATGGGCCAAATGACTATCATGGGCCGAGTATTGGTACAACACATTTTCATTCTGCTTCTCAAATTACCTCGTTCAAGGTGTTGTACGGAAGGGATCCACCCCACTTGGTGAACTTTGGGAGCAGCAGCACTCCAGTTTCCTCAATAGAGGAGTTACTTGGAGGAGAGTGATAAGATACTGAAAGAGTTGAAAAGACAGTTGTTGCGAGCTCAACAGATTATGAAGGAACAGGTTGATGGGCATCGGAGGGGCATCAAGTTTGAAGTGGGCGAGAGGGTATTCTTGAAGCTCCGACCATATCGATAGAGAACGATCGCCAACAGGAGGAATGAGAAACTTGCTCCATGGTACTTCGGTCCTTATGAAGTACTGGAGAAGATTGGAGCCGTGGCATATCGTTTGAAGCTACCACCAACGGTGACGATCCATCTTGTTTTCCATGTATCTCAGCTGAGAAGAGCCATCGGAGATTATGCTACCAGTTCGGAGTTACCAGGGACACTAACTGATGAGATGGAGATGTTATTGGAACCATTGAAGCTTATGGAGGTTTGCCAGAAAGCAGATGGAGATACAGAAGTCCTGATCAAATGAAAGAACCTCCCTGACTACGAAGCCACATGGGAGCCATACGAGCGAATTACAAGACAGTTTCCTGATTTCCACCTTAAGGACAAGATGGTTCTTTGGGAGATGGTATTGTTAGGCCGGTTCAGGGAGAACCGGCTCAGCAGGCCAAGTGGCCGGCCCGACATGTCAACAGGAGGCGGAAGTTTCCGCCTCCCTCTCCTAATCCTGCACATTGGGCAGACCTCACTGCTCAAAAATAATTTTGAATTCAAATGGAGGGGGCGGCAGGGGCATTTTGGGCTTTTTATGTATTTTTATTAATTGTTTGATTTAAGTATGAGAGGGAGATTAGGGTGAAAGGACATTTGGAATTATTGAGATTATTTCTCTCTTGTTGTTCTTTGAGGTGCTAGGGCTCTAGATCCGAGATCTAGAGATTGGGAGAGTGGGATCCTCCTCTCGAATAGAGGATCTTTGTATCTTTACTGTTTTTCTTTCATCTACTATTAAATACAAGTTGTTTCTCCACTAATCTCTCAGATTTGTTGTTTTTTTCACTGTTTTTGCTGTCATTTTCTGCTGTGGACAGCAGGTTTCATTGAGAATAGCTTCAAAAGTGGTTACGAAATACTTGAAATCAAGTATTTCTTATCATAAAATTGGTCATTCATAGCATAACCCGCTAGTAATCAACATTTTCCCATACCACTTTTGAGATACAAAATCTTTCAAATCCTAATATTCAAACATGAGGGCTGTAAGGTTTTAAGAAAGAAGATGACTTCTTATAGAAGAAGATTTTCTCTCACTAGAACTTCTCTATGTTAAGGTTTTCCAAATTTGGAATTATAATTATGATTGTTAGCCAGGTTCACCATATTGCATGAGCAATAATCATCAACCTTCTAATCAATCAAATCCTCAATTAATGTTGCGCAAGCCTCATAAAAAAACTCGAGCCATAAGCATCGAGGCGTTTTTTACTGGAATTGCGCATTGGCGAGCCTCATATTGCTCAATTTTAAACCATGCAGCACACGAGTCATTTATTGAATTGAACCCAAGCTGGCTCATGAGTTAACTAGACTCGCTTAGATCTCTAGTTGTCAGCAATTCGACCATAATTGAGCGCGAAGAGACCGACCATCAAGACCCACTCAAGCCCAATACTTTAGCAATGGGAAAACTTATACTTTCCCAACATGGTGAGTAGGAGTTGTAGACTTCAAAGTCTCCTTCTTTGAGAAGTAAGATCTTAGTAAGCCAAGGAGAGAACCTCATGCATTTAAAAGTTGTTTTGAGTATAATTTGCTAATAAAATTATTCCTTTTTCTTGGCAATTAGATGAGACTACCATTAATGATTTTAAATATTTATCTAAGGATCTCGACATGAAGCATGATGGCAACCCAAATAAATATTTAAAAAATATCCAATGTCTTTAACGTTGGCATCAAGCAAAATTTTAGCAATCTTCAACATTGGAAATTTAAATGTATGCCATCTCTTCAACATTGGACATTTAAATGTATGCCATCTCACAGGGGTTATCAAAAATTCTAAAATATCAAATATTAAAAATACCTCGTCTTATAGGACAACTTCTATGTAACTTAGAAATGCTTCCTTGTGTTACAAGAGTGTTTTAGAAAAATTTAGACATATATAATGAAATATAAAAATAATGTGCTTCCTATATTTTATGGGAACTAATACATAATAACTATTGATTAGGTCGTTATGCATAATATATTCTTAAATACAGATCATTAATTGGTGGCATGGGTTTTTGATCTTTCAAAATAATAAGTTGCCCCTCCTTGATATGTCTTCTTGATGGTGAAAAGGCTTTCTCAATTAGCCTCAAATTTGCCGTCAATTTTTAAACGAGAAAAAATTGGTCTTCCCAGTGCCATGACTAATTCTCCCTTTTGGAATGTACAAAAATGCATCAAATAGACAAAAGATGTAGACAACCTTGCTTAACATATTTCAATTTTTTGTTTAACTTAGGTTTTAATCTCATTAAGTACATCAATTCTTTCATTCACAAACGAGCAATTTGCTCTTGAGTGAGGTTAAATTAAATAGATACTCAAACTAATGGCAACTCAACCTCAAGTAGTAATATTACTTTAACTACAAATGTTAAATATTAGCTTTAGTTGGCATTTCATAAGTAGGCCAGTATACCAATAACACTTCTATCATATTTGTATATCATTATCTTTTATTCTTAATGAGTATCTTTTTTAATAGCTTAATACATGTCATGTAGAAAGCTTCCGCCAAACCATTTCCAATTGAACAATAAATTATAATTATAATCAATCAATTTTATGTCGATTGCCAAATCTTTAGAGCTATATACTTTTAAAAACTAAATCATTTCTTAGATGACACGATATAGCACACCAAAGTCTGTAAACAATTTTGTGGGAAAGGAAATTGATAAATTACTTGATAGTAACTTCTTTGAATGGAGTGGATTCAACTCATTCGGAAAAGTAATAACTTGTTATTAAGCTGAAGCGGTATACAAAAGATGATGGTCAATTGATGGGCTAAAATATATCAGTGTCCCAACATTCAAATGGGTAGGATGCTACCATTAGATGTAATAGATTTGGAGGTTGTGTATTACATAGTCATAGACTTAACATTCATTGCACCTTTTGGTATCCTTTTGAGATCTAAATAGGGTGCACCATAAAATCCTTCATGAACTTCAACTACAACCTTCTCCGCCCTTTTAATACCCAAATATCATAGCCAAATTTGATCGAATGATCTACGATAAAGAGTATTATTAACAATAGCATACCATAAAACTCTTTTTTCTATTTGTAAGGCATAAAATTTGTTTGTTGGTAATTTGTCTTATTTAAAGTGGTCAATGAAAGATCATCTCTAGTTGATTTGGTCATCTATCATAAAGGTATCTTGTTATAGTTATTAAGTTATCAAAGGCATGTGTTCTCCTTGAATAGTATAAAGCTCCTCTCTTTGGTTTTGAAAAATAGCTCATGACAAACAGTGAGAAACAATTAATGTTATATAATGTTGGCTTAAATTTGATGACCCATCTACCTGCAGAATTTTATATTTACTTGTTTGAGAACTCGCGAGTGTGGACACCAATCAACACAAGCTAATCATTCATATTTATCATTTCTTTGGTCAATTTAGCTAGGGTGTTTGCCTTATTATTCTGAGCTTGAAAAATTTGAGTTAAAGTGACATATTGAATTTTCTTCATAAGCTCAAAAACTAACTTATGATAAAAGGTAAACTCATGATTATTAATCTTATAAATACTTAATACATGATTTATAATAAATTGAGAATTAATGAACAAATTAAAATTTTGAATCCCTATTGAAATAGCTATCCCAAGCCTACTATTAAGACTTCAAATTCAACTTCATTATTGGTGCAAATATAAGTCAAGCTAAATGAGTATCTTATGATACCTCTGAAGAATTTCTTAAATGCTTATTCTTATTTTAAAAAAAAGTACTATATCTACAAACATATATATGCTAAAAAAGTGCCTAATAAACTGGATTAGAAATGAAATCATAGGAGAATAATTCTTTCTTAAAATTAGGAAATAGAATTGTAAGTGAAGATCATAATTGATATCCCATTTTACTCCTAAAAATATTTTCCTAAAATAAAAATAGAATCATAGAAGAAGATCGCAATCGATCTCTCGTTTTATTCTTAAAAATATTTTCCTAAAATAAATTCCCTAACTTTGACTCTCAAATATTCAACAAACTCCATCGAATGTTATAAAAAAAAAGACCAACGCCAGTTCACAACTTAAGAAGATTTGAAGGTACGGCCGTTTTGATTAACAGTACATCAAAATATAACTCCAAGATTCGCATATTTTCTTTCCCTTGAAAGAGCGTAATCTATTCATCAGGTAAATTAACATTGAGAGGCGAGTCTGCGAGAAAAGATGCACAGCAAGAAGGTCTGCTAGAATTTACCCTTTCACCGCCTTTTAGGGAACATATGTATTGTCAAATTATAGGAGAAAGACTCGCCATCTAGCCAAGCGGCAAGTCAATGTTGGTTTGGCCTACAAGAACTTCGATGAGATCAAAGTGATTTTAAAGTGTTAGAGGGGATAGGAGTATAATGTAGAAACCACCACTTATGAGGTCTATAATGTAGAAGAGTCTAATTTTGGGGTATCATTCAAAAAAAAAATTGGGGTATATTACATGTCAAATAAAAAATTGATGAACTAATTACATTACAGACCTCACAAGTGGTGGTTTCTTTAACGTGTTAGAGGGGAAAGGAGTAACTATGAATTTATATTTCAATTTTGGCAAATTTACTTCATCTTCCTTAAGGAGATATATCACGTCTTGCTTGCATAAACGGGCTCAAACTCAAAATCTCATAATCTGAGTCTAAATAGCCTTCTTCATTCTTCGCTTTAGTGAAAGGCTTGCATGTATATTTGCGTTTGATAAAAAATATGGAGAAAAAAGATTCATGTTGTCGATCCCACGTAGTGGGATAAAGGCTTGATGTTGTTATTGTTTGTTTTCTAGAAATGTCATATTTTTTTCCTCTGAATTACTTCCCAAGTGAGGAACAACTCTCTTCTTCTTGAATGGAGCATTGGTTAGTTTAAGATGATTCCTCACTAGTTTTTTTCTTCTTGTTTGCTTTTTATCATCCTCCCTTTTAGGTTGCTTCACAGCACAGCCTTTGAGGATGATGTTGCAGCTATAGAAGATTGTGTTGACTTCAATTCCTTTGGAATGAAGTTCAGACAACTTGATAGTTTTGTGCTTCGTGTACATCAAAAGGTTGTATATCACCAACAATCCTAAACACTTCTTCATCCCTCACATACTTCAAGCACTACAACAAAGTAAATTGAACTATACCAATGTTGATAAAGCCATGGTTGGCCTAAAAGAGCTTTGAATGACATGTTAGAATCGACCACATAACATCAAGCTTTCGTATATAGCTATCCAAAGAGAAAGAATGAATGATCCATGATCTCTTGCCTTCTTTCCTTAAAAAGGTGCACCGCATCTTATATCTAACCTGAGGTGTTGAACATCGAGAGATAAAAACTTCAATGATTGAGAGTTCATTAGATTCACTGAAAAGCATGGGGCAATTAGGATTCAACTTACCGTGATGCCATCACACTCAATTGTAATATATAGAGGGTGACTATACTCTATTGTCCCAAGTAGGAGATCCTCAAAGAACATATTAATTGGCGTGTTATAGGTGTTTAAAACTTCATTCATACATTGTTTAAAGAAATATACTTCATAACTCTCTGAATCTTCAGGACTTGACTTAAAATTTCTTGAAAATCCTTTGACATTGAAAGTGCTTCACAAACACTGAGTTGTGTAGGAATTTTTGCATATATGATAACATATTGTCCACTCCTCTAGTTTGAAGTACACTTCATCAAATTTTTAGAGATTATTTCTTCATTTTTTACTATATCTTTCTCCATATTTTTATTTGATAGGCCTTTTTTGGTAGGGAGAGCAACACCAGCACCTCAATTGTATTTGAGCGGGCACAGATAATTCAAATTCTGATAAAATAATTTCTCCATAATCGACCCTCATCATTTCAAAAGATAAGTTAGTATGTTTAGAATCACTACTCAATTCCATGTGTTCCATGACTTCCATCTGTGAGGCCATTGTGGGTTCTGACTCAGTCCTTTCGGGAAAGCATAAATCCTCCGAACTATAATCCGTCTAAAACACCATTAGACGAGACTCGAATGTTGCCATATATGAATCTCCTCTTTCTGCTAAGGTAGATCCTTTGATGTTACTCTTGCACATCATACTTGTTGGAGCTATTGTTCCTCTACTCCTACATTAAGTTTGAAAAAGACTTCATTGACAAACATTAGATGTCATCCAAATGACTCAACATGTTTTGATTTGGCTCTTCATTTTCTTCTCATTCTTCTTTATCATTTACTTTGTCGATTTGAAGTCCAAATATAAAATTTAAAGCTTGATAAATTATATTGCAGGTTGATTATAATCCTCGAGATTATTAATAATCTTTTGAACTATCATATTCTTCTTCTTCTTTGATTTCTTCGATTCAGTTGGCTTTCTCTATTTGTTTGATAGGACTAAGATGGACCGCAACGAGCTAGCTTGACCATGTAACTTTTGATTGGTAATCTAGAAGTATATATTTTTGAACTTGGCTTTTCTTTCAACTCAAATACGGGCTCGATTGGTGACTTCCACTTGTTGTCGAGAACTTCTCGAAGTTCTTTTAACATTTTTACTACCTTTTAGAGACCACGATCTCCCATTCTTCACTTTTTTTATTATTTTTTTCTTTCATTTCTTACTTGATTGGTGGTATAAATAGGTCGTAACCATCTTTATTGATACTCTCTTTGGGTTAATTAGAACATTATTTAACAACACGTACTCACCCTTTCAATATTTTCTCTCTACTGTCTTTGAAACTATAACAATCTTCAATAGGATAACTAATTAGTTGGTGATGTAGGCAATAATTAGGATTAATAGTTTAACCTGTCGCTTCAACCCTTTTGCATTCTAACAATTATATGTCCACCTTAAGCACGTGATAGAATAACTTAGTCAAAGCTCAAGTTAAAGCTCAAGTTCAAGCCAAGAATGTCTCAAGCTTGACTTGACTCGTTTATACCTTTAGCCTAGTTTAAAAAGAGATCCTAGTTTAAAAAGAGATGTGGTATGCATTGTTTCATAATATAGAACTTCTAAATTGCTAGGGAAATAAATACAACACTAGGCTTAATACAACTTTGCATATTGCATATAAGCTTGAGGAGAACCTTAGTTTACCTCAAAAGATGATTCTATTTTTATAATGATTGATTATTTTTCTAAAATAATTCATTTTACTTCAAGACATAAAATTGTTGATGCAACTCGCATTATTAAATTATATTTCAACGACGTGGATAAATAGTAGGTGATACCTAAAAACTTGTGTCTAACATGGTTATAAAATTCATATATTATTTTAGGAAAACTCTTTCAAAGAAAATGGAAACATAACAAAAATTTATATTTCTTATCATCCACAAAATGTTGAACAAACTAAGTAAATAAAATTTAGGTGGTCTAGTATGTCCTTTTATAAAAGGCCATGAAACTTATTGGGATTAGATATTGCAAATACCTGACTTTGCTAATAAGTAATGTGCCAATAGGTCATGTTCAGCTGCCTATTCAGCCTATGCTTGATGAATTCAAATGACAAGAAGTAATCATCTCGTATAACCAAAATAAAATTCAAATGTAAGACAAAAGCTAGCTCAAGCGCAATAGAAGAAGCTCCGCGTGATATTATGAAGTCAAACAGGGAAGGAAAAATGCTTACATTCTTATACCTTTGTGTCCAAAGGCAGCAAAATTGAGCAAAGCCTATATCTTTTGTCTTCTTTCAGAACAAGCACCATATGCGTGTCACAGAAATCAACATCCTCAAGAGAAACAGCAGGTTCCTCGAGAATTACATTCTGAGTGGTGACAATGAAAAGAATAATGATTATACGTAAGAAATAAAAACCTTTCTCATTATTGAAGTCATGGATTTAGCAGGAAAATTCTATAAGAATTATCCTAAGAATCTAGCATCAAAACACACTTGAGCATATAAGTCATGGAAGTTATGCAAAATAGAATGAAAAACAGCTTTTATTTAACATGCTTAAAAATTATTTCCACTGATCATCATAAAGTATATCCATAAGTTCAAGACAACGCGACTGGCTTGAAGCACAAAATAAGCTTTATAAAAAAATAATAATTATAAAATCATCATTGTTTTCAACATTTGTAACATGGAGAGAAGGAATAAAATATGCTCTTGCTGAGTATCTCAAGAAGAGAGAGAGAACGTAGAAGACACTTGTTCAACAGACAAAATTTCAATTAAGAACTTCAAAAATCATACGTGGCAAGTTCAGTTTTTTTTTTTTTTTTGGAAAAAGAATAAAAAGCCAATATCTACATTAGAAAGTAATGCCTAGACAATCACTATTCTCCATATGCCTTGTGGAGTACAAGCCCTTGCACATTTGGATCAACTATAAATTACTTGTTACTGATGAATCAAAAGTAGACACAACATAAACAGATAAATGGAAAGATATTGTGATGTATAAAGAAGATATATCTGATGTTAAGTTAATATCAAGCCTTCAGTGTATGTCACCTTGCTTTATCTTCAGTTTTCTTCTTCTCTTGAATTCTATCCTTTGGATGTGCATTGCTTACTTGGGATTTAGGTTGCATAGCAGCTAGGAGAGAGAAATTATGCAGAAAAAAAAGCCTCAGGATGCGTGTGCCAAAGAGTAATTCAGTGGGTAAATCATGGGATATGATATATTCGGATGGAGAAAGAGAATATAGATCATGTGGAGAGAACAAGCTGATGAATAGGGAGGAATTATTGGGGAGTGAAAGGAACCTTGATTCAAATTGAACGCATAATTGGATTAATTCAATAACAAGCAATAACTATTAATACAAATAGAATTACAATTTAAAATTAAAAATAAATTAAATCTTCAATCTATAAGTCAAATAAATCATATCATCTAATTTAATTAAGATACTCCTAACAATTAAATACACTAAAGTTGAATTAAAATCCTAACATTACTTTAAAATAAAGGAAAATTCAAGAGAATGATAAAAACTTTTGCATGCCTTGTATTTCATCAACTCCCTTGGGACAAATAGAATTATTCTTCTAAAGAATCATATAGAAGCCTTTTCTTAGTTTTCATGATGCAGAGAATATCATGCATGTGTGTAGGTGGAGGGAAGCACAGAGAGAGAGAGAGAGGAGCAAAGAGAAAAGGAATCTTGATTCAAAATGAATGTATAATTGGATTAATTAGAAGAAGCAATAAAACCCCTATTTATAGAAATTAAATTAAATTTAAAATTCAAACCAAATTAAAACATAAATCTATACAAGTTTATAAAAAGTTCATCAAATTTATTAAAAAAAAAAAGATAATCCTAATAATTAAATACAATAAAACTAAAATAAAATACTAAAATTACTTTGAAAATACTAGAAAACTATCAAAAACACAAGAAATTTTTTTATGAGTGTCTCGTATCGCATCAAATGGAAATTAAAAACATGGCACAATCAGCATGAACAGCCTGAAGCACTGAGGCCAAAGATTTACACAAACATCTGAAAGTTGATTACCTCCCAATTCCCATAACCGGACGCTTCAAGCCTCGAACAAAGCAGATAATGTGAATCAGCGGGCACAGCTCCTTTAGCAGCATTCGTAAATAGATACAAAATTTTATGATGGTGCTCAATTATGCAATTAGAAAGAGGTTCACACTCCCACACTAAAGTCATGTTGTTGAGCGGTTCAGCCGCATTTATCAAGTACACCTGAAAAAGATATTCCAAATGAAGAACAACAATGGATGAAATTGAACACAAGGTGCGTAAATTTCATGATACCTTGGAAGAAGTATTTGAAAAGATATTTACAGTAATAAACTGAAAATCCTTGGTGTTTCTAATGTTAACATAAGCATTCTCATCGGACTCTTCCAGAATCAAAACATCATCTTTAGTGGACCCAAGCATACTACAGAAGATCCTAAAGATAACAAATATACAATTACAATAGAAAAAGAAACTGAAAAAAAAATTCATTGGATCATAACTTTCTGGCATACTTACCGATGTGGCCTTTTTTCACTGTTTGTAACAGTGTAAAGCAGAGCCTTTCCATCCATTGCCCATGACAAATTTGCAACTCGATCGGCCCTTGGTTTGTCGAGTAGAGTACCACTAGCTAAATCCCTCACGGATAAAGTGAAGGAGTCCTTTTCTTTGTCATACATGGTATATGCAAGGAAACGATGATTTGGAGAAACTTCAGATAGTTCTTCATAAGAGTAACCTATAAATGGATGGGGAAAATCATGTCAGTAAATAGATTAACCATGGTGAAAAAGTAAAAGAATACATGTTGTACTCCATAAATTAACCATAATTCTCTAAACTACGAGCATTTAAGAATAAATTAAGTAAATATAAGCTGGTAAAATTTAAGCAAACAACAAATGAAATGACTCAAACAGCTTTCCACTGCAAATTTGTCCAAATAATACTAGCATCTTCTATTAAATATGTAATTCAAGCAATGGAAATAAATAGATCTTCTATAAAATAACCTAAAGAAACTCCTTGCATAATATAATCTGCATTCAATACTATCATATAGACCAGGTAACAAAAAATAGACATCCTGGAGCAATGGTTAATGACCACGAATGACTGGATTGACCATCAGTGTGTGTTTTATTCAGTATACCATGGCTTGGACACAGAGGGGAGAATCACCTAAGACACCATAATCATAAAAGTCCGCCTTAAGTAGCAATTCAATCAAAAAGAGAGAGCATAAGTGGGTTGTTACTTGTGTTCAAACACAAGATGGTTTAACCAAGTATTTTCTTATTTCAATTGGATTACAACAAGGATCAGCTTTAAGCCCATATCTTTTTTGCCTTAGTCATGGATGTTCTTATTAAACATTTGCAAGAGGATGTACACTGGTGTATATTTTTTGTTGATGACATTCTTCATGTAGATAAGACTATAGAGGGAGTTGAAGGAAAACTTAAATTATGGAGGTCAAACTTAGAGTCAAAATGCTTTCGTTTTGAGTAGATCTAAAACTAAATACATAATGTAAGTTTAGTAGTAATAGATATAATGGGAGGATTGTGACTTGAAGTGATCAAGTCATTAATAAGAGTGCATGATTTAAATATTTTATTGTTCAAAGTGATGGTGAAATAGATGGCGATATGATTAGTAGAATTCAAGTTGAATGGTTGAAATGGAGGAAAGTATCAGCTTTGTTGTTTGACAAAAAAGTACCCTTCAAACTTAAAACATAAGGGAAAATTATATAAGATGGTGACGAGGCATATAATGCTTCATGGCGCAAAATGTTGGCCATTAAAAGAGAAGCATAAAATAAAGTTGTTGCAGAGATGAGGACGCTTAGGTGGATGAGTGGCACTCTTAAAGATGGAATGTGAAATGAGTATATACGTGAATAGGTTGGAGTAGCTCTAGTGGCAAATAAGATTAGAGAGAGTCACCTTAGATTGTTTGGACACATAAAACATTGGCTTTCCGATGACCCAGTTAGTAGAGTAGATATATTAGATTTCGCCTATGTTAAGAAATGTTAAGGTAGATCTTAAAATATTTGGTTAAAAATATTAGAAATAATTTTTTTATTAAATTTAAATGAGAATTTGACTCTTAATAGGATATAATGAAGAAAAAAGATTCATGTAGCTGACCACACGTAGTGGGATAAAAGGTTGATGTTGTTGTTATTATTGTAAGAAATAACCAACAATAGTATGAGAAGACATTCACAAAAATAGCATAATAACAAAACCCATGAAACAATGAGACAGGGGAATTGGAAGAAGGAGATTGATAATTTAGATCACTTCAAAATCAACAGTTAACAGCGGTATATCCCTTCTTCTGACAATTTTCGTATTCACTTAAGGGAATATAAGGATGAGCAACTCGAATAAGGAAGATCAACCTCCACGATAGCCTGATCTACTACGATTAAAGTAGAATAATGGAGCACGACCATAAGAACATCCTCGAGTGGTGTTGAGGGCAGCTTGAGATTCAGTGGATTCAGCAATCTGCACTTCACGTATATCATTAATGGTGAGATTGACTTCTTTGTTGCATAGGAGAGAATAAAGATCATCCAGACTAAGAGGTTGCAAATTTGTGTAAATAGACATGTTGAATGCATGATATGATGTTGGTAGACTATTTATGGTATATAAGATGATGTCCTCAGGATCAAGGGTATTGGAAACAAACTAAAATTGCATCCATTTGGGCCTTAATTGTAGACATAGATTGAGTCATAGCTTGATCTTTCATAGTTAAGTAATGCAGTTCA
Organism: Dendrobium nobile; assembly: GCA_022539455.1. Lineage (NCBI taxonomy): Eukaryota > Viridiplantae > Streptophyta > Magnoliopsida > Asparagales > Orchidaceae > Dendrobium > Dendrobium nobile. The sequence goes on from CM039724.1 coordinate 10,573,441, forward strand.
CTTTTGAGTTTTGAGTTGTAAAATGCAAGATCGATTTGAAGATTTCAACCTTTATCAAGAGTTTGCATGAGTTCATTGTAGGTGTCAATATTCAAAACATAAGGTAATAAAGGAGCTGAAATGACTGAATAGAGAGTTGATGTCAGATTTTGGCTGATCAATAACCACTGATTATAGTTGGGATTAGGAGCCAGAATGCTATCTGCACCAAGTAAATATTTGGGAGGTTGAGTAACGGTTCCAGATAGGAACCGTTGAATCTATTTGCAATAAAAACTTCATGAATCTGAGATCGCCAAACAAGGTGGTTACTTGAGGGTAGTTTATCATGCTCTTCACATTGTTCATAAGAAACTTTTACCAAGCCGGAATGTGAAGCTCAGCCAGCAGAGTGCTAAGACTGAATTTCCCTGGTAGACCACAGTGAATCAACAATGTCGGAAATGTTCATTTGTGCCGTATCAAGAAGATGAGGCTGTTAAGCTGATAAGCTGTGTTACCATATAAACTTTGTTGAAGAACAGCTGTTACAGAAACTAGATAACTAGCAAAAATAGAGAAATAACTACGAGAATTTTTACTCATAATGTAAATTTGTATTTTACAACACAAATTTACAGTATGAGTAGAAATTATTAGAAATGACCTTTCTTTATTAGATTTAGATGAGAATTTGACTCTTAACAGGACACAATGGAGAAAAAAAAATTCATGTAGCCGACCCCTTATAGTGGGATAAAGGTTTATTGTTGTTGTTGTACTGTAAATTTATATTTTCTTACTCTCGAGAACAGTGCAGTGTTGAATCTATTACCAAGAGCTATACATCTAACGGTAGAAATAAAAGCTGTTAGTTATACTTAAATGGTAGAGATGATATTACTGTAAAGTGATTTGTTGGCTGTGGCAGAGGTAGTGCATCAGAAAAGAGGAGGAACCATAAGGAAGAATATAACAATTGCAGCATGAGTTTAATTTGCCTTAGTATGTCCAATCTGAGGTCTTGGCTTCGCAGCCACAAAGGATCCATTACATTAACTAGTAGTGCATTACCCAGAATAAAATATTTGAAAAAATATCATATTGAATCAAGCTTGATAGGTATCAGTCAGATTCTTGTAAATTTACTAAAATGCTATCGCCAAAAAGCATGAATGCTTGCTCAGCCACGGACTTATTATTCACTTCTCATTTCGTATTAAAGACAAACAATGTGCACTAAGGGACTGTTGGATATTGGATTGGATTTAACTTTAGTGAGATTTGGTAAATTCTGTAAATCCGAATTTAATAAATCATGAGGCTATTAAATCTTGAAAACTGTTTGGCATAACAAATGTTAAATCCTGAGAAACTGTTTGGTAACATATTCCAGGATTTAAAACAGTTAGAGATTTAAATATGAATGAATAATATTGAATTACATCAATACGTTGGTTATAAATTTAAAATAAATCTATGCCACATAATAAATTCAACATGACATCATACAATAGAAACTAATATAAGCAAAAAGAGTACATGACACTATGATAGACTAATATTTATTTAGATATCGATAGACTACTACATGATAGTACACTTCAACATGATAGAGAATTTGATAGATCTTGCATTGGAAATTAAATTGCTCATAACGATCGATTTCTTTGACAACTTATCTGAAATCCAAAAATCAAGAGATTACTATAAAATGTATTCAAAGTTGAAATATTGTAAATGCATAGATAAATGCTTACATGAGCATTCCACAAATTTGTTGTGATGTCATGTCTTATCACTTATCCCTGAATTATTTCTCCTATTGTCATATGCAAGTTAGGATCTTCACCAAACATTTCAACTTCATCACGTTCATTATTATGCTCCATTTTCATCTTTGACATATTGAAATACATATCATGTCCATGATATCAACCTATAAAGTTGCGTAAAATTGCGCATGCAATAACCAAATCAGCTTGAATACCCAAAGGAAATTGTCTCATGTGCGTCAACACTTTAAAAAATTCCTTACAAATTCCAAAAAGTCCTCTCTAGCACATTGTGCAATTGGGCATGTTTGTGATTAAATAACTCTTGCTAAACTGCATATCTTCTAGATGTACTTCTGCGATAGTCAGTCACGTGATATCAATATCCTCGAAATGATGCAATCAATTTATCAATGTTTGCATAACAAGAATCAACTAAGTAATAATGATTGCGGACCACTCCAAACTGACCTTGCTCCACAACTCATCTAAGCACACGCATATCCGCAATAGAACCTTCCCACCCAGAGGCTACATACAGAAACTGTCGATCAAATGATACTGCAGCCATTATATTATATGAAGCAAAGCACTTACGATTATGATAACGATTTTGTAAGTTGTTATTAACTACCGCAGACATGTGTGCCGTCAATTGCACCAACTATGTTCATGAAGTAATGGTAAAAAAGTGCATTCGAACATACAAATGGATTACATTATGCATCTTCATGGGTAAATTAATGAATTCTTCGGCAAAGAATATAATAACATGCAAAACCATATTGAAATACCTGCTAATTATTTCCAACGAATTCTGGAATAACTCGCATAATTGGTTGTAACTATGAGCATGCATTACACCCCACAAAAATATACCTAGTTGCTCAGCTGCGAGCATATTTTTTGTATCATGCAAATGTCCATGGATTACTAATAGGTCTCTTAGGCGCCTACGAAGGCATCAGAATATAACTTGAAGCATTGGTATGCTCTTCCTAGATGGTCAGCAAGCACATCAGATACAAATCGATGTCCAATGTATGTTCTATCAAACATTGGCCGCCTTATTGGTAGTTCATCATATGAGGAATAATTTTTTTTAGAATAGATGAAGTTATTTCGGCAATGGCATCATTAACTTGTAGTTGTAAATCTACCATTATTACTTAGTTGATTCTAGTTATGCAAACACTATTAAGTTGATTGCACCATTTTGATAATATCGATATAACATGGTTGACTATCACAAAAGTACATCTAGAAGATATGCAGTTCAGCAAGAGTTATTTAATCACCAACATGCCCAATTGCGCAATGTGGTAGAGATGACTTTTGGAATTTGTAAGAAATGTTTTAAGTTGATTTGGTTATTGCATGCGCAATTTTACACAGCTTTATAGGTTGATAACATGGACATGATATGTATTTCAATATGTCGCAGACGAAAATGGAGTGTGATAATGAACGTGGCAAAGTTGAAATGTATGATGATGATCCTAACTTGCATAAAACAATATGAGAAATAATACAGGAAAAAAGATAAGGCATGGCATCGCAACATATTTATGGAATGCTCGGGTGAGCATTTATCTATGCATTTATAATATTTCAACTTTGAATACATTTTGTAGTAATCTATTGAATTTTGGATTTCAGATAAGTTGTCAAAAAAATCGATCATTATGAGAAATTTACTCTCCAATGCAATATTTATGAACTTCTCTATCATGTTGAAGTGTATTATCATGTAATAGTGTACTATCATGTGTAGTATATCGATGTCTAAATAAATATTAGTCTATTATGGTGTCATATACCATTTCTGCTTCTACTAGTTTCTATTATATGATGTCATGTTGAATTTATTATGTGGCATAGAGTTATCTTAAATTTATAATCAACGTATTGATGTAATTCAATATTATTCATTCATATTTAAATCTTTAATTATTTTAAATCCTGGAATCTATTGTCAAACAATTTCAGGGTTTAACATCCTCAAGATTTACTAAATCGGGATTAATAGAATTTACTAAATCCCACCAAAGTTAAATCAAATCCAATACCAAAACAGTCCCAAACAATGGGATTTGGATTTATTCGGATTTACACACATTTATGCCTTAAATCATTAAATTCAGGATTTACAGGCGCACAAAAAATCGTTTGGCTGGATTTAGGTTAAATCTTGCTCAAATCTGATGCCAAATAAGATACCAAACAGACCTAAAAGTAAGACAAGTTCGTATTCAAAGAAACATTTTATGCTGGCTTACCTCCAAATCGCTCAGATTCAGCGTTATAATCAAGCAGCTTCTGCTCAATTCTCTTGCCGGCAGTTAAGTCGAAGCCGACAGATGGCGTGTTGTACGAAATGAACTCCTCCTGCAAGCTAGCTTTACGTCGGCAGAGCACCGGAAATGGCTTCCCCTCCTCCACGCGGCGATAGTAAAGCCACGGACCCCAGCGAACGGGCGGTGAGCAGAGATCAGAGGACATGCGAGGAGCCATCTCGATCTGGATCTTGCGCTGAAGGCGGTCGGCGTCAGCGGCGATCATCACAGCCTCGGCGTACTTCTCCTCTTGCTCCATGTACACGTCCATGTGGCGCATCGAGACACTGTCGGAGAGATTCGACATCCAGCTGTAAGGGTCGTGCCAGGTGAAGCCGTGCATGGTGAAAGGTACCGGTTTCTGCAGCGGCCGTGGAGGGGCCGGCGGCGGAGACGGAGGTCCAGAGTGAGGTTTTACCAAGGTAGCGCCGGCCACCGCTCGACGGTGGGCGAATCTGCAGCCGGAAGGACCCCTCGCGCTAAGAAATGCACGCAAGAGAAGCATGACGAGGTTGGCGGCAACGAAGTGTTAGGGGTTCTAGGTTAGGGTTTTTGGTGCCATGGGTTTTCTGAATTTTCAAAAGCTCATTTAAAATTTAATGTGGCTTTTAAGAAAGTTTTTTTGTTGTTGTTTTTTAAAATAATTTTTTGATACAAAAGTTAAAAATTTTTAAATAGATAATTGTGTGCTAAAATTTTATTTTTGAGAGCAATAAAAAAATTGTCCCAAACTAAATCTAAATCTAGTGAAACTTAAATTTATATTGTATTAATATTTAATAGTGCAAATTATATAAATATGTATATTATTTAATTTTTCTAATAAATATATGTTTGAATGTTCACTTCATATCAAATTATAAATAATTAGGAACAATCCACACTATTTTTTGAAGTTGAAGCATATAGAATATAATCAAATATGTTTCTATCATTGATATGTCTTGATTTAAATATAGATAATTTGTGATTCTAATATAATATGAAGATAGTGTCATAATTATTTAACTATGAATCAATGATTATTTGATGAAGCTCGATCATTTTATGAACATTACTCGATCTTTTTTATCATGGCTCTTAGATCATGCAAATACTATATGGAGATAGATCAATTACAACTCGATTATTGTTTGTTTAATGTTTGATCATCGTTCAAAAATTGTTTGATCATAGTTGAATTTTGGATTATAACTAAGATTGAGGCATTAAAGGGTACAAATTATGATATTACAGAGGGTTTATCTCTTAACAAAGCAACAACAATAACACGTTGTGTAAATTACAATAAGTAAAACACAACAATAATAACACAGTTTCGTAAACATAGAACAAATTATAAGAAAATAATATAATTGATGTAATGTATAAAGCATAATGTGAGAAATCATCACAACTTCCATAACAAAGAGAGTTGTGATGATAAAGTACATTATAATTAGAGTTGCAAACGAGTCATACCAAGATGCGCAGGTACTTGTTTATATTTGAGCACTTTTATTATCAACTTGTTCAAGCTTGATTCAAACTCGATTCGAGCTTTTCTGTTTATTTTCAAGTTTAATTCTTCTAAAATGATTGATGTTCATATTTGGTTTGTGTTCAATTTATATTCAGTTTGTTTCAAGGTTCATTTTAGAAATTTGAAGTAAATTCATGAAACCGTTAACAATATCTACAACTTATACAGAGTTATGTTAATCTGAGTAATAAGTAAACACAAAGAATGACTATTTATATCAAAATATTAATTAAATATATGGATTTGCATTAATGTGGAATAAAGTTGTGTATAAATAGACCCTAAAGAATTGTAAATGATTATGTGTAAATTTTAGAAGATTTTTCCTTAAGATCAAGCATATTGTGTGTAATATTGCATACACTCCACAATAACTATTATTAAGATATAGGGCAATCATTAAATTGTATGTGCGATGACTACTTAAAAAAGTTATGTTTTCTTGAAATTTTACAAGGATAAACTTACTATAGCACTTAGAACATCATATGTGGTAGCATGAGAATCTTTTATCTTTTATCAAAACCCTTATCTACTAAAGCAACTTAAAAAGTAATTCTTAGATGGATTCATCATTTCATGTAAGGTCTATAGTGAGGTGTAAAAGAGTTATAGTCATACAACATCATGAATATCATTAAACGTGAAATCTCACATATAAACTAATAACTTTTTTTACTTTGTTAGAAATATAAAAGCTACATCAACACATGACATACAAAACCCATCCTCTCTAATGGCAGATGTGAGTGCCAAATTAGCCACTTAAAGAAGTCCTTACTCATGAACTTTTAAAACATAATTATATCATTATCATATAATTTTGGGTATTATCAAATTTGCTCTTTTATTAAAAGATCAATATGCTGTAAAAAATTAAAATTAGTATAAGTATTGATCAAATGTTAGAACTATACTTTTAAAAAATAAAAGATTTATTACATTGCTACCCAACCATATAGTTGGAACATTCAACTGTTTTAACAACATTACGCTTCTGCTGCTCACCCTTATCTTTTTCTCCCTTAGGTTGTTAATCTGTCTTGATATCTAAGATTTGCAAGAGGGCAATTGCTCATTTTCAATAGGGGAAGGGGATAAATGACACATTGATCCATTAGCATATATATTTTTCCTTATGAATTTATGAAATCCCCAATCAGATACTTCTCATTTTTTTGTGATGTTATTTTTAAACTTTATACAATATACGTCACTCATTTATATAATTATAACAAATGGATTATATATATAATGAAAAGGGGTTGATCCCTTAACTCAATGCCCTTCTTAGTTGTATATACAATATAAATTGGTTAATCTTCTAACTCTTCTCTATCATTATATGGAAATATAATGTTAAGAGGTTAATCCTCTAAATCCACTATCTTATTTCTATATATAAAAGCAAGGGGCTGACCACTTAACTCATGTAACTCCTCAAAACACTTGTTCCTCATCCTTCTCATGATACACCTCATCCCTAACCTCAACAAGGTCAAAGGTAAAGTTAATGACGTAACAACCCTTATTATTATTTTCCTTAGACTAGGTCAATCTACCCAATCAAACTCACCTTAATAAATTCCCATCACCTCAATTCTATTTATTGGGATCATATCAAAACCCTTAGGACATCAATTTATTAAAAGATATTGAGAGAGAGTAGTGTGCACAAGCCCAAGAAAACACACGTGTGTTAGTTCTTAGTGCAAGAAACATAGCCCCCAATCTTGTATCTGATGATTTTGGTTAGGTCGTTTGATCGGATATTAAGGGAAGTGCAAAGGAATGAAATGTCTGCTTTTCTTTTTCTCTTATTATTCTCCTTTTTCTCCTCATATTATCATCCCCTCCATCTTAATATACTTAAGTAATATAAATGCTAACCCTAAAATTTTTATCATTTATTATTATTTATTCTAAGTAAATATAAATTAATTTTATTCAATAATTAATTGAGAGTTCATGGAATTCTAGAAAAAATTAAACTTGAATCAACGTTAATGTTTGAGTGATATTGTTTAATATATTTAACCATGGGGTCTGAGATTTTAAACCCAATATTGTTATAATTGTAATGTATGCATTTGATTAAAATGAGTAATCTTCATTGCGTTTGCAAAGTGTGCACATATTCTTTTTTTATTTACATATGTGCTTGTGAAATGGTGGCATGCTTTTTGGACTAGTTTTATATTTATCGAGGTAATTACATGCTTCTCATGATAGTTACATGTTTTTTAAATAGTTATAAACTTTTCAAGGCATCAAGGCATAATAATAATAATCACAGGTATTTAATTTCTTTAATTAATAAAATATCAATAGAAATAAATATATTGATCAAAATATTAATATACATATGTATTCATTACTCAAAGATCCTATACATTTGACAGAAGTTATACAAATACAACATAATGCTTGCCATTCTTGTGCTCAAAATAATAAGTAAAAAATAAAATGACTGTGAAACTTGAAGGATCCTATATATGATCAGCCTTACACTCCCAAATTTCTTCCATGATATGAAATCATTAAACAACCTGTATTGAGCTTGTAAAGCCCAACAGGTCAGTAGAAGCCTACTATCAAACTCAAAGCATGAAAAAATAAATAATATGCATGAAATCTTCAGTTCATAATGGTAGCAATTAATATGATCATACCTACTATCATCCAATCTCCTACAATATTAGAGTGTAGAGTACGTACCCAGATTTTGAGTTCAACATAATTGGATGAAAAAGGTATCTTTTAGACATTACCCTACTAGAGCACTCGAGTACTAATTTAATAAGGCATAATCTAGATTTTATGCATATTGATAAAAATGTATTTGATAACATTTTCAACACGGCGATGGATGTAAAAGACAAAACAAAAGATAATTTGAAGGCAAAAATAGATCTTAGATAGTATTGCAGGAGATTTTTTTTTTAACTAAGACTGAGTGCTTATGAAAAAATATTGAGGCCTAAAGTTTCTTTTTCATTCACATTAGAATAAAAAAGAGTAATGTGTCAGTGTGTCCATTATCCCCATCTTATATGCACTTTCATGTGCAAGTTATTTATAAGTTCACTGCTTATAATAGATATGAAAGTTACTCAGAGAATAATTGCTAATGAATACCCAATATGATTCATAACATATGTGCGCCCATATAATCTTATTATATATATCAATTTTCCATAATTTTTTTTTTTTTAATTTTATGTTCATAGCCCTTTCAATATAATGAAAGTTAATGGGTTGCATTAACTTACATGGGGATCAATGATAATTATCAAAATGTGGTTGATTTTTCTTGTCAATAGTTTTAGATTTCACGTCAAGTCACAGAGTGAGGGAAGAAAAACTAAAAAATATGGTGTATGTGTTAGAGAGAGTACTCATGCTGAAAGTGAATTGACTAATATGATATTTTAAAGAAGATTATTCAATTATAATATATAGGTAAATAAGATAATCACATATTTGTATTCAATTATGAGTGATGTGAACTAGTTCAAAATAAAGGCACAAGGGTGCTTCCTTGATATGATATAACAAAAGCCACGCATATTAGGAGATATGCTAAATTTGATCATTTATCATAGCACACAATGCAAGTCAAGTTTATTATGTCAGACAATATCCCACTGGATTTAGAGATAAACATGATTGGTTAGTTGTAATAAAGCCCAAACCTCAAGGTTCTGTACAGCAACATAATGTGATACAAAGTGCATATCAAGAGGATGAAATGGGTGACATCACTTTGCTTGTTGATGGGCTTCTAGTTTCTTTTATTTTTGGTCCTTACACTTTTTGTTGCTCTCATGTATGGATTGACATAGATAGAAAAGTTATCCCCTATTTTTCTTATTTTTTTTAATCTTGGAAAGACAAATGAGAGTTTTCATACCAACATGTACTTCCTTGTACTTTTTTATGCTCTAAAATTAATGCAAAATGTAACTTCCAAAGAAAAGAAGAGAAAAAAAAAATACAATAGGAGTGGTGCGAGTCTATTCGCCACCATGGAGCATCCAATATAGACATGATTTTCCATTGTAAGCACTAACCCCCTACACCTTCTTAAGTAATCTAAGAAAAAATAATAATAATACAAGCAACAAAGCCCGTCGACTTTGCATTGAAGTCCTTATGTTGGCTCTCACTGAGTTGATTAAGGTCCTCATAATATTATATTGATACCTCATTATGGAGATCACCTATTTCAGTTTGATGACCTTTTTCTTTAGGTCAGAGGCCCCCTTATTCAGCTTGATGACCTCCCCCAATATCGCCACTCATCCACAACTGGGCTCAACGATGAGTTGGAGGTGCATTATCTTTCACATGTCCTCAAGCATTAATTTGAGCTCCTCCATTAAGATCAAACCTGGAAGAGGAAGGACGTCACCCAGGTGGACATATGAGAGCAATGTCATAAACCCTTCTACGACATTAGTGCCCCGCTCATTCCTTCATCGTTGACTTGGCCGACACCTCAGTTTCCCTGTCATAGGCTCAACAACTCAAGCTTGTTCACTAGTAACTACCTGCTCACCATCACCAATGTACTCAGCTACTCCTACGAGCTCCATGTCCTAGGGCTCTTTAACAGTTGATGCCCCAATAATTAACATTGAAATTTCATTTGGAGACAAGTCATATTAGCTCAAGTAAACACATTAGAGTTGATCTCGCAGAACAATTCCCCCTCAATACTGGAAAGTCACCCATTGCTCTAGAGCCTTCATTTGTTGCTCGCTCGAAGGATGTTGCAACAACTCTCTTGAGGAGACACAACTTTTGGGCTTTCTTATGGTGGGTATCTTTTTTTCCCAATAATGCTATTTTTATGTAAATGAACTTGTCATTCTTTCACTTATCTACTCTCATAAGTGTTGTGGTCACAGGCGCGCCGACACCCTCTTTAATGGCGGCGACCTTCTCCACACTTCTCATTGCTAGTCCCCTTAGTAGGACTTGCTTCTTTATTTGTAACGATAAGCACTCCCCTTTCTTACGTACTATCATGGTGATCCCCATAAGAGGATTCACACTCCTCGTAATGATCGACTCGATGCCTCTAATCATCACAATTTTCTTATTGATCATGACAGTGGTCGCCCCAATTTTTGTCCTAATTTTCTTCATAGTGGGGGGGGGGGGGGGGGGGGGGGGGGGGGGCGACAAGCATTATTTTCCTTCAAGTACGAAAAGATATTGTTCTTAATTAAGCAACCAACAAAAACTCATATATATTCCAAGTTTATGTTCTATGGGTTTCTTTCCAAATTAATTCATATAAAAATAAATTATTAATTTATATAATTACAATAAGCTTCATAATTCTTAAATTTATTTAAATATAAATAGAAATAATTTATATTATAGTCATCTTAAAATAAATTTTAATTTAAAGTTTATTATAATATATTTTTTTTAGCTAAAATTACATATTTGTGCTATCTTTCATTTTAATTTTCATTCTATTATAGAAAAAATTATTCTCTGAGTAAAGATAAATTAGAGCAGGTCACATCAACAATAAAGTGTCCCTAAGGGGCTGTTTGGCAACAAGTGAGATTTAACTTTAGTGGGATTTAATAAATCCTGTAAATTCGTATTTAATAAATCTGAAATATGTTAAATCCTGAAACTGTATGTCAAATGTTAAATCTTGTTAAATCCTTAAAAACTGTTTGGTAACATATTTCAGGATTTATGACAGTTAGGGATTTAAATGTGAAGAATACTATTATAAATAAAATAAAAATTTATGTGTTATAAATTTAATAACATATTAAGTACAAATTACTCATTAATTATTATTTACACTATTAATTAAATATTTAATAATACATACATATTAAGTTATATTAATTAAGCTAATTCTATTAATATTTAATTACTAATTGTACAATTAAGTTAAATTAGATAATAAATTTATGCACTAATTATACAATTAATTATTTAGTTATTTTAGTTATTTATTAGTATTTTAAAATATATTAATTAAGTTAATCAATAATAACTTAGAGGCGGTTAGGGTTTGCCTTTCATCTTCTCTTTTAGTCGTTGCTGTTAGGCTTCGTTGCTTCCCAGGAGGTGTAGAGATTGCATGCGACGCTTCTTCGTTTCCTTCGTGGCTGTTCAACTTCGCTCCTTCGACGTCTTTCCCTTCCTGTCGGATCGGAAATTTTGACATTTTGATCGGAAGCAAGAATGGGACCTCGCTGGCTGTGAAGGTAACTTTCTCCCTTTCGCGCGCTTCTTCAGCTAATAGATTTTGCTAAAGTCTGTTATTTTCTTTGACATTATTGCAGTATATCGTTCTCTTCCCCATCAATGAAATGCAAGTTGAATGGACCTAAACCTTTTATTCTTTTTGCAGTGTCTCCATGACCACCATTTTTCGAAGGCTTTGAAGATAATATCACCTGGTAATACAGGAAACTCACTTGTTATATATATATATGTTTGAGGTATTTATCTTCTTTTAAAGTTTCAATGTTCTTGAGTTGCACACAGGGAAAAAAATTGAATGAATGAGCTTCTCCTATACCTGATTTCTATTCCATTTTACATTTTTTTTTCTCTTTAGCTGTTGCTTCTGAAAATAACTGCTATTTTTAATTTTTTTTGTTAAAAAGGTGCACCCAATTAATTTAGAATAACGGTTGTTTCAGTAGTTTGAAGATTCTATGTTCTAACCCCTGGTCTATGGTTATTTGGCATTTTTTCCCTACATTTTTCCATTTCAACCAGGTTTTTGTTATCGGAGAGGAATGTAGGCATTGCAAGAAATGGAAGGAGCACTGTAGGAAGTTTGAGGAACACTTCTACTGGGACCATGTTGATGTGAAGAAGGTTCACTTCTCCAAGTTCATGACTGGAGATTTCTCCAGCTGCATGGTACTTATAATACTATTTTATGTTTGCTAAAAACTGATAGATTAATCCCCCTTGAACTTTTCAAACATTGCGCTGACATATGAATTTTAAGTGATTTCACACTTTGATTAAAGTATATATGCATATATTATAAATCCTAGCAGATCGAAAAAGTGAAAACAAGTAGTTTGATTTCCTTTTCATGAAGAAAAAGAAAAAATCTCATCATCAATATTGTAATTATGAATTTTTGATATGTGGAAGCTGGTGTTTGGAAAGTTGCAAACAAATGAAGAAATGAAGAAATGTAGAACTTAGAAGTGGATGCGAATAATAGCTGTATGTTTGAATTAAATAAGGAGTTGTTTGATGCATGCTTTTTTGCTTATTGCTATTAAAGTTGAGCTGAGGGCTTATCATGGAAATCAAGTTAAGCAATGTGAGACCGTAGCTTCTTGTACGCCTCCCTAGTGCGTGCCATTGCAAAAGTATTACCTAGGTTAATGCCTTAATAAGATCTAGGCTATAATGCAAATTTGTGTGATGTGGAAAGAGCATCAATAGTTGGAAAAATATGAAAGTGTATTAGAAAATAAGTTAGATCTAATTTAGGTTATATATTAATACTCTTAAGTAATAAGTGAACAAGTTTGAGGAAACAAATGAAGGGATAGAGGGCCATTGAACCAATGCTCCATGAGAGAACCTGGATGATAATTAAGATAGAATAGAAGTGGTAAAGATTATTATATCTTTAGGCTATGCATGCTACTAACTTAAATGTTTTCCATTTAACTTATTTTAATTAAGCATATGTTTTGGGTATTTTGTTTAAGATAATATTTTTAGTAAGATTTTGAAACTTGGAAAGCAATGTAACGTGAAAGCTTATTTTTTTGCTAACATACTTCAATGTGATGATTTTTATTTTATATATTCCTTAAAAGTATTACTAATTGGAATGTGTTTATTTAATATAATAACTATTTATTTTACACTGCCTTATTTTGTTCGAGTGAGGGCTAGTGCCAATGGTGTTCGGAAGGTATTAATTTAAGTTGAACAGCATCTTTGTTTGCAAATGTTATAGTTTAACTAGGCGAAACAAGAATTTAGCTAATGCAATTATAAAATCTATAGAAGTCAAACAAGAATAGGTAGAATAGAAACTAGTATATGTGATCCAATATTATTAGATTTGAAAATAATATTGAATGGAGATGTGATTGGTAGTAATAAATTGTGCAATTAAAAGATAAACCAAAGCAATTCGTAGTGGTGCGAGTAGATAATTTCGGTTAATGAAAAAAATCATACAAACAGTAATGAGAAGAACTCTATGCAGTTTGGATTGTGTGGTATAGTGAGGTAGGCAAGCAAGTTGAGTGCAGTCAAAATGAATATCTAAGATATGCATGTAGAACTAATAAAGGGTGAAATTACCATTTGAAAAATCATGGTTGAAGGTGATTAGTAGGAATAAAATTTTATAGTAGTCCTCACTAATAAGACTATGCAATTGCTGCTAATGAAAAAAAAAAAAATCGTAGAAATAGTTTTGAAAATAACTTAATAGTTAGATTTAAATGTAGGACACTATGGAGGCAAGTAGAGTGTAGTTAAAATCAGTATCTAAGATGCATTGTAATGCTTATATAAAGGGTGTAATAATTTTTTAAAAAATCATGGTTGGAGATGTGGCATGTATGATTGAGTAGGATAAATTTTAGGAAACAAATTCTTAATAAGAAGAATTTGAGAATATTTACACCCAAAAAAAAAAAAAAAATTGAACAAGTTATATGGGTTGGTGACTGGCGGCTACACCAATCATAAATTTAGTGGGCCACTAGTGCCTTGTAGGCGATTATGTGGCACTAGTCACCTACTAAACTTGTTGGTTGCTTTTCAGCCCATTCCAATCTTTAAAAGTTGTTTATTTTCCATCTTGAAAATGCTTATGTTGGTATATCTCCTTAGGTTGTTAAGGTTGGTGCCCATGGTGGAGCCATAAAGTTGTGGTAGCAGGGGCCCAAATTGATTTTCTTAAAAATTTCCTTCAATTGTTTTTATCTGGGTTTGGGACTGACATTGTCAGTTTAAAAAAATTTGTTGTTGAATTTATTATTCTAAAAAGATAAAATATTAAATGTAAGATGATAAAAATTTTACAATTATAATTTATGTTTTTCATATTTTCGGATGCAAACATTTCAATGGTTAATATCATTTGCTTGGTTTTGATGTGGAAGCTCTCACGATATATTATAACATAAATATTTTCTTATATTTAATTTAATTTCATTAATTAAAAATTGGAACATTATCAAAAAGCTAAACCTAATTAGTTTAATAATTTATACTTTTAAATTTATGTGCATGTCTTCAACTTAAAATTATTATTAGAATTTTTTTTTTATAACTTTTGTGGGGGCTCGTACCCCCATAGGCGTCACTCCACCCCTATTGATGCTTTAACCATGTTTTGAACGCATAAGCTAGCTATTAGAACAGTTTTTTTGCAGTATTTCTTCCCATTCACTTTCAATCCTTGCTCCCTATTCCCTTTGTCTTCGCTTTTCTCATGGTAAAAAAAAAAAGAGAAAAAAGTCAAAATAAATTTCTCATAATTTGCAAGCAAACGTTTGCTTGCTTAACACCAAGTTTTTCTTATCAATTTTTTTGTTGTATGCTCTCTTCATGTAGTACAACCTTGACATAAGTCTGTGTCTTAATTTTCCAACAAAATGTAAGGTTGGATATTTTATCTTTATTGTAAGTGCATGTCATTTTTAAAGCTTAATTATATTATTGCTATTCTATTAAGAGTGCAAAAGTTCATATGACTTTTTCAATGCAAGTTAGTAATGTCGTTGTCTTTATTTTCTAGATTAGTTTGGTAAAATAAATAAAATGAGTAAGAAACTGACAAAATTAATGCCCTAATATGATCACGAATTGAGAATAACAAAAGATTTCATGCCATCATATATTGTAGGTTGCCATGTTTCAATTTAAGTACTATTAAATACCCCATTATTTGTTTTAAAAAGAAGGATTCGATGAGCTTTAAATATTAAGGGCTAAAGTGATGTGAATGTTATTTCTTGTTACCCGAGCAAAGATAGTTTTATGGCCACTCATATTGTTAATGATGAATTATGTGAATTTATTTGTTAGAGGCAACTAATTTATAATGCTCCTAAACTTTGCAAAGAGGTTTTTTGTGAGTTTGAATCATTACGGAGTAGATAAGACTTTTCTTGGATGAGAAGAGAAGCATACTAGTGAGGTTGTAAAGTAGTTCTTATTAGGAAAGTACTTGGCACGACTAAAGCATTTAGGAATAATGAAACATGAAAAGTGCTATACCTAGTGAAAATTTATTGGTTTATGCAAGAAGAGATTCAATTGGCAGAAAAAGAATTACTCAACATTAATAAAAAGATTCATTATGTTCAAAAGATGGCCTTGGGCCCACAAGCATTCTACCATTATGATTACATCATGAAGTAAAAACATAAAAACTTTTGCAAGGAAAAGGTCTAATCTTCCCATCTAAATATTGAGGAAGGAAAAAGGTCAGAGCAAAACGCTTTTAAGTGTCACTTGGTCCAACAAACCTTTATACTTATTATCGCTTAACCACTTTCATGTTCATCCTTGCCTATATGATGCCCAAATATAAATAAAAAATATGAGATAACTTAGTTGAAAGGCATGGCATGTTAAGTAAAACTCAAGGGTAAGCTTCAATATGTTCGTAAGGCCAACATGAAAATAAGTTATCATAAAACAAAGTGCAGTAGGCATCACATTTAAAACATAACAACATGTAGGAGCTCCTTAGGAAGGACACCTAAGAAGTTATGCATGCTCATTCATACTTTCATTTTTTACATAGAGGCTATTTAGTTGGCTATAAAGTGAATACAATATAAAGTAAATACAATGTAAAGTAAATGCAGTGTAAAGTAAATAGTTGAGGCAACTTGGTTGTCTGTAAAGTGAATGCAGGGGAACTTTTTTGTTTGGTTGGATATATGCAGAGTAAAGTAAAATGAGAGGCCCATTTGGATGAGACAATCAATCGAGAATTTAGTGTGTCTGTTCCCAAATTGAATTTATTTGCCATATTGAAGTCCTCAAACTAATTACCAGCCGGTTTAGCATTCCTAGAAGAATAAAACATAGAAGTGGTCCGGCCTTCCTGTAGCTCCAGGTTCCTACACGGAGTGACATGCATTTCATTGCTCAGTAGTGGAAAGGCATACCTCAGAGCGATGAAGGAGCATCTCATCTAGGCCGCCGCTTCGATCAGGCCAACCCCATATGCCACTTCGAAGCAGATATTGGCGAATTAGAAGAATCATATGGATTGACAGGCCCTTGCGTGCGCAACAGTGCAAACGAAAGAGGAAGGGTGTGATTTCACAGGCGGAAGGCAGCAAAGGCTGAGGTCTCCACTCTTGTGTACACTTACGATAATTCCCGTCAGAGGAGGAAGAAACAAAGATGTGTTCCGTGGGTTGCTCTCTCTCCCCTGCAGAATTTCTTTTTCGCTTGTTTTTGAGCGGGTTCTTTTTACACGAAAATGAATTAACGCATGAGGTTATGAATACTTCAAAATTTTACTTTATTTTGTGACCAACCAAACACCAAAAATTGAAAAAGCAAAACATTTACTATTCTTTGCATTCACTTTTCCCCCAACCAAACAGCCCCACAGTTAACCTCAAATGTCATCATTTTCCCCCATGTAGGCACCTTGGGTATAATTGATGTGGAGCCCCTTCCATGTATTGATGGAGATGTTCATTAGCTTAGGCTCGCTAATCATGGTTGAATCGTTTGGCCATTTAACTCAATCATTTTATTGGCAAACCATGCTTTTGGCAATATCACACTTGTATGGTACAATTTATCATAGCTCATACACGGAGATACAATTTATCATATCTCATAAACGTAGACAAATACACAAGCAAAAGAAAAAAAAATCATTCATTTAAGGAAGAAATGCTATTAAGATTCCTTAATGCAATATTAGATTAGCAATTCTATAATTACAGTAGTAGTAGGCTTGATCTTAACGTCTTGCTCCCATCTCATCTTTCTTGTCCTTGTCTCTAGTGTTCTATGTAATAGTAACTTCTAGCTCTAGCTCTTCTATGATCTTACAAATAGGTTGGGGAAATCATTTATTGGTAGTCATGAAGACACATAGTGTGGTTAGTTAACATATGCAAAATTCAAAGAAGAAACAAAGGGATGAGTATAGCTTATTATTAAGAAATTATGCTTTATATTCTCATAATTGTGAATATTCTCCTGTTTTAGGGCTTGTAGTATTTAGTAGTATGTAAATTAATGAAATAATGTAGACTTTACTCACGTAAGATCTAGGGCTGCAAATGAACCGAGCGTTCGATGAGCTGCTTGTGGCTCGGCTCGATAAGAGATCGTTCATATTCGTTTGATAAGGTAAACAAATGAGTTTGAACACTCTTGATAAATACTCTTTAGCTAAATGAACGAGCTTGAACAGCTAGTCGTTCGGTTCATTTGGGTTCACGAAAAGTGTCGTTTAAGCTCGTGAACAAGTTCGCTAAGAAGCTCGTTTAGAGCTCGACTAAGACGCTTGATTAGAGCTCAATTAGAGTTTTAAAAATACATACTATTAAGTATTCTGATTTAATAATTTATTTTTACTAATATAATATTTTTAACTTTTATTTTTAGTAATATAACTAATTAGAAGTATTTTTATTAAATACTTATATATATATATATATATATTATTTTTTAAATTCCCTCATGACCTGCTAGCCCTCTCTCTCTAAATGTTTCGAATTTTTTCACTCCCGCCTGCCTCTCTCTCTCTCTCTCTCTCTCTTCTCTGTGGCATCAACAAACCCAAAAATAACCTAGGGGAGTTTAGTCTCACACTGCATGGAGAGGAGTGATTTACCTATGTAAAAACAAATGTATCTAAAAACCATTTGCTGAGCAGCAGGCAGCGAGCAGGCTGTGCGTGTTTTCTGGGTTGACGAGCTGGGCGAGTTTTCTGGCTGGTTTAATAAAGGAATTCATTTTGTGAATTGTGATCGGCCCGACTCAGCTTGTTTAAACAAGACGCTCGATAAGCTTGAAATTAAATGAGCTCAATCTGAAAACGAGCCGAGCTCGAACATGGGAATTTTAAACGAGTTTGAGTTCGAACAACTATAATAACTCGTACTTTGACCCAGGTAAATAATTTTTCTAGAGTCATTATAACTCCAAATCGCAAATCATCTTCGCCGTAATATTTTGATTGTAATATTTTACTTTCACATTTTTCCCAAAATTTTTGGGTGCTGGTGAAAATCCTTAAGAAATTGGCACAAGTCGGTACAATTGAGAATTTTGGGACTGTCAGGTGTCCGTTTTGTAAATTGATTTGACTAATATTTTCTAAATAAAATAATTTATTTTATGTAATTTTTAAAATTCTAAAATGATTGATTTGAATTTTATACTAAATAAATTGATTAAATTAATAATATAATATTAAATTATTATTTTATAAAAATATCCTAAGTCACAAATTAAAAAGCTTTATTAAAATCCTTTTCCATTAACATTTCAGCAAACAGAGACTTAGTTTGAGGTTTTTAAGCAAGTTGAAAGGTTGCTTAAAATTTATTTTATGTAATTTTTAAAGTTCTGTACAATTTATTAAAGTATAGATCAAGATGAATTGTTATAGCGACTTACCTAGTAAATTGTTTGAAGAATTCATGAAGGGAGTTAGTTCAAAGGTTGACAAGTTGAGCATTGGTCTTCCTTTAGAGAAAGTTGCATGTGATGGATTAATTTGTAGTGGTTATGGAGTCCAATATTCATCAACTGATTTGAAATGAATAAATTGCTTTGGGAGATAACATTTAAGTTGATATTTAGCCACACGTTGGGAGAAGTTTTAAGTTCATTGAATGTCGAGTTCAAAGACCTTTAGCATTTTAAAGTCATCATTTTTGGTATTGCTCATATATTTCTTGTTTATTGTTCTTCTTGAGAAAGTAAGTTTTGTTATGAGGTTATTCTTGTATTTCATTCTTTTGAATTTAATGTAATGAAGTTTATATTTGAAGTTAAATTTGTTTATTTTGGGTGATTAGATAGGTCTTAATCTTTCTAGTTTTATTTTTTTCACTTAATTTTATGGTCACGAAGTGAGGCATCACAACAACTATCCAAAAAGCTCGACGAGCTTCGAGCCGGGCTTGAGCACCATTTTGACAAACGAGCTTGAACTCAAACAGGCTGAAGCTCGGCTCGGCTCGATTCAGTTCATTTGGAGCCCTAGTAAGATCTAAACCATATTGAGAATTTATTTGCAACAAGTTGCTCAACAGCTACAATATCTGTTGGAGGCAAACTGCTTACAAAATACCTGGTAACATATCATCGACCTTACACTTAAGGATTAAAAATTAACATGATTTCTTATGCACATTTTGGAAAAAAACTTATTTTAAGATAGGTTGGACTTCCTGGCAGTTTAGTAGCACATATAAAGTTGTTATTTTGACTTATAAATCGTTGAGGAATCTTGCAACACATTTACCATTGGCCTTTTCATGACTTCTAAGACTAACAGTGTAGATTG
The DNA here is from genome assembly GCA_022539455.1 of Dendrobium nobile. Classification (NCBI taxonomy): domain Eukaryota; kingdom Viridiplantae; phylum Streptophyta; class Magnoliopsida; order Asparagales; family Orchidaceae; genus Dendrobium; species Dendrobium nobile. The sequence goes on from CM039724.1 coordinate 10,593,601, forward strand.
CGATTGTTCTTTGATATCGAAGTTCATGTTACGACCAATTTTTGTTTTTGTACTTTTCAAATGGCGCTTGAAATAGTAGGAGCAGAAGTACGTATTTTTTTGAACCAAATATGCTTCATAGATGGATCATTCTGGTCGTGCTTTATTCTTAAATATTTAACTTGTTCAAATATCTGTTAGATGATTAGAATTATTAGCTACAATTAGAAATATTAAAGACATCGTATTAAATATACGTCTTATCTCTCAAAAGGATACATACAATGATATTGCACATGTCCTCCAATCTAGCTTCATAAGGTATATCGATTAGAAAATATTCTATAGAATCAAAGAATTTAGGGGAGTTTTTTTTTTCTCTATTTTGCATAGGATGATATGTATGTTTTCCTTGCTCCCCCGTAAAGCCTCTTTGCTTAGTTTAGATGAACATATGTATTTGAAGAAAAGACTAAGCTCTGTCAACGGATTCAATATGTAATCTAATAACAAATATAGTATAATTGGAAGGAGTACCTCCATAATTATGTGATAGTCATGACTTTTTAGATCAAATAATCTCTCAGATTTAAGGTCAACACATCGGCTCAAGTTTGATCCATTGCCATCAGACATTTTTAAACCTTGAAACCACTATCATATTAATTTTTTTGTTCTAATGTGAAAGAGTGGTGCTTTGGGCTTCATTATTGTGCCGTCATTGTTTGTTATTAGTTCTAGATTTCTTCATCTGCAATACTCTTTAATGTCTATTCTAGCTTTCACATTATCCTTACTCTTGCCTTTAACATCCATGATTGTATTAAAAATATTATCGAGAATATTCTTCTCAATGTGCATAATATTCCAGATTATGCCTCATCAAATTTGTGCTCCAATATGGCAATGTCCAGAGAATACTATTTATAATCAAATTATGTTGAATGCAATATCCAGGACAATTACACTCTAATAATATTGAGAAATCAATAATTGATAAAATGTCATAATGTCTCTGTAGTATTTCATAGCCACTTAATTTGGGTGAAGGAGATGACCTCTCAATTTTGTTTTTGAAGAATGCATCTTTGTTTCTTCTAAACGGATGATCAGAAGGTAGGAACATATGATGACATTCAAATCAAGTATTTTTTCTTCCATATTTTAATATAAAAATTTTGATTTTCTCCATGCAGTAAGGCCAAGCTAACTTTCTTGCTGTGCTCAAACCTGGTAACATACCGTAAGCTAGAAAATCATCAATGACCCAAAGCAATGCATCTTTAAGAAGAAAATTATGTTTGGTTGAGATGTCATATGTGAGGACATCTTCTTCACATAAGAACTTGAAGTCATCAATTAATGGTTGCAAAAAAATATCAATTTTTACTTTTGGATTGTGTGGTCTTGATATTATAAATGTTAAGAACATGTACGGGTAGTAATGCACATCTCTGTTGGAATGTTGTATGGTATTAGTATGACTGGCCAACAAGACTGTGGTGAAGCTGCCTGACTGTATGGAGTGAAACCATCAGCACATAATCCCGATCTTATGTTACGTGGCTCAGCAGCAAATAGGGGTGTAAATGAGCCGAGCCGGCTCGAGCTTGACTCGTTTATGGGCTCGCGAGCCGAGCTTATCGAGTTCACAAGTCGAGCTCGAGCTCAAACTCGAGCTCGTTTGGTAAACGAGCTCGAGTTGGAACATGATGAGACTCGGCTCGTGAGCTCGCGAACTGGCTCGAATTACTGTTTGATTTTTTAAATTATTAATTTGTTTATTAAATTAAACTAAAAGTCCAAAGCAGCATCATTAATGTTTAAGGCAAGTTCAAATAAAGAAATTTAAACACTAAAAAACAATCACATTTTCCAAAGCGGCAGTATTTATGCGGCTGTGAGATTTTCAATTAATGCTACAGCTTTATGATTACTAAAGCAGTAAAATTTATATATATATATATATATATATATATATATATATATATATATAAAGTTATTTCCCAAAACAATAGCATTCATTATATGAGGATATTTGCAACTTTCCCAAAGTCGCAACCATCAAAACTTGGCGGAAAAAAAAAATTTGGGCTGGAAACCGGGAAGCTGAAATAAAAATTGGAAAATCGAGCGGCTCGTCGAGTGGCTCGATTAACTCGTTACACTGTTGCGAGTCAAGCTTGACCTCGACTTTTGAGCTCGACTCAAGTTCGAGCTCGGTATTTGAAAATTGAGCTCGACTCGAACACCCTCTGACTTGAGCTCGACTTGAACACCCTCTGACTCGAGCTCGACTTGACTCGTTTGCACCCCTAGCAGCAAATTAAGCATGTGTCTGATCAGAATATTTTCATGCTTTAATATCTGATGGATGAGAAAGAACACCACTTTGAGATAATTTCTCCTTACGCCATCTCATATGACCAGATCAACTCATTGATGCATAGAGACGCTGAAGTTATGGAATTATTGGTTAATAAAACAAACGAGATTATAAAACACCTTTCTTTTAACGACTTTATTTTCCCGAGTTGGGTATGAACCAAGGTGCATTGTAGGTATGACAAGAAATTTCCTTCGCATCATCATTGTAGTATATCATACAACTATTTATATAACATTTAATTTTTATAGCGATGAGACCCAACTTGTATACTAATTTATTTGTTCGATACAAATATGTGGGGATTAAATTATACGCTAGATTTGTTTCCTTGAGAAGAAAAATGAAGTCATTGAATTACTCTCGAGGAATATTATATTTACTATTGATACTGAGCATCCTAATAACAACTGATAATTCTGAATGAACTGTGCAATCATCCCAAATTAATTTTTGAGAAGCATGTAGTAATTCAAAGTTCTTTTTTTGTTTCTGGGTTTGGTGGCTCTTTCATGTTTGCTCTTAAATTTGGACTTGCTGCATCAAAAACAAGCTCTTCATATGGTTTATTCATTTGATCATCATCTATTATTCTAGAAGCAGTGGATGTACCGACATGAGTATCTCTATGTGGCTTGTATTTGTTATGTGTGTATTGAAAACAATATCCTAGAACAAATCCCCTACGATATAAATTAACCTTAATATCATTGCGCTTAAGAAAAGCTTGATTTTGTGCTTTGAGCATGGACATCTAATTAGGGGTGTCAATATTTGACACGACACGAAAACCCGACCCGGAAAATCCGGGTTGGACCCGACCGATTTCAAAACGGATCGGGTTCGGGTTCCAGAAATCGACCCGTTTGAAAAACGGGTCGGGTTCGGGTTGACCCGACTGGTTGCCAGGTCAACCCGCTGTCTCGCAACCCTGCCAGCTGTCCCGACACTGCCCACTGTCCCGACCCCGCACGACCCCTGCTACCCGCGACCACGCCAGCACGCCCCGCCGCGCGACCCCGCTTTGGCGCTCCGTGCCCGACCGCTCCATCCGCACAACCCCGCACGCGACCCCGCTCCGGTGCTCCGCGCCCGACGACCGCCCCGACCGACCGTGCCCGACCCTCGCTCTACGCCCGACCCCCGCGCGACAACTCTGCGCGCTCGCCCCACGCTACAGCTCAGTGCCCGACCCCCGCGCGACAGCTCCGCACCCGACCCCGCTTCGCGACCGCTCCGCTTGACCAGCTTTGCCGGATCGGGTCGGGTCAACCCGGCAACCCGCCAGTTCGGGTCCAGGTTCACATTTCTGACCCGTTTACCTAATCGGGTCGGGTTAGGGTCGACCCGTTTGAACCCGGGTCAGTTCCGGGTCCGACCCGAACCCGACCCGTGACCTGAAATTGACACCCCTACATCTAATTATTCCATCAAACTTAAACGAAGGTAGTTGACATGTGACTTGAATGAAGTCCTTTTAGTCCTTGTAACAATCTATTATACATCTAGAATCTCTCTTATTGGATAGTCACGTGGATGTTGAATTAATAGTTCTAAAATAAAAAAAATAAATAAAAATTTAGAATTATAAACCCATTAGTTTTCTCTTCCTAAATCATAGAGCTTTGGTTTTAGCTATTGATAAAACTAGTTAATTTTCTTATGATTTCATTTTCATTGATAACTCATTTACTAGTTATTATTTCTAACTTATTTTATTATTTGACCTACATGTGAAAAGATTCCAAGATTTCACCTACATGCATAAAAATTATAATGAAGAGAAAGGCCCTCAAACTTGCATAGGTGATAGGCTATTACTTATTTTAGAAGAAAAGCAACTCTTATCAAGAGAGACAATTGATTGGCACGCATCATTTTGAGTCAATTGATGGGTAGGCGGAATGTCTAAGTGAAAATAATTCAACTGATCAAAGACCTCTTAGTTTTTATGAATTATGTTGATACATTATCAACAATAAACTTTAATAATAATACTATTCAACTACACGAGAACCCTTTATTCGAACAAGACTGAAATCATATTTGAGTAATATTTGAACCATATTGAAATCATGCTCGTAATCATGTTCAATAAAGTTCGAACTTGGTTGAACAGAGGTTATAATCCTATTCGAAGATGATTTGAGCATGATTCAATCAAACTTCGGACATGGTGTAAACGAACATGTATAACATTGCAGAGTTCAATACAATAATTATATCATCATAGTTAATAATCCAACAACAATATCACTTCAGAGAATAATCAGGATAGCTATGATATGGGATATATAAATAGATATGAATTGAAACATAATAACATTTACAACATAGTGTTACACTACACAATTGAATTGAAATAATATTGTTTACATATTGATTCAATCATGTTCGAATAGACCGTGAATCTATATTATTATAAAATTATATACTATTAGGTGTAACTCCTAAAAGATTTTTCTTTTTGATTATGCATATTATGTATTATCCTAAAAATGTAATGGAATACATTCATGAAACGATATGTGCCAATAATTTGTATATTTTTTTGCCAAAATATCAAATAGCTTATCTTGCTATAAATCGTAAGCCCTCATCTATGATAGATCTCGGCTTTCTCTGGGATGGAGACGCGTGAAAGCGAGGAAGAAAGAATGGGTCGGGCGAAATAGGGCATATACCGGCGGAATTTTCGGCCGCCACAGCCGCCGAATTTATTTACTTGAAACTGGCTGTCATTTCACCGGTAAATGTGTTGAATTTACATAGAACCGACAAATTTTCCGGCGTCTCTTGGACCGCTAGAATTTTTGGCAGCTAAACCATCGGTTAATACCGGCGGTCAATCCGCAGGCTAGACCATCAGAAATTATGACGGTCCAAGAGCTGCCGGAAAATTTGTCTGTTTTTGATGATTTTCCTATATAGGGCTTGGTGTATCTTAGAGGAAAAAAGTGATATGATCTCCCTATTAATTGTGAAGGAGAGAGACATCTTCACCTGACTAGAAGTTAAAGGAGGGAGATAAAAAAAACTGGTGTAAATGGTTTCTTTATTACCCATGAAGGTGAGAGACTACGCCGCCTTGTTAGGAGTAGAAGGCGAGCTTGATAGTAGAATTCCTTAGGAGAGGACTTAAGGTGTGGGTGTAGGTTGGTAGGCCAAACAACTAAAAATTGGTTTGCGTTTTTTTACTTTTTTTTAATCTTTGTTTTGCACTTTATTTTTATTGCTATAGCATCTTAATTTGTGGAGATTATTGTCAATAATGTGATCATTATGTGAAAATTATTGAAGGTTAAGATTGTCTTGAAATTGGTTAAAGTTTGTTATAGAATTATTTGTCTCTGGAAAAGAAAAATTATTTTTGATATTTAAAAGCATTTTCTTAAGAAAATTTTGATTTAGTACAAGAATTAAAAAGCGGATATTTTTTTTCTTAGAATGTTATTTCATAGAAGTTTTATATTTTTTGTATGTTTATGCTTTGGCATGTCTAGTCTTAAATCATTTTTTAAACGATGCACTAATTTACCCCCCTATTGGGCGTGCCAAACATGATAGGAAGTTTGCTGTGAGGAATTATTCTCATTGCCCTCTTGAATTATGATGAAATATAAAATTTAAAAAATGGTGAAGTTGTTTATGAAGCTTTTTCTTCATTTATGATGATCCAAGGCTTCTACTTGTGTGAAATATATACTAAGATTAAGTCATAGAGATGTGAAACAAATTACTTCTTATTGCACACTTAAGTTATTTAGTAAATTAAGTTATAGTCTGGTAAGATCCTAAATTCTCTCTCAATGAAGAAAATATTATTGATATGAGAAAAATAATTTGATTCCATTTCATATCTTCATTTTCTCTTTTCAAGGTGCATTAGGAGAATATCAAACTTACTCTCTCATTAAGCACCCTTATTAGTACTAATTATAAGAATAATTTTGTTGTTAACCATCGTTATCATTTTCGTATCCATATTTTTTAGCAAACAGACTTGTGTTGCTAGGATCTGCTTTTTTTTTTTTCTAGTTGATCTCCAAGATCATGTTCAATGCTCTCAAGAGAAATATCTGTTAAGGATTATTGTGATAAATGACGTTTGTTACTTTGTATTATGTAATCACATAATGTGATCACCCACCATTTTTTATAAACTTTACATTTCTTCTACCATGGACAAAGAATCCAAGAATAATCTTCAAATTCATTTTAGATAAACTCATTCTCTTGGACAGAAGTTCTTATGGCCGATTATTGAAGAGATTTGTTAGAGGCATGGATTTCCGAGCTCTGCTAGAACATGCAATCAATTGTTCATCGAAGGTCGAATCTACATGAACTGTGTTGTGATAGTTTGTAATGATGGGTCTCTAGAAGAGATCCTCAAGAGTTTACAATAGTGATGTAACAAGTTGGCACATAGCAATGAGTACTGAGTATGGTTTGCCTGGACTGATGGAGGATATGGGGCCATGCTTTAGGTGGGTTTTGGGCCTATGATGCATCAAAACTTCTCCTCAAAGAGGCATGCAGTGTCCGATACGTATCTGACAGCACACGCGTCCAACACTCCTTTGACACGTGTTGGACAAACCGAAAATGTGTCCAATTAAAAAATATTAAATATAAATTGGACACGCGTGTCCGACATCCGTATCTTAAATATTTTATGAATTTTTTAAAATATAATTTGTTGTATTTAAAATTTTTACTTAAAATATAAAAAACTAAATTTCTTATTTCCTGTCCAAAACACCAAATCAATCGCTCGTACTTAATGCCCTATTCATCGAATATTCTTAATCTTATTTCTCTTTGGCTGATTACAACTTTGATTCCACAACAATGCCCGATGTCATCTCAAAATTGACGTTTGACGTCGTTACGTCGTTACAACATCAACATTTCTAAACGATCTCCATATCAAAGTCTGATGTCGTCTTTACTTTGATGTTCGATGCTAGCAATTTCTACACCCACAACTTTACACCTCATCTTTGTCTAATGCCTTCTCAACATGGATGACCAATGCCCTCCCCTCTCAACATCGGCGATAAACATCCTCTTAACATTGACGCCTATTATTTATTGCATAACATTAATACATGACTCTCGACAGCATTGTCATCTTCTCTCTCGATGACTGATAAACGACATCAACGCCCGGCTCTCGACATCCTAATTTTAATCATTTTAAGCATAAATTGTAGTTAAATGATTTATTATTTTTAAATTATTTTTAAATAATACATCAACATCACATCAACATCAACATCAAGCCTTTGTCCCACTACGTGGGGTCGGCTACATGAATCCTTTTTCGCCATTGTGTCTGGTTAAAAGTCAAATTCTCATTTAAATCTAATAAAGAAAGATTATTTCTAATATTTTCTAACCAAGTCTTTTTAGGTCTACCTCTACCTTTCTTAACAAAAGTCAAATCTAATACCTCAACTTTCCTAACTGGGTCATCGAAGGCCTCCGTTTAATGTGACCAAACCATCTAAGGCGACTCTTTCTAATCTTATTGTCCACTGGAGCTACTCCAACATTTTCACGTATATGCTCCTTTCGTATCCTATCTCAAAGGGTCAAGCCACTCATCCACCTAAGCATCCTCATATCTGTAACACTTTTTTTTTTTTCATATATGTAACACTTAATTTAGTATTATGCTTCTCTTTTAATGACCAACATTCGGCACCATAAAGCATTGCAGGTCTCACACCATCTTATAGAATTTTCCCTTAAGTTTGAGGGGGACTTTCCTATCGCACAATAAGCCCGATGCATTCCTCCACTTCGACCATCCAACTTGAATTCTGCTGATAATATCCCCATCAATTTCACCATCACTTTGAAAATAGATTCAAGATATCTAAAACGTGTACTCTTATTAATGACTTGATCGCCTAAAGTCACAATCTCATCACTTGGTCTATTGCTACTAAAATTACACTCCATATATTCAGTTTTAGATCTACTCAAGCAAAAACCTTTAGACTCTAAAGTTGACCTCCATAATTCGAGTTTACCTTCAACTCCCTCTCTAGTCTTATCAACAAGAAGAATATTATCAACAAAAATTATAATACTTATCTAAATAATACTTATTCAATTTTTATACACTATTTTTAAAATATTAAAAATTATAATACTATGTCCAACCCGTGTCCTATATTGTCTATAATTGACGTGTCTCGTGTCCTTGTTGTGTCATATCCGTGTTGTCGTGTCTGTGTCCGTGCATCATAGTTTTGGATAGATTGAAGGAACTATCAATAGGATTTGTGAAAATTTGTAGTGCTGGCAATAGATCTACTACACGGAAGGTGCATGGGACATGGATATGGGAGCAGAAATGATTTGAGTAGAGATTGGAGGTTGACCTTCAATAGTTGACAGAAGCAAAGGCATAATCCTGGACAAAGATGTGTAATTTGCACAAAGGAGCAGCTGACGGTGCTAAAGAAATGTGAGACTTGCGATTTCTTGAATAGAATGGCATAGATGTGAATGTGTAGTCAACTTACGACATAAATGTGACTGTGGGGTTAACATAAGGTGAAGATGCGAGTGCGGGGTTGTTGGAAGGTGGTGTGAGTGTGGATCTAGTAGTTATGGTGAAGAAGAATGGCCGATGTTGCATGATGAGTGATGTAGGATGGAGTCATGGTTTGAGATGTTTGGAATTGGTGACGATGGCTGAAGAGAATCTCAACTAGAGCACCAATGTTTGGATCCTTGATCTTGATTGAATATTTGGAGCTGTTCAAAATTCCTGAAGAAAGAAGCAAAGAGAATTGATGCTAGGGAAAGAACTTGATTCCATTTCATATCCTCATCTTCTCTTCACAAGAGATATTTATAGAATATCCAAGTAACTAACCATCCTTATTAGATACTAATTGCAATAATGGTTTAGATATTAATAATAGTTTATATATTACTATCTAATTACAATTTTATGTTGTTGGTTCACACACTATCATCCTTGTGTCCAAATTTAGATATATAATGATGCAAGTATAGTTCTCATATTTCTGTTGATACTCAAACTATATGCTGTAACATTTCTTTTAACTGAAGAATCAGACACCATAATAAAGGGTAGCTTTGGAGAATGTAGATCCAATTGAATTTTTGTAATTTCGAACGATAACATAGTATGGCTATATTTTACTTTTCGCTGATTTCTACTCTTATGATGTCATTTCTTGTGTTGCTCCAGGTCTTACCAAAGAAGTTTATAGACCACTTTAAGGGCGAACTTCTTGAAACTATTGACTGAAGGTCCCAAGTGGTGATAAATGGCACATTGAATTGAAGAAGACTGGTGATGGAGTTGTTCTTGATTGTGGTTGGACGAATTTTGTTGCAGCTTATGGTATTCTAGAAAATGACACTTTGGTGTTCAAGTATGATGGCCGTTCTTCCTTTATTGTGTTGATTTTTGAGCAAAGCGGCTGTGAGAAAGCTGCTTCTCATTGTGCAATGAGAAAGTATGGTATGGAAGAATTATGTGCAATAACTTATGGTAAAAAAGACAGACATCCCTGCTATGAAAGCTCTCCCAGAACTTCTGAGCAACCAAAACAATTAGCTATGTTTCAAAAGATCTTGAGAGTAAACCAAGATGCAAAAGAGAAGCATCTCAAGAGGAGAATGAATACAACGAGTACAAAAAGAATTCTTAGATAGAAGAACTTCACTGGTACAAGGGGAAAGAAATCCTTGAACGGTACGTTTGATTTTCTTTGAAATTTCCTCAGGAAAGAACACGTGAATTCCATACTCATTAGCACCTTTGTTGTATCTTGAACTCCTTGGTACTTTCTCTAGCTATCATGTTTTGATTATTAGCTTTTTTTTAGTTGTATTCTTCTCCAAAAGTGAAGCAAAGGAAAGGGTAACTGAGCATCTTTAATCGTCAACCCCTAATTTGGTGTCTTTTCTTCTCCTATTTTTTTTCTCTTGAGCATTCAGAGCAGCCTAATACTCAAATATATTACTTAGGCTTTGTTTGTGACTACTTTTTTACTCCTTAAAGCAGCTTTTGAGTACAAAAATTTTGACTTTTGCACTAAAAAGCTGTTTTAAGAAGCATTAAGAAAGTTGTCCCAAACGAAGCCTTAACTTAATTAACTTCTGTTTATTTATTTTTAAATCAATTTTGAAGGAAAGTTTTGTTTTTCTAGTTTTATTAACTGGATCATTTGGTTATTTAGAATAAGAAAGTGAGATGAAAGAAGGGACCATGAGCCTCAGCAATGAAGTTTCTTTGGCTAAGCTGTGGAATCCCAAGGATTTCATCATTTCAAAAAAAGCACGACTTACTGATGCTGAGAAGAATATGGTGCTCCACTTAGCTGAAACAATTCAAACAGATAGGCCTACATTTGTGTCAATCATGGTGCCTAGCTGTATCAGCAAAAGATTTTATTTGGTAAGAACACATTTTATCTATGGATATTATTTTAATTTCTAAGCGATTCTTCCATTAAACATCAATATTTTAGTACACTGAACATGAAAATATCAAATCCAGTTTCAAATCTATTGTATGATAATTGATCAGGTCCTCCGATTGTGATGAGAATCTATAGTCTGTTGATCTGATTTTAACTATAATCGTTTCAGTATTTGGTTATGGCTTAAATCCGTCCGAATTGGAGGCTTAGTTTAACTGTTGGAATTGAACAAGAACATACCCTCAAAAAAGAAGCAGGTGTATGAAATAGAAGAATATATATTGCTCATCCTACATACGTAAGGTTGATTTATTAGGCTAGAATCATATTCAACCCAGTTTTTTCCCCTGCTGTAATCTTATGTGTGTGTTTACGCTTAATTCTATTAAATTTGCTTTAGGTGTTAGTTGACCATATAGAATGTTGGGATGGATTTCCCTTTACTATGCTTGAGAATCTCCTCATTTGGGCTTGGATTGAGTCGAACGTGATGTCGTTGGGTTCGTATTTTGGAGACGTTTAGTTCGCTGTAAGTTTGCTGAAATTGGAGTTCATATAGTTTCCAATTTAGTTTTTGAAGTTTCTAGCTTGATTTTGCTTCGACATTCGTGCCCGATCAAGATAATGTTTTGATGATATATCATAGTATATTACCTTTTTTGGACACTTGAAGGTTTGTATTTGAATTATTTAGTATTAAATTAGTTGATAGGATTATATTTGAATCTATATAATTGATCTTATCTTTGGGTATTCTTTCTATAACCCTATTTCTATAAATAGAGATTTAGGCTTGTGTTTGAAGAAGATAGAATGAATTAAATAAAAATGCTTATCCTAATCTCTCATCTTGGTGAATTTCAACTTCTTCTCTCTCTCTTTCTCTCTCGGTTGATTGCAACTACTCTTATATCTATTCCTGTCTTGAGTCTATCTCTCTAGTACTCCACCCGCTATCATCACCATCGTCATCAAATTGGTATAAGAGACAAAAGTTATTTCTCACCAATCAAACTACTTTTATAATGCATCAATCATATTTCAAAAGCTTTTGTTGCTCTTGCCCTTGATTCTTCAAGATAGTGGAACTTTGAAATTCCCCCGCAAAGGACTTTGTGTGTACTAAGGAATATAATAAATAAAATTGAGATAATTAAATTCAGAAATAATTGCAAGAAATTTAGAAGTTGAAAAAAAGTGGATTCTTCAAGATAGTGGAGCTTTTAATACCTTGTGATTGAATTTTTGTGTACTAAAGACTGAATAAACAAAATTGAATTATCAAATCGAGTAGGTAAATGCAAGAAATTTAAAGGTTGAAAAAAAAAATAGACATGACAAACTAATTTATAGTGTTTGAATGCAACCCATCTATATTCACTCCCCAAGATCTCCATGAGAGTGAAATAAAAGAAAAAAAATTAAATTCTAAAATTACAAAAATAAACTAAACAAACTGATGTGTAGTGGTTCGGTCCCAACTAGCCTACAACCACATTCCACTCCCAAGTTCTTTGATTGTTCTCTACTAATCCACTCCTAATAAAGTGTAGGTAGAGAAATAACCTTACAATCTCTTCTTCATCATGTGGAGAAATTCAATGCACTGAAATCAAATCATCACATTTTCATCTTGTTAAATATTTGTGATCTATAAAGGAAATTACATTTAGGTTATTTTAGTTATTTTGTTTAACTTGGAATTATAGATTATTTATTTATTTTCTTATAATAAATTATCTTGTTTATGGGATGATTCTAAGTTTGAGTTAGTTTTTTTTAGTTTTAAATTTAGCTTAGAAAGAATTAGATTTGAAATTGGAATTGTTAGAACCGGCAGCTGTATCGATTCAATTGATCCGGTCATTTATCTATAGTGCGCGAAAGCAAACAAAGAGCAAGCAGGTGTGCGAGCGAGTGGCAGCGTCTCAGCAACTGCGGGTTCGAGAGCAATCGTGAGTGAACCTACGCTACTCTTCACGAGAGAAGCCATTTTTGCTTACTCTAGTGAAACCGCATGAATGAAAAAGGGAATTTAGAGAAGGTAGAAGCAGAGATATAGGAGGAAGATTGGAGCGGAACCAAAGTGAGTAGACGATGTGTTCGATAGGTCCAACGTGAGTAATAGTTGATCTAGGTAATTTCTCGCATAAGATAGTTCGTTCATTCGGTTTGGAGGAGTAGAAAATAGTAAAGAAGAAGAGTGTTCAACCACCTTATTATTGGTGATAAATAAGTAATTTTCTTTTTTTTGAAAAGGAAGGAATTTAATAATTTTAGTTTATTGAATCAAATTTTTGGGATAAATGTACATGGTAAAAGCTTTGATTTGTCGAAGAGGAAGATCAATTGAGGTAATTAATGTCATTTAAAGATAATTAAATTCAGTTATTTTTAGAGATTAAAGGCAGAGGATGTAATTATAATGATGGTGTGATAATTTAGAAATATTTAATATTATTTAAATGATATATCCAATGCAAATATATACCATTCGAAATAGTGAAGGAATTAAATCGTTCAGCTGAAATAAAGTACTGAAGCCAACAAAAATTATCGTAAAGAGTTTAGGTAAGATTATACATATGTTAATGAAAAATTTATTTAAATTTAATGAAAGTGTAGTTTTAAGATAACAATGCAAATTTATCTAATTTTATGTGACCTTAGGTGTTGCATTAAAGAGACCATTTTGAAATTGAAGAAATTTGGAAAGATATTCAACAAGAAAAGCAATGAAGGGGGTGATTAAGTTTATTTTATATCAATTAAATTCTTATGTTGTTTTATTTCAATTATTAAATAATGTATAATTTATACATACTTATTAAAGTTGAAGTGTATATTATGCACCAATTGATGAAAAATTAAATAATTAAGTTTACAATGTGACATAAATAAATAAATAGTCCGCCAATATCATAAAACCTAAAAAAAGACGTTTTTTTTTTTAAATTTTCATGTTTGATTCGGGTCGTGTTGTCGAGTCGCGCGGTTATTTGCAAATGCACGTGCTAAATTTTGAGTTTTCATCGAGTCAAATCCTCGGGTCGTCGTGGCGCTATGTGGCGTCATTTTATTGGCGTCTAGATATATAGCTATGTCCGGTGTTCACATCAAATAATTTTTCGTGTGTGTGAAAGGCGTATATAAAAATTGATATGTATATGTAATGGAATATGAAACGAATAAAATTAATCGTAACATGTAAATGAAAGTGTAAAAAAAGGAAAATGTACATGCATGCAAATACAATAGTTAATCCCTTTATGGTATTGGCTAGGGATGCAATGTACTCGTGCATGTTAAATCGAAGTGGAAATGGTTGTACTTTCATTGGTACAAAATTTGTTGGTGCTTCTATAATAAATGAAATGGAAAATGAATAAAGATGTTTAAAGTGGTATAATTTTGATTTATATTTATGCTAAAAATTCATATGTATGTTAAATGAAAAATTTGACAAATAAACATGACTTCTATGCATGTTTAATTATTATACTATAAATTGTAATTATCAATTGAGTTTATTATGAAAAAATCAAACATTTAAATTGAAATGTAAGGTAAATCTCATGTAGATTAAATGGCTAAAAGAGGAGAGTTCATGTATAGAATAAGATGCTTAATGAAAATAGGTAAGAATTGATTTATTATATATTCAAAGTGAAAAATATTTTTAGTGGCTCTTTAGTTATATTTTAGATATTAATCTATTGAGTATTGATTATTATTGAAAGAATTATAATAACCGTCTGACTGTCTGTTCCCGCTTTATTAACTTGAGCTTCTAGGCCGAATCATGGTAGAAATATTGATCTTGATTTTTGGGCTTTATTTTTACAACCCTATTTCTATGAATAAAAATTTTGAGATTGTGTTTTAAAATGGCATAATGAGTTTATCAATGATATTTTATGTCAGAGCCAGACATCTTTCTTTATCAATCACACTATTCAGAGAATATCAATCTCATATCACACGTTTTTGTTGCCCTTCATCATATACTATTGAAAGCTATGGTATAACCTAAGAGGAGGGTGAGTTGGGTTTTTCTAGATTTTAGTTAAAAAATGAAAGTCCCTTGTGAGTGGATGCATTGGTATTAATTAATGTGAATAATTAAAATTGCAGTTATAAAAATTAGTAAATAAATGCAAAACATTTACAAAGCAAACAAATGTATGTTGATCCAGTTCCGATTGGTATACATCCACTCCCAAAAACACCTGGAGAGTTTCATTAATCCACTTCTTCAAAGAACTGTTAGTTTAAAAAAACTCCTTAAATCTCTCGTTCATTAGGTCGAAAACTTGATGTTTCTTCTCTTTAAGGTGAGTAGCAAGCAACTCCTAACACACTTCTCTAGGCCATCATGAATTAATGGAAGAGGATTCAAGGTTCTAATCTCAATTTTACATAGCTCACAAAGCTTACAAATGAGAATTTCAAGTAAAATTCTATAGCTTTGAGAGGCGGAGAATCTCTCAAGACTGAGTACTGTGTAACTGAGATTTGATTCAATTTAATACATTACCAACTTCTCCAGTTGATATTTATAAATACCAGTTCGATAAAACAAAGCTTAAAATGCATCCTAACCACTACAAATATCCAACCAGTAATCTGTGTAACTATTGCAATGCATAAATTTTAAGAAAAATGGATCTATGAATGATCTTATGTACAATATTTTTAAAAAAAAAAGTAAAATATTTAATTTTTTTTTTTGGAATTTGACGTTCATGTTGATGGATAGTGGATGACTCTCTTGGCTCATTTGTCCATCAACTCACACTCTTCTCTTTGAACAAGTTGTGGCTTTAGCCCTTTCAGGTGTTAATGGAGCCTTCTTTGGAAGCGTTTTCTATATGCATCTTCCAAAACCTCCAATGTCTTTGTCATCTAACTTGTTGATTATGATTTTTTTGCTATCCATGTTTTGATTTGAAAGCTTTCTGAACTGAAACTTTATACATTAAGGGATTAGTATATGTAATCACTTTGTTGAAGATAGAGGAAGAGAAATAAACGTCCTTGCTATTACCATTAATCAGAAGAAATCATGCCACCAATTCTTACCGCTCATTAGGAAACAAGCTTTCGAATGGTTTTATTATTTCGACTTATTCAAGAGCTACTTGAGAACTTCTTGTTACTCTTTCTTTCTTTGTGCTCGAGCTTCTTTATAGAGGTAACTCTTGATTTCTTCCCTATAGCAACACTCACATGAGCCTCTGTTAGGAAGTACTTGAGTTCGTAAGTAAACGTATCAGATCTACTTGAGTCCGCAAGCAACCCTAAACAAATTTGATCAAAACAGCGAGAATAACCAAGATAGGGATGAAACGACCAATAGAACAAAAGAGAACTTTATTGAAAACTCAAAGCAAAGAACATAAGCAAAGATACAAGTGATCCTCTATTCGAGAGGAGGATCGTTCTCTCCAAATCTCTAGACACTAGGTCTAGAGCCCAAAACTCCAGGAGACTCCAAGAGAACACCAATCTAAATATGCCTTTCCCATTCTCCCTCATCTCTATTTATAAGCCTCCCCATCGCCCCTCGCTTCATTTCCAAATACAATTAATAATTTGAATATTCCCTACCTTCCATATTTGCATTTAATTTAGAAATTAAATCCCTATTGGTCCCCAATATGGCAAACAAGATTTGGTGGATTCTCTTAGGCGGCAAGGAGAGGCGGTTTGCACCGCCTCTGGTATACCCAACCCAATTGGGTCGGTTTGGCCCAGGCCAGTGGAACCGACCTATCAGCCTCATCCTCTCTTCTCCTGCTTCGTCTGAACTTCCATATCCTTTGAATATTTTTCTTCTTTGTCTCTACAATTAATTCAAGTAGTTGAAAAGGATTTATAGATGGAGCTTTGCATCAAAATATAAAAGAAAAAAGAAGAAGAAAAAAGAGCTCATATTACCTCGTGGTTGACCTTTCCAATCAACTAGCATCTCAGTCACAGCTTCTGGAGATGAATCCAAACTGTTTTAGTTCTTCCCCTCTGATAACATTGTAAATACTTACTTCCGCTTTCATATTACCTTTGCAGTCCATTCCCATAGCTTTTGCGATTCAATATCTTCCACGAGCAAGCGGGAGAGTTCTTCTGCAACTAAATGGCAAGGAGAGAACTTGGCCTGTTCATTGTCTTGTTCAGGGCAATTCAGTTGGGTTTTCTTCTGGATGGAAGGAATTTGCTCAATATAACCAGTTGAATGTAGGTGATGTCTGTATTTTTGAGATGTTGGAAGCTCAGGAAGGTGTATTGTTGGCTGTTCACATCAGTAGGATTTAGTAGATAATGCCACCATGGTTGTGAGTTCTGTATTTTTTTCTTGTGAGACATGTAAATAGATTGTGAATGAGTTAAGATGCTTTGAAAACTTTTTGGCTCAAGCTGATGATTTTAGCTTCTGGGTTTATAACCCTATTATGTTTACTTCTATCTAGACATGTCATGTTTGATTTTTCTAGACATGCAAGTAGCCAAGCTATATATATATATATATATATATATATATATATATATATATATATATATATATATATATATATATATATATATCATTGGATGTAGAATTAATTGTTTTAGTTAGAGGTATTCTAATGTCGAGTTCTCTAAGTTTGCAAATCTATAAAAGTTAGTTATGAATCATCTCATGGTTATAAGGGGAATTTGACTTTATATGTCCACAATTTCATTTCTTGGGGAAACATGAAAGTTCATTTTGCATTACGGTTTTGTTTGGATGCTTCTTTCTGCTTCTTAAAGTAGTTTTTCAGTACAAATTTTTTTAATTTTGTACTAGAAAGCTGTTTTAAGAATTAGAAAGAAAGCTATCCCAATGAAGCCTAAATTACTCATCTTTTTATATGCAGATTGTTTATTGAAGTTCATCCCAAGTGAAAATGATTCAAATTGATTTGAAATTGAAATTAATTCGAATGGGGATTAAAATATTGTCCATGAAGGTTGTTTGAGTAGCATTATGGAACCATGATGGGAGTTTGTTAGGGCCTTACAGATGAGATTGATGAAGATCGTTGGAGAAGGCATACCTCTACGGGAGATTATTGGGAGCTCAAGTGCAAGATCGATGAACATTAGAGTTGGCATCACTTGATGGGAGTTTGTTGGGGGCCGACAAACAAGACTAACGAAGGTCATTGGAGCTGGTTTTGGAGGACCACGATATATCGTGATGTAATGGGGAAATTATTAGGTCTGGACATTGGACCTAAAAATAGGTTCAGATATGCAATTAAAATTTGCCATGTGGGTTGCGCTTTGACTGTGTTTTTTGACTGCGTTTTACCTGTATTTTACATGTGCTTTACATGCACTTTACATACGCTTGACTTAAAATTCTGTGGACACGTGTATATTCCACATGTCATTATTTTATAGTACACCGGACGTAGTCCAACCGGATGTATCTCTACGTCCGGTGCAGGACCTAATAATTTTTCGATGTAATGGGACCTGTTGGGGGGTAGGGTTTGCAATCGGGACCGAGAAGCTTGCTGGAGTCGGCAGCGTAGGACGGGAATGGCAGACAAGAACATGGATCGACACCATGAAGCAGGCTCGCTAGGGAAGGAGTTGTAGGAGCTGCTTGTGGGAAGGAACACTTGAACTAGGTTTAAATTTTGTTCTAACGTGAATCGAACGTTAGTTGAATCTTGTTCGAACAAAATTTGAATTCAAATTATTGGACTTAAATAAACCGTTTGTCTTATAAAGCCTTAATCTCTCTTAAAACCGATTTGTTTAAGTGTTTTGTTTTGATTGAGAAATAGTTTACACTTTTAAAATTAAATTAAATTTATTATTTTCAGAACAAAACAAATAAACTAAATAGACCTCTGGTATCTAAACGTGCAATTTTTTAAAAAATTAGGTTCCATATATTGTCTAAAGACTTTATTTTTCTATTATAAATACTTATGAATAGTTATTGTATTATAAATTAATTAAAGTTTAGTGGTATAGATAAGTTCTTAGAAAAAAACACAACTCCTTTTATTTGGGATAGTGTTTTTACTGTTTTGATTTTTCGACTGTAATTACAGTTTATGATTGACTAATATTTTGTTTACTGTTTAAAGAAATTTTTATACTAGAAAGCTGCTTTCTGTAGTAATTTTAATACTTCGTTTGGGACGGCTTTCTTCCTGCACCTTAAAATTTTGGTACTAACAAGTTGTTTTAAGAAACAGTAAAAAAGCCATCCCAAACGAAGGCTAAAAAAAAGATACTTTCTCCACTATAGTTTTGCAACTATTTTTATAAAAAACTGTAAATGTCCCAAACGGATTGTATGTGTATGTCTCAAGATTTAATTTTACGAATTTGCTCTATTTTACTCAAAAGTCCAAAATAAAAAGGGAACAAATTAAAAAATTATAAAACATATATAGAACAAACTTTTTTTTTTTTTGTAATAATAACATATTGCTAAGGAGATTATTTTTTATTTTTGGAATTTGGAAAAACTCCCATCATGCAATTGGGCATGCATTGAGTGGAGATTTAAATGTTTTGCATTAAAATGATAGCTAATACAATAAAAATTAATTAAGTCAATTATGACTTTGTTTTGTTGATTGTATTAAGTGTTTATGAATCAAATTTAATTTTTAATTTTGTTAAAATATTTATGAATTTTATTATATGATTACATTAACTATATATGCCTTTTTGTTAACATGAATGATCTATGATCAAAGCACTTAAGACCCATCTAATTTCTTGATTTTTTTTTGGTGTGCCTAAGCACCCAAGCCCTAATCTATAGAGAGCAAAACACCGGAGCACTCAAGATTCGCCATGACAGTGCTGTGTGATACCGCAACGCTGCGGTTTTAAGCATCGTAGAGCTCCAAATTGGCACTGCAGTGCTGTGAGGCGAATTGGACAGTTTCTTTCTCGTTTCTCTGAAGGGTTGTATCCCTTGGTGTTATTAATTTGACTTTCTCTTGTGTTTTGAATTTGAGAATGGTGTAAGAGAAGTTAGGAGAAAGTGAGAGAGAAAAGAGATCTGTACTTATTTCTCCCCATTTTTATTGTGGATTCACTAGTATGGCGTGGCTCCGTAAATTTTTCTCAATTTTGAGTTTTTCCATGTTAAATCCTAGTGTTGTTTTACTTTTCACCGCTTTTCTATTTTCTTGTTTGTTTACTATGGTGTTATACTTTCATCCTCAACAATAATTTGGGATAGCTTTTTACTGGTTTGTAAAGCATATTTTTAATACAAAAATTTCTTGAAAATAATGAAAAATAGTGGCAAAAAAATCTATTCCAAATGAAGCCTAATTTTTTAACGGATTTTGATTAGCTAGATATCATTTTAAGCAGTGTTTTTAGGACAAATCATAATCCATAGGAAACCCTTACTTTTTGTGAAAAACATAAAAGCCACAATAAATTAATATTTCATATCATGATTAAAAAAGAATAAAGCATTAACAAACATTCAAAGTAATACATAGTTATTTTCTTTTATCATTAAGGTTGGATAAATAAATATAAAAAGTAGGTGCTTTCAATAATTTTATAGTAATAAAATCTCATCTCCTCTACAAAAATCTAATAACTTCCTTCATCTTTGATGTCTCTTGTTTGAGCATAAAATAAGCTTCGTTTGGGACAGCTTTAATACTACTTTATGAAATAGTTTTTTTATAAAAATCTCTTATTCAGTAGAACTAGTAAGAAAGCTGTCCAAAATGAAACCTCAGGCTTAGTTTGAGACACCTTTCTTATTGCTTCTTAAAGTAGCTTCTTAAATTTTTTTTACTAGAAAGCTCTTTAAGAAGCAATAAGAAAGCCGTCCCAAATGAAACCTAAGTCTCTTCCAGTTAAATGGAATGGAGCTTGTAGAAAGCATTTGCCATTGAAAAGTGCACAAAGTTATGGATTAATATTTTCCATGGTTATATAAACATTTGATTTTCAACATCTTTTTCACCCATCAACGCTATTTCACATATAAAATCAGGCATCCAAGATAGCACTAGCTATCAATGGTTTAAAAATCACTGAATTTTAATGTATTACAACAATTTTTACCTCTGCTAATTCACAACAATTTAAAATGTTGCCCTTTGCAGAGCTACCCTCATCATCTATCTAGCCACAATAACAAGCTTTTATCTCATCGTGGGCTCGGCTATATGAATCATTTTTCTCTATTGTGTTAGACTAAGAGTCAAATTCTCATTGAAATCTAATAAAAAAAATTCATTTTCAATATTTTTTTAATAAAGTCCTTTTAGGTCTACTTCTGCCTCTTTTAACATTGTTGTATCTAACATATATACTCTCCTAATTGTGTCATCGAAAAACTAATGTTTTATGTGAGTAAACTATCTAAGGTGTCTTTCTCTAATCCTATATGCTATTGGAGGAATTTGGAGCTACTCCAACCTTTCGCGTATTGACTTGTTTCACATTTCGTATGTAAGTGTAAAGATCCTCATCCATCTGATCATCCTCATCTTCACAACACTTAAATTTATGCTTATTTTTTTAATGGTCAATATTCTACGTTATCTGGCATTGGCACCACATATGCTATTGATAGAACATATACAAAAAAATGAGGAAAAAATAATTACAGCTATCCCAAATAGACCCTTAGACAAATGCAAACATAATTTTGGATCCTCAAACATTTTACGATTTGATCACCGATCAGATCAGTTTAACCATTTATGGAGGTTACATCTTGTGCAGACAAAAATTAAGAACCACACTTCAATATTCCATATGAAGAACTTTTATTAGTCAAAATTACTGATTGTTATCGCAATTAGCAAGGTTTATTTACCAACATATTGTGATAGCAGCTTCATCTAATTTTCGATTTACTGCCATTCTTGTTGCCATATAATGAATTTGAATTTGTTTCTATCAAACACAGAAATAAGCCAAAACAATCTCTCAACTCACAGGTATACAATATCAAAACAAGTGGCAGGCTTTAACATATGAATCATGAGCTAGACCTACACCAGCTACACTAAATCCAGAAGCTACTGCAATTAACAAAACTTAAATTGTAGCTAGAAAATAGAAATATGGAATCATCTACAAGTCAAGAACTGGTTCATCTAGAAGCCACATCCTGAAGGATCAGCATTCTGAACTATCCATGGATGCTCCAGAATTTTCTACAGAGAGAGCCTCTTCGATGAATCCTTCATTAGAAGCTACAAGTATAAAGGAACATTTAGAAAAAAATAATAAAACGTTATTCCTTTGTAGTGTCCAGAAGAAAAGAAGATGATATCTTAACCTCCTTGGAGATTAAGTCCTTTGCTTCTGGAGAAACAAAAGGTGAAGAAGGGAATACAACATCAACCTTAAGAATCCTGGTGTATCATAACGTTCAAGATTAAGAAATACATATGGTAACGACTTAGGCTTCGTTTGAGACGGCTTTCTTACTGCTTCTTAAAACAGCTTTCTAGTACAAAAATTTTAATTTAGAGAAAGCTGCTTTAAGAAACAGTAAGAAAGCCGTCCCAAACGAATCCTTAATGTAATAGGAATAAAGTGGTACCTTCTAAAAGTATCGTATTTATCCTCAGCTTCAAATGGTGGGACACTATAAAGAAACTCATAGCAAAGTATGCCTAGTGTCCAATTATCAACTGTTTGATCATGAGCCTTATTCTGCACCATTTATGGAGCAAGGTAATCTATGGTGCCACACATAGTTTATCTCTTTACATGCGCCTGTAGCTGTGCAGCTCATCCAAAGTCTTCTATTTTCAGTCGGCCTTGAAGAATGTGTCAACCAATGAGCATGCTTAAATAGGACTTGGGATTTATTAAACAGAATAAGACAGTCTTCGTTTGGGACGGCTTTCTTCCTGCTTCTTAAAGCAGCTTTCTAGTTAAAAAGTTAAAATCTTAGAACTAGAAAGCTGCTTTAAGAAACAGGAAGAAAGTTATCCCAAACGAAGCCATAGGCAACTATTAAATAGTTGAAAATAGCTTGGCTTCATTGTGGAAGTAGTTTCATAAATATCACTTTATTTCATGTTATTTACATATCTAACATCTAAAACTTTGATATTACATTCCTACCACACATATAAAATTTTAATATCAAATATATTGCTCATATATTTCATTCTTACCACCCATACTGTCCTATAAACTATAATATTTCATTCCATCCACCCAAATTTGTTCTATGAGTGGTAAGCATGTAATATTAAAATTTTATATGTTAAATATGTAAATAGCATGAAATAAAGTGGTATGTATGTAAATCCCCCATTTAATTTAATTTTAACATGCCAATGTAAAAATAAAAGTTAATGATACCATGACCAAGAGTGAAATTAAACTCTTGCAATGCAAAATAACAAGAACTAAAACATAATTTTCTACAAGGGTAAGTTAACCTTCACAATCTCGATATAAGGAATACATGATTTTCTATTACCTACCTACTTCTACTTCATCTCCTATATAACGAAGAGTTTAATGGTCTTTATAGTATAATCCCAAGTGCTTTAAGTTTGAATTCCATCAACCTATCCTAGATGCAAATTGCACAAATCTACGAAGTAACATAAAGCTTTGCAAAATAAAAAAAATCCCAATGGGATCAAATATGAGAGGATAAACAACCACCTGCATCATGCGACCATATGATCTATGAGCCTCTTTTTTAAGTAGACTAATTTTTAGAAGATGATAATCACTACTATCAAATTGTTCAATATTATAAGACTCAATATCACCTGAATGCTCGCATCATACAAAACAATAGGTTAGCAAAAACTAATAGCTACAAAATATGCAATCTTATGGCTATTCTATAGCAAGAGGTTTTAACATTCCACAAAATTTTCAAATCACCATATTTATCTAGAATCAAACACTGTTGAGTGGAGACATATTTTTAAGAGAGTTGAAAAACTACTTTCGCTTAAGGCCAATTTGTTTTGACATAAATATTTAAATTTTAATTCTGGAAATGAATCATATTAGAGGAACACATTAATTATTATTATTATTATTATTATTATTATTTTATAGTGGTAAATTTCATTTTTAACCACCACATTATTTGTTGATAATTTTATCATTATTGTGAGTAAAAGGTAACCCATCATCCCAATAATTTATTATTATTCAATTGTTCTTGAAATAAATAGCAACACCGAAACTATCTTTCTAGCCCTCTAAATTGAAACTCATTTCCCACTATTTTGAATGTGCGTTCCTAGATAGTGAATTCACTCCATTCAATTTCTACCAACAAAAAAAAAAAAGAAAACAAAGAAGCTTGAGCTCAATTTTGATAATGAGATTCAATCACTTGCAGACACTTATAATGAAACAAATTTGCCCTTAATATATGAAAAGGCACTTGAATTTTAACTCATGGATTCACCAAAAATATAACTTAAAAAAAATTGTGCTCTTCAATCAAAAATAACTTCAGCTCAAATGACTTTTGGTGTGATAAAATCATTTCACAAACAACATTTTGGGAAGTAAAGCCACACATGAACACAAACAAGAAAAAAAAAACATCATAAATGATGGAACACCAATATTTAATGTGGAAAAATCCCAAATCAGGAAAAAATCATGGAGCTACACCACACAAAGAAATTCATTATGAAAATGGGAGAAAATATATAGACCTCTTTCTCTCTCACTCTCTCATTGTCTCTCTTCACTCTCCACACTATTCACTTACAAAACTAACAAAGAAACATACATTAGCCACCCTAAGCAACATAATCCTTCTAGTTAAATATCAAAAATGAGAAAGAAAACTATTCATCCTAATTCGCAGTGCTCCACTCTCTATCTCCATTTTGACTGCTAGCGCTAGGGTTTGGAGAACTATGACACTCCACTCTCTATCTCCATCTAGAGAATGCAACACTCAAGTATAAGCATCGTAACATTGTACCGTTATATGGATAAAATTCTTGGGGCAATGCCCCCGAACCTGAAGTAGGGGGAGGCTCTCCTACAACCCCTGACAAGTTTGACCGGTGGAATTGAGTTCATAATAAATAGTACAACTTGATTAATCGACACAAATAGATTCCACACAGAACTAACAATCTCCCACTTGGAAGATGATTATAATCAATATGTATTCCGATCTATAACACCCAACATAGTACATATAGTGTAGTTTTTCCCTGCCTTCAGCCTTCATGCAAACTAACTGAAGCTACATATAGCTTCAGTTTATTACCTCTCACCATTTCGTCAACATGTATGTAGGATTTTGGGTCGTGTGTATCTTTTTTAAAGATAATTGACCATCTTTCAGAAGCGGTCTGATGAAATTATACTGAAGCTGGAAGCGTTTCTCCTTGGTCTGGAATGCAACATTCTTGGCTAAACGAATAACAATCATGTTGTCACTATGCAACTTCGTATTCTTTTTCCCTTTGACAAATTCTACCATAAAACTTTGTGACCATATTATCTTCTTGCTAGCTTCAGTGATAAAAATGTACTTAGCTTTTATAGTTAAGAGCACAACAATCTTTTGTAACTTTGAAACCTAACTCACTATTGTGTCTTCTAAAGAGAGATATAACCTCCTATCATGAATATATTCAGTAAGATTAGAATTTACATATCCCTGTAGTACAATACATGTATATCCAAAGCAAAGAGTTTTATCAACTGGCATTCTTAAGTAATTGATAATCCACTTAACCGCCTCCTAATGAGGTTTGCCTGGATTACTCATCAATTTGCTAATTACTCCCATTGGATATGTTATCTCTGGTCTTGTACCGATCATAATATACATCAAACATCCAACTGCTAAAGTATATAGAATCCTTTCCATCTATTCTTGCTCTACTTTAGATCTAGGCGATTGTACCTTAAGATAATTGAAAGTGACTATCTAAGGGAGTGCAAATTAGCTTTGCTTCACTTATGTTGAATCTTTGCAACACATTTTTAACATATTCAACTTGAGTTAATTTCAATATACCTGCACTTTTATCCCTATTGATTCCCAAATTGAAAATTTTCTTTATTGGACAAAAATCTTTTATTTCAAACTTCTTTGATAATTGCGCCTTCATATATCTTATATTCTCAATATTTGACCCTGCAAGAGCATGAAATCCACATACAAGAGCAAAATTATATAATACTTATCAAAATATTTGAAGAAACAACAATAATCTACTTGACACTTACCCATTGTCTAACATAATCCTGTCAAATCTCCTGTATAGCTCTCTTGGTGCTTGCTTTAGCCCATACAAGCTCTTTTTGAGTCTACACACTAAATCTTTTTTATTTGTGACCATATATTCTTAAGGTTGCATCATGTACATCTCTTCTTCCAAGTCACCATGAAGATATGGTATCTTTACATTCATCTTCTCTAAATGTAAATCCTCTACTACAACTATGCTCAAACATAACTTTGATTGTGGTCATCTTTCCCACTAAAGAGAAAATTTTAGTGCAATCCACTTCTTCCTTCTACTAAAAACTATAATTATAAGTCTGGCCTTATAACATTTGCTACCATTAAAATATTCTTTCAGCTTGTGAACTCATTTATTTATAGTGCTTTCTTGTCTTCTGGTAGCTCAGTAAACTCGAAAGTCTGATTCAACTTAAATTTGTGCTTCCTAAGCCAGACACTTAGTTTCCAGAAGATGTTATAGAGATTCCTTCAATTGATATTCCAATAGAATTTCTTCAATAATGAGTAACAAGCAATGATCCTTTTGCTTTCTATCTACCTTGGTGTTTTTATGAGAATTCAATTCGCTTTAAATACCATTATAGTTTATTGAGCTTGTGTCCCTATTATCCTTGACTACTATTTGTTCAATTAGCTGAGATACCAGAGAATTCTTATAATTTATTATCTCTGATTCAATGACTCCAAATCAATTGATGTTTCCAAGACTTAAATGTATAGCACTTCAATCTACTTGTAATCTAGCTATGACACCTCCTCCGCTCTGGTAGCCACCTTCCAACTCTCCAGAGAAGAGTATTATTTAGTCGAGTGAATGACACATAACCATCACAACTCCTTTTCTCCTTCTCCCTTGACCGCCGGCCATATCCCCTCCATAGCCGCCGGCCAAGCTTCCCTCTTCCCTCCTCCCACTCTCTAAACCGAACGCCACCACCCCTTCTTTCTCCTCCACCCATCGGCCATAAGTCCCACTACCATCCGCCTCAAGGATACTTACTTCCCTACCAAAACCTTTCTTTTCCTCCTAGACGTCACTATCAAACCCTATCCCTCACTTGACCGCAGGCCATAGTGTCTCTCTTTGCCTCTAAATCTTCAAATCCTAAATTAATCCATTTCTATATGTGGTATATTTCAATTTGGACAGATTTTAAATTCAAATTTTAATCTTAATTGAATTGAAAGTCTCTCCTAAATTAGCTATTTGTTAATTTGGAAAGTTATTCAATTTGAATTCAAATAAATTTTGAAATTCAAATTTTTTTTATATTTAATAAATTCTAGTTTAGGAAACCTCATCCAATTACTCCCAATCTGAAACTAATTTCATATTTAATTCCCAATCCCAACTAATGCTTGATTCACATTTGCTGAACCTAGACACCTCATCCTTCCCTCTCACTTGGCCGGCCCATCTCTCCCCTCTATCCTAATGATTTTCTTTCTAATTAAAGGCCCTAGTTAAAGAGGAAATTAATTCATCTCTTCTTTTTTTGTTTGAATTTCAAATTCAAATCCATTAATTAAGGAAATTCTGAGATGGAATTTTAGATCTTTAATTTTTATTACCCCCCTCAGTTTCACATCACATCTCTTCTCCAAATAAATCATCATGTGTCAATGTCAAATACATTTTGAAGATCTTTTAATCATGTTGTATGTTATATATATATATATATATTATGTTGAATGTTATATACATAATAATGACACATTATATCTTTTATTTATTAATTTCAAATATTTTAGGCATGAATTAAGGACCCTCTTTTATATAAATGGTGCCTTGGATTATATGAACCAATTAAAGAATATTGAAATCAAAGCATGATTTCTTGAATCCCCCCTCCTCTTCCTCTATCTCTCTCTAGATTGTGTACGTATTATCAACCCTTGTTCTTAGTTTGTTTTTCCATTGATTATCTCTTCTTCCCTTTAAGTGTACACATTCCCTCAAGTTACATAATCATCTAGGATCAGTCAGATGTCTTCCCTCTAAATTACATTTGAACATACATGAGAGCAAAAAATCATACGAAAATGGATGAGAACAATAAGATATGCCAACATGGATAATCGTATTATATGACTTGGTTGTCTTCTGATTTGTGCTAAGAAAGATTGTTATGGGCTTGATTAAGTGGATTTGCAGTACAACTTCACAACTAGAAGATTTGATGGACCATCCCTCCCTCCCTCCCTCCGTACCTGCCTCTCAAGCACAAACAAATAAATGTAAACCTAATCCCACACATGAAAGTGTGGTTCACTAATTACTCTCCCTCCCACCCTTCCCCTACCTCCTCTTGAGCTCTAGACAAGTATTAATTCTATTTTTGAACAAATTTATTTGCAAAACTTCAAGGATTCCTCTTGGACTTCATTCAATGTTAATCACCCATTTAGCACTATACTCTGAATAGCTTTTATGGCTTATTTACATTTAGTAAAAACCCTTAATGGTTGATATTGGAAAACAAAGTTCTATCCAAGCTTTATAGCAAAAATTAGGTCAAACAAAATTTGAAATATACCCTAAATTTGATTTACATAAGAAATTCAAACTATTTTTTTTTCTAAATATGACATGACATTGACTTATAAACCCATTCCTTTGGCAATTTTAATATTTCTGAAAGACATAAAAAAATGTTAAATTGACCCTAAATTCGATTTGGATATGAAGTTTACCTTAAAATTTAATTTTTGTAAATCTATCATGACATTTCTTTGATAATTTCTAATCCACTTTCGTAGAAGATTGCTAAATCACTGTCCGATGCGCCCAAAAGTAGATCAACAAAATATCCCATTGAAATTAAACTTGAAAAAACTATCTTTTGCAAGCAAATGAGTCATATCATTTTGTATGAATGGTGAAAAATCTAAATAAAATGCTAGTATTTATATAGAACATTGCATAATGTCAATCTCAGTTTCAGAGAAAATATCATAAACACTAACAAAAAGTTGTAGCAAAGTGAAAAAGTTCATAATAAGGGATTAAATAACAATTTCATACCTCATAATCTAGCAATAAATTCTCTGGCTTGATGTCTCTATGTATCACATGGTTTTTATGGCAATATGCCAACGCCTTTGCAAGGCTCGCCACATACTTTTGGAAAACAATTCACAACATAATTAAGTAAAATAAAACTGAAACATATCAGGATCTAAAATGTAAAATAGGGTTTGAATAGTGAAGCAATTTACCGTAGCCGCGCGCTTCTCAGAGAAGCGGAGCAAGTTCTTGAGCAGCTTATAAAGCTCCCCCTGCGCAGCATACTCGAAGACCAAGAAGACGCGGGTCTCATCGTGGAACTAAGCAAATAGGCGGAGGACATTAGGGTGGTCAAGGCTATGCTGGATCTCAATCTCTCGTCTGAGATGTCCAAAGAACTGATACTTTTCCAGCTTCTTCTTGAAAGTAACTTTTAAAGCTATGACATATCCACTCTGTTAAAAGAAAACAAGTATAGTTGCTTCATGCCTTCATTCTAGGTTTTAGAAATTGTAGAAGGGGAATAGGGTGAATAAATCAGAAGTGGATCTACATGTTTTTCTCTAGCGAGATAGACTTTGCCAAACTTCCCTTCACCTATGAACTTTCCGATCTCAAACTCATCAAGCTGCCATTCTTCTGCTGTCATTTCGCTGAGCAATTGAATATCTATGATTTACCTTCAGAAGAGGAAGAGATCGGTGATAACTTCGACACCAATGCTGAATAAAGCCATGCTTCGAAGCAAGCATATTGAATGCAATTATTAAAAAAATGCAAAGTAAAGTGAACGCATACATTCTAATTTCTCAGAATTGTTTGATTGCAAGCAAAGAAAATGCTACGAAACTAATTTTTCTATCTAATATGTTGTAAAATTCAAAATCATGTACTCTACCGAAATCTAATCGTAAGATTACCTCTCAGTGCACAAGGCCGTAGCTAGATCCCGAATAGAAATGCAGCATTAACCCGAGTATAGAGCTCGGAACGGAAGATCATGTAACCTATGGATGAGACGATAGAGAAATCTGTCAAGAGAGTTGGTGCCAGTTTGGATGCATAATTTATGCCGGATTTAATTGAGCTAACTCCTGCCAAATGCCACAAAACGTAAAATTAAATCTCACGCTTCGCTACACGGTGAGTTTACATGATTTAGCCGAAGAATCGCGTGAAAGGGGTGAAAGATGCTTACCTTTGCGGCGAGCCCGTCGTGAGTTCCGATCCGACAGGAACGACGTTGTCGAAGGGGGCGAAGCAGCTTCCTTTTGCGATTCTTTCAAAACTCTACTTCACCCCATAACACGTGAAGCCAAAGAGCAGCAAGGAAGACCTAAGTCGAGGAGACACAGAGAAGAACAAAGACAGACGCAGAGAAGAATATCGTCGTTGCTTCGGCTTCGCCTTGTCGACACTCCTTTTTTAATCCAGTTTTTGGCTCCCATCAGTTTTTCTTATTTTACATAATTGGAATAATAAATGTAATTTAATGAATTTAATTAAAATTGATAAACATATCATAAATATAATTTAAAAATAGATAGTCAATGATAAAATAATACATAAAATTTAAAAAAGGAGTTAATAAAAATTAAGATTAATAAATATAATTTAATTAATCTACTTAGGATTAAAAAATTTTAAATTTATATTTATATTTGTTAGCTTAAGAATCTACTAATTAATAATTAGTTAGTAAATTAATATATAATGATTATGATTCAATATGATTTGATTAATTTCATTGTAATTATATACTATTTATTAATTTCATTATTAATAACTATTTTAAAGTTTTTATTTTAGTTAATAGACTTTAAATCTTGAAATTAATATCCAAATAGTACATATATATTTAACCTCTATAATATCAATAAGTTTTCAGGATTTAACACCCACTTGATTTAATAAATTATATTTTTTTTAGAATTTACCAAGTGGTGAGAGACTGTCATGGGCGGCTGGCGGTGGCCCACAAGGGTTGACAGTGACAATGGCATTAAGTTTGAGTTGTATTTGAAAATTGTTGAGATTTGAGAATTTTCAAATGCAATAGATTTGAACTAGATGGTAAATTTTATATACTTAAAAAAATTACTATGCACTTCTTTTACAATATGAAGGAGTTAAGCTATCATGAAAACTCCTTGGCCCAAGTTAAACTCTACATTGAAGCTTTCTTCAATGATGATTTCGAATTTTGAGTTTATAATTAATATGCCTACAAAAAATTTTCTTAATTTGCTTGAATCTTGTTTTTATTATTTTGTATTAGAAACTTTTAGAATTGAATTTTGAACTATTCCAACTTTGATTTTAGTAAAGTTATAATTTCTTGACGAGATAAACCAATGTACCAAAGGTTTTTCGATCTTAATTCATACAAACTCAAATCACGCACATGAAGTATAATTAGAAAATTTAGGATATTAATTAAAGGAAAAAAAATTTAAATCTTACATGCTTATAGTCAAATTGAGTAAACAATGAACTCATGATTATTCAAATATGTGGTCATTAAGATACTTAAATGTTAAAATATGTTATAGTCAATATGACTTGTCTAATTGAGTATTATAAAACTTTGGCTAGATTTATCAAAAATACTTGAAGAACTTAAGAGCTTTATCAAATGTTTGTTGCTAACGATTGCTGCTATCCACCATCATTGTTCAAGTGATATCATTGGATCGCTATCATATGATTATCATCATCTGGTCGTATTGTCTGATCATTATTATTTGACCACCATTATCTAGTTATCATAGTTAATTCACCATCATTTAATGACCATTATCTGATTGATATTGCCCAATCATTATCACCTGAACTCAACTTCAACATATTTGAAGAATTGAACTTTAGAGCTTTATTAGTGTTTGATATTAACGATTGTTGCTAGCCACCACCATTATTCAAGTGTTATCGTTGGATTGCTATCGTATAATTGTCATCATCTGGCTATTATTATTTGGTCGCTATCATCTAGTTATCCTAGTTAATTCACCATCATTTAATGACCATTACTTGATTGCTATTCCTCAAACACCATCAGCTGACCTAATCATCTAACCACTGTTGCTTGGGGGTGGCTAACACATTTGAAAAACTTTAGAGCTTTATCAGATGTTTGATACTAACGATTATTGCCAGCCACCATCGTTATTCAAGTGCTATCAATGGATCACTATCATATGATTATCTTCATTTTGTCATTATAGTCTGACCATTATTATTTGACCACCATCATCTAGTTATCATAGTTAATTCACTCCCATTTAATGGCCATTATATGATTGCTATTTTCTGATCATTATCAACTGACTTCATCGTGTGACCACTATTGCCTGAGTGACATCATATGTCTTCAAAATTTCACTTGATTGGCATGAATATGGATGTATTATTTTATATTATTTTTTTTTTAAAAAAAAATCAAATTTAGGATCATTTAAACATTGATTTTAACAAACTTATGATTGAACTTAACATCTTAACAAGACGAATCCAATGACACAAAAGGATGTTCAATTCGAGTGCAAATGAGCCTCTTTCATGTACATAAAGTGTGGTTAAATTTTTTAAGTTTTAACACATTATTTGAAGGACCAAATTGTCACCAAATCTTACATGCTTATAGTCAAATTAGGCAACTTGCATAATCCTATGAACCCAATATCATTCAATTATAAGGTCATTAAGGTACTTAAATGTTGAATAATAAGTCTACGATTAAAATACTTAATATGTAATGTCCTATGGAGTGTTATGACATTTTGATTAGATTTATTGAAATACTACTCCCAAATTACTATAACTAGACCCCCATTCTCTATATAAAGCAAATACTTAAGTTCAAAGAGAACTCTTAGATCTAAAAAACTCTAGAGCACTTTCAATGTTCAACACCGACAATCACTGCTAGCCACCAACATTATGACTTATCATTGACCACTATTGTTTGAGCATCATTATTTAACCATTTATATCTAGGTATCATAATTTGTTCACCATCATTTGAATATCATCATCATCTGACTGGTGTTGCTTGACAATTATTGTATGACCACCATTACCTGACTAACCTTATTTGACTATTGTCATCATACCTCAATTATTTTTTCCATAAGCTCCACTATAAGTACAACAAACCAAGCAAGTGCTCTAAACTTTGTGATCCCATCTTCTCTAGTTTTTGAGAAAAGCCAACTTCTATAACTTCAAAATATAATGCTTTATTATAAATGGGATAGGCCTTATGGTATTACCCTCTAAATGTTTTCTACATAAGAACTTTCGTCCTTTCTGCATTCTTCTCTTATATCACTCTATCTTATGTAAAACTAAGATGTAAAAATCTCTCTTTATCACAACAAATTTTCTTACAAGCAACAGTTTGACACTATATGTGGGAAAGGTTCCCAACATATGATAAATATATTTTTAATAGCTAAAAATCAATCTCTTAATTAAGGATAATGCAATATAGTTGGTAAAATCTATTCAAGCCTCATTTTGAAGGATGGACAAAATAAGCATAATCACAACATAATAAAGTTCTCCCATAATAAAAATAAATAATAGGCTAAGGTTGATTAATTTGATATCACCCATACATTTCCTCATTATCAACTAGTAATAGCCCACCCCCCCCCCCCCCCCCCCCCCCAAAAAAAAAAAAAAAAAAATCATAGCCTCATCAAGTTCTCTCATCCACTACCAATTCAGCCTATCTTTCATATATTGCTCGGTGACCAACAATCCTTTACCATCCATAGAGGAATTAAATCAACCTCACCTAATTGACACCCCACTTAATGTTAAAAGAGAAGAGCTGTGACACCTTATTTAGGATGAGTTCCCTTTGAGGGAAAGAAACCAACTTACCCCATGCCATGAATTTCAAGAGTCTTTGCCTAGATGTGATGTAATTATTCACCATTCTATTCCAATTAGGCTCAAGTTGTATATAATTAATCCTTATAATGGGACCTAAGATCCTTACAAGCATATTGATCACCATATGACCATCAACTAAATTTAATAATCTTTTGATGCACTCCTTCGTTAGATCTTCCCTATAAATCTTACGGGACAAGCCCATATTTGGTTCTACTGTCTCTTTGATAGAACTATTCAAATTTTTATTGATCTATCCAGACTTTTCATCGATCAATTTATTGCCAATTAGAAGATTATCAAGGACTCCTCTCATCCTTTTGGCATTCACCAAAATGAGGAAGAGACAGTTAAAGAGTACTTCCAATTTTTTTGAAGCACATCAAATTTTAAGAGTAAATTCGAAGTTACTATGGGGTAGTTTTCTTAGTGGTCTTTCTTCTTTAGACCTTTTTATTCCTCATTGAAACTAGAGAAAATTCACTCTTATTTGATTTTATTCATCGAGAAAACACACAAATAACTAATGATGAGATTATCAGTGACATCAAAATTAATTAGACAATCCTAACACATTTAAGAATACATAACAAAAAATTGAATGACCTCTCAAAGTAAGAAAAGTAGGAGTATGAAAGAGACTTGTGAGACCTCACAAAATTCAATTTAAATCATCCAATTGGATCCCATTAGACACTTATAAGGCTAATATTCTAATGAAGATTAATAAATTTCAAGCACCTCAAGTGGTTAAATCATCTAAAAAATTTAAATTATGTATACCAATATTAATATTGTCACTTCCATCATTCAAAAAGACATTCAACAAAAAAAATATTTTTAATAGAAGGATAAGATTGAATGTCTGATTCACCAATGACACTTGAGTCATTATTTACAAGAATAATATATAGATTGCTAGCCTTGAAATAGAGGAGATCAAAATTTATAATAAAGAAATTATTAAAATTATTGGATAGGAGTATCATGATAACCTTTTTTTTCCTTATATGTTGAAAGATTTCTTCACTGAAGTAATTGAAATGAACTCCTTATCTCATTATAATTTTTAAAGGAATTTTTTATCACAGTTTATATTAGAGATTAAGCTTTATTTTTCAAGTAAGTTTATATTTGACTTATCAATGAATCTTTTTATATAAAGAGCATTGCATATTATAAAAAAACTTAGAAGGCACGCTTATGGGGTAGCCTTGATGGGAAGCTAGTACTGAACATTACCCTCACTAGAAAGGCATGCAAATATCTTAAAGTGTAAGTGATATATAATGTCTCTACTTATAATCCTTAAAGGCATGCACATATTGTAGCCTTGATGTTAAGCTAGAAAAATCTATAAGATCAAGTGGTTAATAGGTCTCTATTTATTTAAAATATTAGCATCCTCAATATCTCAGATATATATTGTATTGATTCTTTTAAAAAAATCTTAAAATATTAAGTCTATCAAAGGTATAATTTCTCTACTTCTAAAAACAAAATGACAGAAAGATAAAAACCTTAAAAGATATATATATTTTTTATTTAATTCTCTTAAAATAATAAAAGGCTAAAAGCTTTATAAGATACATATTTTTTCTGATTATCCCAAAACCTATGAATTTTAGAAGCCTCAAAAGTTATAAATTTATTTGGTTCTCCAAAAATCTCAAAAGGTTAAAAGTGTTAAAAGGTATAGGTTGATGGTTCCATAAAATCTCAAAAAGCTAAAAATATCAAAAGATATATGTTTATTTATTTCTAAAAAAATATAGAAAGCTAAATATTTCAAAAGATGCATATTTCTTTGTTGGCCTCATTTTTGAATGAGGTTGATAAAATCTTCATATATGCACTTTAGCTTATATGAACCCTTCCTTAGCACTAGGTCTTCTCTTTTGGACCCTTAGGTGGATTCCTAATGACCTAACATTGGGTAGCCATAGAAAACCCAAAACCTTAGGGTACCCCATACACCATACTAGACCCTTAAGGCCTATTGACAAGGTTAACCTTGATGTGTCTTAGGTGATACCCAAGACCTTTAGGACTCTACCCTAAGCCTTCCTAAGTTTATTTTAAAACTTCTTAACTTTTTATAAATCCCTTTGTAATGCATTAAAGATATATCCAAAACTTAAAGGAAATTTTAAGTAGGTCATTGGGTTCAGTTATATAACCCATGGTTTAATTAACCCTAAGCTTATCAAGATGTCTTCTAGGGACCCTAGGACACTCCCTAAATATCCTAAATAGTAGTGAACCCTATTAGGTCAACCTTATGTTAATCTTAACTCAAACCAAAATCCTAAAAAGCCTAAGATAATTAAAAATATATATATAAATTGACACACACTTTACTTCTTGATATTCTTTTCTTCCATGATCTTCTTATGTTCAATTTCTTAACTACATCAGGTCCTCGTCCGTCACCTGTATGCTAAACACTATTACCCTTCTTTTATGTTCAATGTTAGTATAAAAGCAATATCCTACACACATAACTAAACATCTAATTAGTATAACTAATAATATTTTTGATATCAAAACCTTAATCTACATTGGTTCTCTTTTAGTTTCATTTTTTAGGTTGCTTAGGAAACTCCACAACTAGTGTTCTTATTTGACAAGACAAAATAAATTCCTAATAGAAAATTATGTAGGAAAATAAATAGTATAATTATTATTTATGGATTCCTATTATTTGATATATAACCACTTGATAATAATTAAGTATTGGAGTATCCTTTATCAATTGAGTAACAACTATTTAAGATATTTTTATGTCTTGCCTAGTGTAAGGTGCTTGCAAGGGCTATGGTTGAATGTTGTCAAAATCTATCATTTACTCATATTCCTAGCTAATTATAATAAAATAAATGGTGAGTATGATTTACATGTTGAAAATACCAATTTTATGTGAAGGAAAAAATAATGAATTCAAATACTCGAAAATGTTATAGATCCATATGAAGCAAAACCAACTCACAGACTTGATGTTAAAGTACGGCAACCTTCCTTAAACATCTTGCTACATACCACTAAGGAAGATGAAGTGTACACCTAGAGGGGAAACATTTGGTGACTTTGGTTGTTCCATTTGTAGAATACTTGAAGTCAGTAAAAATAACTATAAATGGTACAAACTAAAGAGGATTTAAGACCATGGCTTTCTATTATATCTTGATATCATATGCGTTATTTAGGAGGTTAGTGACCTCTCTCAACATGTGTTATTTACTGACGGAGGTCAGGGCCTCAAGTGCCTCAAGTGGTGGAGGTCAGGCCTCAAGTGGTGGTCCGACGGAGCTCATGGCCTCATTTGATGGTTTGGTGGAAGTGAGGGCCTCAAGTGGTGGTACGACGAAACTCTGGCAGTGGTTGAGGAGGCAAGAGGGATCTCCAATCTCTCTCTTGAATCCTTTAGCTTAGGATCCCATTTCAAGAGGGAGGAGGGGTCTATTTATAGATTTCCTAGAGTGGTATGACCCATAAATAGAAGGAGGATCAAGGGAAAATGGGGAGTGGTTTGGATGGATGGCTGATATTGAATCCCTTGAAATTTCAAATCACCCAAAAAATACCCTGCAAGCTGTGACGCATATTTTTAAACTTCTGGAGCTTTTACGTTTAAAAATAGGGGGGCAACAAATACATCATCAAAAAATTATCTTGATCAGGCATGAATCTCAATGCAAAATCAAGTTGGAAACTTCCAAAATTAAAAATGGGGCAGTCCAAATTCTGATTTCAGCAAACTTATAGTCAGACTGAACGTCTCAGAAATATGAACCCAACGACACCAAATTCGACTCAATCAAAGCCCAAATGGATATGAATCAAGGATCTGAAGTGTTGTTGGAAGGTTCAAACCACAATTTTGGTTTCCAAAAGGTTTTCAAATGTGACATGCTTATAGTCAAATCGAGCAGCTCGACGGACGAATCAAACAAGACCAAGATTGCATAATTCCAACATCATGAAGAACTTCAAATGACTAATGAATGATCCATGATCAAGGGATTCAACATCGGCCGTCCATCCAAGCCACTCCCCATTTGCCCTTGATCCTCCTCCTATTTATGGGTCATTCCACTCTAGAAAATCTATAAATAGACCAGTCCTCTCTCTTGAAAGAGGGACCTAAGCCCAAGGGATTAAAGACTTGAAAGAAATTGAAACTAATTTCTATTTGAGTACTATTACAAGCACTACCTACTTTAATAATTCATATATGGAAGCCAAGTTAAAGATTTAGATAAAAATATTACATCAATTTAATATGGGAAAATACATATGCAAAAATAAAAGAGGCAAGTAAAAATATTCATTTAATTATTTCATTTAGGGAAAATACATATGCAAAAATAAGGAAACTTGCCTTCAAGAACCTTATAGAGTTTATTAAAACAAGTTCAAGGACTTTATTCTAAACTATATGACTTAATTAGGAATATATAACAATTATAACAGGAGCTGAAAATAAGACTACTATGCTATCGATGCACACAAGCTTAATGACAAAATGTCCCTTAACAATCTCTCAAAGTCCAACCTGGCATCCCCGCCTTCCCCCATGCTCCTCCGAATCTCAACCGCCAAATCTATAGCTTTTTGTCGGACCTCCTCCACCTTCTCCCCTTCCATCGCCGCCCTCACCATACTCTCCACCATCTCCCTCTTGCACACATCCTTCATATCCAAACCGACCTTCCACACCTCCCGAACTAACCTACTATTAACCAACTGATCCCACGCCCACGGCCAGCACACCATCGACACCCCCACCGCTGCACTCTCCAGCGTCGAATTCCAGCCGCTGTGCGTAATGAAACACCCCACCGCACGGTGCCGCAGCACTGCCTCCTGCGGCGCCCAAGCCACCAATCTCACTCTCTCCTCTAACCCCGCCATCTCGACTGCAGCCATTCCTTCGGCTACCAAGTCAGGCCGCACCACCTACAAGAAGCAGTGGCCGCTGTTGAGGAACCCGTGCCAGAATTCCAGAAACTCTTCCTGCGTCAGCTGGGCTAGGCTGCCGAAGCTGACATAGACGACGGAGCGGTATGGCTAGGCATCCAACCAGTTGAGGGCAGAGCGGTCCTTGGCCAAGAGACTTGTAGAGACTGAGGATGAGGTAATTGATTTGACAAGAGCGTGGAGGGGGCCGACAGCATAGGTGGTATGGAAGATGGAGTCGATTTGAGAGAGAATGGGAGCTTCGAGGGAATCTAAAGTGTTGAAGATTAGTCCTTTCGATCGCGTACTGCTCGCAGCGAAGTTTGTGAATAATTGAAGCTCTTTGTCGTCGGCTTTCGTTGCTTTTCGACACATGCTTGGGAGGTCTCGACGCCGGAGAAAGCCTTCCATGGCTGGCACGCTCTTTATGTGTTCGTCAAGGTCTGCATCAGCTGCAAACATTTTTTTTTAATCGTTACTCATACCATACAACGCGGGATAATGTTGATGGCTTTAAAGCTTCAAAGAGCACAAAAAAAAAGGTTTTTTTAAATGAATTTGAGAATCTTCAAACCTTATAAGGAAAATGGAAGAAACAATGAACTTGGGGTCTGCTAATTTGCTGCTACCTGGAAAAGGGAGCTCGTCGGCCTCTATCATCTGAGGGATCTGAAGATAAACCCAAAGGGAAGATGCACTAATAGTTCGGAATGCAAGCACAGGAATCCCCAAGGCCTGAGCTTTGTCCATGAAATAGGGAATCAGTCCATCCACGATAATGCAGGTAACAGGTTGCCAACCGTCACGTTCTTTGTTCCCGACGGCGAGCAGCAGCGCACGAAAAAAATCCACAGAGTGGGTTCTGAGCGAATGAAAGAGCTCGGTCAATTGGTACGCCAAGCGAGGTTTGTCATCGGAGAGGCCGTCGGGAATGGAGAGGAAGCGCAAGTTGGGCTGGAGAGAGAAGCGGGAGTATTGGGAAGGGGAGAAGAAGCTGAGGAGGCGGTGGTTGTGGTCTGTGTTGAGGAAGGTGACGCTGAGGCTGCCAGCGAAGGAGAGCGCGTCAGCTAAGGGGAGCATGTCGTTTATGTGGCCTTGGAGGGGGCGGGGAAGATAAGAAGGTGGGCTGGTTGCCTCACGTTTTCTTTGGCTACCTTCATTATTTTGTTTTGGAATTGGGAGGCTTTGTTTCCTTTAACTGCAACGACTGGACCAGTAAGCTGGCCTTAAATGATTTTTTTTCTTCCGGGAACACGACAAAGCGCTTTGAGTGTTCTATAATTTTTTCTTGGTTAAATTTGATTGGGCTGGTTCATAATTAATTATTTTTATTAATTGGGTAAATTTAAAAAAAATTATAATGACTGGATTGTTAAGACTAGGGGTGTAAACAAGTCAAATCGAGTCGAGTCGAATTTAGGTCCTTATCGAGCTCAGCTCGTCAGTTGGAAAGCGAGTTGGAAAGCGAGCTCGTCTCACTATAAACGAGCTCAAGCCGAATCGCGCGAGAATTTTAAAATTTAGGTGTGATTTTTAGAAATTATGCAGGATTTTTAAAGCTTAGTCTAAATTTAAAAAAAAAGGTTTAACATTCAAATAAAATTTAGTTAATTTTATTAAATTTTTTAATATTTAAATTTAATAAATAAAATAATTTTTTTAAAAAAAATATTAATGTTTATTTGAGCTGGCTCGCGAGCTCACGAGCCGAGCCGACTCAAGCTCGAACTCGAGTTCATTTACTAAATGAGCTCGAGCTCGACTCGTGAGCTCAATAAGCTCGGCTCGCGAGCCCATAAACGAGTCGAGCTCGAGCTGGCTCGGCTCACTTACACCCCTATTTAAGAGTGTCTCCAGCTGAATGCTTAACACTTGTTTGACGTCGCTGGTTTGCTATTCGGGTGTGGGGTGAACAGTGCGATGCCCTCACATGCTAAATTTTTTTAATACAAAAATTAGGTTAGAAAATATAAAATAAAGTAGGAGTAATAATATACACAAAGTATTCTTTTTTGTGTTAGAAAATGGAGTTCGGTTGTAGACGAGTTATCGCAATTTGATGTATTGCTTCATTTTGGAGTAAAACTAAACTTGTGTTTTAAGTTGGAGATGTCCTAAATGATCAAATATGATATCTTCTTGTTAGGCTCATTTAAGACGGCGAACAATATCAATTAAAGCTTGTGAATAAGCTCATAAAGAAAATTGATTAATGTTTGATGCAAAGCTCGATTTAGTCTTGATATGATGCTCATTATAAGGTTTGATATAATGCTCAATATGTAGCTTGATTAAGGCATTTGATATGTCATTGAAAATTACTTTGATTAGGTATTTCAACAAACTTATAATTAAACTAAATAGCTCAATAAGACGAACTCAATGATACCAAATGTCACTTCTCCCATTTGCATGGGCTAACTTAAATTGAATCAAAGAAAATCCTAATGTTGTTTTTATAGTGATTTAACTCTTTTTTATTTATCGGATGTCTTCGAAGAGAGTCAGCGGGCTTGCACCCAAGAAGTAATTTCTTCGAGTAAGTGATGCAGTGCTTTTTTGGCTTATAATGTCCCTTAGGCTATTTTCTTTAGTTGCTACAAGTGTTTTACAAGTTTTCTAGAATCTTCTAGGATTCTCTCGATTTTTCCTTACTTTAGTATTATATATAGTGAAATTGTAAGAGGAAAGAGTTCATTGAGTGAAATATTATACTCTTTGAAGCTTTTTGAAGCTTGTGTTTTTCTTGATCCCTGGATTGGGATTAAATCCTTCAAGCAGATCGATTCTTCTGACGATCCAACTACATCAGTAAGTCTTTTATATTTCTTTTGTGAAATAGAGACTTTATCTTTGTCAAAAGCACAATGGATGTCAATAAAGTACTTTGGATGGCCCTAAAATTTTAAAAAATAAATACATTTTGAAGATACTAATTTATTTCAATAATATTTGATATATTACTTATGATTAGGGCCTCAAGATACACTGAAGTCTCTAAAGATAGAGCTTCGAAGAAGAATTGTGAATAAAGATAAAGTAATCAAATATGCAACTTCAATATATACATCAACAAGAACATGATAGAGTTTGTTAAAACAAGCACAAGGACTTTATAAACTATAAGGCTTTTTGAAGCTTAAACATTTTGCCCTTCTCTAAGCGACAAACCCAAGAGGCTACTCCATACAAACTGTTTTGTGAGATCTTCACAACGAAAATATTGCTCATATCTATTTAAAGTTTAGTCCATTCTTAATTAATGGCCATAGAGATGATGCGAAAGGTTTTTGCTAAATACTATTTTTTTTTTGTAGGAGGCTTTGCCTTCACAATCTCTATGGAAAATGCATTGGCTAGATGTGATTTTGGCTTCTCTACTTACCTCTCTTCTTGTCAATATATTGGTGTTAACTTACTTATTATTAGGTAGTAAGTTTCATTAGTTGCTAGAGGTAATAGTAATACTCTTGTGCCAAATGGTCTTCTTCTTCACTTAACAATTGAATCGGAGGATTCTTCTAGCTTTTTAACCTTAGTAGTAGCTCTTAGAATGCAACCCAACACTCCTTATATCTTTCTGCTCATTCTCTCTTTAATTTTTGCAAGTTTTATTGTTGTAACAACCTCTTGTTTTTCTATATTTATCGAGGTTTCCTTGTTTTCTTTTGCTTTATAAATTGTTTCTCTTATGGTTCTTAGCATGCTCCATGCTCACCAAACTCTTAAGGATGTTAGATCCGAAATTATTAGTAAATTATATGAAAATCTTACTAACAAGTTCAATCAAATATTAAAATAGAAAATATGATATATTTTCTAAGGAATCATTTGCTTAGTAGTGAATCTAATTAGGCTTAGGCTTCATTTGGGGCAGCTTTCTTGTTCCTTCTTAAAGCAGCTTCTTGGTTTAAGAAACAGAAAAAAAGCT
Organism: Dendrobium nobile; assembly: GCA_022539455.1. Lineage (NCBI taxonomy): Eukaryota > Viridiplantae > Streptophyta > Magnoliopsida > Asparagales > Orchidaceae > Dendrobium > Dendrobium nobile. The sequence goes on from CM039724.1 coordinate 10,636,501, forward strand.
GTTCCAAACAAAACCTTAGTTACGGATCTGGCTGCAAAGAGCCACCAGCTTGATTATAAGAAACAGACAATTTGAGGATACGAAGTAGCTGACTTCTTTAATAACATTTTTGCTATGAATCTATTTTCAAGAAAGCACAAGTGGCAATCATCCTCCATTCATTAATCCTCATAAAATTGATATTTTAGCGTCCATGCAGTTATATTTTTTAGATAAAGGAGGCTATTTTTTTATACAAGGAAAAAAAAAATTAGCTCTTGAGAAGAAAAGAAGGGACAAGTAGAGAAAAAATATATTACTATTTATTTTTCTAAAAGTTTTGATATAAACTATATTGTTGTTTTCTTTTCATTAAGTTCATTATGAACCCCACCGGCAGGGGCGGATTCAGCTTCAATTTTGAGGGGGGCAAATACAGCACAAAAATAATTAAATATTAAAAAAATAATATTATATATCTATATATTACGAAAAGTTAAAAAAAATTAAACAAGAAAAAAAAAGTGTAATTAAACTATCATGAAAAGCATGAAAGAGAATATTAGAGCTAAATGTGAAGAAATATATAGATATTTTAGGGTAAGTTAGGACAAAAGAATTTTTTAAGGGAGGCAAAAGAAATTTTTTAGGAGGGACAAAAAAAATTTTTTTACTCTCCTATATAAAAAAAAATTTGTTTTTACTCCTATAAAAAATTTTTTTTTTTTTTGGGGGGGGGGGGGGGGGGGGCCTAAGAACTACATGGTTCCGCCCATGCCCACCGGATTTAGCTGTGTTGGTGGGCGAGCGTGGTCATGTTTGAATCCTCTCTCAAGCGGCGTGCCTCCTTAAGTGGAGAGAAAATAAGTTCGTGGTCTAGCACCTTTGGGATTCGTTGCCACTAGGCCCGCCGAGGGATTATTTACTCCGCCAAGCATCTCATCTACGGGGTGACAACGAGTAGATACCCCATTAAAAAAAAATTCAATATAAATGTAAATTACAACTTTATAAAATCAAATATAAATGAAAAGTTAATGCTGATAATTAATTTCATATGATAATTCTATGATAAAAGAACAATACGATTTTCTTTTTGTTAGTAGCAAAGCTGCAGAAGACTATAAATTTTAAAAATAGTTACAATTTTTAATTTTTTTATTTAATTCTCCATCTTAAGAAAAATAAAATAAAAACGTCAAAATTTCAGTTTGAACAGGCAACTTGTTCGGCCCTTCGGAGATGAGTTGCGGCTCAGAACGATAGTCAGATGTCAAATGGATGGATGACTTTGTTGAGTGTGTAAGGCCTTGTTTGTTTCTCCGTAATTTCTCCGTCTGCAGTTTGAATCGGCGAAAAAATGATTGTTTTGCCGTTTGGTAACACCGCTTTCTCAAAATAACTTCCGATGAACCTCCGTATTTCCGCCGATTTGAGAAGAAATTTTTTTCTCCATTTGCTTTTATGAAAGCTCCGTTAAAAATGAGAAAATAAAGCCTGGAATCAAGCGAGGCCTAAGTTGCCCATTCAAATACTTACCTGTCTTTATTTATGCTATTTTTTATTTAAATATCCCAAAATATTATGGTGGATTTTAAAACTGCAAATTTCAGGTCTTTTAATATTTATTTACTTACACGTTTTGAAAATCCAGGATTTTGCTAATTAAATCAAAAACTTAAATTATGATTTTTCAATTTTTGAAAAAAATGCTTTACGTTTGATTCTCTGCCAACTAAGCAATCGAATATTAAAAATCCCTACATTTAAGTAAATTAATGCATTATTTACAGCAATTTTTACCAAAGTTATTTTCTTTACAACATTCTGCTTAACATTGATCATAGTTTGTGTGAAAATAATAGATTTTGTTTAGTATAATTTTCTAAAATAAAATTTTAGTACAAAAATTTCTTGAACATTAGTAAGAAAGCTGCCCCAAATGAACTCTAAGGTTTTATTTGAGAGTTTTTTTACTACTTCTTAAAGCAACTTTTTAGTAAAAAAAAACTAATTTTTGTACAAAAAAAATTGTTTAAAGAATCAATAAAAAATGTCCCAAACTAAGCCTAAAACTCACCAGCTCTTTTCATGCAAAGGGTGAGAGATAGTTTATATGAGTATTTAATTTGTGTTACTTTGATCATGAAAATGAGCTTTGTGAGGTAATAATAAGGTAAATTTTAGGGGTGACCTAAAAATGAATTAAGCTAAAAAAATATAAATTACAAAAAGAAATTATAAAGAATTAAACGAAAAAAAATTGTGCAAATTCTTTAAAACACAAAAAATCTTTTTTTTTTTAATTTATAGAAAACACATAACCTAACAAAAATTAAATAACATTTATGTTTGAAAAAAATTAATTAATATTTATGTAGTTCAGAGCTACAATTTTATGGGCATTTGTAAGAGTATAATACATGAAATTTAAATGATGTTTGTCTAAATTTTATATGAAGAAAAAAAAGTTTATAATTATTAGGAAGATAAAATATTAAAATATTAAAAATTTAAATGAAAAATTGATGATATTGTTTCTCATAAAAAGCTTTATTCTAGGCTATGTATTGCTTGGGGTTGTTAGTACCATCAAACTATGTGAACATGAGAGGTTTGAAGCCCTTGGAATAGGGGGCTTCTTTAAATGGATTTTAAGAAGGCTAACCTTCATGGTGACCTCTTCTAGCTTATCTTCTTATCATCATGGGATTAGTGGTAGCGAGATTTTTTAGTTATCAAAATCAATCATTTGATCATGTAGATCATTCCAATCATCTGATTTTTTCAAATGCAATTTGAGATCATCTGGATCATACGAAAGTGCATAAATTACAATATATATCACCTAACACGCCTTATCCTTTGAATCACATGAGACATGCATTAGATTAGTGGATGCCTTCCCTTTTGGGGTAAAGGAGGTAAAGATCACCTCCAGTAAATTGATATGAACATAAATAATAGATCTCTTAGTGAATATTTTTAATCAATCTTTCCTTAGACATTTTGAAGTAGTTGATATAGTAGGTATAGAAGAAGAAAAAAAGGAGAATTTAAAGAAGCCTCCTTTATTACCCACTTATGGCAAGGGTCTTAGAAGGAGTAAACTTCTTTTGCTTAGTAAGTGAAATGTTAACAATATGTATCATAATAAAATAAAAGTAGAGAAAAAAATCGTTCTTTTCTTTTTTCCTTATGAATATCCAAATAGAAATGAGATATAAGTGCATCAACTTGAGGGCAGCATATATGTGTATTAGAAGACTCTTTGGGCATAGTTCTCTTTGGGTATAGAGAAGGTGAAAGGAAATTGTTTGGTGGACCCTTAGGCAAGCCCAATTCTCTTATCAAAGGTGTACAACTAGTAGAGAGTGATAAAAGAAATTGTGTCGTACTTGATATTAGTATAAGCAATTTGGATAATTAGATTTTGATATGCAATATGTAATTTTTCCTTTATGTTTGGGATCACTTTTTTTAATATTCTGGGTTAATAAATGAGAAGTCTTTTTTATAGTGAGAACAACATGATGAGTGGGATATGATATATCCCAAGTAGGTGAGGGAGAATGTAATCTTGATTGGCTTTTCATTAATATATTTTAGCAAAACATCACATTAGTATAGAGAATCATGAATGTTTAAGCTAAAGATATGGTAGAATACTTTTGCTATTATTACTATGCATGCAAAAAATATTTGTTATGTGTTTGTCTCTCTTATTAAGTTTGGGGGCCAAAAAGGCATCAGTTTATGCATAAGCAAAAGTAGAGTGATCAATAAAAGGATGCAATGTTTCCACTTTAAAGGAAAACTAATGAGTTAACATGGGTCTTAGAGGGATCATTAATGGAGCTATGAAAAAAAAACTAGAAAGTCTTGAAAATATAGATGGATTGCTATACAACATATAAAATATTGAGGACTTGATACTCTAAAGAGTAATATTAATTGGTATTTCTTTGGGAGAGTTCATAGAGCTAATAGTTGGAGGAGGAAAACTATTATATTATCTAATCCCCTTCTTCCGAGAGGGAACAAATCAGCCCCTATAGACATTGGATCACCAAGGGTAAGCCGAGTCTACTATAATAAATTGCCAAGGTAAATTATGCCTGCTTTGACTTGGAAACTTGAGGCAAAAAATTCTCTCTCCAGTCGAGGAATCAATAGTAAGGTTCTTAGTTATCATTTTATCAATAAACATTTTACTTTTGAAAACTAAAAAAAGAACTTAACTAACAAAACTCAAATAGGTAAAGACTAGAAAGTAAACACATAAGGAATCCATTAACCCATTGATAACCACGGGAACTGAAGTACTTAATAAAGTAAGAATAGAAGAAAGTGAAATCAATTACATATCAGAGTTAATATTGAAAACTAAGATTCAAGGCTAAAGAATTTAAGGCTGTTGCAAAAATTAAAATGCAAGCATGTCTCTAGTATAGATAGAGAAATTATTCCCCAATAGATTTTTTATTAAGAGAAAAAAGGGGATGGTGTGATGGTGTTGTCTTATATAAGAGATTTCATAAAAAGAGATAGTGGAAGAGGTCCAATAAAGTACGATCAATCAATATTATTTTAGCACCTGAAAAATCCTCAAGATAAGTTATATCATCAAAGTTAAATGTAAAGTTAAAATTTAGAAAAGAATCTAGGTTTTATCAATCTCACAAAGAGAATGTATCTCCTAAGATTAGTTACACTCAAGACACCTCCAAGAAACACTTTTAATAGAAGATACATGGTTTTTTTTTTTAAATTTTACTAATCACAAATTGAGAAATTTGTTATGATTTAAAGATCATCATCTTAATAAGGAATTCTATGCTATTAAAAATAAGTGAGATAACTATACCTCCATGTACAAAATCAAGACATGACATTATTTGAATGTGAATAATCAGATAGAGTGAAAAAGCACAAAAGGATGACAAATAAATACCAAGAATCAAAGAAAACTTAGAAATAATCTTGTCAAAATTTCTTAGATCCATCCTTCTAGGTAATCAACTTCAAAATTACTCAGTCGTGAAGGTAATCAATCTAACTCTGTTGTGAGATAATTTGTCAATAATGATGAATTAAGTCATCCATAAGAAGCATTATGATTTGAAATCAAGAAAAAAAAGATTCTTAGATATATAAATTATAAGAGATTTAGAAAGTTATAGTGCTTACAATCCTTAGAGGTATAATGGTTGTCTATACATAGAGGTGAATGAAGTAGCTCAACTATATATAATCAAAGCTACTCAATAAGACTTGTAATCCTATCTAGATAAGAACTGCCACGATATAATATGCTAGATATTCACCTCAACATATTTAGCTAAATCATATCATCAAGTAAAAAACTATACTAAGGGATGTGAAATTAATGTAAAGTTATTTATCTTTAAGATGAAGTAGTTTTAGCTATATGTATTAGGGTTAACCTTGTGTAAATAAGCTTGGCAGTTTATTATGCCAAATAGTAGCTTTGACATTATTTGACATTTTAAATTTTGATGCACAACCAAAATAAAAGAAAAGTGCATATGGTTATATGTTAGGCACCTGTAAGAAAAAATATCTTTATCATAATGTAGTAAAGTAGCCACATAAATGTGCACTACACAATCGTAACTAACTCATAAATCTATGAGCTAAAAGGAGTTTGTAACCAAGTGACCTAGCTACAAGCTAGAACTTAAGTAATCAACTAAGTTTATTTTTAATCATAGCACCTAAGTGTTTGCAAAAATCAAGAGTTGTTTAGCATAACTCATATAACTATAATGGGATAATAGGATAACCAGTCTCTGGGATCCAATTAAATTTGAGCCTATCACATTAATATGATTAAATTTTAAAGTTAATATTAAAAATATATTTTACTAATGTTGAAAAGGTTTAGAAATAAATAGTCCCTTATCAATAATTTTTAAAAGATGGGAATTTAAATATCCTTAAAAAAGATGGCCTTATGACATAAAATAGTGGAATCAATTTTAATAATTAAAGAAGGTGATATGCCATGTATTATTTATATGTTTTAAAAATCATGTGGTATGCTTATGACAGGATGATTCTCATTACCAGGTGAATTATCACTTAATAATGATAATTAATCAATCATAGTCACAAGATATTCTTAAAATTAAAGGCAAACCAATGTAGGCAATTTCTACCAACTCAGACATATGCAGATACATGTTAAGGGAGATAGTTATAACTATCAACAATTAAACTCAAATATTCATAAATTTGAATAGGGTTTAAAAACCTAAAAGAAAAATGGTTTGGAATATTTAAAAAGAGCTTCTAATATCAGTAGTCCAAAGGTAAGGATGATTAAATAGATTCAATCCAGTTAAACATAAAAGGAATGATTTTGTTATAAGTGCATTACCAAATCAAAGGTGTTCAGTCAAAGGGTATGTACAAATAATGGAATGACCTAGTCAAAGTGCATGACTAAGTTGATAATAGACACAACCAAATTGACATGGCTAAGTTAGAGAAAAAATAACTAAAAGGGAATGGATAAATTAAAGCTACTATGTCCATAAGAGCATAATCACACTAGGAGGGAACATAACAACATGAGCATGGCTAGGTTAAAGACAATATAGTCGAAAGAGTATGAATAGATTAGGAATAACTTAGCTAAAAGAGCATGCTACACTAGGGAGGGACTTAGCTAAAATAGAATGACTAATTAAAGATGAATCCAATAAAAAAAAGCATGAATAAGAGATAAGATAACACAATCATAATTCATAGAAGTATGACCACATGAGGCAGTGACCAAGTGAAAAGAGAATAGCTAATTCATCCAGTGTCCTAGTCAAAAGAGAAAAAAACTAAGATAGAAGCTATTGTATTCAAAAGGATATAATCATAATGTTAAGAAAGGGTTAAGTCGAGAAATAATAAAAATAGTAATACATGATCAAAATGCATAATAATGCAATAGAAAAAATAAAACACGAACACTAATTGTATCTCAAGGGTGTGTGACAATCAATGTCAGTTGGACCTCAAAGAAGAGAAGGTAAATACTATAAAACACTAATATCAAAATGGAAGTGTAAAATACAAAATATATATAACCAATGAACACATGAATAGACATTGATAGCCAAATTAGGCTGACTAAAGGTCAACTTCAGTTGACTATGATATTATATTATTCACCAATTACAACAATCATAAGACATGTAATGTCAAATTTCTCTAAGTAGAATCATTTTAGGAAAGAAATTTGACTTTATATTACAATACTTGAAATTTCAGAAATATATCCACTGTTTTTTTTTAAAGAGAAATATGTCCAAAAGTTCATTGTGAAGTTTTGCACCACGGCCATGATTTATACTCCAATGAGCATTGCTGATATTATTGTAAATTTGATTCAAATTTGTACCAATAATGTTCGAATTAAAATTTGAATTTGAACACATTCAAACCATTTTTTTCTATGGCTGGCTTTAATAAGCAATCCATAAAAAAAAAGAAAATATTTGATTTGAAATAAATTTTTTTGATATATTACCACAAAACTAGCTGATATATTTTCAATTTTGAATATTATGATCCACATGAAATCCAAATTGCCTTTGAGTATTTATTTTGTAAATACTAAAGATTCAATTATTAAACATAAAATTATGGGAATAAAGGGCACATATCGTCAAGCGGCGGATCAATCTTGACCGTCAAATAGAGCGCTATTGCCGACTATTCCTCAACTACAGCAAACCCACGCCCGAAAATCCAACGAAAGAACCCTTCTCCGACTCCCTCCGTCGCTCTCGCCGGCGTTGCTTCCTCTACATGGATTCAGTGGAAGTTCTAGTAGCGCACATTCAGGATCTTTCGGGAAATCCCGTCGAGCTTGCTCACCTGCACGCTATTCTCAAGCAATCGGAGGATACGCTTCGCGTGCAGGCCTCTCGTCTTGTCCCTTTCATCGAGCAACTCGACCCCTCCAGTCATTCCCTCGGTTATCTCTTTCTTCTGTAAATTTCCTTTGCTTTTCCTTATATTCTTCTTTCTTTTAGTTCTTTTAATATCGTTTTTTTTTGTCTTTGGTTAGTTCTCGAGTTAATGATTTATATGCCCCCTATGTTTTGGGTGTGGTCGATGGTTTTGATCATCGCATTTGTGTAGTTTTGTTTCTTTTTCTTTCCTCAGATGGTATTTGTGTTCTTCTGTCCTTTTTTTTTTAGAGTACGTTAAGCTTTCTGATAAAATCAGTGAAATGAGGGATCAGGTGCGAGCACAAACTTTTTGCCTTCTGTTGGTATGATTTCTTGCTATAGGAGAATTATGATTTTGGCCTCAACCAAGAGCGAAACAGATTGTCATGTCACAATTTTGTGATGCATTTTCACCCTTAATCAATTTATAACAATTTCCATCCTAGTGCGATCTGAGTGTGGCAATAAATGAATGAATGAGTTGGGACGCCATTCTGAATTTACTTTCATCAAAACTATGATTAGATTATAATATGGACTGCGGGAAGTTAGGTACCTACAGATGGAAATCCATGATTTTACCGTCAACGTTTTTTAGGGTTTTCTGTATATATAAAGCATTCATGTTAGAATTGGATATGCAATGTGATCTTTTTATCATTGAAACTTCCTATCATGCTATTGACATAAGGAGAAATTATTCCGTGCGGAGTCTAGACGGTAAAAAATCATCCGAATGTGAGTGCACACAGTGTTTGTACACACTGTGTATAAAAAAATCAAATTATGTATAAAATTATACTAAGTGAATACACTGTGTATACTCACATCCGGACGGTTCTTTACCTTCCGGACTCCGCACAGAATAATTTCTCTGACAAAAGGGATATGGCTTTGATCTGCGTTTTTGTGTTACATAAGTTACTTATTTGTGCCCAACAGTTACTGCAGTGTGCATTTTCAACATGGTTTGATTCCTGAAAATCAATTGCATTCTTATAGTGTTCTGTTATATATATATCAAATGCACTTCACTGGTGCAACCTTATCAAGTGGGGTGATCGACCGTTCACATTAGTTGTTGCTTCAAAATTTCATATAACTTCGTTTTAAAGTTCGATTCCCTCGACATGCATTATTATACACCAAATTTAAAGAAAAGAGTTCCTGACACTTGTTTTAATTTCTATTTTGATATCCATCTTTTTGCTTTTTTTTTGAAAGCTTATTTTCCACTACTACAATGGCTTACTATGACGCAGTGCCTTATTTTGTTAAATATGATTTGGATGTTCTTGTTTCCTTTTAATTATATATCAATTATCTAGCTATGTATTATTTCATAGGGAAGCATACTCTTCTGGACCTATTTTGAGAGAGAACATTAGCAGTTTCCTTGCATGTGTTGTTGGATTTATCAATTTCTGCTCAGCAGAACAGATACGGCTGGCACCGGACAAATGTATGATCTGTTCAATGGCCCTAAACAATGATGAATTAGCTGCTCTCTCTCTTCAAATTTCTTTTTTTTTCTAGCTATTGAAATGTTTCTTAATGATAATTGTTATGCCTGTGCCTTTCATCTTTCTCCAGTTATATCTGTTTGCAAGAGGTTCAAAGATCAAGTAATACAGCATCAAGTGCCCATACAGGGGGTGGCTCCATTGAGGACTGCTGTTCGCAAACTTCAATCTTCATATGAGCAATTGACTGCACTTCACTCTGATTTCCTCTTCCTTTGTCTATTGTCAAAGTGCTACAAAGCAGGCACAAGTGTTTTGGATGATGAGGTGTTGGAGATTGATCAGCCCAAGGACTTCTTCCTGTTTTGTTACTATGGGTAAGGATATATCTTGCCATTGTTTATACTTGTGCTGCAATTCTCTTCTCATAAAAAATCCAAAAGTGATTGAAAACATGCTGATGGTGCATCAAATTGAATTAGTTAACAAATAATAGTATTTTTGCATGTCTTATATACATAATCGATGAAAATTTGTGAACTAGGCTGTATCGTTTCCATTCTATGATACAAACAAATGGAAGTTGGCTAATTTTTGAATTTAAACTCATGCAATCTAAAAATTCAATATATATATATATATATATATATATATATATAAACTTGACATGCTTCTCGTCTATTATATCCAAGCTTATTCTTGGTTTTAGTTAAAAAATATTTTAACTAATATTGATACTCAAGTTTGTGTTAATTATAGTAGAAACAAATTTATGAGTCATACAATAAAGCTTTAAGAGAATAATTTAACATGGGCTTAAAAACATTATTTTAGCTTAGGAGAATAAATTTAGTTTTATGCTAGTACATACATGTCAAATGGCACAAGGCGCGACGCACATATCATTATTTGTTTGGCTCGATGCAATACATCAAAATATAACGCTCTATTTGCGCCATGCATGCTAATGGTGCATGGTGCAAGGTGCAAATAGCGCACATAATTTTGTTAATATATTATAAATTATAAATTCTAATTAATTTTTTTTATGATTTATATATTAATATTATAAATAATTATTAATTAATTAAACATCATATCAATAAAATATACAAAAATTTAAAGTATTTAACTTTTTGTAAGATTTAAATATGTCATTTTTGCTATTTGACATCATTTAGGTTAAATTATGCTTAAATCCCACTCAAATCTATTGATGTAAGTTTCTGTAGGATTTAAAGTTGTCATTTTCCTTATTTGACGGAATATTTATACTTAAATTTTACTGAAATCAGCCTATTGTTTTCTATTTAAAGCTATTATATATATATATATATATATATATATATATATATATATATATATATATATATATATATATATATATATATATATATATATATATATATATAATATTGTGTACCATATTTAAAATGACGTGCACTACGTTGTGCGCTATGAGCCGTTGCTGCACGGGGAATTTTGCATCGTGGTGCACCATTCACTGTTGACAAGTATGCGCTAATAATATTTACTATAAAAGGATTTTTGTGTTAAGACAAATAATTAGAATGTATGGAGCATAGAAACAATCTTCATATAATTTTATTAACATCTATAATTTGAGTAGAGTTATAATGTATTTTATTTAGTATAATGAGAATTGATTTGGTTTGCATTTGAGAAGGATGGTGCATCTAATGCATATTGAAGTTATTGAAGATTTGTATGATGGAGCTATAACTTGTGTTAAATTCAATTATTAATTGACCAAAATGCTTGCAATTATTATAGGATTACATTAAGAATCATCAGTGAATACATTTTTCAATTAGTTATCTAGCTACTTACAAAAGATATTCTAAGTGAGGTGCTTTGGAGTATGCTTTTCACAAATGACATACTTCTAATTTGTGAGACATTTATTTAAATAAGTGGAGAGTTAGAACAACAATAATTAAGATTTAAATTGCGCAATTGGGTACTGAGGCATTTTTCGTTCGTGAGGCGAGGCATAAGCCTCAAGGCGATTTGAGGCGTAAGTTTCAAAACCTAAAAATATGTAAAATGAAAATAAATGTTTGAAGTGATTTTTTATATAATATCCAAATAATATGTTAAAGGATGATATAATAACTTTTGAGCTATGAAATAGTTAATTGACATACACATGAAACAAAAAATTGCACAAGAAGTAAAATTTCAAATGACAAATTGCGTGAAATAGAATTGAAATTCAAATATTACAACAATAAAACAACTTAAAATATGAGAATAACATAAAAATATTATATAACATCAAATTCAACTCCAAATTTCTTCTTTCTTAGTTTCCAAGTCATGCACATTTAATTCCTAAAAAAGCTAAAAGAGTTGATAACAACTCAAATAATTTGCACAGTTATCATTAAGGTCTTTATTTGAGTTATCATCATAAGAATGATTTCTCTCTTGCCTCATCCTGTGTAGTCCAATGCCTCTCAATATATATTCTTCTCCATTTATTTCAGTCATATTCTTTTTTTCATAAATACTTGTTATCAACATAAAGATGAGAGTAATATTCTAAAAATTTTTGGAGGAGGAGGTGGTGGTGGTGTGTGGCTTCCAAGTGATCCTAGGTAGGGGCTAAGATGGTGGTGACTGTGGCGAAGGGGGCAGGCTGGAGGTTGAGGCAATCGAGAGACAGCTGTTGTGGCTCGGGGTGTGTGACGGCGTAATTTATTCGGGCTTTATTTTATAATTTAATTAAGTTTTAATACAAAAAAGCCGTACGTCATTGAGGCGAGGCACGCCTCATGACTGGCCTCATAAAAAAGCCTTTAACTAAATCCTAAAGAACGATAACTACAAAAACATTTCATTGGATTGCGCTGAGGTGAGCCTTATATTGTGCAATTTAAAGAATGACAATAACAACATTAAGCCTTTATCTCACTATGCGGGGTCAGCTATGTGAGTCATTTTTCTCTCTTTTGTCCTATTAAGAGTCAAATTCTCATTTAAATCTAATGAAAAATGTCATTTCTAATACTTTCTAACCAAGTCTTTTTCTTAGTTACCCTCTCTTTGTTAACATAAATTATATTTAAATATACTCTTCTAATGGAGTCATCGAAAGACCAACATTTGATCAAACCATCTAGTGCGACTCTCTCTAATCTTATCTACCATTGAAGCTATTTCGATCTTTTCACGTATATACTCGTTTCACTTTTTGTCTATAGAACAATGAAGAAAATGTTCAGAAATAGTGAGTTTAGATTTAGTTGAACAAAGATCATGCATGTAATATATAATTTTAGTAGGTGATGTTAATAATTATTAGTCATTATTAAAAGATAAAGTGATACCTATATATATGAGAGGTCTATTTATATTGGATCGATTATATTATTAGAAGAATGAGGATATAAATTATATAGTTAAGCTTGGATAGAAAAAAATAGAGAATTGACTTAGGTTTGCTTCATAATAAGAGGATATCATGATGTCTCACATATAAAATTTATGAAAAAATAATTAAGCTGATAATGTTATATGGATTTAAGTGTTTGTTAATTATAAAATTATTGATAATTACATTGAGTTTGGTGGAGATGAGATGTTTTGATAAATGTGAGGAAAAAATAGAAAGAATAATTAATATATGATAAAATTTAAGAAATAAATAGTGACATCCATGAAAGATATGCTAGTTGAAAGTATACTTAAGCTGTTTGAACATATTGATAAAATTAATATTAAAGGATTAGGATGTAAAAAGAGAATGATTTAAGGTAGTATGGATAATAGTTGTTCTATATGATTTGCAAAATATCAGTTTAATGCCCCAAGCGACACTCAACTGGAACAAATGGAGGAACATGTTAAATCCCAGCTGTCCCTTGGCCCTTCATCCCATGATCAACGTGGGGATTCGTGGGAGACTCACATGGATCACACTGTTAAATCTCAGCCATCCCTTAGCCCTTGATCCTATGACAAGCATGGAGATCCGTGGGAAGCGCACCTGGATCACACTAATCTCCTTTTATATTTGGATGGCTGATTTAGGAAGGATAATATCGAGGCAATTATACATGATTTTATAGTTATTTATTTCTTTATTAAGACATCTTGTATATATCTATAAATATGGATAGTTTTGTATAGTAAAATTTAGCCTTTTCCCTCTCTAATTTTTGAATTTAACATGGTGTGAGAGCCTTCATTGCCGTTGCTAGAATTTTGAGTTTTTTACTACTGTGCCTTTGTTGCTGGCCTTCCCTTCAAAAATGAAAGGGAGCTGGTTCCGGCTTGTTCGTTCCTACGAACGTCAAACCGAGAGGAGGAAGAGTGCTTCATCCCACAGTATTTGCGTTCGATCGAGAGAGACAAACATCTCGTGCGCCTTGTATAAAGAAGTCGAGCTTGAATACCATGATCTTTGCGTTTGATTAAGAGAGATGAATGTCTCGTGCGTCACTTCTGGAGGAGTTGAGCTTGAACACCGCTGTCTCTGCATTCGATCGAGAGAGACGAACATCTCATGCATCGTATATGAAGGATTCGAGCAAGAACCCCATAGTCTCTGCATTCGATCGAGAGAGACGAACGTCTCATGAACCCCTCTCACGTGCGTGTGACCGAATGGGATGAGAGAGGCATGCAACCTGAAGTTTCTGCACGAATATCTGAGAAGTGCCAAATGCTTGGATCGGTAGTCTTATGCGTGCCTGTGTGGGACTGAGGGCTTAGAGCCCTTATTGTTATACCTACAATCTCTCTCATGCACATCTGGAACTTATTGGGATACATAAAGTTGAATTATATAAGATTTTGAGGGTTACACTCGGCTTTAAACGATGTAAGTGTTTGCAGCCACTGAGTCTCCATACCATTAAATTGTGTGCAAATGTTGCCTGATGATTTAGTGTTGGAGGATGGGTCAAAGACATTGGGAATAAGCTGGTGTCTTCTCCATCCAATTTACAAAAATTTTTGCTACTTCTTGATAAAGCTAAAAATTTATTTTTAAGAATAGAGCAATCTCTATCTACTTCAATGTTGACTGTTGTTCAGCCTGTTATAAAGGCATTGATTGCCAAGAATCTTCTGGGGCACTCATATATAGATATGAAAGTTTCCATTGCTTGTCTTAGTGAAATAACAAGAATAACAATACTAGTTTCTCCATAAAATGATGATATAATCAAAGAGATTTTTGGGCTAATTGTTGGAGCTTTCAAGAATTTGGATGAGATGTCAAGCTGTTCATTTCCAAAGAGAGTTTCGATACTTGAAGTTGTTGCAAAGGTTCGATCTTGTGTTTTGATGTTAGATCTTGATTGTGATGATTTAATATTGGAAATGTTTCAGTATTTCTTGAAGATAGTAAGGTCAAAGCATTTTGATACTGTCTTCTCCTCAATGGAGCCTATCATGACACTTGTTTTGGAGTAGATTGAAAGCATTTCTACACAGCTTCTTTCATGTTTATTGGATGGTGTGAAAGTTGTTGAAAAAATATTCTATATACATCCAAGAAGCTATCTGAGAAAGTCCTTGTTTACTGTTCCTTGAAACTAAAGCCATATTTGGCTAAATTATTTAATGGCAATGGTGTTCTGTTAAGCGATTAAACAAAATTATTGCTATTGTATTTCAGGGTAAACGTATTCTTTGATACAGAATGAAAACAATGATTTTGGTGAAAATCAGAAATCTGACCATAAATTATCTGAGCGGTTCCTTTCCGATGGCTTGCCTCAGGAATCTGCACAACAGGAAAGTGAAAATTTTCATCCTGAAAAATTTGTTGCTTTTGCAGACGGATCTTCCAAATTGGTGACGAATAATGGATCTTTTCATAATGGGAATGTTGATTCCATGGCTGCAAAGAAAAAGGATGAATTTCACCATTATAGTGGTAAATCTAGAGTTAATACTAAACAAAGCTTGGATCCAGGTACAAGAAAGCTTGATAGAAGGTCAGATGTAAGTTCTCACAAAGGAGGAAGAAATGTTTCATTGCATTTGTCAAATATCAATGATCATTATGGAGTTGGTAATAAGAAAAAAGCTCGGAGTAATTATGACAACAAGCTTTCAAGTAATAGAGGAATAAATGTATCTCAAAGAAAAGTTAAAGTGAGATTCTCAGAAAACAAGCAACTTGCTGGCACTAAGAAGCAGAAAGGAGTTAAGAATGCTGAGGCTGAAGACAAATAGTTGAAATTAAAGGAAGTTATCTCTTCTCAAAAATCTACTGTGAAAGATTTGGTTAAAGATGACAGCCATATTAAAGATATTAGTAAGACAAAATTAAGATGGAAGCGTGCTTAGGGCGTACAAGAGGCTTCTGGACTATGGAAGCATAGGAAAGGCTTGGATGACACAATTGTTGGTTCAAAGATAAAAATTTGGTAGCTAGATGATCAAAGGTTTTATGATGGCATTATTGATTCTTTTGATCAAAATACAACAATGCATAAAATTTTATATGATGGTGATGTAGATGTGCCATTAAAAGAGAAGCATAATACTAAGTGTTGTAGAGATGAGGATGCTTAGGTGGATGAGTGGCTTTACCCTTAGAGATAGGATATGAAATGAGCTTATACTTGAAAAGGTTGGAGTAGCTCCAGTGGAAGATAAGATTAGAGAAAGCTGCCATAGATGGTTTGGTCACATAAAACGGCGGCCTTTCGATGATTTGGTTAGGAAAGTAGAGGTATTAGATTTGACTTATGTTAAGAAAGGTAGAGGTAGATTTAAAAAGACTTGGTTAGAAAATATTAGAAATGATTTTTCTTTATTAGATTTAAACGAGAATTTGACTTTTAACAGGTTACAATGGAGAAAAGGATTTATGTAGTCAACCCACGTAGTGGGACAAAGGCTTGATGATGATGTTGTTGTTGTGATGATGATGTAGATGTGCTGCTCCTAAAGAAAGAGCAGTGAGAGTTTATTGAAGGTGAAACTGAGATGTTTGGGATGTAGGAAAAGGATGAAATCGATGCTACTGACATTCTTATCAAGGGACTTGATACCTCTACTTTTTTGGGACAGATTATTAAGCTGAGAATGACAGATTTATATTCCCCAACTTGAGGGGTAGTGTTAAATCCTAGCCGTCCCTTGCGGTTCCACGGCCAGTATGGGTATCTGTGGGAGGCTCACCTGAATCACATTATTAAATCTCATCCATCCCTTGTCCCTTGATCTCACAGCTAGCATGGGGATCCGTGTGAAGCTCACTTGGATCACACCGATCTCTCCTATATTTTGGTGACTGATTTAGGAAGGATTTTATAAAGGCAATTATGAATGATTCTATAATTATTTGTTTCTTTATTAAGACATCTTATATAGATCTATAAATATGATTCTATAGTTATTTTATTAAGGCATTCATGGGAGGCTCACCTGAATCACATTGTTAAATCTCATCCATTCCTTGGCCCTAATCTCACGGCTAGTATGGGAATCCGTGGGAGGCTTACTTGGATCACGCCGATCTCCTCCTATATTTTGGTGGCTGATTTAGGAAGGATTTTATTAAGGCAATTATGTATGATTCTATAGTTATTTGTTTTTTTATTTTGAAATCTTATATATATATCTGTAAATAGGGATAGTTTTGTATAATAAAATTAAGCTTTTTCCCTCTCCAATTCTCTTAATTTAACATAACAAATGGAGATGAGGATTCATAAAGCTAGTTTTGATAGTTAGGATAAGGCTAATGATGATGATGAAAATCTCAGCTCGGCAAGAGCATTTATTATTATTATTTTTTTTACCATTTTATACGGGTGAAACATATTGAGTAACACTACAAGCCTTTGCATGTAATAACACAATCTATATTTTTATATTGCACAAAATACATGCTGGACGAGTAAATCTGCTTACCCCTTCCTGTACCATGCACTATTAAAATAATAGGTGAAATACTGATGCATTATTTTGATTTGTATGATATGATGATTTTTTTCCATATGCAGGAACTTATAGTATTTGTCATTCCTTGTTCTACGATGTTTTGATTTTCATTTGT
Organism: Dendrobium nobile; assembly: GCA_022539455.1. Classification (NCBI taxonomy): domain Eukaryota; kingdom Viridiplantae; phylum Streptophyta; class Magnoliopsida; order Asparagales; family Orchidaceae; genus Dendrobium; species Dendrobium nobile. The sequence goes on from CM039724.1 coordinate 10,653,966, forward strand.
GTTTATAAATTGTCTTTGTGGGACCAAATTGTTTCATTGTATTAAGCTGGTAACTATCTTCCTCAAGATTGGTAAGGACTTTAGGATTCTTATTTATTATTGTATTATCATTAATTTTATTATATATGTTGTAGTATCATTATTGCATTTCTTTCTAACGTAGTTGTAGAAGAAATATCACTGATTTCCTTTGTTTTGTTTTTTTTTTGAGTGACAGGGGAATGATAAATATTGGGTTAAAGCGATTTCCAAAAGCTTTGGAGTGTCTTCATAATGTGTGTAACTACCATACAGTTTGGATTCTAATTCTGCCTTCAAATGTTTTTGATAGTAAATTGCAATTGACAGGTTGTTACTGCACCAATGTCAACGATTAATGCGATAGCTATAGAAGCATACAAAAAATATATTCTTGTTGCGCTTATTCATCTTGGGCAGGTATGCAGCTTTCTTCAATTGTTTGTTCATGCATGCCATAATATTTCATTGTGCCACTTGTGATTTGTATTCTTTGACCTTTTCTCTAGGTTTCTATTAAGTGTTTTTTAAAACCTCCTTTATAACCCAAAAACCGTATTTGATGACTATTATGTGCAATAATTGATGGGTTTCCTAGTCACATTTATTTTTCTTCCGTTTTTCTTCAATTTGTGCTAGAATTTAAATTCACTTAGTGTTTGGAATAGCTTTTTCATTGCATTGCTTTACAGTCTGTTGTTGTACGTCTATTTGGCTATTGTGTTATTGACTTTTTTTTAGAAATTTCTGTAGTGAGAAACTACTTTTGACATTTGGATTTGCTAGAATATGGTTGCTGTAAGAATGCGGTTATCTGATTCTTTTCAAAAGTAAATATATTTTTAATACTTACAACAACTTTAGAAAAAGTTGCTTTCTTGAAATAACTCTATAACTATTTTTACAAATAGCTATGATCACCCCAAAATAGACACTTGTAAGCAAGTTTGCTAGAACTTGAGTTTTCAATCCAAGTAGGATAAATAAGGCCTTACTTTCTATAGTCTACAGTCCAACAAATTGATATGAAGTTTTAATGGTGAAACTTTCTTTATTCTTGCCATAGGAGTAGATAATCCCAAATCAAATAATGGATTATGAATTAAAAGTTCTCAGATTCATGTAAGCACTAAAAATTCACAATTGTCTTAGGATTATATTTTTCGAAGGCAAACTAGATTGCAAAAGACTACCTAGAGATGTTGCCCCTATTTTATGAGCATTTCGATACCTGATTTTAGATTTCTTATGAGTGTAATCCCTCATGATTAATTGCCCTTCCTATTGACGAGAGAGATTTTTCGATTAAAGTTAATTGGTAGGCACTAAGTGTTTAGTGCAAGTAGCAATTTGATTTTAGATTGAGGAAATACACTGCCCATAGTTTAAAATGAATTGTCATGATCCATTATTTACTTAGACAATGTAGGTGATTAGCTCAAGCTGACCAAATGACCCTTGTTGATAGGCATTGATTGCGTTGTCCAGGAGGCCTTAAAGATTTGGGATAGATGTTTTTGTATGA